>OU015500.1:120725957-120935957 GCA_907164885.2 Dolomedes plantarius | reverse complement strand
TGCTTTTTAAAAAAGGTTGATATCCTGTCGAGCTGGTGAGATGTCCGAAATGGACATCACGTGAAAATGCTGCTATCGAGGCCGTAACTAAAATATTCCAAATACTATGGAATAACTGAAGTTTATTTGGCATAAAGATTAACACATCTTAATCACCTCGGTGCCAGCTCACGTCTACCGCAAAAGCGCCAGAATAGAATTAGCTCAGAGAGGTTGCCAGAATTGGCGGAGGAAGTTAAAGTGTGGAAAAGCGAGGCGTTTTCGCCATGAAGTTGAAAAAGGGGTTACCAGAACAGAGAGAAAGTGCTGAATGGGCGATAATAGGTGGTTAATAATATTATCACACACACACACACACATATATATATATATATATATATATATATATATATATATATATATATATATATATATATATATATATATATATATATATATATATATATATATATATATATACAAGAATAGTAATGGATTAACAAGAAGTATGGTAAATGCAGTTGGCTCTCTGTTTAACGACGCTCTGCTTAACGACGATCTCGATTTAACGACGATATTTCCCAGACCCGGCCCCTCCGACGTAAAAAATGTCTATTTAAAGACCACGTTGTCTCTGTTTAACGAGGAATTTTTTTTACATGATAAACTTTTTCTTCAATATTTTATCTGCAGAAGGGGAACCTTCTGTGGGGCAAAACAAGTTTTGTTTCAATAACAGACCCGGGATTTCCTTGATGTTTGAAATGTTGCAATCATAGACTTGTTGCAGTGCGAAAAACGGGGGGGGGGGGTTACTGTTTCTCGGAAGATTGAATATTATTTTATGGAGCTCTTAGTGTGGGAGCTGAATCAATCTATTGTCCCTACCATCTATTGTCATGTGACTTACGAACTGTCCAGTAGCAACCCTCACTCACTCCTTTCGGGAAGCAGGTGTTCATGTTTAGAGAATTCATGGTTGTGTGTAGGAGCTCATTCCAGTACGAATACCAGGTGAGCAAAGCAAAATGGCATCAAAGCGAAAGCATCTTACGCTTCACAAAAAGGTAAAATTATTGAAGACTGGGAAGAAAGTGTTAGAATAACAAAAGTCCAATTCACAAGACAATTTCAGCTACCCAAGTTTACTCTCAAAGGCATTTTAGATAGCAAAGAGAAAATTCTCGAAGCAGTACAAAAATTTGGTTTGGGATCCAAATCCAAACGGCAGAAATTTTAATGTGGCCGATCAGAAGAGTTTGATAAGGCAGTCCTGCAATTGTTTCATGAATCAAGAGCATCCAAATATCCAGTTTCCGGAGTTATATTTAAAGAAAATGTTATTGTTCTGGCAGAAGACTTTGGAATGCAAAATTCTCAGGCTATGGCTGGTTGGCTAGCAAAGTTCAAAGAAAGATATGGGCTTGCATTTAAAAGCATATCTGGCGAAAGTGGCTCCGTAGATGAAAAAATAGTGTTGCAGAGGATACTAGATGGATATGATGAGAAGAACATATTCATTGCATATGAGACGGGCCTATTCTACAATACGGTGCCTAATAAAACTTTATTAAACGTACACGGCCGAAAAGTACTTTGGTGGAAAAAATAGTAAGGAACGATTGACTGTTTTACTGGGCACTAATTCGGATGGATCTGAGAAATTTCCACCTCTAGTTATAGGTAAATCAAAGCAACCAAGGTGTTTTAAGAATATCACCAGGAAACTTTGTGAGTACCGGAATAACAATAAAGCGTGGATGACATTACAAATTTTTATTGACTGGATTAGAAAATTTGATGCAAAAATGCATCAAGAAAAGAGACAGTTTTACTTTTAATTGACCATTGCACTGCACATACTCCAAAAATCACTGGACTTACAAATTTGACTATTCATTTCTTACCAGCTAATTGCACTAGCAAGTTTCAGCCATTAGACCTGGGTGTCATTCGCAGTGTGAAAGCATACTACGGAAAGTATTTTATTAGGAAAGTAATAAACAATTCGGCTGAGAGTATGAAAATTAGAAAAATTATGATCTTGGCAGCAATGAACGTGTTAACATCAGCATCGAAATAAGTTTCTTCATCCACAATAAATAACCGCTTTCGCGTTGCTGGAATTCACAAAGAACTTGTATTGGAACTGCAAAGTACGGATGTAGAAATCAACGAAGATGACATTACCCCTGAAGAATGTAGAAGTCTTGTTGAAGTTCGAGGATGTTTCAATTCAAAATTTCTAGAATTGTGATGAATCTGTTTTAACAGATTACAGAAGACAGATTACAGACAGTTTCAACAGATTACAGAAATGTAGAACAAATTTATGAAGATATAGTAAACAAAAACACAGTGTCAGATGAAGAAGGGGAAGTTGAAGACTCGGAAAACGAGACACTGCCACCGTCTTACACAGATGCAACTTCTGCTCTAGATGTTCTCCGACGCTATATTACACCGAATATGGAAGATGACACATTCAACATTTTAGAAAAATCTGGAAAAGGAGAATAACTAAAACAAGGCGAAAAATGAAGCATTCGACACTTTTGACTTTTTAAAAACCTAATTTATTGTATTGTTTGTACTTCTTTTTCAATGAAATTTAAAATAACTTTGTGAATAAAATAATAATGATAATAAAAATAACATTTTTAAACACGGCAATACATTAAGAAATATATTGACAGTCCTAGGCCTGTAAAGTGAGAAGAGAAATGTTGTTTTTTCACAAATTCTTTTTAAGGGCGATCTCTACTTATGGACGATTTTTCACGGTTCCTTGAGACCGACTAAAATAAACGATAAATGTGGAAAAACGATGGATGAGGGAAGATAACAAAAATATAATTGTCGGGACTGAGTGAAATAAACGACACATACGGGAAAACGCTGATTCGGGGAACGATCTATCGAGATTCCACTGTTCCAGTGCCGTAACTAGCAATTTCTGTGCCCTGGACAACAATTTGCACTTGGGACCCTTAATTAATTACGTTTTCAAAATGGTAAAACAAATACAGCATTTTGGGCCCCCCTTCCAAGTTTGTCCTGGGCGGGTGTCCCTGTTGCCTTTCCTTAGTTAAGGCAGTGTATATATATATATATATATAATATATATATATATATATGTTTGTGTGTGTGTGTGTGTGTGTGTGTGCGAGTGCGTGTGTTTGTTTATAAAAATTGCATGCATTCAAAGTTAAAGTGCCTCTTGCTACTATACAAATTTTAGTATATTTATTTTATATAGTTTAGTTTTGTTTAATGTTTAATTGCCCACTTTTTCGTTTGGAATTATTAGACATCGTTCATTAGATTTATAGAAAAATTTAGCGATTGTGTTCACTGTTCACTTAATTTTGCGACACATAATTCGATCAATAGGAAGAAAGTCTTCAAGAATTCTTTGTAAAAGAGCCTGGAAAAAGATGTCATTAATCTGTTAGACTAACCTATGCTGTTAGCCCTAAAAGTGCTTTATTTACAGACGACTTCGAAAAACTAGCCATATTTGAAACACGTAAGTTTTTCTTCCTTGTTACGAAAGCTGTAAATTCTTTAAGTAAGGATGCTTAGATATTTCGTAAAATGTCTGTAATACAAATATGCAAGCTATCAATATGTAGCTTTCGAATAATCTAAGCTCCATTCGTAAATAAAACGTAACTGAAGAGCTCAATTATTCTCGAACTTTATATCATACATTTCCAAAATCGGCTTAAGAAACAACCAAAAATGCCATGGGAAATTCACTTATAGAAGATAAGAGATTTAATTTAAAATAAATATAGTTCTTATTTGGTGGATATAGAGTAATTTTGAAATAAAGTTCTGTTTTGAACCTAGCAAATGATATGTAAGAGAAGACATTTGTTGGTTTTCCGAAATAAATCGAGACCATTGAGAATTAGTTGGGTAACATTATTTAGCGTAGTTGGCCAACAGTTGGATTTGGTCATTTGGGTTTATGGTAAAACCATGGTTGTCATTGTAGCTCAACCAAACGTTGGCTGTTAGTTTGCCCAAAAGTTCGGAGAGCAGTTCAACTCTCATTTGCAGTTGGACAACAAAACTTTATAATTGTTAGCCCATCAGAAACATTTTCCAGTTAGCCCATAATTGTTTCTTTATACTCTGACAACATTAACCATTCCCTAACAATGTAAGGAATATCTGCTTTTTTTACTTCAATGTTTCCTTATCGATAAAGTACGTGAATTCAAACTACTTCTCAAAGTTTCACAAGTTACATTATACCCCAGTAATCAAAAATGGATTATAAATTTTCAATATGCATGAGTTTGGAAATTAAATAAAAATTTAATGAAAGATGCAGCACTAAATTAGACGTTGATATTTTGCACCTATATAATTTAGATCTAATATCATAACGAAGGGGGAAATGTATACTATTCAGTACTTGTGAATTATGCATTACTCATTTTTAAAAATTAATTTCCTGACATCAAAGAGTTTGCTTAGATATTCAGTTTCAGGGGACTACTTCATTAACTATTCTCCCAGAGAGTAAATTTCTAAAACAAATCAGAAGCCGAAACAGTATTAAGATATTTATGAAAAATTTTGAAAATTTCTAATTTTTTTTTTTAAATTTTACTCAATGAGAGATATCGTTATTTATTAAAATTTGATAACAATAAAAGGAATATTTCGTAAAGTGAAATAGATAATATACATTGCTCGAAAATGTTTCTAATGGAATATTCATACATTTTGTGAATTGTGTCAAGCAATGTATCGAGCAGAAATATACTAATAATAAAAACTAAAAAGTTATTTTTGAAGAATTTCTCCTATTTCTACAAAGCGGAGGTAGTCATTTATTTGGAGAATCAAATTTCAATTCCTCATGTGGTGTACTGGGAACAGATCCAGATTTTTTTTTCTTCATTCATTGTATCTCTGATTCTGGGAACGCCACAAGTGTCTTTCCATATATTAAGTTAAATTTTACTCTTCCAAGAATGAAGAATATCGCAAAATATTTTAGAATGCAGTACGTTGCTTAGTTAGTACGATGCTTAGTTAAAACAGTTATTAGTACTGTAACATAATTTAAGATGTTTAAAGGAATTAAATTCTAAGCGGAATTGTTTTTACATATATTGATAAAATTTGTTATTAACAGACGTTCGTCATTTAATTATATATATATATATATATATATATATATATATATATATATATATGCATACATATATACATACATATATATACATATATATATATATATATATATATATATATATATATATATATATATATATATATATTTATATGTTTATATATATGTATATTATGTATATATATATGTATATATGTAATTATGGACACCCGGGGTCCATAATTAAAGTCCCACTTTCAAAAGGCTGCAAAGAAAGAACCACTGGTCAGAATGACTTCAAATTCGAACTGAATATACTGGAATAAGGGAGAAACGATTTGGCATAATAATAATTAAAAAATTTCCAACCGCTTACAGCACCATCTATAGATACATTTTGGAACTTTTTTTCATTATGCCAAATCGTTTCCCACTTCTTCCAGTACATTCAGTTCAAATTTGAAATCATTCTGACCAGTAGTTCTTTTTTTGCAGGCTTTTGAAAGTGGGACTTTAATTATGGACACCCTGTATATATATATATATATATATATATATATATATATATATATATATATATATATATATATATATATATATATATATATATATATATATATATATATTAATACTGAATATCATTTCACGGATTCTTTGACTTTTGTATCTTTTAAAAACTTTAGATCTTAAAATTTACTCGTCCCATATTATTAAATTTGTTTTAGATATATAACACCGTAATTATCTTTTTTGAGCGAATATAACTTAGAATTTCATAAATAAGTGCAAAATGTATTATTTAAAATATCCTTTATATCGCATTGAATCATACTATTGTTATAAGATTTAAAACTTTCGAAATGCGAAGTTTTCATATTGTTACCATAATAAATCACAAGTAAATATGAGATTGATTTCATGTTTCTGCATAAATATTATATGCTTTTGAGGTAAATATGTTTTATATTATAAATGTACTCTAAAAAGTTATTCTTATCACAAATAATCAATAAATCATAAGCTGTGCTTAATTAATCAATGCATAAATCACGTTGTGGAAATAAAATGTCAATATGCGATAACTACAGCAATAAACAAAGATAGCTTGTCAAATATTTTTCTTTGGCAAGGATCCGGTCAAACACTCTCTTTCAGAATTCCAATCAATGTACCAGAAGTTTCTGATATGTATAAGATTATTATACGATTATTATATTTTATTGATATAAGGCTTCTACAAAACGAGTTTTATAGCATTACATAACATTACATAGTATTATTATTTTTAATATTATATATATATATATATATATATATATATATATATATATATATATATATATATATGTATGTATGTATGTATGTGTATATATATATATATATATATATATATATATATATATATATATATATATATATATAAATATATATATATATATATATATATTTTTTTTTTCCAGTATTACTTGGACTTAAAATTATTTGAAAATTGTAAGCTACAGCATTTTTCATGTCTATTGTTTTGGGACAAATTATAAAATTTTTACACTTTATTAGTGCTTAGTTTAGTTACAATTTTATCTGGGACTTATAGGTGCCTTTTATTTTTACTATCTATAAAATAGTGTGACTTGTATAAATGGAGCAACTATTTCTGCGTTGTTACTGAACAAACGTATTCATTAAATTGCTATCTTTAAAATTGAAATATAAAAAAATTCTTGGCTTAATAATAACTCTTGAAATAATTAAATAAAAAACTCCAATGCCCCAATGACTAAATAGAGTATTAGATATTGATAGTAAATGCTGTAAGTGCTATATAATTAAATGATTTAAATTTAATTTTTTTCTACAGTGATTCAATGTAAATCTTATTGCTCGACAGAAAAAGCACGGAATAAAACAACGTACCTGATATTGAAAAAATGCATTATAAATGTTTTATTTAAATTATGTTTAAAAATACTGCTTCATAAACGCGTCATAACTCTTTAAGTTTTTTCTACCTTTTTTTGTCCTTGATTCTGATTTAAAATATGCAGCAATGTAATAGTTTTACAGAATAATTAATTTATTATTGTCATTTTCCCATTTTTTATCTGCCTTTAAAAATCGTACCTTTTTTATAAAGTGTGTTTGGTAAAAATATGGTCTATAGAAAAATAAATAAATGAATAAATAAAACATATATTTCATCACGTAAATTACAACCATAATAATATAGAAATATATTTCTATATTATTGTAGTATTACAACTACGGCATCGAAATTTATGTTTAAAAAGTTTAATTAAATGAAAAGGCACTAAGAGCTGTAAATGAAAGCAAAAGTAAAATGCGGTAGCCGTACGTTATAGAACATATAGGGATAACCATGACTACAGACTCTAAAAGCAAACGACTTGGCCATTGTCACGCCTCGACAAAGGGAAGCTTGCTACTACCCCCAAATTAAATCCGACCCCCTCAAAACCATACGGTAAGGTGGCTGAAACATAGATTCGCTGCGTGCAGTATCGTACACACAAGAGTCTCACAGATTCAGAAATTAACTCAGGGTCTTCGTGACTGCTTAGTACTAACTCCATAAGGAGTTTGATTAGGTCGCCAACCGACGCTCCTCTTTGACTGTGCAAAGTCCAGCGACCGGGCGGAGCCACGTGGATGTAGGAGGCAACCGATTCTGAAAGAAGTCACATGTTTAACTCCCACAGAGGATTCTGCACTCCCAAAAGAGCCATAGTTACTCTCGCCATTACCTACATTCACTCGAAGTTCATCACTTTTAAACTTTAGGATTCTGGGATGGATTCGCACTGCCCCAAAGCTGGAATCCGGTCCAGCTGGTTAGTATAAAATAAGGGAAGCACGCGTTCGTCCAACAAAGAAAATGGATACAAATGAAGCGATATCACTTTTTGATCACTGAATGTGTTTCACAATAGAAGATCCAAGCAATAGGCGTCCTAGCAGAGACGAAAAATACGACTTTTAGATAGTACTCGTTGGGACAAGTAAATCATGTGATCAAAACTTAACAACCCGACTGATATAGGGAGAAACCGATATATTTTTGTTCGTGTGGGCCCGAAGTGGCCTATTGTTAGCGTGTCGGCTTTCGGCGCTGAGGGTTATCTGCTGGAATTCCTAGACGCACCATTAAATACATTCCTGTCCAGGCACGATATGAGCACGTTATATCCTTAGACAGGAGAGTGCATCTATGAGATCAGAGAGAGTGGAGGAGGTGACGATCGCCCCCAGACGTGGTCCCTGAGGGAAGCTCGGTTGAAAATGAGGTGGCACCTAGGTAAGACGGACTTCTATTGTAAATCGGATGCTATTGTAAATCGGAACCGCACACCTCAGCCTTCAAAGCATATATGGACCTGTTCTAGAACTTCCGGCCAGGGGCATTAGCAACAACAACAACTTTTATTAGTGTGCAAATCATTATGAAGAACCATTTGGTTGAAAGGAAAATATTCACGCATTGAACCTCTAATTTTGACTAACTAAACAAAATGTCATTGAAAAAGTTTTGTACTGGAATATTTGACCTGGTTCAAGCCAGAAGAATGCAGTTAATTTAGATAAAAAAAATTGGCAGTGGGGTTAAAATATGTCACTTCTACCACAAGCCAGAAAGCTGAAATCTATACAGCTAGCGGAATCAAATATCCTGGCGAAATCAAATCCAGTGTAGTGAAAGACAAGGGAATAGATACTCAGATATTTCTGGCAGAAACTTGAGGAATTCTTCCAGAATTATGTGTTGATTGAGAGCGCTATATTCGTCTTTTCTACTAAATAGACCACTTCTAGAATGGAGTTATCTATCTAGAGTCCCATTTTAACATATTATCTGGTCACAAGTAATCTCGTGTTCTCACATGCACATATAACCAGTAACGAGTTAACTCGGGTTTAGCGTGTATGCCAATGAGTGTAACCAGGCAATAATATTGCCGGTCATCAATGTGTTAAGAAGTATCGTTTTAGCATTTATATATAAAGTAACAAGGCACTGATTACATAAACCATATGGATCGTGTTCATCTCATCAACACTTTTATTTCATATTTATCAGCCATAAAGATATTACATTTCGTCAAGATCTTGAAAAATCTATATATTTAAGTTGCTGAGCCGACTATTTGGGCAGTCCGTGAGAGAAAACTACTGCATCAATTTCCTTAACATCGGTCTTAAACGAAAGATTTTAATCTGCAGATTTGTCAAATTTGGTTTTTGAAACATCAATTTCTATTAATTAGAGATAATTTACAGTTGAAAATTGATTTCTGCACATGCTCAGTGGCATGCTTAAATCTGGTTTTAGAAACTCACTGTTTCTGCGCATGCTCAGTGATATGATTTAATGATAAACACGTTGGCGTCTCTATAGATCTCTCTCAGCCATTTTAATTTTATGATAATTATATTGGTGAAATATAAGATTAAACCTGATGGAAATTGTTTATTTCGCGCTGTTAAATTAGCGATAATTTACAATAAAAAATTGCTTTCTGCGCATGCTAAGTGACATTTTTGAATCTGGCTTTAGATACTCACTAAGCAAGAGACAGCTTAAATACATTAATTTGTTTCTGCGTATTATCATGATTTTCAAGATTTGGCAACGATGTGTATTAGTACATTTGTGTATTAGTACATTTATTTACTATATAGATGTCATGTTTTGACGGGGTACCAACTGGTAAGATTTAAAAGCCAATGACATAGCATGACGATGAATGAGCGGTATCCAAAGTTATCAATGTGTTATAACAGTCACGAAAACATAGCTTTGAGGTTATATTCATCATTTCCTGTGTAAAAACCGTAAAATACTTTACACTAAGTAAGTATATAGCGTTTAAGATAATCTACAATCACAGTACATTTATATTCGTCAATATTGTAGTTTCTTACTCCTTATAACTATGCTGTGAGTGATTAAACGTAACTCATAATTACTGGAACAAAAGTTATATTCTCCTAGATAGTAAATATTTTTAAAATATCAAAGGTATATGTTTTCGTAGATGCACTGTTGCAGTATAAAATCCAGCTTAATACACGAATCAGAGGAAAAGGATTATTTAATTTAATCTCCATAGAATCAAACAGAATGTATATCCCAAAATGTAGTTTTGTGAGTAATACTCAAATTTTTGGACCGAAATTATATTTTGTACATGCCAAATGTTAGTCACGAATCGCTGATTCACTTAATCCAAAAATCGACGGTTTTATTAGTTATTCCATTAAGATTGTTGTAAATTTAGCTTCAAAATTCTAGAAGACTCTAGAAGTTATAATTTCTTGATTTTTTTTTCCTAAAATTCCAGAAACCGGAAAACTATTTTAACTTAGTTTCAATTTATAAATCAACTGCACTTTATTTTATCCAGTATCAAATATCCCACGCATTTCCTCTTCGTTTCAATGCATTTGCATTGCAACAAATTAAAAAAGAACAGAACTGTTGAATTTTTTTTAAATTCTCTTTTTAAAAAAAATCATTTCTGACATGTTTTTTTGTCTCATGAAGTTTGCAGGAAAACTGTGAACGAAGTCTAAGAAAAAAATTTGCTTTCCTTTTTTCCCCCATTAAATGGAAATTCTACTGTTTTTCTTTTGCGTCACCAAATTTAAGAAAACAAAAAAATTAAATAGTTTTATTTTTTAATTTTAATTTTCGTTTTCTCCATAAAATTTGGAAACGGAATCGTATGTCTTTATTCGAAATTTCAACCTGCATATATATTGCTTAGAACTGTTAGCACCAGACATCCACAATATATATATATATATATATATATATATATATATATATATATATATATATATTTTTTATATATATATTTTTATATATATATATTTTTATATATATATATATATATATATATATATATATATATATATATATTTTTATATATATATTTTTATATATAAAAATATATTTATTATATATTTTTATATATATATTTATATATATATATATATATATATATATATATATATATATATATATATATATATATATATATATATATATATATATATATATATATATATATATATATATATATATATATATATATATATATATATATTTGTGTGTGTATTAGTGTGCGGATGGGATTGTAACTTAATTCCTCTAAACTAGGGTTGGCAACGCGGTGCCCGCAAAACAATTTTAAAGTACCCGCCGTTCAAATATCTAAATTTTTGATATTTGAACAATAAACGCTTGTAGTTGTAATGAAATTGGCGCTCAGAAAATCGCACATGGAGAAAGATAATTTATCACATTTCCCAAATTTAAAATGGTGGTAGAAAATTATTGCAATGGAAATGTTACCCCATATCATTTTGGCAAACATTTTGATTCCTTAGTGGACGAATTTAATTCCAGATTTGAAAAAATTCTATGAATTTTGAGGCATTCTTCACATTTTTTTACTAATTCTTTCTCTCACACAGAGATATGTGACTCATAAAATTGCGACTTATTTTGATGTTTCCAATATCGAGGACTTATAACTGGAAATTACAAACATAAGGAATGACATTGAATAAAAATCATGTTATAACGAAGAAAAATTCTGGAATTTATTGAATTGAAATAGGTTTCCATTAATGAGAAAATGTAGTCTGAAATTGAACTCTCTTCGATCACCGACATATGCTGGTGAATCTTTGTTATCCAATATGAAATGCAGTCGAACCCCGTTATAGCGAATCCGGTATACAATGAACTCCCAGATATAGCGAAAGAAAATTTTGGTCCCGCCGTTTTCCTATTGTATTTAATGTCAATTTATCCTTTTATAGTGAACCTCCGAAATCTTAAAACACCGGCTATAACAAACCTTTTTTTCTGTCGATTACTGATTTTTTTTTAAAAAATTTTTAAGAAAGTTCAAGATACAACGAATGAAGAAGAAGAAGATGATGATAAAGATTTACCTATCGCGATGCGGATAGAAAAGCTAAAAATTTCATCATTCTCAGATTGTGACATGCAATTGTTCGAAACATGTGATGTTGAAGTCATTACATGTGAAAATCCGACTGATGAAGATATTGTGGAAAAATTAAACTGAATCATTCTGAAATCGAATATTTTGCATCTGATGCTAATGAGCAGAAGCACATAAATGACGAAATCCCCACCATCTCAGATGCCACAGCAGAGTGTAATTAAGTTTTTGTCTACACAAACAGTAGAAGAAAGAGTGTTGGAGTCACTTGATGTATTTGGACAAGGAAATTCATAAAATGTTTTTGAAATCGGCATCACGTCAGCAGAAGAATACTGATTATTTCTGTATCAAAACAGTAAGCAACAATTAAAGGTAAAATGAATTTATTTCCATTTGTCTTCATTTTTAGTTAATTTAATTAGTATTGTGTCAGTTTAATGTAATCGAATTTAGTCAATTTAATTCATTAATGTTCATTTTTAATAGATTTTATCATTTTTTTTACTTACATAATTTTTTTATACACATTGCAACTTATGAATAATACATTTTGTGAACTCTAACATTTTTCTGAAAGGTTCGGATATAGCGAACCACCGGATATAGCGAACAAAACCTTTGGTCCCTTGAAGTTCGTTATAACGGGGATTGACTGTACTTAAAATCCAAGTACCGATCAAGCCACGCTTACACTCATTTGGACCAATGCATGAGAACTGGGAATTCAACTTATGTGCCACATTACTCCAACGATATGGCCGCATATTTGCAATGTCAAATATCGCATTAATTATCAATTTTAAAATTTCTTTGTTTAAATTAAAATTTGAATTTATATTATAAAAAATTATGTCGCATCAATATTTTCATTCTTAAATATTAACTCTCCCCCTCTCCCCCCTTCTCTTCACCAAGGCTGTGCCCGCCGAAGTCCTACATTTCTGAAATATGCCCTCCTAGTAAAAAGGATTTCCGGCCCCTGATCTAAACTGTTCGAAAAAAACTTTAATAATCTATATACAGTGATTTCCGCTTATAAGAATCACGTTTGTTTTTACTGTTTTTGATTCTTATAAGCGGTTGATTCTTATAACCGAAATTTAGGTTTTTGGACAGGCACACACCTATACACACATATATATGAGATAATTTGCCATAAAATACTCTTTAATTTACGTTAATATCTTTTATTAAAATTATTTTTTATAATTTTAAAAATACAACTTAATTTCTAGACCTATAAGTAGATGGACATGATTATAGTAAGAGAAGAAAAAAATCCAATATTTGTTACATCGTACCTGCTTAACAGTTTTAACATTTCAACTACAGAAAGGGAGCAAGAAAAAGTTTTCTATGGTAGTTTGACATAATGAAGTTTTCAGGAGGCTGTCTCAATACTTTTTCAATACTAATAGTCTCAGACGAAGATTCACCTTCTAGCTTACGTTTCACGGTTTGATAACGTGCTGAATCTACTAATGTCATGTTTGCCTAAGTGATAGTGTACACTTCGCCGAAGATTTATGTGTTTCAGAGTCCAGGAAGCCGCAACCAGTTCATTGCAGTTGTTTGTCAGTGCAATCGGGCGAGTGAAATCGGGCCCGGACGGGTAACGATGCCCCTGGGGGGTCAAGTTAATAGGACAGTGTTGCACTAAAGCGTTTAGGAATGAATTTTACGACTATATTCCATCCCATCTTATCAATCTTTCTTTAAAAAAAGAAGAAAGAACTTCGTGCTTTTTGAGGGTTTAAGTGGCTTTTTTTGAAAAATGAAAGGAAAGCGAAGAGTGTAAACTGATTCTTATAACCGGTGGATTGATTCTTTAAAGCGAAAATTTTAACATGGAAATAATACATTTGTTTTTGTTTTCGCGATATTGATTCTTATAACCACTGATCACTATAAGCGGTGGTTACTGTATATATAAAACAGGTCCGTAACTGACTCACTGACATACAACACACAGACCAAACCGCTGGACCTAAAGGGCTGAAATTTTGCATGGCGATTCTTATTATAGTGTAGGGATGCACTAAGAGAGATTTTTGAAATATTCTTCTTAGATTTTTTTAAATTAAATTTTTAAGCTGTTTTTGTAACTTTTTTTAAAGTTTGAATTTAAAATAATGAGGGTTATAAAATTTATATCACGAGAAAGATCATAAAAATGCCTTTAAAATGAGATCTTTTTCGAACCTTTACCTCGATTTTCTGATTCTTGGTGAATTTTTAAATATTAATTTTTAGAATTGAATTTATTAAATGCTGATCACGTGATTTCTTTTTCTGGTACTTTAAATAAATTTATCGTCACGTGGATAACAACTAAATAGACAAAAAAATATTCTTTTTCTTTCCAATGCTGCAGACGATTGGATATAATCCAAGAAAGATAAATATCCCTTGCGATCTTTTTATAAATATATATATATATATATATATATATATATATATATATATATATATATATATTTACATCAATTGTATACATTGATCGTCGCATTTATTATAAATATATATACTTATTATTTTGGCATTAATTTCATACATTGACCGTTGTATTTAATTTGAATGTACTCCGTAGCGAAGCGGGGGTTTTCAGCTAGTCATCTATATATTTAAGTTGCTAAGCCGACTTTTTGGGCAGTCCGTGAGAGAAAACTACTGCATAATTTACTTCATTTTGGTCTTAAACGAAGGACTGTAATCTGCATATTTGTCAAATTTGGTTTTTGTAACCGCAATTTCTATCGATTAGCGATAATTTACAATTAAAAAATTATTTTTGCGCATGCTCAGTGGCATGTTTAAATCTGGCTTTAGAAACTCACTGTTTCTGCGCATGCTCAGTGACATGTTTTAATGATAAATACGTTTATTCCGAGGAGTCTCTCTACATCTCTCTCTCTGCCATTTTTTTATGACAATTATGTTTGTGAAATATAAGATTAAACCTCATGGAAATTGTTTATTTCGCGCTGCTTAATTAGCGATAATCTACAATTAAAAAACAATTCATTTCTGCGCATGCCCAGTGACATTTTTAAATATGGCTTAAGATACTCACTAAGCACGAGGCCGCTTAAACACATTAATTTGTTTCTGCGCATTGATTCGCAACATTTGGTAATAATGTGTTGAGTATAATTTCTGTATTATTAAATTTATTTTCTATCTAGTTGTCATGTTTTGACGGATATCAACTAGTATATATATATAATTTTAGTTATAGTAATATATATAGTTATAGTAATATTATAGTTTTTTACAAAAACGTAATACTTCTTTTGTATGACGTAGCAAAATGTCCACGGTCGAGTGCGGCTAAAAAATATCTGTCTATTATATTTCGATATGCATTCAATCATTTCGATCCCCAAAGCGAGTTAATGTTTATCCCATATTAAGTCTGTTTCGTAAACCTGGTATATATATATATATATATATATATATGTATATATATATATATATATATATATATATATATATATATATATATATATATATATATATATATATATATATATATATATATATATATATATATATGTATATATATATATATATATATATATATATATATATATATATATATATATATATATATATATATATATATATATATATATATATATATATATATATATATATATGTATATATATATATATATATATGTATATATATATATATATATATATATATATATAACATATGTGTATATATATATATATATATATATATATATATGTATATATATATATATATATATATATGTATATATATATATATGTATATATATATATATATATATATGTATATATATATATATATATATGTATATATATATATATGTATATATATATATATATATATATGTATATATATATATATATATATATATGTATATATATATATATATATATATATGTATATATATATATATATATATATATGTATATATATATATATATATATATATGTATATATATATATATATATATATATATATATATATATATATATATATATATATATATATATATATATATATATATATATATATATATATATATATATATATATATATATATATATATATATATTACTAGTAAGATAATCGTAATCGGTTGCATTCGATAATTTTCTATCCTTCACTAGATATCATATGATATCAAAAATAAATTTATCAAATCCACATCCATTTTTCCCTGAATGTATGATAATTATTCCTGCAAGAATGCGTACATTAAGTGAATAGTGCTATGAATTTTTGATAGCACACTTGCACAATACTTTCTTTCCCCCTGCTGCGATTTCAGAGTTAACCTACATTTCGGTGGGAAATCACAGTCATTACAAGACAACCCAATGCCTGAATATGATCAATGATTCATACGTACTGCACAATAACATCTTGCCGTGACATTTCCAATAAACGCAAGTTGTCCTATATTAATAATGCTGATACTCTCATCTCTGTTTGCTGCCAGAAATTGTTGGCATCATCAATAAATATATGTATTTGTTCCCAAAAATGACCATTTTTTTTCTGCTGGAATGATATATGCAAATGAAATCCACTCGATCAAATTTCCAGTGTTATTTATGAGCATGATATAGATTGTTTGTCAAAAATTTGAACGCGCAATTAGTATATATATATATATATATATATATATATATATATAGGTGCACTGTATTATGTGAAGTAATAATTTGTAATATTTCAAGTTATTGGCTGTTATACCAATCACATAACAATAATGTCGACTTCAGTCTTTTGTAGAAATAAATATAATTTTGTACTGAAAATTGATAGACTTAAACCTCTTATAAAAGTCAAAAGATTTTTCTTTTAATTATAAATGCTAACAAATATCTAAAAATATTTTTTTTTCTTTACTTAAGCCCTTTATAACGGGCACTATATATATATATATATATATATATATATATATATATATATATATATATATATATATATATATATATATATATATATATATATATATATATATATACTAGCTGAAAACCCGCGCTTCGCTACGGAGTACATTCAAATTAAATACAACGGTCAACGTATGCAATTTATGCCAAAAAATATATATATTTATAATAAATGCGATGATCAATGTATACAATTGATGTAAAATATATATCTATCTATATCTATATATATTTTTAAAAAAATCGTAAGGGATATGCATTTTTTTTATAATATCCAATCGTCTGCTGCCTTAGAAAGAGAAAAAAATATTTTTTTTTTGTCTATTTAGTTGTTACTCACGTGACGATAAATTTATTTAAAGTACTAGAAAAAGAAATCACGTGATCATCATTTAATAAATTAAATTCTAAAAATTAATCTTTAAAAATTCACCAAAAATCAGGAAATGGAGGTAAAAATTCAAAAAAATTTCATTTTGAGGGAATTTTATGATCTTTCTTGTGATATAAAATTTTTATAATCCTCAATGTATTATTTTAAATGCAAACGTAAAAAAAGTTTAAAAAACAGATTAAAAATTTAATTTAAAAAAATCTAAGAAGAATTTTTGAAAAATCTTTCTTAGTGCACCCCTACACTATTAGAAGAATCGCCATGCAAAATTTCAGCCCTTTAGGTCCAGCGGTTTGGTCTGTGCGTTGTATGTCAGTCAGTCAGTCAGTCAGTGAATGAATGAGTCAGTTACGGAACTGTTTTATATATAGAGATAGGCCAACTTTATTTTAAATCTAGTTAGGTTTATTTTCCACAGGGTCCGTGGTAGCCGTATGGTAGCGCGTCGGCATTTATCGCCCATGGGGATCCGGTGCGAATCTTGACAAGCGCTATTAAATACCTTCGTGTCAAGGCCAAAAGTCGGGATTTTGTATCCGTAGAAAGTCCCTCTATGAGGCCAAAGTGTGAGGAATCGGGAAGGTCGGAACAATGTACGATCCCATCTTTATGTCCTGGGGGTTTCTCGGTTAAAATTAAGGAGATGTGGCACCTACCTATCTAAGACGGTCTCCAACCCTCGTGGTGTTATTGTAAACTGGAACAGTACCCTTAAGACCGGAAAGCCTATATGAACCTGTATTGGAATACTTTAAGCCAGACCGCATTAGCAAAAAGAATAACAACAATTTTGCACAATATTACGAGTAAAATTCTAACATCCGTCCAATAGAGGTCTACATATATACAAAATTATATCAGTTTTGATGTCGGTAGGATTGCTTTGTTAATATTTTACAATTTTTGCATTTCATATAATTTAAAACTGCACTGTCCTTGCTCAATACGATATAATCGTAGAATACAACAAATTATCGCATTAAATTATTTTTGTACGTAGGTAATAAACTTAAAAATGATCACAGATTTATTACTTCTTCACGTTAAATTAAGAAACGTGAATAAATTATACTAAATGCCAATTTAGTAACTAACAACTAAATTGAATAATAGCAGGTAACTTATCCTGTTATTGAAAAGGCATCCGCCATTATAAAGTAATTAAGAAATTTAAAGCATGGAGAATTTTGAATCCAATATAAATTTCCACCAAACGAAGATATGTTTAATAGCGATAAGTCGATTAAAATTCCGGCTTGTAATTAGTGAAGTGAAATTCTCATAAATATAAATCCCATTTGTTTAATAATTTTTTAGAAAAATACATTTTTCCTGATGCAGCAGTATAATCATTAAAAAATACAAATCTTTGTCATCTATAGTATTATGCTTTTCATTTCATTCAGTTTAATGCTTTAAATTAATTAGAATTCAACCTGAGTGAATGATAGGGAAACGGCTCCAAGCTAGCTTATTACAGCTGGAACTCGTATGGAGTTAATTAACAATTCCGCTGTTTGTCGGACATTGCTTGAACACAATAATTACTCGCTTTGATCTAATGTTGAGATGCCTATTTAACATAATAATATAACATTACTGCTCTAATCAATACTTCATCAAGCTAAATCTAAAGCACTCAATATCGATGAATTTCCACAATTATCTGATACAATGAAGCAAAAAATGCCATGTTCGGATAATCTTAAAAGGTTAATATTCATGCTTCAAAACTCTGCATAAATTGAATTGTTATTATAAATGCTTTCGCTATGTAAAATAGATGTCGAAAAAATAAAGGAAATCCCAATTTAAAAAAATACTCTTAAATTAAATTTACCTAATACTTCTTGTATTTGGAAGTACCAACTCTGCTTTTGAAACACAACTGTTTTCAAAACTTCGATCTTTAAGATAAATACACCCTATATTGGATGATAATGCAACCAACTTTCCATGGTTTTTATCATATCAGTTTTAATTAACAGGAGTTATTTTCTTGCAATTTTGATGTGAAGACTTTTGTCTGCTGTAGAAAGGGGGTGAATATGCCTTTCCATTTCCTCTCCCATGTGTAGTGTAATAGCCGCTGGTCAGAGAACATCTGCTGCCGGCTTGGGAAATCATTAATCGTTCAGACCTCCCCCTCTGGTAGGTGAAGGTTTTTGGAGAAGGACTACTATTTTGGCTGGGACAGCACTTCTGATCATTATGTCCCAGTTACTATGGGGTTGGGTGTTGACCCAGGCAACGTTGTTTCGTTGCTGGCTTTGTTTGGCAGGCTTTGTTTCGTTGGCGGTTTTAGGAGTAACACATTTTCTGGCAACCCCTTCTGCCACTTCTGACCCGGCTATGTCAGAAGGGATGTCACAGCCGAAAAAGTTAGTAAGTGGTGAGTTGTTAGTTTGAGATCTCCACTTTTTGACTGGCGAGAGAAGTCAGTTCGCTGTATGCGGATGTTCTAGTAAAGACCTGAAAACTGATTCAACGTGGTATTTTGTGCTCACGGAGTCCTGTTTGTACGGCAGGGCGGGTTTCTCTTCCTGCTGAACACAACGCAAGGTAAAACACTGGAGAGGAGGAATGTCAACGTAACAATTTTAGCCAGGTACAGGCTTCGGCAGAATAGACTCCCACATTTCAAGTGGTAATAAAAAAATGAATGAATCAATTAAAAAGAAAAAAGTTTTATATTTTCGAAAAATACTTAAAATTTAGTTTTTTTTTTCACTATTGACGTCACTCAGGTGGCGCCTGTTAGTAGCGATGCACTGCCTAAGCTATTCTCTATAGTTTTCCATACCTAGGGGCAACTACCTCACGAATAGCGTACTCACGGACTCTTTGCACATTACCAGGAATGCCAACTCTCTGTGGAAGGCCACTTGGATTTTTTGGTATTGAATACCCACATGCTCTCAAGTTTGAAATCGATTTACACCAACAGACAATATATATCATCTTTCGCAATGACTATAATGAACTGAAAACAATAGTTCCCATATGTAAAAGTTAGGATATGTAATATACAGTGTGGTACAAAATTATTGAGCTCATTTCATGTTTAAAAAAAAAGAACAAAATCAGGAACATAAATGTTTATTTTTTTCTTGGAAAGACAATTGAAAGCAATTTTACACAGCAAAATTTTAAACGTTAAATAACTTCCACATAAGAAGGTAGATGGCGCTTTGACTCTTATTTTGGGGGTATGTTAAGGACCGAGTGTACGCAATCCCAATTCCGGATACTGATGACCTAAACCGACGGATCAATGACGTCATTGGAGGAATACTTGCTGAAATGCTGTAAAACACTTGGCGTGAAATGGATATCGGCTGGAAATTTTGCGTACCAAAAATGAAGTTCATGTGGAAGTTATTTAATGTTTAAAATTTTACTGTCTAAAACTGTTTTAAATCGTCTTTCCAAGAATACAATAAACATGTACGTAATTCATTTTGTTCTTTACTTATCAAACATAAAATGAAGGTCAATAATTTGGGACCATCCTGTAGATTTTTGGTGGATATATTCGCGCAGAACGAAATCTATACAAACCGCACATTTTAATTCTTGGATATCGATTCTGGTATTATTATTATTTTATGCGTGAATCATTATATAATGTTCCGTAATATTTAAAAATAAGAAAGTTTAATTTTTCACCAGTGTTCATGTATTATGCCTATTTAACTCTACGTAAACATTTTATATATTCCTTTATTTGTATGAATGACAAACAGATAACATAAAACATTCCACTTCAATGTAACCAAAAACACAAGTTCGGTCACCATTTGTAATATGATTATGCTCGGGTTTGTAGGCAGTTCTTCCAAGCGAGGATATATTTCTATGTCTAATTTCAGAAACTAAATTTCTTTCCCCATCCATTCTTTATTACTCTGTATTCCTAAATTAACGTTTTATTCCTACACCTTCCCTCTGAAATAAAGTGACAAGGAACTTTAAAAAATACAAAAAGCCTTGGCTGCCATTTGTCTTTCTTCCCACCTCACTTAACACATGCAAATCACTTGAATGCGGTACAAGACAGGTAATAGTTAGAACTGAGGGTTAACAAAATCGATACTAATAGTAGAACGGTTCTTTTAAATTCACTCACACGTATTCTCGAAATGGTTTAATTAAATGATACTCAGAGTTTAAGGAACTTAATGAAGGCATATATATATATATATATATATATATATATATAATGTCTTTTGTAAAAATGTCAGATGCTTTCACATGCGAATATAAAATGTGGATGAATAAATAATTCAACTCATTATATATATAATAGTCGTTGTCTCTGTATAACACTTCCGGGCTGTACTCATCTTTCAATTGAAGCCCTCAGTTAACAAAATGCCGGTTAGGCTTAATTTCAATTTCAGATGTGGATCAGAATTTTTTCTTACCTAAAAACTAATATCTTCTCCATCAAATGACGTTTGTTCAGCCTAATTTTCTATAAAACATTCAGAACTAAAAAAATTGGATGCTTTTAGCTGTATATTTAACAGTTTTAAAAATCTGTTTACTTTTGCGATGAATTCTGAAAGTGAACAAACTTGAATGTGAATGAATCAAGTAGCTCAAATATTCATAGCAGTAAAAAACTGGATGGCAGTCTACTACTCCAATCGCATGAAAAACTAAATAAATAAAAAATAATGAAAGGGTTTGCTTTTACAAGGTGTAGATTAAATGCAATATTGTTAGATAATTCGGGATATTTTTTAACTTTCATATACTTTTTCCATTATGACGTCATTATTAGTATTATGAGGTCAAAATGACGGGTTGGATGGCAGTCTACTTCTCCAATCGCATGAAAAACTAAATAAATAAAAAATAATGAAAGGGTTTGCTTTTACAAGGTGGGCTTTAAATGCAATATTGTTAGATAATTCGGGATATTTTTTAACTTTCATATACTTTTTCCATTATGACGTCATTATTAGTATTATGACGTAAAAATGACGGGTTACCTTCTAGTCTTTTTTATAATTATTGTATTCTATGTGTGGGATCTTATGTATTAGTTAATAAGACTATCACCCTTCTAAATATATGTGGGTAAATTTCACATCCACATTTGTGTCACCGATTCCAATTACTTTTAAGTTTTTTATGTTTTTTGTGCATTGGATAATTTTTGTACATAATGATCTTTTATTTGTTAACAGGGAATGGAAACTGCTGAGTTTTAAGATTATCGACATTATTTGTTTTCGAAATCATAGTTTATACGGAATGAGAAACTGCTAATTAAAAAAACATGCTTGAATAAATAACAGCCGTTTCGTCCTTAAAAGGAATATCTGATGAAGTGACCTAATATTTATTATCCTGTTTTGAATATTTAATACTATTCATAAGTTATTTGTTTCATTTTAACATTAAATATTACGAAGGCACAAGATATAATAGAAAACAGTTAATTAAAAATAAATAATAATAGTAAAATAAGTTATTATTTATTTTTAATTAACTGTATGCTATAAAGTCTATATCAGCCAAATATCGACAGTTTGACTCGTAAATAAATTTACCACGCTAACTTAATTATAAATAAATAATTCCTATGACTTCAATCATAAATTTATTACACTGATAAATTTACAGTTTATGTTATCTGACATTTTATTTGTTAACGCGGTGGCTATCTGTTACCGTGGTTTTAAAAGTGGTGGTTAGTACTTAGCATAATTAAGTGATTACTGATATGTATACATACAAATCAATTTAATAAACATTCATAATACATATACAATTCATATCATTCATTAAGTAATTCCGATTACTCCTATATCATGTTACAACAATATTTCTTATCATTAATACCTTATTTATTCTCATCAATACCCTCCTTCAACTAGTCAGTGCAATCGTTTAATTATAAAGCAATCTTCTTAATTAATAATCTCACCTATGCAGCATTAAGATTCTTAACTGATACACATAAACACATTACTAAATCAATATAACACTAATCCAAAACAATTGTTACGGAATTCCACAACCAAATATTTTATGATAGATATCTATGTACATAGCTAATCACATTAAACAACATTTCCCTTTACGCTAATCCCATCTAATTACCTCTGATTACTCGTACGAATTGGGCATTGGTAGAATTAGCAAAATTTAAGCTCCTACCTTATTTGAAGACACTCCGTCACGTCAAAGACCTCTCCTTACAACAATGGTTTCTCCGTCAAAGTGCGCCACATCGGGGTGGCTAAGAGAGGGGGCGATCATCGTACGTCGCTGGTCCAGAGATGCGGCAGGATCACCATACGCTAGCGGTATCAGTCAGAGAACCTGTTCCGTCAATGCACACTCATTTCGGCTGGGCGGGGGTCAGTCATCGGTCAGCTTCTTCCTTGGTAGTCGGCAGGGTAAGCGGTCGGTCACTCTGGTATATGGGGCTTACATCTATTTCTCCAGGATAATTTCCGTATTACTTCATATCGTCCTCTGTTGATTCTTTACGGGCCTGTATTCTCATACTCTGGTATCTGGCGTAGACGACGGCTCTTATACTCTGGTATCTGGCGTAGACGACGGCCTCGGTTCTCTAAGGTCCGTCCGTAAGCAGTTTGTCCTCTCAATTTCGTCTAAATGCTGCCTGCCTCACTTTTTGAGTTCTCAAAACCATCTGATACTTCTCTACCACATTTCATCTCGAGCTAAACTTTTTTTAATTATCTATTCAGGCCTCCATTGATAGCTATCTCCTGCCCAATAGGTCGATCCGGGGCCACTTCATTGGCCGACCGTCTATTTTTATATTAATATGATCTCCAATCAAAATTGAAGGGGGCCGACGCCCGTGCACCCTTCTGGGGGTTCTCACGCTATTCTCCGACTCCTGCTGTGCTTTTTAACAAAGTCCCACATCGTAAAAACTGCCTTATGCCTTTTTTTCTCTCACTAAGACTCCTCTTTGCCTCCAATTTCAGCTCGTTAAACGCATCTGGTGACCCCTTTTCTTATCTCCAACTCCCCCAACTTGTTACATCTCACCTTCCATTTTGCCTACGCAGCTCATTACATCCAGCTTGTCAAGGCACTTCTTTGTCTGCATTCCTTGCGTTATATCTCCTGCACCCCTCTAAATATCGTTTTCCGCACCTGCGATGTTCCCATCTCTATTTTCTGATAACGTGTCGTGTATCCACGACACTATCGTTCTCAGTTATTCACACTGCATACTTCGGAAATTGTTGACTACTGTTTCATACAGGGAAATGAACATTGCCCCCAGGTACCACCTCAAAACGGATCGGGCAACCTCAGGGGCGACATCTGGAAGGCTTGTACCTTCCCCTACACGCTGACCAAGTGGAATGAACTTTCGGCCTAAGGATGTAACGTTCCCCAATCCGGCTACACACGAGGATAGTATTTAATAGCGTTCGTCGGGATTCGAACCAGTTCGTGCAGGTCGAAGGCCAACACTCTACAACTAGGTTACCTCAGGCCTTACAATTTATCTACACCAAATATAATAATTAGTTAATTTTCATCATTCTTAACTATGAGGGATGGAACTTTAATAGTGGCAACACTCCTATATATCCTCCACACAGCAGTACACATGAAAGCAGCTTATACCACACGTACGTCACATAACTGCCTTACCTCAGAGGAATGAGAGCTCTACCCACAAACATCACACACCTGCACAGTGACAGGATGAACACAACCATGTTTTAGTTACCGGTCTATTGTACGAAATTTTTTTAATCGTGCTGATGGAAGGACAATGATTTTGGGCACACTGTGGCTGACTTGTTTGCTATCTGGGGTTGGGAAATGCTCTACAGTTCCCATATTCCACGGATTCTGCAATATAATCCTACAATATTCCACAATAGATTCTGCAGGCTGTAGACCGCATTATTCGATGGACCAACACGTCAGGTGCAGCCAACGCCATCCTACAGCTCCAGGGCATTAGCAGCGGGTGCTAAACAATTCAGGTTACTACTTTGAACGCCTATAAAAGTTCACCCCTTTATCTCTTCTGTCTAATTTGTACATACCTAGTTGCCATTATTAAATTTCCATTCTATGTAATTTAGTTTTAATTTGTCTGATGAGGAAATTTAAAAGAAAAATGTTTTGAACATAATAAAACTGCTACGTGCAAATTGGCTTGTATCGATTACTCTAGAAACTGACATTTGAATTCGAATACTGACTAAAGAATGAGACACAAATCTTATCATCATTGGCACTATCATGCATGTCACTTTCATTATAGAACATGAATTCCCAATTATGGTAATATAAATCAAATCAGAAATTTTCATCAATATACTGAAGTCACTAGTAGTTGCTAGTAACATCTGTTTCATTTGGAACAGAATTAATTTTCTGTTCCATAGTTCACTGATACAAAGCTTGCAAAAATTAAGGATTGTATTTAGAAATCTCTGTACAAATATTATTAGTTTATAAAAATTCATTTCTAAATATCTTTTATTTTCCATGTTCAGTAACTTAAAATGTCTTGATATGTATTATTTTCATAAAAAATATATTTCTTTGTAAAAATGGTATAGTTAAAAGGAAATTAAATATTTTCCATTGAAATATGTCAGTTTTAAAGCGAAACTTTTTTTTTCTAATACGATTAGTAACGAAATCAATTACAGTTTTCTTACCTAAATGATAAATAATTTTAATAAAAAGAATTAACTAAATTAAATTCCTCATCTAGATATTTTTAAGCAAGTACTAGAGAAGCGATAAATAAGGTAGATTTTCCACCGTGATATAAATTTTCAAAACATAAATAAGTTTATATATATATATATATATATATATATATATATATATATATATAACAGAAATAAATTTTTAATGCAATTCGAGATATCGTTGTTAATATTTTACAATGTCACGACAATTAATGCTTTCACATTTTTTTTATAATTATTAATTCTATAATTTGTTTTGCAGAATATATATAAAATTGCAATAATAAGATTTCGCTCCGATACGAGAAAATAGGAAATCAATTTTAAATATAACTTTGAATGATAAGGAGATAATTAATTTAAAAATGGTAATTTTTGCCTTGAATTAAATTTTTTCTACTCCTTTGCTTCGACGATTAAAAATTATTTCAGATCTGCCTGAGAACATCTAAAATTACAATCTTTAAAAGCACTAAATGAACAGAATTTGTTGCGTAATAATTAGGCAACTACTAAAACTCCCAGAGATCTTTGAGTGAAAAAATTTATCAATGGATAACTTTGAAAGCGAAACTTAATTCACTTTAAATGAAAATCTGCAAAATCTGTTTCAGACATCAATCCATTTCCCATCGCAAAAAAAAAAAAAATAATGAAGGGTATATTTAAAACACCAATAAAAAATATTTCATAAAGTTCTATGATTATTTCATATCTTTATTCGGAATAGGAATTTTTCCAATTTGATTATCTGTAAATTCGAAGGGAATAAATTCTTCACTAACACAAGTTATCTTTTTAAAAAATATCCGTCTGCAATTGTACAAAGATTTACCTCCAGACTGAAGTATTTTTATAGAATTATCCCTTTTTCCTTTTCATCTTGCAACATACCAACGCTTTATATATAAAGCGGAAAATTTTAAGAAAATCTTTTCATGTTTTAAAGATATAAAATTTAACTATTCGAAATCTAAATTGAATTTTCAAAATTGCGATGAAATTTCTATACAAAAGTTTACAGTATATTTTTTTTCTCATTCCTAATCTAAGACTGTAAGAAATAAAAAAAAATATTCAGATCATTTAGGTATATAGGGTGATGCATGAATCGGCCTATATCTAAAGCATTAAAATGCCTTTATTCTGATATCAAAGATCCGAGAGAGAATTCAAGATCCTTTTTCTACAAAGTTGGAAAAAAAAATTCTGCATTTTAAATTCCATTTCTTAGCATCAAAAAGGCTTTAAGAAACTTTCGAGTCAAAAAGACGATGATTAAATAGACTTTTACCCTCTTTTCTTGAATCAGCACAAAAGAAAATTCAGGAAGTCAAAAGAGGCACTTGACGTTGCAAAGGAAATTTGAAGAGATTTTAGGAAGTGGGGTAAATTCAGTGTAAAAGTGAGTTACATACTAAGATTTATGACTCTTTTGGAAAGTCAGAAATTCTGTAGCAGTTTAGGGTATGGGTATAATACAATTTAGGAACTCGGTTTTATTTTTTAAGTCGTTTTAGTCATTTCAACACCAATGATATGAATTTTTCATCTATTTGAGAAAAGGTATTCCACTTTAAAAATTTTATGTCAGCGGCTCGCGCAAAAAAGTGGCTTTTTAACTCCGTTTTTATATTAGACAATTTATCGATAAATACTAGAAGCAAAAATTCCATCCTATTTCTGAATTTTCAACATTTTAGAAAATGAAACAAATTATTATTATTTATTTTTTCGAAGAGATATGTTCGCTTCTTAAACAATCTATTTAACGGGATAAAAAATTATATTCAGCACACCCAATCAAGTGATTTAATTGAATATGTCAATCATTAGTTGATCAGAGCGCATAATATTTAATCAAAAGATTATATGGAATTTACCGAGGTTTTACTTTATTGAAACTCTATTAATTGATAATAGATTTCTGTTAAAAAATAACGCTGCTTATAAATGGTTTTGCTGATGTATTCTGATATCCTTATATCATAGAAAACAATAAATTACTTATTAGATATAGGAAAAAACACCGAAGAAGTTCCTATAAATTAGCAATAAACAATACTATTCGCGAATTTCAAAATCTAATACAGCTTCCATTATCTAATTCCATTCTCTAATACAGCTTCCATTATGTGCTATAAATCGCTCACAATGCGATGTGGGTATAAAGACAATTGAAGCTATTTATTATTTCTTATCAGTAAATTTATAGAAGGTAGATATAGCCATAGAAGAAATTGAAAAGAAAGGATTAATTCAGATAACTATCAAGCATTGATTCTCAAACCTTTTTTTGGCAAGATCACCCTTTTGAACCTACAATAAACCTAGCCCTAAAAATTGTAAATAACGCTATTAAAATAAGTTCCGGGCTTGAAGAAGCCAAGTGGTTTTGCGTCCGCTCTCGGTTCTAATTGTGATCGGATCGAAACCCAACAAACACTATTAAATACCTCTTTGTGTAGAATGGATATGGGCACGTTAAATCTATAGAACTGAAAGTCCATCTATGAGGTCAGAAAGAATGTGAGAGGTTATGATCCCCCAGAAGTCACCCCTGTGAGTGCTCGGTCAAAATTGAGGTGACTCCCACCTTTGTGGTGTCAATATAAAACCAGAGTCGCACCTCTCCGCCCGCTAACCGATATCGACCTGGTCTAGAATACGATTCCGGCCGGGGGGCAATAGACACAACAACTACAACAAAATACGGTCTACAAAAATTTTTTTTGCTAACCATCCGAGGCACGCCTCCCAGGATGAAAACAACTTCTGCAGAGCGTGGAAATTGCCATTCAAGAGGCTGAAACGAGAGGACATCTGGCGTGACGTAAACAGAGACAGCTTGGAAAAGCGACCTTGCAATATAATTAAAGATTGAACAATAAATTGCTAGACATTAGCCACAGGACTACTAAATTCATCCTTCTTTAAAAGATATCACCAAGTACTGAAATATCCATATACAATATTTAAAATCCTTCATTCAGTTCATTAACGACTTTTCTTATATGACATGACGAACAATCAAAAGCTCTCCGGTAATCGCAATGATTTAGACTTTCTTAGGATAAAACTACAGATATTTTTATTTCGTATTCATTCCAGTGTCATATTTTTTCCATGTTTTTATTAAATAGCTTATTTGTTTGTTTGTGTGTGTGTTTGTCCAGTACAAATCTTGCAATCGAGTTTTAACTAACTTCCCGACTAGCTAGACCTTAGTATATCGACGGAAATTGAAATAGAATAATTTGAAATAGAATAATTTTTAGAATAGCTCAGAACACGATGACAATGCATTATTTTAATACTTTTAGACATCTTTAAGCAGCATTGAATTCATTTTCAGTTAATTTTGTTTTGTAGACTTGTGCAGCCATCTATCGGCCGAGACGTGAGCGAAAAGTTAAACGCAAGTTAACTTGCAATTAACTTCATTTTCTTTCAAGTTGATGAGATAATTCATCAAAAAAAAATATAAAAACTATTTATTAATACATAGAATTGTCAAAATTATATGATTCAACAGAAAATTTTAAAAATCTGGTATATAAAAAGTTCCTTTTATCTTATAAATTATCAAATACAATTTGGCAGTGAAACCGAAAGCTTCGAACTAAATCCACATAATATTTGAAAAAGCACTCTTTCTTTGATATATGGGATTTTATTCCAAGCAATAATAGTGAAACTAATAAATAAATTTGAATAATTAATGCGAAATATGATTAAAATACACAATCATCGTATTCAGCTAACGGTGATTGATATGGAAGAAACATTAACTTGTCGTATACCTAACAATTACGCTGAAACTTAAATTAGTTTATGCCTCGCGGGGGAAGGTAATATAGCTGCGTATTAAAATATGGGCGATGATTATCAACAGCCGTGACTAAATTTATGTTAGACGAAGCAGGATTCGCCAGATTTCATGCGTCTAGCCATCCATATTGAATCATTAAATGCCCTGGCTTTGTGGGTGAAGGGACAGTGTTAAGTTTTGAGAGAAATGAAGCAAGTAACCAGAGAATGCAAAACGCTCATACACGACGCATTTTTTATAAATAAAAATTATTATCTTACATACATTAATAACGTATTCTTAATAAACAATGTTAAAGATCAATATTTTTAATATATATATATATATATATATATATATATATATATATACAACGTGAAGGAAAACAACAAATAGCTTCCGTGGCCATGCGCTAAAGCAGCCATTAACCACAAAGCACAAATACATCATTTATCTTGCAAACATTTAAGTTTCTTGCATCATTTATTATTGCAAACTTTAGATAAATGATGTATATATATATATATATATATATATATATATATATATATATATATATATATATATATATATATATATATATATATATATATATATATATATATATATATATATATATATATATATGTGTGTGTGTGTGTGTTTGTGTGTGTGTGTGTGTGTGTGTGTGTGTGTGTGTGAAGTATCGTTAGGGTTGTATAAATTAGTGTATATTTATTAAAAATTAAACAATGTTATAGTACATTATCTATCAAACGTGCAATTGAATTGAATGCATCAACCTCCAAAACACTGTTTATTATTGAAATTTATTTTAATTTTATTCATATAGAATGAAAATATAATACTGTAATTCATTCTTTAAATTGCTTATTCAATTCTTCCATTGTTAATATTTCACAAAATAAGGAATATTAATAATATTAATTTAGTTACATAAAATTATTATTTAAAAAACATTAACATATTATTAGATACTGATAGGTAACAGCATATTCTATATTTCTGATGTCTAGTGAAAGAGATAATGAAAATTAATAAAGTTTATTTAAATACTAACTGAAACCGCAAGTTATGTTGTCCAAACTTAAATGTGGTAAATATATAACAATTAACACATTTGCTGGAACTGATACAAATTATATACAACTTTACACATATATAAATCCAAATAGAAATTATTAACTTGTGCCTATATCTCAAGTAAAATACTACTTTGAATACATTATCTAATTAAACCGTAACTAGTGTAGTCTCCCATACATCGAGATTCCCTGTTTGCTGTAACGATTAATTTGGAGACCTCTAAAGTCATTTCCTATCATTAACAATATTTTCAAAGCGATTGTTAAAGCAGATGTATTAGCGGTCTTTGGACTTACTTTAAATCAACTTGAAATGATCTTTACATACTTTAAATGAACTTTTCTACGTGAGCTCCGATCCCTCACGATGGAGATTATCAACGGGTTTTCTGCGTAAACCATAAAGGTGAACGCCAAAGAGCTACAGGTTGCGACAAAATGGGTTCCCACATTTCGAAGGGTAATAAAAAACGAACGAAACAATTTACAGAAAAAATATCTATATTTTCGAAAAGTATTTATAATTTTTTTGTCTACTAGTTAACAGGCGGCGCTAGTCACTTGCGATGTACTGCCAAAGCCGTTTTCTAAAATTTTCCATCATTCTTTTCGTTTTGTCTGGGAGAACGACGGCAACTTCACAGATAGGAAACTCACAGACTTGTTAACAATTGCAACTACTTGATCTCACATTTGAAAACTATCATGGGATTTTTTTTTTCTCATCCGGAACAGCATCAGTTTCATAGATACCGAAGGGCATCCTAAATGCCCCCAGAGTAACGATTATAGAATCGTTCTCTTTAACCCTTCGAGGAGCGCCGTTTGCTCAGTGCAAACGCCTAAATCTAGTCTTTTTCCCCCTTGCATTCAATGTATTCAAGTTAAATGATCAGGAAAACGGTTAGTACTGCCATCTGTTATCAGTTTAAAGAAATAAAAGCATTTTGCAACCTTTAATTGGAAAAAAAATTCAAGATTCTGTAGGTTAAAAAAAATCGGGAAAAAGTCTGCACTGTGAAAATGGGGGAGATTGTTGCCCTTGAAATGGTTAAAGAACGCTTAGATTACGAAACATCTATGTTCACCGGATCAACTCACGCTGTCTTCTGACAACTATAAAATCCACCAGAACTTCTGTCACCTTTCTCACAGCCCTATCCCACCACTCCGTTACTAGTAACCTTTAGAAATATGGGACTCCGAACCCTGTATTTGTGACGGGAATTAATTGTGTTTTTCAAGTGTAGAGGGCGTTAGTTGTCAGTGTTTTGATATATTTTCAACATTGCTTTATCTTAAGTAATTTCTATCAGTTTTCAGTATTCTTTTTGTTTGAACCACCGAGTATGGAACTTCCGTTTAATGGATGATAGGATAATAAATAAATATTTACCAGGATTAATAATGGCTGTGTTTTTTGGGAGTCTGGTCATCCTTTTTGTTAAAGTATTTGATTTAAAATAAAAAGTCATTACAACAGTGCAGATTTTAAAGCGACCGCTTTAAAATATATCCAAGACTATGATGATGAAAACAAGTTAAAATGAGGATATTCTTCCTAGGTACTTAGAATAAAATTTATCATTATTCTGTAAGTGAAGTAAGTGAGAACGTTTTTGAGAACATACAAAAGGGTGAAAGAGATTTAATTCTAAAACGAAATTAAAAAAATAGCTAAAGATTTCAATGAAAAAAATATATCGAGAAATTACTTCGTGAAAGCAGAGCATGTACAATAGGGTGGGTCGAAAAAAATTATTTTTTTATAATCAATTTCTAGTTGCATGGAAAACTTGCGCATTGACATCCTAATAACGGGAAAAATAATTTTAAAAAATATAAATTGGTTTTGAAATCTCGCAAGAACCCTAAAGTTTAGAAAAAAAGAAAAAAATCTCCACTTTGTAAAGACGTATATTTTTTTAATAGTTTACTTTATTTCTAATAGTGTAAAAACTACTCTTTATAGTTACCTAAATGCGTGAAAAATACTTTTGGAAACATTGCCGTTCATTTGAATTCGCGGAGAAAGCCTTAAAATACAATTAATTTTTGCAAAAATCTCATATTGCAGCTCTTCACCCATTTCAGCATGTTTTTCCCTTTATGAGTTTGGTATTACCTTCTACATCGCAAATGCGTTCAAAGCTGTCCTATAATTCCTTATTAAGCGATAGGTACGGTGTTTCTGACAGGGCCACAGCATCAATAGCTTCTGGTGCTCTGCATGATCTTGGAATGATCTCTGATTCAGATATGTCACGGGTGATTGACAAAAGTAAGATTAGAAGGGAAAAGTGAAGATTCGAAAAGCAATAAAGGAAAAAGACCACCAGCTGAAAGAAGTAAATGGAATCTACTTCGACGGTAGAAAATATAATATATTAACACAAGAAAATATAGGACTTAAAATGTACCGCAGAGTAAGAAAAGAAGAACATATTAGCGTGATTAGAGAGCCTGGTTGCCAATACATTGGCCATGTTACACAAAAAACAGGAACCGGTAATGATATTGCCGAAAGTATTTTCGGCTACATGAAAAAGAAAGGGTTGGACATGAGTGCAGTTGTGGCCATCGGTTGTAATGGAACAGTCACAAAAGACGGTTGGAAAAGTGGTGTTGTACAGAACATTGAAGTTAGGTGTCAGTGACCACTGCAGTGGTTTATTTGTTTGCGGCACTTGCACTGCACACATTACACAAATGTTTTTTTTTTTTTTTTTTTTTATAAAAATTTGTTTAAGCACTTAGACGGGACAAGTGGGCCAGCGTCATTCAGTGGTCCAATTTGCAAGCAACCGCTTAGCTTTGAGAAAATTCCTGTTGTTGATTTTGTGCCGATTCAAATTTGGGAAATATAAAGTCTTCATACCCGATTAGCACAGGTTAACCATCGGGAATGGCTGAGGGGTCCAGGATCTTTAACAGCTAATTCTGGATAACAGAGTCCAGTGATGACTGCATTAACAATGTCTAGAAGATACTGCTGATCTTTACTGAGGTCAGTTTTATTCATTGTGATGACAACTTCAGATTGAATCGGCACAAAAAAAAACAACAGGATTTTTCTCACAGCCTGGCAGTTGCTTGCCATTTGGACCACTGAATGAAGCTTACCCACTTGTTGCCCCGTCTAAGTGCTCAAACAAATGTTTATAAGGCAACTCATTAAAGTGAAACAAACAAATAAACCACCGCAGTGGTCGCTGACACCTAACTTCAATGTTCTGTACAACACCACTTTTCCAACCATCGTTTATGACTGTCCCATCACAACCGATGGCTACCACTGCACTCATGTCAAAATCTTTCTTTTTCAAGTAGTCGAAAATACTTTCGGCAATATCATTACCGGTTCCTGTTTTTGGTGTAACATGGCCAATGTATTGTCCACTAGGCTCACTAATCACGGTAATATGTTCTTCTGTTCTTACTCTGCGGTACATTTTAGCTCCTATTTTTTTCCTGTGTTATTATCTTTTCTACTGTCGAAGTAGATTCCATTTCTTTCATCTGGTGCTCTTTTTTCCTTTATTGCTTTTCGAATCTTCACTTTACCCTTCTAATCTTACTTTTGTCCATCACCCGTGACATATCTGAATCAGAGATCATTCCAAGCTCATGCAGGACACCAGAAGCTATTGCTGCTATGGCCCTGTTAGATACACCGTACCTATCGCTTAATAAGGAATTATACGACAACTTTGAACGCAATTGCAATGTAGAAGGCAATACCAAACTCATAAAGGAAAAAAATGCTGAAATGGACGAAGATAGGCAATATGAGATTTTTGCAAACATAAATGGTATTTTAAGGCTTTTTCCGCGAATTTAAATGAACGGCAATGTGTCCAAAAGTATTTTTCATGCATTTAGGTAACTACAAAGAGTAGTTTTTACGCTATTAGAAATAAAGTAAACTATTAAAAATTTTTATACGTCTTTAAAAAGTGCAGGTTTTATTCTAAACTTTAGGGCTCTTGCGCGATTTCAAAACCAATTTATATTTTTTTATATTATTTTTCCCGTTATTAGGATGCCAATGCGCAAGTTTTCCGCGCTATTAGAAATTGGTAATAAAAGAATAATATTTTTCGCCCTACCCTAATGTACAACTACATTGGTATATAATGGAAATGTATTACCATTAATTAATTATTTTACTTATTCAATTGTTGATTACTAATATTCAGTTTTATTTTGAATATGAATAATACTCACTTAATTACATAAAATTTTTATTTATAAAATTTTAACATATTTTTATATAATCATAGATAACAACATATACTATAATTTCGGAGCTTAATGAAAGGTCTCATGAAAATTTATGATGTATAATAAAATAGTGCGAGAAAAGGCATGGTTATGTGGTTCAAACTTAAATGTTAAAAACATAATAATTACAACTTGATTAATTTGTATCTGCCAATTTGAACTTAATTAAATTGTGCTTAAATTATTAATTTCTGTCTTTTTCTCAAATAAAACACTATATTGAATAAAATATATGATAATATATGATCAAACCTTAACTTTTGTAGTTTAGTTTCCCAGGACGCAATGATACCCTATTTGCTGTAATGATAAATTTTGGGATCCCTAGTGTCATTACCTATAATTAAATATATTTTTAAAGGGAGTGTTAAAGTAGAAGCATTCGTGCTTTTTGGGCTAAAATTTACTTTCAATAAACTGTTCTACGTGGCATACGGAACCTCACTAAAATATTATATTAACATGTTTTCTGCGTAAGCCATACACGTGAATGACATTTCCTATCTTGAAAAAAAAACGCTCATTATAGTAATGCAGGTTTTAAATCGACCGATTTAAAATAGATCCGAGAGCATGATGGTGAAAACAAGTGGTGATGAGGATATTTGGGCATGGTACTCAGAATAAAAATGATCATTATTCTGTAAGTGAAATAGGTGAGAGTGTATTTGAAAGCATACAAACGAGTGAAAGAGATTTGAATTAGAAACAAAAGAGAAAATCACAACGATTCGAATGAAGAAATTATTGCTAGAAAATTCTCCTTAAAAGCTGACTCATTCTGAAGTTTTCAATAGAGCCGCATGACTCAGTCATCCTGCTTAATGAAGTCCGATGATTATTTTTTCCACGTATTCGATCTAAATTAAATAAATGCACGCTGACTCGTTAAGGGTTACGAAAAATAATTCAAATATAGATATAACACATTTTTTAGATAGTTTGAGTGAAGAAGGAAAGAAGTCTCAATTACACAGAATTCGAGTGGAAAAATCTGCATTATTTTCAGTGATACTTGTGAGAATTATGAAAATTTAGAAAATTTAGATGTACGAAATAACGTCTTTTTGTTAAAAAAATCACGGAAAGAAAACGAATCTATTTAACCGATTCTAATATATAACACATTTGAGCCCGATATTTATGAAAAATCTTCAATGATAGCATAAATTAAACTCCATGGTTCACCAGATCTCAACGTTATTGAACATAGCTTGAAATCCATACACAAGAGATCCACCATCTACGAGTATTATAGAATTAATGACCTATCTTCAGGAGACACGGTGTTCATTGTCTACAGACTTCCTCAGAAAAATCATGTAGTCTATGCACCGTCACTTGTATTACATGTAGCCCTCCTACAGCACGGAATCTCACAACACGGTTTCGCTCTAAAACGATAAGATAAATTGCGGGAACCTCGTAGAACACTGCAACCTGTAACACGGTTTCGCTGTAACACGATAAAAAAAATTGCGAAAACCTTCGTACAACACTGTACTTCTATAGCACTAGATAACACGATTTTAGTTTAACACATTTGAAAACTAAATTACCTTAAAAAATAATGACGAGAAGGAATAATGAACTATAGTGGCTTTACATGAAAATCTATAAACAAATTATAATTTAATCACGTATAACTTTATAAAATTACAAGAAAGCCTAAGCTTAGCTGAAAATCTTCAATAATTTTTTCCTGAATGCAGACCTTTCCGCTGAAAGAAGACAAAAATTCCAAAAGTGGCTGCAAAATTATCTATCTCCATACCGTGAATCTACAATGACCTTGTAAGACCAAGCAAATAAACCAAAATTACAGATTTTTTAAAGAGGATAGAAGGTGCAAAAAATCTAAATGAAGAAAAAGGTTCCGAAAGTGAAGGTGATATCGTTCAATCTAAAAAACGTTATCATTTGACTGTACTGAGCAGTAATGAGGAAGAAATTTATTAAATTACTGTCGCATTAAATGAAAATAATATTTTTTGTTTCTTTTCGTTTTGTGTTATACATGCATTTCTATTTTTAATAAAAAATTAGTTGCTTGTATAGAATTAAAAAAAAAGTTTGTTTTTAATAAATTTTCATAACGTAACCCCCCTTTTTTGAACTGTCCCTGGGTCTCATATAACACGGTTTTCCACAACACGGCATTTTCTATTAACCTATCTACCGTGTTATAGGAGGGTTACCTGTAGTCCTACAATCCTGAAGTGGAACTTTCAGGTTTTTAGACATGTATCCCAGTATGTTTGGCACTGCCATATATATATATATAGATATATATATATATATATATAACATGATTACATTTGTACTCAATTTGGGGGTATATAGGGTCCAAAATTAGTATACACAGCTCCGCTTCTGGCAGCTAAAACGGTTCTAAGTCGGTTAGGCATTGAGTTGAACTGGGTTAAGATGATAGATACGGGCAAGTCATTCTATGCTGCTTCAAGTCTATGCCACACTTCATCAGTCTTACGGTTGGAGAGTAGCGGCGGCTCAGTCTCTCAGCAACACTTGACCACATTTTTTTTTATGGGTGAGAGATCTGGAGAACGTGCTGGCAAGTGCAACATTCGAACAACCCCCGTGTCGAGGTAAGTAAGGACACGACGGGCAACATGTTTTCTTGCGTTATCTTGTTGAAAGCGATTTGGTACGATTAGGCGCGACCGTTTCTTCGCTGTCCAATTCGACGCAGTTATTTCGGCACCAGATATTTGCATTCCGAACTTTTTAAATGTAAGAAATATTAATTAAAAATTAGGGAAGGTAATTACGAGGATTTGACGTTCTGCAAGTTTGTTTTAAACATATTTATCTCGGTTTAATAATCAAATTAGCCAGGAGGCAGAATGAGGTAATGCTTTTCCCCAAAATCAAAAGAAAAAATTACACTGTACATACGTACGAAAGTAAATTCATAAACAAAGTATGAACACGGGAGACAATAGTAGGATTTGTAAAAATTTTAATTTCTTACCTTATAAATTGCATTTTTACATTAATTAGCCATCTGATAATTGTGAGCAGTGCTCCTCAGATACTCTAATGCAGACATAGAATCAAATATGAGAATATTAACTCTTATCCTTCTGTCTGCATCTCTATCTTTTTTCAGCTTTGGGGTTAGTTCACGACCGGCTAACAATTTTTCAGAAGTTTAATAACTTTTAACTGCAAAAATTAAGTTATTTTCTCAGCTTAACACGGGCTCCTTTAAATTAAGCAAAAACACCATTAATATCTTTCATAAATAATTTTAAAAAATTTCATGCATAAAAAATCACAAATTACGTTGTTTAACGAACATTTGACGAAAGTTTGGCGAAAAGTTAATGACCTGAATAACCTCCATCACCAAATAGATTTTCGACAAAGGCCGCGCCAAAATGGCTGCGCCAAAATGGGTTTCGCGCCGAATAGTCCCATTTCGTGTTGAAAGATGTCTCCGAAGCCTCGAACATACGGCACAGCCACCAGCCTTAAGATCTGAAAAATGCAACGCTGGTTGTTGAGATTACCGACGCTAGACGACTCGAACAAGAGGTGTTCGTGTTGTGTACCCAATGGCTGCCCATACCATCACACCAAATGCAGAGGTGATATCGAATGCCATATGGTGATATGGAATGCAAGCACGCCACGTGCGTTCTCCTCGGTGCCTCCAGACTAGGTTACATCCACCATGATACCGCACAAAGAACCAGGACTCACCTTAAAGCATGACGTGGTGCCACTCCCAATTTTGTAGTTGAACGCAATACTGTCGCCGCACGTCTCTATGTTGCAGTGTCAAGGGAGGCCGCAATAATAGTCGCCGTGCAGATAGTCCGTGCTGTTCCAGACGTCGTCTCACAGTCCTTGCGGATACTTATCGTGCTGCAAACAAGGTCATTTCCTGTCTCAAGGTTCGTGATGTGGCTGTACGATCCTGCAAGTCCGACCTGGCAACATGTCTGTCCTCCCGGACATTAGTGGCGGGAGGCCGTTGAGATCCAGCATGGCGTTCAGTAGTCCCTCCTCAACCCATCGATTTACATTCTCATGACAGTCGTTGGATTCCGACCAATGGAAATGGCAATATCGCGTAACGATAAACCGCACTCTCGACAGCCTACGATCTTGCCGCTATTGAATTCCGACACGTGCTAGCAGCCGTTTCTCCTTCTTATACGAGGCATAACCTGATTTTCGCACAAACAACCAACATTGGAATTCGATTTCCGAATGAGAAACCCGCTGTGTAACTTTCCTTTAATACAGGGTTCCAGATGCCGTTTCTCCCTCCTGCATAGCTCGATTGCGCTTACATGGTAATCATTTTCATTTCCCAGCATCTTATTCCTGTCATATGAATTTGACGTTTGTATCATCCTTCCTTCATGGTGTTGCAATTTCAGTGGCCAGCAGTGTATATATATATATATATATATATATACACTACACTGCTGGCTGATATTTTTGTCAGTTTATATATTGGATCACATTTTACCGTAATATATCTTAAAAACTGTGGTCCTCGTCAATTTAAATCAAATGCTCTTTAATCGAAAAATAATTCTTTTTAGATATATTTTTCGGTATATGGGGATAAATTTGTATCAGATATCATTTAAACTCTGACGAAAGCTTTCGTCAGAAGAAGTTTGCGTACTAGGGAAATTTATATGATAATATTCTAGGGTGTACATCCCATATAAGGCTTTTGCGCAAAATGATTATGAATGTATCTTCTAACAGAATTTAAAATACTTTAAACAGGATTAATAACTTTGGAAATACGTAGTTTCAAATATCTCGTACTTGACACAATGCACTTAACGACATTAAATACTGTGAGAATCTCGGGAGAGGCAGGTTGAAATTTCTACCAAGCTTGAATCCTTCCTTCAGTCTGTTAAACATCGTTGGAAATTGAATTTAAGGAAATATTACATAAAAGATGTAATGTTTACAGTAACGTCTAGCATAAGTTCAGTGTTAATGAGAAAGTTTCTATTAATATAGAAATACACAACTTTCTAAAGTTAGAAAATCATGAATTCAAATATTTATATATGTACTATGAAACACCCTAAGGTGTTAACATCTTTAAAATTTATGTAATGTGTACGTTTGTGTTGTATTTGTTCACTTATAAGCAGATTTGTGTGTGGTTATGAAACAGAAATGTATATAATTTTCTAATGTGTTATTATAATAACAAAACTTTGACCCTAGTTTATAAAATTTAGCACAATATATTATGTCCAGTATCATTAAATCGATATAAAGTTAAAAGTAAAAACGTAATTTTTACTTTTGTTTTTTTCTGACATTTAACGTGACATTGTTTTAATATGTATCATATTCAGAATGACATGTGAAGAAAAATGACACGTATGTAGTCACGTGTAAAAATGCTAGTGACATGAGAGGCAGTGTGTGACAAAGGATTACCAATAAGCGTCAGTCTATGATTATCTGTATTGTCATCTCAAGGTGTTTCTTTCCTGTTATACCCTCTATCATATGACGGCTTTCAACACAATGTTTCTGATTTATGGGAATTAATAAATGCCTTGACGTTAATTCCCAAATTAATGTGAAGTAGAAGGATGAATAAAAACTACAATATATAAATTGAAGTATTTTAATCTAAAAATGAATACTGTGAAGTAATAAAAGCAGTGTTATTTTAAACTTCATAAAATCGTATCAAATTATTCAGCTATATCACAATACTAAGTTATATTAAAGTAGTTTACTAGAAGTGAATACTATGAATTAAGAAAAGCGGTGTTATTTTGAACTTCATAAAATCGTATTAAATTATTCAGCTATACCACAATCCTAAGTTATTTTAAATTAGTTTATATGAAGGGGTTATTTTAATTCTTTTAATTTGATTGGACAGTTGAGGAAACATTTGCAGTGAATAATCTTTTGTAAAAAGAGTATTTTGTTCCCTTAGACACGATAATATTAGAGACATATTACGATAATATTAGAGACAATATTATCGTATTGGATATTTTCATATCTCCATCGGGTCAGCAAATATAACAGAGAGGATGTGCGAGCTAAGAAAAGCGATGTGTTCACTCTACACAGTGCGTTAGAATGGACAACCACAGTTCTGAAGATCACTGGTAAGTGAGTGGTGGTAGTAGGATGATGCTGGGGAAAGTGGGGGTGGAAAAAGTTTGGGTGGATTTCTTAGTTGTCATCAGACACCATGAGTTGGTCCGGTGAGTTTCGTAGTTTCGTTATCGAAACGTTCTTTAAGAACATTGATTCGATAAGCTTGACTGAGAAGGGATTTAGTACGCGTTTCGGACTCTGGGCAAATGATGTCTTTTCTGGTTTGGTTTCAAGTGCTACGGTCAACTTTTTGCTACATGAGGGCTAAATGTCTTTTCTGATCGAAAAATGATTCTGCGATGGGTTTCAAATGTGAGAAAGAGTAGGTATGCATTACCAAGTAAAGTAAGTGGTAGTCCTTGGAACATTAGATCACCGATAAGTATGTAACGTGTACGTGAGTCCGATTTTCGTCAGGAAGTTGTCACCATTCTCCCATAGATGACCAACAAAGTGATACAAAACTTTAGAGAACAACTTCGGCAGATCATCACAAAATAACAGGACACAGCTGAGGGATATTATTTTCAAACCTGAGTGGAAAAAACTATATTGTTTGTAATTTTCGAAAATATAAACCTTTTTTTCTGTAACTTGTTTCGTTCGTGTTTTATTACCCTTTTAGATGTAAGAGTCCGTTCTGTAGCACCCTGTATAATTGCCCTTCATTAACGTACCGTCTTAATTTCTTTGAGGTTGAAAGAGGTATTGTTTGAAGTGAGCAACACAGTAAAATAATGAAATATGCATGCACAATTTATTCAATTATTTTAAAACTGACACGTATTTCATTTTACGAATTCTATAAAAAAATTTCTAATAAAATGGAAAATAATATTGCTTTATCTTATAATTACAAACATTTAGAAACCTAATTATATATTCAGAACAATGCACAAAGAGCAAACTAATCAAAGCTCCAAACAAACAACGAATTTAATTAAAGTATAAAAAACGAAATCTTTCGAGGTATTATTACATTTTTAATGCTTGAAATACCATAGATATATAATTTTTCAAAGTTATTTTGTAATTTGGAAAACGAAAAATCTTTGGGTACAAAAGAAATGTAAATCTGATAAACATGAGAATAATTTTTTACTAAAGCGATGTCATTTTTTAAAGTTGCACCGAAAATGTTAAACAAATGAGAAATTTAATGTAATGCATATTAAAACAAGTGAATGTTTAATAAAGTTATATCTGTATAAAATATATGTAATGCATAGAGCAAAATTTTTGAAAAAAAGTTTTAAAATTCTTAGTCCACGGTATAGCAACTATTGGTGCATTTTCCTTGAAATGTGATTCTGTTGAAAAAAACGAAACTGGTTAAATTAATTTAAATTAATTAAGAGTTGTCATTCCTCATAGTAGTTTGCCCTACAGTTTAACGTTTGTGATCCGACGTTAAATATGAGGTTTAGAATTTTTTTTTTATCTAGGAGATAGATTTATGCCCCTATTTTAACAACCTTAAAGATTGAATTTAAATACAAATAAAATCGGTATTGATTAGCAACTAGGGCATTACAGGAACCACTATACAGACTTTTAGATGCCTAGATCTTTTGGGCTCAGAGATACAGTTTTTTTGGGGGGTGAGGGTGTGGGTGGAGGAGGCTTAACCCCCTGAAAATACGAATTCAAAAAAATTAATTTAGGGAGCCCATAGGTCCAAAGAGAAACCACTATACAAAATTTTAGATTTCTAGGATTTACGGTTCCGGAGATACAGTGTCCAATCAGTCAGTGAGTGCCATTTGCCTTTTATATAAATTCGTTTATAATTTGAAGAAATAAATACCATACGATAGGCGTTGTTGATTGAGTTGGTGTATGAATTTATTTTCCAGAAATATTTAAAAAGTATAGCAAAAATAGTTTTAAAACTGTACTTAACAACATTAAACACGAACATTTAAAATTTTTGCATCGTAATTCTCAGCTCAATAGATTTCAAACTTATCACAGTTAATTGTTGGTTGCATATGGTTAACTAAAATGCTAAATAACGCTTAAAATGTACAGATACTCTTTTGTAGATAATGCGTCAGTGCAAGTACTCGGTTTATGTACTGGGCAAGGACAATGACAAAAACTTAGTTTTCTAAGATTTGTTTCAAGAAGGGACAAAACATAACATATATTGTTTGCTGCCGTGCGTCGAAATATGTCAATTGACCAAACGAAACCACCTTTAAAACTCCATTAAAGCTATTATCATATTCACAATGTACTTTACGTAACAAAACCATGTGTTTAGTTCATGTTGTTTGTTACCGCTTTAAATAATTACATTTAGCTAGACTATAAACCGATTATGTTTGCTGAGTCAGTAAACAGAATTATTAACCTTTTTTTAAAACTTTAACTGAATTTGGATTGCAAAACTTTCTAACCAACCCTTGGTTTAATACACTGCTGGCCACTGTAAATGCAACACCCTGAAGGAAACATGCAAATAACATGAAATTTACAACATGCATTAGCGGAGGTGAGATATGCAAATGATTAGAATTTCAGCGCAGACGCACATCACGCGCGCCTGTGGCGCCACTTCAAAGCGCTATTTAAGGCTTGGAGATTTCGACGATTTCAAGTTCGGCAATTGTGTTTTTCTTGTGGTTTTTTCAAAAAAACGATCAATTATGCCTCGTCGAAAACAGCGATCATCTTTTGATCAAGTATCCGAGTTCGACAGAGGAAGGATAGTGGCCTACCGAGATTGTGGATTATCTTTCAGGGAAATCGGTAGTCGTGTTGGACGAAACCAAACAACTGTAATGCGGATATGTAATCGTTGGATGCAGGAGGGTACGACGGACCGGTGTGTTCAATCGCATCCACCTCAGCGCACCACTTCACGTGATGACAGGCAAATTGTGCGCATGGCAGTGACAGATCGCTCAGTCACATCACGAACCATAGCACAGCACATGCAGTCTGTAACGAATCATCCAGTGTATGCGCGTACCATTCGACGCCGTTTACAGCAGAGTGGTCTGTCCGCAAGACGTCCATTGCTTTGCCTACCCTTGACGCAGAACCACAGACGTCTCCGCCGCCAATGGTGCGATGACAGAAGGATGTGGACGGCAGAATGGAATGAAATTGTCTTTACTGACGAGTCACGCTTCTGTCTGCAACACCACGATGGTCGCATTCGAGTCTGGAGACACCGTGAAGAGAGGATGCTGAACAGCTGCGTTATGCACCGCCACACTGGTCCCGCACCGAGTATTATGGTATGGGGCGGTATTGGATATCACTCTCGCACACCTCTAGTACGCATTGCCGGTACTTTAAACAGCCAGCGCTACATCTCCGAGGTGTTGGAGCCAGTTGTCCTTCCTTACCTTCAGGGCTTGCCCACAGCCATATTTCAACAGGATAATGCGCGACCACACGTGGCAAGCATTGTCCAACTGTTCTTCGACAATCACCAGATTGAATTGCTTCCCTGGCCACCTCGCTTTCCGGATCTTTCGCCTATAGAAAACATGTGGTCCATGGTTGCTCCACGATTGACCCAGATTCCATCCCCATCTGCCATAGCAGATCAACTTTGGCAACGTGTGGAAGCTGCTTGGTCTGCTGTACCCCAAGAACTCATCCGAAGTATCTTTGAATCAATGCCGAAGCGTGTGTCAGCGGTGATCTCCAACAATGGCGGCTACTCTGGCTACTGATTTTGGCAAGAACCACACTTCACAGAAGTCTAAAAATTTAATCATTTGATACTAGGTCAACATGTTATCTACAAAATAAATTTTGTTGTGATATCTCTTGTCTTTCTTAGCGTTGCAATTTGAGTGGCCGGCAGTGTAGTTTCTGGTAAAAAAAATAACACACACACACACACATATATATATATATATATATATATATATATATATATATATATATATATATATATATATATATATATATATATATATATTCATATATATACATACATACATACATACATACATACATACATACATATATATATGTATATATATATTCATATATATATATATATATTCATACAGCATGTATATATATATATATATATATATACATATATACACATACATACATACATATATATATATATATATATATATATATATATATATATATATATATATATATATATATATATATATATTCTGTCTAATTGTATCAATATTCTGGAGAGAGTACTAATGAAATCTCTGAAGTACATATATCAGTATACTTAAACTCGATCCATCATAATTTACTTAATATGATTATTGTTAAAAATTTGACGATCAAATCAACGGTTTTTTTCAAATTGAATACAATTGATATTAGTAACATGGAAACGCTGTATTAGTAGAATTTCATTTATTCATTCTAATACAATTGATATTAGTAACATGGAAACGTTGTATTAGAAGAATGTCATTTATTCATTCTAAGTGATATAAAACTTTTTTTTATAACTTATTTAATTTATCTATTAATAGTTCTTTCATAAAAAATGTCGCTTTCGTTGAAATATACTTCATATATAAAATAATAGAATATAATATACTAATACATACCCTGTTATATATTTAATAGAAATAAGTACAATTAGGCTTGAATCGGGAATTTAGATGCGGCAAAGATTAGACAGAAATATTTGTTTCGAAGTTTTGCGTAATTGCTTTGATATATTCATGTCATGTCCTTCAAGTGAAATTAATTGCTACCTTAACATTATACAATAAAATTATATTAATTATTTAAGAAAAAAGACATGCATTACATTCTAAATATTGTTACTATAGGCATATCTATGAATTGTTAATATAGAATAAGCTATAATGTGAGCAATATCATTAACTTTCCACTGATTTTAGTTAAAAAAGTCTTAGTAACAGGCAAATATTTCTTGAGTTGAATAAATTATGTATAAATAGTTTTAAAACTGTAATAAATCTTCTCGAAAGACTATATCACAGAATATTAAATAAAAAAAATTACAATTTCATCCAATGAAAGAAATTAAATTGTAATATTTTATATGATAAATTATCTATATCAAAAATGATTAATGATCAAGTAAATATAATTTAATTATTAAGGATGTCAATGATCAACATGTGTTAGCTAATTTCCTCTAAATGTGTTATATCACTCTTACTGTTATCAGTATTCATGTATGTTAATATAACTTAATAACTGAAGTGTCGTAGAGATTTACAAGTATTAGTGAAAATTTCTCTATTACATTAAATTAAATTGCGGGTTACTGATTTTTGTGAACGGTATCAAACATTTTGAAGAGGATTCATCCGAGACGTTTTTTAAAGCAAATTAAGGGTATATATATATTTCATTAAATTGCATTATAGTCCACACACACACACACATTATATATATATATATATATATAATGTATATATATATATATACATAGATATATTATTTATATATATATATATATATATATATATATATATATATATATATATATATATATATATATATATATATATATATATATATATATATATATATATGTATATATATATACGTATATATACAGTGATTTCAGCTTATAAGATTCACGTTTGTTATCACTGTTTTTGATTCTTATAAGCGGTTGATTCTTATAGCCGAAATTTAGGTTTTTGGACAGGCACACGCACACCTATATATACATATATTAGATAATTTACCATCAAATACTCTTTAATTTACGTTAATTATATTTTATTAAGATTATTTTTTATAATTTTAAAAATGCAACTTAATTTCTTTACCTATAAATAGATACAGATGATTATACGTAGTAAGAGAAGAAAAAAATCCAATATGTGTTACAACATACCTGTTTAACAATTTTAACATTTCAACTACAGGAAGGGATCAAGAAAAGTTTTTTAGTTTGACGTAATGAAGTTTTCAGGAGGCTGTTTATACCTCTTTCAATGCCAATAGTCTTAGACGAAGATTCACCTCCTAGCTTACGTTTCAAGGTTCGATAATGTGCTGAATCTACTAATGTCACGTTTGCCTAAGTGATAGTGGACACTTCGCTGAAGATTTATATGTTTCAGGGTCCAGGAAGCCGCAACCAGGATGTGGGAGGTAAAAAAAAAGAGTCCCTGTCTTTGTCAGTGGAGAAAAGTGGAATCGCACCCGGACGGGCAAAGATGCGCCCAATTTGGGATGGACGGGCAATAGGACAGTGTTGTGCTAAAGCGTTTAAAGGGAAACTATTATGTTATGTCTGACAAAGAAAGGGATGCATTTTACAACTGTATTCCATCTAATCTCATCATTCCTTTTTTAACAAAAAAATAAAGAAAGAACTTCGTGCCTTTTGAGTGTGTAAGTGGCTTTTTTGAAAAATGAAAGGAAAGCGAAGAGTGTAAGCTGATTCTTAAAACCTGTGGATTGATTCTTTAAAGAGAAAATTTTAACATGGAAATAATATATTTGTTTTCGTTTTTGCGATATTGATTCTTATAAACGGTTGATCCTTACAACCACTGATCACTATAAGCAGTGGTGTATATATATATATATATATATATATATATATATATATATATATATATATATATTTATTCATTTATTTATTTATTTTTTTATTTATACGCTATATATATGTATGTGCGGGAGTGTGGGTATGTGTGTATTAACAACGCCACATCTATTTTAATTCTATTACATTGATTCACTACATATAATATTATATTTCCCGTTATATACCTTCTCGCACGTTTTTTTCTGTATAGCGGCTGGCTATCATAGGCATATATTGCACCACAGAGTCACGAGGGTCCTTTGTTCGCTGGTGTGAGTTTCGAAAAACGCACCTCGAGATTGGATATGCACTGAGCTAGTCGCCTTTCTGTCTGTAAATATGTAAATAGCCTCAAGTCTTCTATATTTGTTATAGTGTGCTTGAACTTTGAATGGCCATAAAGTGAATAAATGAATAAGCCTACTATTATCACGAAATGGATTACACTCTCAGACAAAAAAAAAAGAAGCATAAAGAAGGGGTAATGTAAATACTCTAAATGGTAAGCATACAGGTTTCGAGGGAAAATACAAAATTTTAAAGTTTGGTGGCCAATGAATGAACATGTGATGCTGGAGCGCATTTTAACTGCGCTACTGGCAGGATATTAAAGAGGAGAAATTTCGTTTCCAGGTCATAAATGCTTTGAGAATTTCATTCTGTTTACTCAGGTAGACAGTAACTAGGCCTTGTATACAGGTGCTTGAACAATATGCGCAGATGGCAGCATTTGAGAGAGGACGTGTAGTTGGGCTCCAAGAAGCCAGTTGGTCTAATAGGCGAATTGATTGACATTTGAATAGGAGAGATACCACAATTAGACGATGTCGGCAGGATTGGGTGAACCATGGCCGAACACAACGTCAAGAAGGAAGCGGTCGGCCAAGAGAAACGACAGACCGAGCAATCATCCGAACGGCAGTCACAACCCCAGATTCATCATTATCATCGATCTGTGCGTGTAACTGGTGCTTCAGTGACCTTAAGGAACATTCATAGGTGACTCAGAGAAAAGGGGCTAAGTTTACGGAGCACCTTGCGCCAACTACCATTGACCTCTGTATGGCAATAAGCCCGTTTGCAGTGGTGTTGGGCCCATTCGACCTGGAATGTCACTGACTGGAGTAGAATTGTCTTCAGTGATGAGGCCCGCTTCGATCTGAGCCCCAATGACCAGCGAATACGTGTCTGGTGATGACCCGGACAGAGGTGGGATACCAACCTGCTTGTCTTCCGGCATACGGGCCGACAACCAGGGAGTGATTTTCTAGGGTGCAATTTCATTTCATAGCAGGACCCCTTTGGTTGTCTTCCGCGGCACCCTTAAAGCATAGCGGTGCGTCCAAGATATTCTACGTCCCGCTGTGCTGCCCTTCATATCAGGCCTTCCTGGGCTTACATTTCAGCAAGATAATGCCCGCCCGCACACGGCGAGAGTTTCTACTGCTTGTATTCGCACCCTTGGTCAGCAGTGAATCTCTCTCTCATTGAACACGTTTGGAGCAATATGGACAGGACGGTCCAACCAGCTCGGGATTTTGATATCTAACGTGCGAATTGGACGGAATCTGGCACTATATCCTGCAGGAGAACATCCGCCATTTCTATCAATTAATGCCAAGCCGAATAACTGCTTTCATAAGGGCCAGAGGTGGACCAGCGCGTTATTGACTTTGTGAAGCACTTTCTCTTGATTAAATCATCCATTTTTGCTCAAATTGCAATCATTTGTTTTTCTGCACATGTACAAAACATCTTCCGATTTTCGTCCCAATCGGAGAACTCCTTTATGGGACGTCGTTGTTTTATTTTATTTATTTTTGTTGTTGTCCAAGACTGAATTACAGATGGATTCAGTAATCCCAAATATCAAATCTTATCACCATTTATGGCCCATTTAATTATTTTGCCTCCCTGATGTGAAGGTTCAGAAAGAGGTTTTTTGAAAATTAATAGAACCATAATAAAAGACGCAAATTCTCTTAACATTGAAACCGTAAACGATCGCTTGGGGGTAAAACAGGAAATAAACGGATATTTAAAAAAATGTCAAACCTGAATACTTAAAACCAAACTGATAAGAGACGTTGTAGAAGGGGTATGTTATCCACGATAAGACTTAAGCATGTAAATTTTTTTTTAAATTCTACAGGACATTTATTTGGGGGTGAATGATGAAATAGAAAATTTTGGTAATAAAATAAAATAGATTTAATTTATTTTCAAGCAATATTAGAAAATGTGATGTGTATTACCTTATTTGTATCTTTTTTTATAATTTTGTATAAAAAATTATATTTTTAAAAAGCAGGGTATTATTTAGATGCAGTTAGGGTTTATAAGATTTTTTTTCGTTGTTCACTTTGTTAAAAACCTTTGGTTGCACCAATTTCATAAACAAAGTGATACCAGCTCACAGATTTTCCGAAACCCAAGAAATGCATTGCTATTATCTAAATGAAAACCCAAAATTTTATGCAAAATAGACGGAAATATTCATATTAAAGATCACAGAAAAATGTGTAGCTGAAAATAAATTGTTATTCTTGTGTCTAATGCCCCCTGGCCGGAAGTAATTCCAAATCAAATCAATAAGCCAAGTGGGCTCCAGTTTCGTCTTCGGGTGCTGCTTCGATTTCTTATTGTACCACAATGGTCTGAGTCCGATTTAGTCTGTTGCCACCTGAAATTTGACATAGCACCCCCAAGGCTAACATTTGAGAGATTGTACCCCCTCCCACCCTGTCATAGAGGGGACTTACGGTCTACGGATCTAACGTGCCCACATCCGGCCTAGACACGGAGGTATTTTAAGACCTTTGTCGGGATTATTTCCGAACACCCTCAGCACTGCAAGCCGATGCGCTACCACTGGGCTACCACAGGTCCTGAAAATAAGTTCTACAATCATGCTTATTATATTATCCAAAGTATAAATTTTCCATTATAAAATACTTTTATAACTCTGAATATCAGTTCCAGCTGATCGCATCACTGACTAGTACCTGTATTTTTACAAATGAAGTATTTTTTTAAATGCCCGGGTAAATTCATATCTATATAAAATGAAAATAATATCGTTTTCATATTTTTAATTTGTTGTCATGATAACGTTAACACTACACTACAAAAAGGGTTTAAATATGTTTAAACTGATAACTTTATAAATCAAATGTTTCGACATATTTTGAATCTAGATTTATTTTTCTCTAAATTCTTTGGTGATCTAAGTATGAAAATATATACATGACACCAATTAAATATATTATCTTCTCTTGTTGTCAACAGAAAACAGTGGACCACTGTTTAGTTTATTGCATTTCACAACAAACAGATTTAAAAACTTAAATTATTACTTTTTGAAATATTTCTGAAAATAACTTAACAGGAAATGTAAAAGAATAAAAGAGTCACTGATGATCATTTTCATGTAATTTTTAAAGATAGAAATATTGATTCTCTGTTCCCTAAAAATAATTAAAACTTCCAATTTTTTCATTTGAAAAAAAAAATATATAAAAAAAAATCATTCTTTCACTGAAAACATATAAAAAAATGTAATCATTCTATCGAAAACAGTAACTTTTGTGCAAAATAAATTGGCTGATTGAGGCTCGTGAGTGACGATAAATGGCAATGGAGCAACTTGTGATGGTAAAATCGATAACGAAAGATTCTTCATTCTTGATATGGCAACAAAAGTAGTCGGTGTTACTTGGCGCATCATGATTGCATAAATGATCAATAACGTGACTTAGGAATTATCTATTTATGCATTCACTTTGTAGACTAATGTACTCCAAAGGCAAATTATTTGGCTGAAAATGATGTTTAGAACATAACTGAATTTTTAAAAGCATAATGCAAATTTTATAATTATTTACTATTCACACAAGTATGTGAAACCTGTTAAAGTTCTTTCTTATAATATTTATAATACTATACAATTCAACAACACTTACATATTTTTAAAATTAATTCTCCTTGATATATATATATATATATATATATATATATATATATATATATATATATATATATATATATATATATATATATGGGATTATAGCAGATGTTGATATGTCATGTTTTTGTGTTTTCGGCAAATTAAAAAAGTAACTTTTGTGGAAAAGTGTGTAAAATCAATCAATAGTTTTTTCATTCCAAATATTCTTTAGTTATTACTCATATTCAACCTCAAGCATATGGCTGATATTAAAAAAAATTCAATCAGGAACTAAAATATTCAATTAGGGACCAAGTATTACCTCTTTTATACATAACAGCATTTGCCAATACGAATAACTTAGTATTTTTTCAGAATTTCACTATCAGTTTTTGCCACATTAAAGAATTAATTTTAAGTGTGAAATATCAACTTAAAACATAAAATTGAATTTTTAGGACATATCAATACACATACATATACATACATATATATATACATATATATATATATATATATATATATATATATATATATATATATATATATATATATATATATATATATTATATATATTTATATATATTTATATACCTTTATTATCGGTACTTATTAACAGGTATGATTGCTTACATCATATTCAGTACGAAACTGCTGGTGACTGTACCGTCAAATTGATTATCCTACAATATGAGCTATGCAGCTCACCATATAAGCGAATCATATTATTGATTTGGTTGCATACTCAGTAGCATGCCCCTTGATTCGCTTAAACAACCCTTGCTCGCTTGTTAACGAATCGCTTGTAAAGATTAGATTACAAAGGTCATTAACTGCCATCAGCATATAATTCTAAATGGAAATTCAGATTCAGAAGTGTTTAACTTCTCTTTATACCCATTAATACCATGTATTTATTCCTCCTGTATTAGAAATATTATAGTTTTTTACAAACCCTTACTAATTCTTTTGTATGATGTAGCAAAAAGTCCACGGTCGAGTACGGCGAAAGAATATCTGTCTATTAAATTTCGATATGCATTCAATCATTTCGATCCCCGAAACGAGTTAAAGTCTATCCCATTTTAATTCTGCTTCGTAAATCTGGTATATATATATATATATATATATATATATATATATATATATATATATATATATATATATATATATATATATATATATATATATATATATATATATATATATATATATATATATAATTTTCTCCAGTTTTTGTGGAACGCGCAATGCGGACAATTTAAAACTTCGATGCAATTGAACAGCAGGTACACCATCTTTCTACACAAACTAGGCCATCTTCAAGTATTAGGAAATAGGAAATATCGAAACAAAAAAAGATTTTAAATGTAGTTGTAGTAGTTGAAGTTATTGTTGTTGTTGCTAATGTCCTCTGGCGGGAAGTGTTCCAAACTAGGTCTATGAAGGCTTCGCGAGCTGAGAAGTGCGGCTCCAGTTTACAGTCACATCAAAAAGGTCTGAATCAGTCTCAGCTTGGTCCCGACTCAATTTTGACCAGCACCTCCCAGGAGCGACATCTGAGGGGATCGTACTCTCTCTCAACTTCTCTGACCTCATAGAAGGAATTTTAGGTCGACGAATTTAACGTGACCCTATTCATCTTAGACACGGTATTATTTAATGACGCTTGTCAGGATTCGAACCGAGCTCTGAAAATCGACCCGCTACCACTTTGCTACCTCTGTGCCTGAAATGTAGTAATATTATCTTACAACTCAAGCTAAGCCATCTACAAGTGCTGACAGTACGATACATTGATTCTTCTCCAACATCCCTTTTCGAAAATGTTTGAAAGGTGTATCTTTCTCACTATCGATTTCAGCATTACTTTTTACTATTTTTGTTGCGTGACTTCAAAAATATCTAGACATGGGTATATTTCAATATTCTATCTAAATCTATTGAAATGTACACAATTTTCCTTTCTATATGCAGAAATTTACCTTCTTTCTTCTCGAAAATTCACAGAGATGTGAAAATCCTGTTTCTCCTCTGTTCAGAAACATCTAGGTGTTATTGTCAGATTCATATCATTTCTAGTGAGCCTCCAAGGGGTAAATCTAATTATTCATCGATAAAATGCCATCAGAGGAATACAAATATTTGTTTCATATCTGATTTTCTGAAGCGGATTTGTATAACTGTTAGGATTTGAATTAAGAATGTATAGAAATTTTTCTCTATATTTCACCTGCAGAGTTCTAAAGGAATATATCTCACTGAAGCATCATTTTTCAAATACATCATATTTCAGCCACAAAATTTATGAGCCTATATCGGAAATACATTTTTATGAACATGGTGATCGTTTATTTTCAACAAGTATGGGATAGATGACAAAATTCAAATTATCTAAACGTTCATCCATTTCGATCGTAACCAGGGGGACATCCAGTTATCAAACTTACGAATTAAACATACATATATATATATATATATATATATACATAACAGTTCCGTAACGGACAGATATACAACGCACAGACTAAACCGGTGGACCTAAAGAGCTGAAATTTTCCATAGCGATTCTTATAGTGCAGGGGTGCACAAAGAAAGATTTTTGAAAAATTCTTAGATTTTTTAAAAGTAAGTTTTTAAGCTGTTTTAGTAACTTTTTTTACGTTTGGATTTAAAATAATAATTTAAGGGTTATAAAATTTATATCACAAGAAAAAGAATAAAAATTCCTTTAAAATGACATCTTTTTCGAATCTGTACGTTCATTTTTTGATTTTTGGTGAATTTATAAAGATTAATTTTTAGAATTTAATTTATTAAATGCTGACCACGTGATTTCTTTTTCTGGTACTTTAAATAAATTTATGGTCGCGTCCTTAGCAACTAAATAGACAAAAAAATATTTTTTTTTTCTTGCTAATGTGGCAGACGATTGGACATTATTCATAAAAATACTAAAATACAATAAAATATATGTTCCTCAAACTGTACTATATTAAGTGTACTATATTCTTTAGTGTGTCCAATTACGTACAATTTGAATTTTTCTTCTACTTTATTTTGTCTATAAAAATATCCCTTACGATTTTTTTATAAATATACATATTTTTTTACATCAGTTGTATACAATTCGTTGTATACAATCAGTTGTATTATATATATAAATATATATATATATATATATATATATATATATATATATATATATATATAAATATTTATTTATTTATTTTTTAGCATAAATTGCATACATTGACCATTGTATTTAATTTGAATGTACTCCGTAGCGAAGTGCGGGTTTTCAGCTAGTAAATATATATATATATATATATATATATATATATATATATATATTATTATATATATATATTATTATATATATATATTTATTATATATATATATATATATATATATATATATATATATATATATATATATATATATATATATATATATATATATATTCTGTGTGGGTTTGTTTTGGAGAAAATACCGCAATAACTATAATTGTTTACTCTTGCTCATTAGATGGTTATGGTCAAGGTTGTTAATTTTGGGTGTATTGCCAATATATAAATTATTTAACATACTACCTGATTGCTTGACCAATTAGTCTCATATTCTTGAATTGCGTTGTGTTTTTAAAATAATCTAATCATCTGATTTAAATTGTAATAGCTAGATTTATTAAACAAACAAAACACATATAAATACATTACAATACATATCATATGTATTATCTTAACTACCTTATTTAATTCTTAGATTTTTCAATATCTATACGTGGACTTTAATTTAACTCAATTTCATATAATTTACTTATTCATCAATGAGGTATTATTTAATTCATTATGGATGAGCGGTAGATAGGCAAACACAGTATTATGGGATAAATAATTGAATGCCATACGTACCTTCACTGACGTTTCATTTATAGATATCGGCAAGCGTCTGGAATCACGTACCTCTCACGGATATAGATAAGGCTGGGGTCTAGCCGGCTGCTGATGTCGAACCGGCCTTTATTAGGTCCCCTGGGAACTGGTAGTCATTCTTTCGTCGAGCGGTAAACTCTCGAGAATCATCTCTTTCCAAGATCACTCTGTCATCCCTCTTTCGTCCCGGGGAGGTCTTTCGTTACGTCTCAGGACTCTCGGTCATCCTTTCTAGCCAAAACAAAATCTCTGTGTCTAATCCTTATCCCGCTTCTTCTTTATACCTTTTTCTTCCACCGCTAACTCCTCCTATATTCTCTTGATTGGGCCTTTTTTTTCTAGGAGTTTCCATCCCGCCCTGCTGAAAGCGTTTATTATCATCTCTATATCAGTACCTTTCTCGGGACCACCTTTGATCTATCCCGCTGTCATCTTGCTTCCGACTTCTTATTATTTCGGCTAAGTCATATATATTAATCCGTCTTTCATGCCCCTCTATTCACCTTCCTCTTTCTTAAAGACTTATTTTTCTTTTTAAACGTTTCTCCATCTGTAATCTCTTTTCCGTGCCGTAATTGCTCTGTTCCACCTGGACCATCTGGAAGTCACCTTGCGGCATTTCTTTTCATACAATAATTGCCTTTTTTACTTCTTCAGGATCTAGCTAAATTCATCGCCTATTCATCCCTGTATTCATCAATATTCTATTTTAATCTCTTCTATGGTCTATTCTTTCTCCCCTGTTCGTTTCATCTTCCGACACTTTCAAAGGTTTATTCATTATCCTTTTACTCTATACCAATTACACTCTTTAACCGTGACAAAATATATATATATATATATATATATATATATATATATATATATATATATATATATATATATATATATATATATATATATATATATATATATATATATATATATATATATATATATATATATATATATATATATATATATATATATATATATATATATATATGCGTTGAACATATAAATCATTTCAAATTAAAAATCATAGTGAAATTATCCTTTAATTTCCAGTTCGATGATTGTTTTTTCAATAACAATGTTTTTTTTTACTCTGCATCTACTAACTCTGCATTGGATCCTAAACAACATTAAAAATTAAGAATACATTACAATAACAACGCAGAAAAGCAAGAATGGTAAATTACGTTTTAACATACTCCTGATAAGAGCGATAGTCTGTGAGTGTGTCACCATTTACTTAAAAAGTTTTTACACAAAATATAACAGATTCGGAATACTTTAAAATATTACCTCTTTATGAATAGAATGCTGTTACAAGCCGAATTATTCAGTTATAAAATATGTGAAATCTGTTAAAGAAATGAAATAAATAAATATAGATACGAGTATATATACACACATATACCCACCCACCCACACACACATACACACATTATATGTATGTATATATATATATATATATGTGTGTGTGTGTGTGTGTACATATACACGTGTATGTGTCCGTATTGTTAAAAATAAATTTATTATTCTAATACTCTCCTCATAAATTTGTTTTGAATAATTTACTTTTAAATCAGATTTTTTACTTAATTACAGAATGTGCAAATAATGACAGTGATAAACATATGAAAATTAATTAACGTGATGTCAATTAATAATAGTCCCAAAATGTAATTAGTTTAATAAATTATTGCTTAAGTTCTGTAGCTAGTATTAAAAATGTATATTTTACCCTTCAAATTTAATAATGAAATGAAAATAAAAACGTCAAATGTGTAAATGAAAAAAAAAAATCCCATATCGAATAACAAAGATAATTTTTTTTTGAATCTCTTGAAAATAAAATTTATCTTCCAATAAAAAGGAAAATAACTTTTATAATCTAGATTATAAAATTTACATATTTTTTAATAAATTCACTATGTATTATACCTTTCTTTATTTTCTTTATTTGCAAATATACTGGATATAAAATAAATAAAAGAAACAGGACGTTATATCATCTAGAGGTTCGATTTAAATCTTTTTTCGCACTGTTTAATAATTTATGACATTCAATGAAACGTTGTGTATTTCTTAAGGCACGCAACTGTCAAAAAATGTTTAGGAAAATATATATTATTTAGGATATTAAGCATTATATACTATTTGAGATAGTTATGTAACGCTATTCTAACGACAAATATAAAGGAAATTACTTTTTAAAAACATTTAATTCCTCTTTAAGTTGGTTAATTATTTTACAATGTTGTATTTGTTGTCTGAAAAAAAAATGCATTTTATACATTAAACATTATTTTGTGACATCTGAAAAAGGTGTATGACGCACATTATGCTTTGAAATTGAAAAAGGATATTTTCGTAACCTCAAAAATTATATTTAGTATTCAAAGTATATTTACCATATTTAGTATTGAAAAAGTATATTTTAGTAAAAATATTTTTGTTTATGAAAGTAACTTCTTTAAGGTGGCTAAATTATTTTATGAGGATTTATTTTTGGTCTGACAAAAATTATTTTATACTTTAAAAATAATATTGGGATTTTTGAGAAAGTTGCAAAATGCATATTGCATGCTTTGTTATTCAAAATTATATTTTAGTAACTTCAAAAAGTATTTTTTGTATTCAAAATGTAAATTTTAGTATATCAAAGTAACCTCTTTAAGATGGTAAAAAAAAATTATAATGATTTATTTATCCTAAAAAAATGTATTTTATACTTAAAGAATAAAATTGGGACTTTTAATAAAGGTGCAAGAAGAATATCATAGGCTTTGAAATTTGAAAAGTATATTCTTCCATGTAATATTTCAGTTTATGATCTTTTAGATATTGGTGATTCCCATCAAGTTCCTTAACGTATTTGCGTATAATACCTTAAAACGATAGATTTTGTGATTTATTTCGAGTCGTCAAATTCTTCCAGAATAGAAGAAATTAGTTTGTTATTATATGATCATCTCAAAACTCAGTTAATCTAATATATTATTGAAACCATCAAATCCTTTCTGACTTCGAAGAGAAATTTTATATAAAAAAATTGAGATGGTTTTGCATATTTCACCTATAAACATTCTCCATTCACAGCAATTTAGATATAAAAGGGTATCTAAAGGGCATCTGCATTTTATCATTATCTCACTCGGTAAAATGATAGAAATAACTGTCATTACACAAAGGTATTACGAAATTTTAAAGGGATGCCATATATTTCAATACTAAAATTTTTGCTTAACAGTATAAAATTGACTTTGTACTATTTATAGAAATATAAATCAACTAATTGAAAAGTTGTAAAACAAATAGATGAGAATGTGTACATAAAAACTTATGTGTTATCACTGATCAGTTTTTGCATCCCATCAAAGAAATCATTGTAAAAAGTTAATGCATTACAGCAGAATCATAATTTAATGTTGATGTTATCGTCCAAAAATCTAAATTTTGTAATGAATTAAATGACTTGATGATGGCAAAGTTACTTTGGTAAGAACTCCAGTTACAGTATCAGCAGAAAGCTACTGCTAAAAGTTATATGAACATTAACTCAGAAATATCTGCCCGTTAGTCACATTGCACTCTGGTAGCTTCTCATTGGACATCCCAAGAACTATCCGATTTCGAATTAATGTTATACTACTTTAAATACACTACACTTGTATCAAGCTTCGGTTTTTTCATGATGGGGTAGATTCTTCAAGCCAGAAGACTTCAAGCCAGAAGAGAATCGACCCACAACCTATGAATACGCCTAACGTAAAGTGTACATCTATCTTCGGCTAACTGATATTTAATGGAGTTCTACGTCATACTTAAACATGAGCGTATCTATGAACCTTAGAAAATCCTCACGCCCCAAGCAAGGTTTTTTTTTACGATAGATGCCTTGACAGAAAATTGAATTCCAAAATTTGTTAGAAAAAAAGAAATAATTCTAAGAGCAAGCGTCATGCTAATTTTTCAGAGATTTTTGAAGGCTGTGTGTCATAAATAGAGCACACGAAACTATAAATGATAACATTTGATGAGTAACTTCTAAAAGTTATGCGCTGCAAATCAACGTGCAGGACCTGTAAACTACAAAAAAATCCTGCATTCAGAGAAAAAACAGAAACATAAACTGAAAATTTTCTGCTAGTATAGTTTGTAATTGTGGCGGATAAATTGGCAACTGGTATTAAAAAATACGGTAGAGCAGTCTCATTGTATAGTGGTAGTACATTATATGGTCAATTATAACATAAACAATGTCTCTCTGAGTTTGATTAATGACTCCTGTTTATTGAAAATCAGATACACATAAATACATTCCCTGTATTAACATTTACTACTATCTTGGAATTCAATAATATCATATTATTACTACTCACACTATTCATTATGATCTAGTTATGATAATACATATATATTACTTATACTATTTATTCATCTTTAATAAGCATAGTTATAAGATACCAGTCAATCGTTCACTACTAACAAAAGCGTCAATTATTGTAAACACATAAATACACACTGTTCAATTGACAATTACCCACTCTATCAATGAGAAACATCACGCTATTCATCGTTAAGGATTATCTAACCCTTAATGTTACCGTTACTTTATCATGAATTATATTAATATTGTTCCTTTTTACTCGCAGTACTTAATCGATCAACAACTTTAATATTGATACAGACATTTACTTGTTAGAAGAGGTTATTTTAACTTGGGCAAAGGAAGCATCGGTCATACAGATTTATCAAAATCACGATACCTCCCCTTTGGTGTATGCTCAGGAATCGGTTAGTCGTGGACATGGAAACAAGGATTCACTCTCACAGTCTACATTGAGATCGGCTAGGACTGAAGGCTCTCGGTCGACAAGGGCATTGGATCACGGTCTGCGTTGAATGCGTCTCATCCGTGGTCTCGAACGCCTTATTTTCGCATATACGCTGTCGTGATGAATCTGATTGTGGACCTCGTCATGAATACTGCATTAGCGGCGGCCGGTACTGAAATCTTTAGTTCTGCAGGTGCTAATCGTCTAGTGATTGATTTTGTCGTTCACCATCTTAATTTCTCCGGGTGCATTCGCTGCTCATCTTTCGAGTTCTCGGCATCACAGTAATATATAAGCACTTATGTCCGCACTAATCCCTCTTTTCGTCATGGGATTATCTATATATAGGATATATATATCTCGGGGCTGATCATCGTATCGTTATAGTAGTGTCTATCGCATCTTAGCGTCCATTGCATCCTTAGGAGCTATCCTATTAAGATCATTCTCTTTTCTTTAGTCTTTTTTCTACTCTCTACATATTTCTTAGTTTCCTTGTCCTTCCTACATCACTCTTCCATTGGATCTTTTCCTTAATTTGTTTTCAACACCCTCTTCTTATTCTTCAGTCGCTTGTCATAATCTTCTCTTTTAACCATTCCCCAAAATCGTGGGTGTATCGATATTTCGTTAGTATTTATGTGCATTCCCACGCTGATCCCCTTTCTCGACCTCCGTTATATATATATATATATATAAATATATATATATATATATATACGGACACCCTTTTATGACTCTCATAAATTTTATTCTCAGTTTCTAGGTTTAACCTTCAAGCATTTTCATTCTTCCTTCCTTCCTTCTTGCGTCTTCTAATCATACCTCCCCTCTCAATGTTTATTTCGTCTACACCAGTGTCTGAGTGCCTTCCCTTTTTTATCTTATGGTTTCATTATATATATATATATATATATATATATATATATATATATATATATATATATATATATATATATATATATATATATATATACATATACATATACATATACATATACATATACATATATATATATATATATATATACATATACATATATATATATATATATATATATATATATATATAACAGTTCCGTAACTGATTGACTGACAACTCACAGACTAAACCTCTGGACCTAAAGGGCTGAAATTTTACATGGCGATTCTTCTTATAGTGTAGAGGTGCACTAAGAAAGATTTTTGAAAAATTCTTTTTAAATTAAATTTTTAAGCTGTTTTTGTAAAATTTTTTCAAGTTTGTATTTAAAATAATAATCTAAGGGTTATAAAATTTATATCGCTCGAAAGATCCTAAAAATCCCTTTGAAATGAAATCTTTTTCGAATCTTTACCCCCATTTTCTGAATTTTGGTGAATTTTTAAAGATTAATTTTTGGAATTTAATTTATTAAATACTGATCACGTGGTTTCTTTTTTTGTGATACTTTAAATTAATTTTGCGTCACGTGCATAACAACGAAATAAATTGACAAAAAATATTTTTTTTTTTTTCTAATTTCGCAGACGATTGGACGTTATCGAAAAAAATATTAAAATGCAGTAAAAGAAATGTTTCTCAATCTGTACTATATTAACTGTACTATAATGTTTTAGATTTAATTTCAATATTTTCTTCTACATTATTTTGTCTATAAAAATATCCCTTACATTTTTTTGTAAACATATTTTTTTGTTCTCTCTTGGCATTAATTACATACATTGACCGTTGCATATAATTTGAATGTACTCCGTAGCGAAGCACGGGTATGTAGCTAATATATATATATATATATATATATATATATCATTCGTTTCATTCTTTCTATAATCACACGTTTTCAAAAGTATATACAGTCGCTTAACGAAAGAAATTCAGTCACACGTAATCTTTTATCACCAGGCTATACGACACCTTAGTGATATCTTGAACTTTCATAAAATAATGTGAAAAATAATTTTTACGTTAAAAATCTTAAAAATTGTAGTAAAGGTATTGTTGAGTTTCGACCTATGATATCTGTGATTGGTGAATCCAGATAACAGCGACGCAAGTTTATTTGCTTTTCAGTCTTACATAGATCATAAGTATAACAGACAGTCACTTAGAGTTATAGCTAAGTTTAGAAAAAACTTCATATTTGGCATAATTCACACACAGGCACAATAACAGACCATACAATTCACACAGATCTGTCAAGCTCCAACTGAGAAATAAATTGGGGTGTCCAGGACACAAAATTATTCTAATTTTCGAAACAAATTCATAGTATTAAAAATTCCTCTCTTCTTTTACGCTTAAAATGACGTTTAAATCATGCTTCTATCTTAATTAGAACAGAAGAAATTGTTATTTTGTTTGCAACATTCTAATAGTAGCCAGTCGTTGCTTAAACCTGTAAGTGCGTTTTTGCAGTATGATGGTTTTTTTTTCTACATTTCTCGTCTTTAAATTGTTATTAAGTCCAGAACCGTTAAAGAAAAATGGTTGAAACTTGGAACATGTCTTTTTCAACTATTTTACTTTAGTTTTGATTCAGCAAATTTGAATAAAAATATTTACTTTTGATTATATGATTTTTTTTCAAATAAGTTACATCCTTATTTTTGAATTTTTTAATTCTAAATATTTTTAATTTTTTTAAAATTATTATTTTAAAAAATACTGAATCGAAATTAAAACTTATATAATTCTATTTTATAAAATGAAAAATTTTTGAAATTCGACAAATAATATTTCGAGTTATAACGATTTTAATTTACCACACTTTTTAAAAAAATTTTTTAATTTTAAACTTTTTAAAAACTTTTTGAGAAGTTTTATGATGTGATTTTGTTTACAAACTATATGGTTAACCATCGCAAAAAAATTCAAAAATTTAACTCAATAAATAAAAAAAAATTAAAATGTTTCCCGGACCCCCTTAATCAAAACTAATGAAGTTTTGTTGGGTATGTTTATAAACACTTGGCGACATTATCGATTGTTCTTGAAACGGGAACTTCCAGAACTCGACAATTATGCCACAAGGTGAAATCTGAAGGCTACCCTAGGGGCCCAAAATGTCGCAATATGTCACCAAATGTGTTCCCAAGCTAGTCAAAATTCCTTTAAAAATACCTAAAGGGTCACATATTTTAATCTATCGCTCAATGAGAGTAAAAAAAGTTATTTAACACAAAATAAACATAAATAATGTTTAAATAAAGAGTATTTACAAATGTTTAATTTCAGTGAAAGCTATTTACAATAATGCGCAATTTTAAAGCACCGAAATCCAAAATTCGACATTGTTAGTCTCATTAGTCAAGGAGTACTTAGTGAGAAATGAAATTCAAAGCTAGAAATTCCTTTATTCTAAATCCTAGCTCAGATCTGACACTCGGGGGAAGAGCCCACTCGAGGTTTGAACCAGGATTTTCATTCCCGGCACCGTTAGACAAGATAATATATGCTGGTTCAGATACAGTAACACGTTAATGACAACAATGTAGACTTAGTTAATAGGCTTCTTCTCTGAATGAGAGTTAACAACTTAATGAATGTTAGCAATTAATGAGTTGTTCAAATTTCTCCAGTGAATGGGAAATAAAGAAAGGAAAATAATACTGGAATTTCCTCATTAACGAGAATATTAAATCGGAATTCCTCATCTCTCAAGGCTTGTTCAGTTTTGAGAACTACGGCCTTCGCGTTAGGAGATCCGGATATTGATTCCCGGTACTGGTGGACACAGTTCTGTATCTCATTAATAAGGATAATGGAAGAACTAATATTGCAATCGACTGTAGAGACATATCAATTTAAATTACATTTGTGCTTATAATCACACTAAAAGTTTTCATTGTTTTGTTACCTTCAGCTATGAAAAATGCATAACTTTTATGTCCAGAATTTAGTAAAGGTTTTTTTATGACTGTTACATAAGAATTTTTCCTCCATATAAAATTATAATAGAAATTGAAGTCTACTTAAATTGCAAAATATCTTGTATTTAAAATAGGTTGATTAAAAAATTAAATACGCATTTATTATGTATTATTTTCAATGACAAGTATTATGCTGTAGAATATATATATATATATATATATATATATATATACATATAAATTGGGACATATTATACATATTAATACATATAAATTGGGAAAACCATTACAGGTGATAGAACGCACATATACGAGCAATATTCGTCATATAGAATGTCTGGTCGGAGCACAAGAGCTGCTTTTTAACTTTTCACGTGCAAGCCTTTTAACTTTTCACCACTTGCGATGCGACCATACATTCTATGACGAATATTGCTCTTATAGCTGCGCCCTCTCACCACGTAAAAATTTGCCCACTTTTTAAGATTCACCATATTATATATATATATATATATATATATATATATATATATATATATATATATATATATATATATATATATATATATATATATATATTATATATATATATATAGATATAGATAGATAGATAGATAGATAGATAGATATCGTAATCGCATCCCAAACTTAATAGTAATCGTATTTCGTAGGTATAATATATCGCATAATATAATATTTTCGTTAATCGTAATTTTTAGATACGTTATACTAGCCGTTTTCAGAGATTGTTTAATAGTGCAATAAATGTTATGATTATCCAATTTGATGATATTGTCATTATTTCATATATTTATTATCTTTAAATAAGGGAGGTCGATGGGTAAATGTATTAATGTTTCCAGTCTGTCCTATACACTTATGGTTCCTAATAAGGCATAACCCAGGTAACACGCAAAAATTTGTAAATAATTTCTGGACCTTCCCTACATGCAAATTGTAAAACAGACAATTATTAATAAAGCATGCAATAAGATAAAAGGGACACATTGGACACCTATAGTATGTATCAGAGATTAAAATCCGCAGAACTCATAACGCAGGATAATAGAGACAGATACAGCCAGTTTACGACATATTTCAGCCAATATTTTAAAAGAACCAAAGTAATTTCCCAAATAAATTGTGAAAAGCATTAGTATTGTAACTACATGAATATTAAACAGCAAATTTTTTGGATTCAAAATTATAATAAGTTTTATTGAATGTGCTACACAGAAAATTGTGATACCATAATTTTTATATTTAATTCAGCATATCTTATAATTCATATTTAAAATAATTTTTACACTTTTAAGTGTTTGAAATATTCAATAACCTCTATAAAATCTTTAAGCGTGAGTCACCAAAAGTTAATAGTTATAGTCCTTCGTTTGTCAGCCTCTATTGACATTACATCGAATGTCAATTACTTGAAGATTACCTATTATACAATTTCAATTTAGAAAAAAAATATTTATGTTTTGAGGGTAAGTTTTGAGTCTTAAAAATTTTCCCACACCTCTGAGTTTTTTCGAGGTCTAAAATTTTAATTTATTCCTATTGTATTATTAAATATATCCCGATTTTGTGAATTTTGTTTACTTCTTTGATACTAAGAAGTATAATTTGATTATCATGATTTTACTTTTTGACACAGCGTCTAGATGATAAGTTAAATTTAAACCTTCCGCGTTCCATAAAGAACGCCAAAAAGAAAAAGAGGATTAAACAAGAAAAAAAATGAAAAAAGATAATGATACATTACAACATTCTTGATGAAATGCAATTAAATATTAATTCAAGGCTGAAGTTTTATTGAGAATTCACGAGATTCAGCAAAAGATGAACAGCGTACAGTGATAAATAACAATAATCACTTTTTAAGGACAGTTTATATTTCTTTTATACCAAACTTTGTCAAAGGATTAATGATACAAGAAACAACAGGAGCTACTTCTGATTCCGAGTTTTCAGAAAATTGAAACGGATTTAATTTTGAATGTCTAGACATAAGTATTTAAGTAGTGTAAAAAATGAAATGCATAACTGAAAAATAATCAAGTTTGTTAGGGAAAACTGGATTCACAAAACAAAGCTCTATAAAATAGGAATTTCAAAGCATCTGAAACGAGATTATGAAAAAAAAGATAGGAAAAAAGTTATTTGTTAAAACAAACAAAAATTAATTTTTAAAGTTCCCAAAAAGCACAGAACAGAATGTGTAAGGTTCCAGTAAATAATCACGGATATAAAATTCATATTTTGAAAGGATACCAATAAGGAACAACTGAAACTAATATTGTAAAGGAAAATTTTCCTGGCAATTACGTTTATTACTATAACTCTTAATTGGCTTAAAACATTCGTAATTTAATTTCAGATATTCATTAAACAAGAAACTAAAAACCCCTAGAATATAGTCCGAAAATTGAAAACTTTTTTCTTCTATATATGACCATAATTTACATGCCATGATGCATGACTATACGGCAGCATTATTAAATTAATTATGGATAGCAACATTATATATATATATATATATATATATATATATATATAGTTTATAAGTATATGTATAGTTGTAAGGAATAAAAACTTCCACTAATAATTATAAGTTAGTATTTCAAAGGAGTTTAATTGCAAGAAATAATTGAAACATTTACTATTATTTTAATCTGGTTTGATTTTAGAAACAGAAACTTGATACGCACGAATGTACATGCACCGTGTACATGTATTCTGAATGTTTTCCATTAAAAATTTCTCGTGTCCAAAGTTAGTTTCCCAACTAGGGAAAAGTTAAAGGATAATGAACTTTGATATTTAAAATTTATTACATATAACCTTATATCCGCTTGTCATTTATATGGACGAAAAATTAAGTTCCGTTCTCTCTTGCCATAAATCAAACTTCAGCTATCCATCGAAAGAAGTGTCTCATATTTAGCTACGAAAGCAAAAAAATATGAAATGTCAAATTCTATTTGATGAAGGAGATTAGGGTATGATAAATGAACCTTCTGTGCGTTATCATACTTCGTGTCAGTAAAAATGAGGGTAAGTCTAAAAACTAAACATTAAGGGACGTCGATGCGTTTTACTCAATTGCACGTTTGATAGATAAGTGTATAATTGCTTTATTATTAATAAGGTGCCAATTGACCTTCATCCAAGCCTAAAGATACTTTTCCTATATATATATATATATATATATATATATATATACATATATATACATATATACATATATATACATATATATATATATATATATATATATATATATATATATATATATATATATATATATACATATATATACATATATATATATATATATATATATATATATATATATATATATATATTGTGCTTTATGTATACATAAATATTACAAATATATCGCATCACATTACGCAGTTAAAGGTGCTTAACAATAAATCTTTTACCTTGAGTATCATCAAGATTAAATTAATGTGGAATATTACAATGATTGAAATATCTCTAAATTCATTAATTAAATAATTTTATCTCTACATTATGAATAGTTTTATAATGAAAAAATATATGCATTTTTAAAACTCTACAATAATTATTGAAGATAAAAATGTTATTTTGGTTTGAACATCTGTATATTTAGTATTGTTATGTGTGTGGTTATATTAATATAAAAAAAAAACTTATGAAGTTGATGATATAATTACAACTGGGTTCAACGTAAAACCATAGGAATACTCTTATAATAATATAGCATGCTTAACAATAAATCTTTTAGCTTGAGTATCATCAAGATTAAATAAATGTGGAACATTACAATCATTGAGGGATTTCAAAGTTCATTAATTTAAAAAAATTATCTCTACATTATGAATAGTGTTATAATGAAAAAAAAATTATGCATTTTAAAAACGCTGAAATAAGTTTTGAAGAGAAAATATGTTATTTTGGTTTGAGACATCTTTAAAATAAAATTAATTAAACACGGATGATTTATGTGCAATTCGGCTTCAGCGTAAAACCATAAAAAAATATTACACTAAAAATCTAAAAATATACCAAAGAAACAATTTATTAATATATTGGTTACCTAATAACAGTTCACTTTCGTTAATAACATCTCACGGGTTACAGCCAATTTTGTCTTTTCAAAAGTAAAATGGCTCCCCCTGTATCATCATGAAAAATTATTTTTTTATTTCGATAATAGCCTTCCAAGCTTACATTGAGAGTAGATGGTGATTGCGGCCTTCGAATACTAGCTGCACTTTAATCTTGAGAAATTCTTAAGACGGTCTTCCAAAGAGCGATGGTAAAAATCCAAATTTAATGTTTTTGTCTTTATTTCATATATATATATTATCTAAACTTTTAAATTAATTTTCTATAATCATTCCCATTTACAACCATAAGATATTATAAAAATATTTGAATAGGTTTTTAGACTAATATTTTTCAATATTTAAATGTATATAATGTCAAGATATTTAAAATTTAAATTTATTCAGTTTCATAATACAACAGAATTAACAAAAAAATTACAACTCTTAAAATATTCAAAATTCTGTAGATTAAATGGTGGAATTTTGTTTACTATGAACGAAAAATTTTCCAGAAGAAATCAAGAACCGAATATAACGTTTTAGAAATTTAATAGAAGAAAAAATGGCGTTAGAAAATAAAATAATGTAATCTCTTTAAAAAATGTAGAGTACATATCATCTTTTTAAATTTATTTAATCCTTCCGTACAATGCATTTGAATGAAAAAACTTTACAATAAATGTATATTTAATTTTTGTAAATTATTTTAAATACAGAATTTTTTAAATCTTTTGAAGTCAATTTTTATTACCATTTAATACGAAGTAAAAATATTTACTTAAGATTTTAGACAAATAAATTATGTACTTTTTATTATTTACGGTATCGAAAATCTATGATAAATTTCAGTTTGATATATATATATATATATATATATATATATATATAATACCTTTTCTTATTTACGGTATCGTAAATCTATGATAAATTTCAGTTTGAAATATATATATATATATATATATATATAAATAATGATTAAAAATTTATTTCTAAATGGAAATGCAGAAAAGTATTTCATTTAAAATCAATACTGAAACTCCCCGCTAGATTTTACTCTAATGATTTAACTAAACTTTTAAACAAACAAATTCAATTTATTTCTTAATTAAAATTATAGATACACCTACATTTACGCAATCATTTCTATATACCATTTGATCAAGATTCGGATCATTGCTTCCATTAAGTAATGTAAGAAAGGAAATTTAATTCATTCTCAGAGGACGTGATCAATTTTGGAGGAAACAACTAGGAATCTAAGATCTTAGCTAACATTTTCTTTCAACTAGTTTTACTTTTTTTTATTTTATTTACTGACAAGCCTCATCTCTCTCTCTCACAGTGCATGGCGAAAGAGGAACTATTGTTTCTTTTCCCTCACATGGGGAAATTATGGTTGTCACTTTGAAAGCTAGTTTATTTATTATTGTGTAGGTTTTTAACATCATTTTTTACACTAAAAGTTCTTATATGAATGGTTCATTAAGTGTTAATAATAATTATGTTAATTCGAGTAAAGTATTAAGAGAAACAATATATATATATATATATATATATATATATATATATATATATCTGTATACCGTCGGTAAAGAACACCAAGTCCATTTAACTTTATTCCTTCATTTTTTACCACTATTTTAAGTAGAGAAAAGCTTTTACGCGAATGTTTATACAGAAGAGAACTTGCCAATTGAAAATGGCACCATGGTCTATCATTGTTTCGAAGTAAAAAGCCGTAAGTGGATTTCTTTAAGCTCTCCTGTTAAATTCAAACAATGTGACATAGCATTATATACCTCCGAGGTACAGATATATATACAGTGGAATCTCGATCGATCGTTTTTCAAGGGACCGATTGAAATGAACGATAAATGCGGGAAAGCGATAGATGCGGACACATAACAAAGCAATATGATCGTTGGGACTGGATAAAATGAACGACACATACGGAAAAACGATGGATCCGAAAACGATCGATCGAGATTCCATTGTATATGTATATATATATAGTGAAACTACATTAGCAGCCAAACTTATTCTACGGCCAACCCTCTAAACGGGCATACTATGTTTAGAACCCTTTAAAGATTCAATAAAGCTAATGTTATGGAAGGAACCTCTTTTTGACAGCCAGCACTGAAATAGGCCAATTGTTTGGGGAGTATTACTGGCTGTAATAGAGGGAGACTAACTTATAACATTGAAATTTCTAATATGGGAAGTTAAGTAAAATAACATCGTTTCACAATATTAAAAAACTATATTGTTGAAATGTCTATATCTAATTTATTGTCATATCATGATGTACCTTCTTCCTCTTTACTTTCTTTGATGCCCATGTAACAATGTCATTTAACAATATATATATATATATATATATATATATATATATATATATATATATATATATGTGTATGTGTGTGTGTATATATATGTACGTAATAAATTTTAACCACCTCTAATCACCTGCAATCAGAGTTCTTTCTCTCTATGGCAACCTTTCCGTCCATTGCCATTGCTAACCTACCTCACCAATTTCTGGCAACGCGTTTACAGCTACCTGTATGCTGTCCAGAAGGTAGGTAGACGTCGCCTTGTATGGTAATGTTTTTGCTCGAATAAAGTTCTTGAATTCGAATCCTTATGTTTCGGCCTCGATTTGCCTTTTCAGGAGTTGAACATTGGGGTCATTTCATATATATATATATATATATATATATATATATATATATATATATATATATATATATACTGCTCAAAAAAATTAGGGGAGCAAGCAAAGAAGTTAAGAATACCGTGCGCGAGAGCCACACATTGGCATAAAATGGATAGTACACACGTATCAATGCGCAATACAGAAAAAAAGACGTAGACAAATTTGTAATTAAGCTTTAATTCTTTGAAAATATGGCAAAAACATGAAAAGATGATTTAGGGCAACAATTTGGTTACATGTAAACGATAAAAAAAAGTATTGTTTAGAAATGATGCAAGATTTTTAATATGGCTTGTGGTCTCCTCGAACAGCTAAGACTGCTGCACACCTGTTTTCCATGGATGCGATGATGTTATCGATAAGACTTTGGGGAATACTGTTCTACTCCCCAAGAAGTGCAATCTCCAAGTCTCTGAGAGTAAAAGGAGGCCTTGGTCTTGCAGCAATGCGTCGTCCGAGCATGTCTCAAACATGCTCGATTGGATTCCGGTCAGGAGAGCACGCTGGCCATTCCATATGCTGTATTGTTTCAGCTTCAAGCATGTTCTCCACAACACGAGCTGTATGCGGTCTGGCATCATGATGGAAAACAAAGGAATCTAAAACAGCTGCAGCGTAAGGTATGACAGGAGGTCTCAGTATCTCGTCTGCATACCTTCGGGCCGTCAAAGTACCATTCCGAATGATATTCAGGTCCGTCCGTCCACCTATGCTGATTCCACCCCATACCATAAAACCAGCTCGTTTGTATTGTGACCTTTCACGAACGAATGTGGGGTTATTTCGAGTGCCCCTTTCCCCCCATACCAAAACACGTCGGGTGTCACACTCCAGACTGAATCGGGACTCGTCTATAAACAGCACTTGGCTCTAATCATGTTGTTCCCAATCTCGATGTTCAGCAGCCCATTTTCTTCGGGCCGCACGGTGGCGTGAGGTCAACGGAATGCAGACCATTGGCGTACGTGCATAGAGACCTCCCTGATGAAGCCTATTACGTACTGTTTGGCTGAACACCCTTCGTCCTGTTGCCAAGAGCAACTGTCTTTGCAGCTGAGTAGCATTGTCTGTTCTGTTCGACGAGCTGTTAACAGTATATACCGGCCATCATTTGCTGTAGTGGCGCGTGGCCGTCTTTGCCCTGGTCGACGTCTGTTTCTTGGAATCGATTGAACATCCTTGCAACGACACTTCTGGCGACTCCAACAGCGTCCGCGACACTACGTTGTGTTTGCCCGGATTTAAGTCTGCCTATAATACGCCATGCCATGTATTCCGGTAAATCATGTTGTTGAGACATTTTAAAGTCACCTTTTCTCAAAAAGAATAACTGAGCAATCGAATTTCACAGTTAAGGCAGTGAAACAGACGTTTCTTCAACATCCCGATTTCCGCCCTTATGTTCTTTTTCTGGTTTTTGACGTCATGAATTTTGATTTGCATATGACTTTTTCTTCTTCTGTTTCCTGCTAGGCTTTAAATTATGGATGATTTATTTTATGTTACTTATCGGTGTAAGTATTTGAGTAAATTCGTTAAAACCATGTGCTCCCCTAATTGTTTTGAGCAGTATATATATATATATATATATATATATATATATAACTCTTTTAGAACTTTAGAAGGAAATGAGAATTAAATAATTTATTCTATACATGACCGTGTAAACTAAAAAAAATATACTCTCATACCAGTAAAACTTGAAATAAATAGTAAAAAGACAACTAACATATTCGCAAAATCATCATAATAATAAACATTTCATCCGCAGAAACTAGAAATAATACTAGGAACTGAAAGTAAAAAAAGTTAAATGCGAAAACTGTTTGTGACTTTGTAATATTTCGTATTACCATGGAAACTTTTGCCGTTTGATAATAAGCACATTTCAAGCAACTCATTTAAAAAAAAAGTAAAATAAGGGAATTTTTCATACCCTATTTAAAAAATTATTACTGCTTATGAAATGAAAGTATATACTTTGACGAAATATTTCCGAAAATAAACATGTTTTTAATACCGTTTGGTAGCAAAACTGTATTTTATTCTCCGACCGTATAAGGTATCATTACATCGATATTTAGCGTCTAAACTAATGAAAAGTTTGAACTTTCGGGGATGAAAATATATTATTTTGAAGATTGAAAGCGCATAATTAAATGATAATTAATGCTTTGATTAATGCTCCATAATTAAGGGCTTGAGAGATTATTTTTCTAAAGCTATGTATTATTACTCGATTTATTTATTTATTTTCCCAAACTGAGTATTAATAAACAATGTTCACACGATAAATTACGCTACTAAATCTTAGAAATATGTAATTTTCTAATTTTATGAAACAAAATTTTCTAGTAAATTTTATGCTCAATTCAGTAACATTGTTATTGTTACAATTTTTCCCCGAAATCATTTTCCTATTTATTTTATCATTATATAATTTTAAAAAATGTAAAAATTATATTTAAGTACAAACAATATGATAATAAGTAATTTTTGCACTGATAAAAAATTTAAACAATGTAAAAACCTCAATTAATTCTGAAAATTTAACCAAAGAGTAAATACTGAAATTTTTAACGTCCTAACTACGAAAGTACATTGTTTTAAGTCCAAAAAATGACATTTTCTTATAACATGAATTAACCAATTATTTGTTAAATAAAAAGCATTAAGAAATTGCCTAACTAAATATTTAGTAGGACAATAAAATATTAAATATTTCAAAAGGTATATAATGGCCGTTTCCTCCCAATTTCTGAATCTATCTTTTGCATGATATGACATTAAATAACTATATATAACTGTAAGCATCATAAAAATGTTAGTTATACTTGCTTCGTATTTATATTATTTTTGTTAAACTTGAAAATCTTATTCTAAACTCCCACCAACTCGAAAATTTTATCACTAAAATTGTGTGTGTTTAAAAAATATTTCGTCTTTATGTTACTCATTGGCAAATTGCTTTGCTATGACATTGTGCATAGTTTGCTATGATTGTTGAGTATATCCTGAAATGTTATTATCCCAAGAAAAAGCTTATTATTATTCAGTGATTTGCCTCTAAAATTTAATTTCTTAATTCCGGGTTATGTTTACCTGATACTTTTCTGATAATCTTTCTGATAACCATTAGAGGACGTATTTTTTGCATTTTTTTCTTTAAGTGTATTGTAATTAAAAAATATATTTACAAATAACAGGAATTCTGATTGAGACCATTATAATTTGTAAGTACCGCAGCTAGTAGTTGTAAAAGGCATTATACTACATGGTGTGGCAATTGATTTCCAGGACTGATCTAATAACTCCAGAAAATGTTACTTGAAATACATACCTATTTAATATGTTTCGAAGTAACTCCCACCTGCTATAATGCACTTCTATGGTCGACTATTTAAGTTTCGGAAACAACTTTTAAAGTCCTCTTTCGGAATGCACTTGTAAGGTATACACACAAGATTCGATTCACAAGAATCGAACTTTTGAGTGAATGAATTAAAGAAGTTGCTTCAGATATGCTAATTTCGGCATACGCGCTTAGTATAAATACCATGCAGCGTCATTAAAAAAAAGGTTGTTAGGGTTGAAAAAGGTTGTTAGATAAGCGAGAGGGAGCTACGGGGTAAGTAGCTCCAGGTGTTTTCCTGCGCTAGTCCTTAGGGGGCCCAAAGTTTACATGGCAGTACTGCTGGTTTGACTCTCTGCTGGTTTGTGAGTATTGGCGATGTGTATTTTTATTGAATGTTAATATATATATATATATATATATATATATATATATATATATATATATATATATATATATATATATATATATATATATATATATATATATATATATATATATCCCGTACAAGTAGTACGTATGCTTATTGCTGTAAAAGCAAATTCTATATGTGCAACGAATTCAATAAAAATTGTTTCATGTATAAACTGTGTTTGTATGAAATTCATTTAGAGTGCCACTTCAATTTATATACACCCAAGTCTGGGTAGAAGTGAGCTATTTAGTCTATACACTTTAATGTCGACGTCACCGTTTTCTTCATTGCTTCCACATCCTCAAATCTTGTTCCTTTCAGCAAATCTTTCAGTTTTGGAAACAAGAAAAAGTCTGTCGATGCTAAGTTTGGAGAGTATGGGGGATGCCGCATTTTCACGACCATTATGAAACCAATTTGCTGGACCAATTTGCTGAAGGGAATAAGATTTGAGGATGCCGAAGCCATCAAGAAAACGGTGACTTCCACATTAAACAGCATTTCGAAAGAGGACTTTAAAAGTTGTTTCCGACATTTATGCAGCCAAGCACAGAAGTGCATTACGACAGCTGGGAGTTAATTTGAAACATGTTAAATGGGTATGTATTTCATGCAATATTTTCTGTAGTTATTAGATAAGTTTTGGAAATTAATGGCCCCACCTTGTGTTTATAGTCCTATTATTGTACTTATAGTACAGAAAAAACTTATCTTGTAGGCCACCCCTATTCAATGGCCCCCTCTAAACTGCCATATTTTGTTTATAAATGATTAAGTACTCCATAGAGCCAATACTATGGAAGAAACCTCTTTTCAACGGCCACCCCTGAATACGGCCATATTTTTAGAACTATTTCTGGCCCACATAGAGAAGTTTCACTGTATTTAGAATTATTTTTAAATCTATGTCTTTGATTTTTATGTTATAGCTGTACGAAAATTACAGTACAGTTAGGGATATGAATTTAAGTAAAATTTAGAACTTCTTCGGAAAACATTTAAAAGTGCGTATCATGTATACATATTCTGAAATTAGTACATGAAATAAAGAAAAAGATTTATACCTAATCCAATTGTGTATCTATTTTAGTGTTATTCTAATGCTATCAGACATCATTTTTGCTAAAAAAATGTTCTCAAAATGCTAAGATTCCTACCGTATAATTGTGCCATACAAGGTACTTGGGAATATTTAGAAGGGCGTTGCATAATGGTTAGAGTCCAGTGCCATTCTATCTTCACTCACAATATCTTAATAGTATTTAGTGATGTCTCGCGGGCAGTATAATCTCTCGGTGCTCTCAGATAGATAAGGGGTTATCCCGTACTGATTGAGAATCTATTTGCAAATTTCATACCTCTAGTTGGGAATATCCGAAGAATAATGACTTGGAGATCAATTGCTGAATGATACGATTATTCAGACAACTTAGAATGTTTCCAGGTGAAAGGAATTTCAGAAGTCAACCATGTACTGTAAATTTTCTTCAATCCGCAAGTGTCTTTTAAAACAGACTATCGGATCCCAATAAATGTTTCACCCCGAAGAAGGTACTTAAAAATAATCTTTCGATGGGAAAAGCGCTGGACAAAACTTCATTCATAAGATACAAAATCATGTGTACATACAAAATCTTCAAAGTTATAATGGTCTATTCATGTGTAACAAAATAAAATGATAAAATTAGAAAAAAAGAAAAGCAATGTCAGTAATTCCATGGTTTTAGCTTAAAAACTATGTCTGTTTCAACCCCATCCATTATCTCAAATTGACAGTCTAACTCGTCAGATGCAGTGAGATCTATATATCATCTTGTTATAACCGACGACGAAATTAATATGCGCCTTTTACCAACCAGAATATTACAAACGCGCGCATAATGAGTATATCTCAGGACTATCCGAAATATCTTTCAAACCTTCGCTAAAGCATCTTTTATACCCACTATGAAAGCCTTCACTGATATTTTTAAATGTTAGGCACACGGCCATAAATTCTTACGTACCACTGCAAGGGAAATGATATCGTGGTTACCTAGCGTCATTTACACTGAGATAATCAACTATTTAGTACGTTTTCAAAAACTTGTGCTCAAACTTACCGAACTTACATGAAGACACTTTATATCAGCAAATGCCGAATGTCACGATGACACTCGATTCCTGGTTAAAAAAAAAACATGAAATTTTAACACTTATGATACTCGCATTATTGTAGATGCCATTTTAAGTGTCATATTTAACCCTTCTTATACCATGGGGTCACCAGTAACCCCACTGTGTCTTCGTCAAACAGCTGTGATTACTGTATATCTAAAATTCTGAAAAAAAATGACTTTTCTCATTTAGACCCTAACATCCCATACATACATAAAAATGTCATACTCATAAATTTTAATTTATTTTTCCAATTTATACACCAAGTACCTTTGGGGTCACATGTGACCCCACAAAAAATTTAATATGAATTTCAAAAGCAACCAAATTTATTTAGAGGAATATTATAATTGAGGGTATTTATAAAAGATTTCTGGGTCTGTCTATAGATGGTAGCACTAATCAGCTAAAAACAATTTGAATCTATATAGAAAGTTTTATAGCATGCTCAGTTAGAAGTGTTTCAAAATGACACTCATGAAGCAGAAATATATAACTGAAGCAGAAATTTCGGAGAATTATGAATGGAGAAAAGGATTCTGAATTATCAGCTGATGAATTAGACACCAACAAAGTTTCAGATGATGATATAGTGGTGGATTTTGTTGAATATATTGACGATGACAATGATCTCTCAGATGACTAATCATCAAAATCAAAAGAACCTGATGTCGTTGAAAAGAATATATTTCTGTAAGTAAAAAAAACTTCTTTTGTATAATTATATAATTCTAATAAAATATTTGAAATAAAATGTATCTAAAAATATATAAAAAGTATCTAAAAATTTCTAAAATTAAAAAAATCTATATTCTTTACCGAATTGTTGAGAACTTCGTAGAAAATATATTTCTTACATTTTTTTGTATAATAACTGACTAAGAAATCTTAGAAAAAATTTATTTTTATTTATTGATCAAGAAATAAAACTGAAATATTGTATGAAACTCCACAAAGGGACACACAAGGTAGACATTCCGAATGATATGAAAACTTCACCAGGGCCTACACGTTACACTGCCCTGGTAAGAAATGTAGACATTTTACAGTCTACTTTTGAACTCTTCATAAAAGCAAATATCGTTGAAAAAATTCTAAAAAGAACAAATAAAGAAGAAAAATTAGTATATGGGGATAGTTTGGCTAAAACAGATAAAGAAGAAATCTTGTGCTTTTTTGTACTGCTTATACTTGCTGGAGTGTATAAAGAACATAATGAAACAATAACGAACCCGTGGAATGCAAATGATGGTCGTCCAATTTTCAATAAATCTATGGCTAGGAATAGACCTACAGAAATATCCCTTTGCATTCGATTTGATGATTCTGAGTATAGGCGCAAAAATCGATCTGATGATAAGCTGTCACCAATCAGAAATATATTTGAGATTTGGACAGTCACATTACAAGATGCTTACATTCCTCATGAGAATATCACCGTCGATAGACAATTGATTACCTTTAAGGGCAAATGCCCATTTAGACAGTACATCCCGTCAAAACCAGGAAAATATGGAATAAACCTGCGGGCTGCTTGTGACAGTAAAACTTATGTATGAAATATGCAGGCATACACAGGAAAAGGACAAATTATGCCTAGAGAAGTTAATCAAGGAAAGAGAGTAGTTCTGGATATGGTGAAAGGAAGGTAGAAAAGTGGAAGAAATATCACATCAGGCAACTTTTTTATTAGCTTAAATCTAGCAAAAGAGATGGTGAGTAAAAATTTTACTCTTTTGGATACGAGAAGAAAAAAAAAATCGATCCAAAATTCCTCAGGAGTTCGTCACACGCAAAAGAAATCAGGTCAACTCTTCAATATTTGGGTTTCAAAAGTCAGCGACAATTGTATCCTATTGTCCAAAGAAAGGAAAAGTTGTAACTCATTTGAGCACATTGTATTTTTCTCCCGAAATTGAGAGTACACAGGCAGCGAAACCAGCTATGATTCAAAATTATAATAACACAAAATCAGGAGTTGATACGATGGATCAGCTAGTGTGAACATATACAACAAAGTAAATGACGAGAAGATGGCCAATGGTCATCCTTTACAATATGTTAGATATAAGTGCATTGAATGGCTTTATTATTGGGTTACTCCTTAACTCAAAGTGGGAAGAAAAACAAATTATAAGAGAAGAATGTTTCTTTTGGAATTAGGCAAGTCTTTAGTTGAAAATAAACTGCAGAAGCGGGAGCCTATTCCAAAGACAATAGAAGCAGGCATGAATGTGAAAGAGAAGAAAAAGGGGGAAGATTTTTTATTGTGAACTATTAGCGGACCGAAAATATAGTGATAAGTGCAGTAAATGTTCAGTTTTTGTGTGCAAGCAATATTCAAACAATTTATGTCCAAATATTGGATGATGCATATTTCAATATACCCTCAACTAATTGGACCTAATTACAAGTTTTAAAGGTTCAATATATTGATAACTGTATAAAATGTACCTGTTAATTAATAAATTTATTGTAAATAATATGTTTGTCATAAATTATAAGCATTAGAATTTAAATAAAAAAACTAATGGGGTCACTGGTGACCCCAATGGTACTCAGTGTTACAAAAAAAGTTAGTAGTAGAAGTGTTAACCAGAATAATATAACTGTTGAGTACCTGTTTCGCAGGACTCTCTTTAAACTTACAAAAACCACCCTCAGGACGTGCTTTAATCCAATCTTCTGTAGTTTATTTCATTGACTGTCAATGTATAAGCTATACATCTTTGAAATCTCACTTCATGAAATTTGTTACCAGCAAAATGCAACTTCTCAGAGTACACATGTCTCTAAGAACCTATTTTTAAACCTTGTAAAACCTAACTTATTACTTTTACTATAACATTTTCTAGAATTTCTTAATCATTGTCCAAACGTTTAGTAAATCTGTAACTCATTAGGGTTACACAATACTATCAGATGTATTAATTAAAACTTCGTCGATGTTGACACACTAAAAAGACTCAAATCACTGCACAAAAGATGAGAATTACACAGGAACGTATTTTATTGCATGTCTAACCGTCTTATTTTACAAAATGGAATAAACATCGAATGAAATAAATATCTGTTTTCATTAGGAAAACAGTGTTGCCAATTTTATTCAGATAATAAATATTTTAGAAACCAACAAAACCACTGAGTTCACAGTACATGCTGCTACAAATCTTATGACCTTGTGTGCTATTCATTCTGCCTCGATGATCAAGCGTCTTTTTTTCTCAATAGAATCATACAATTGATTATAGCGTTTTTCTCAGTCTTCAGTTCGTCTTGAAACTTTGCCAAGCCTGTTTTAGTCTCTTGTGTTTTAGTCTCTCTTTTTCCCCACACTCTCTAGAATCCCTTCTCTCTGACAGGTAAAGCGGTGGATTTATGAAATAATATGACCTAATTAAATGGCGACATTTAGAAGTGTTTTTTTTTTTAACTGGAATGATTTATCCGTTCAAACAATATTTGTGTTTTAGTATTCTCTTCAAACTTCATCAAATCCCCTCGTTGGTATATTCTCTTTATCCTTCCCTCTCTGGAATATCTAAATGATTGCATAACATATTATCTATTTTATGATCAAATTTTACAACGCATTGCATTTGTATTGTTGTTTTTACTACCAAGTGTCCTTTTTAAAAAGAATAACGCATAAGCCCGAAAACTTCCATTTCAAAGGTCAATCATAAAACTTGGTCACATTTCTAAATTGGTCGAATACTCTCTTTGTTTAGGAGTTTACTTGAACTACTGAAATAAATCAAGTAACAGAAGAAAATCTGTTTCAACATATACATTAATACAAATATCTCTACTTAAAACAATACGCTCTGAAATCTCCCAGTCACTGCCTAATCTGTTATCCATAAATCTATGAAATCCTACGACATAAATACCTTGGTGTTGATATTGTAACTATCGTGTGTCATTTTTAACGAAAAAATACAACTTTTTGCTAAATTAAAATCTCGGAAGCTTTTTAAAGTGGCTGAAATCTCCGGCAAGACCATATCTCAGCGATACGATTACACTGACCACTGTCTTAGTCAGGAAATTGCAACCACTTACGCAGTCACTGTTCCTCAGGATTATCTTCATGCTTAGCTAAACCTCCCTCAAGGTGTTATATGGTTCTGTTTCTTATGTACCCTGTGAATCCTCTAACTGTCCAGGCAAACTATTAATTAATAGGCATAAATATAAATAATTCCTTTATTTTCTACGTAGAGGTAGACTAACATAGACCGAGTTGGGGCTTCAGATAATAAAAAAACTGTACCTCAACTTGCGGTGCTAAGAAACTGAACTTTAAAGTCGGAATGAACCCTTTCAGGCAGAATATACGTTCACTAGCAATACCCGTAACCATCGGGCTCTGAACTAACTATGGAAATCGTGCAGCCACCTAGGCTAACTACTAATACGTGCTCTATAAGTTAAATACCGCTATCACCTTCGATCTAACTTTTCTCGACTCTTTCGTATCTCTACTAATAGCGTAAAGTACTACCGTACAAATCTCCACTCCCTTCTTGGGCTCTTGCCAACTCAGCGTGTGTCACTTAAATAGACCAGACACCTGCTCCGAACTCACTTCGACTGGCCTGCACTGCGCAGCTACCAGAAATTTGCATCTGAGCAACACGCGAACACTACAGTGTATCTGAAAATATTTGACAAGATACGAATCAGAATACCCACGTTAATCTTTGTGATGGAAGTTTAATACTAATTTTTCGCTTAGAGAATTTATTTTTCTGTGGAATTAGCGATTGGTAATCAATTGAGGTTCAATCAGTTTTGCTAAAATTCTTGTTCACTTCATAAATAAAACTTCGCTGTTTATGGGTGTTTTTTTTATCATGTATGAGACAGGCAAGATAACATCTTCATAATTTCTTAAAATTATCCTTTATTGATCTTTGGAATTTTTTTGCAAAAGAAAAAAATAAATAGATAAGTAAAAGAAAACTAGCAAAAAAATACTAATTAAGAAAATACTTTTTTAACAACAAAAAGAAAGTTGCAACAGCTTGCATCTACCTCCTGCCGTTAACCAATACTTTTTGTCATCGATTTTCCATGTTCAAATGTTCTACTAATGACTGTCTTAAATATGTTTTTTTTCGTACGAACTGTTCATTTTTTTCAAGAGAATCAATGCCTGGTTTTGACAGAAATATAACTGCTTTTCTAAGCGTAGTTAATGTGATACTTAGAATCATTGTTGCAATTTCTTCTAAAATAGTTTTTCCTTACGAGAATAGGTCTGAAATATAAACCTTATTTATGTTTGAAACTGCTATTTACAACCATACTGAAATGAGATAAATAAAAGAAAAATTCTTGTGATGTAACTTGTTATGGCATCCTTTTTAACTGGCAAACATTTATTTTGAAATGTAGTCTCAAACTTGAAAATAAATTATTTTCGTCTGTTTTATTCAAAATTGTTGGTTTTGTAACTTTCTTTATTCCATAATTTTGGATTAAAGTATTTTTTTTTTACGATTGGTTTCAGTTAACATTAAAACTATACTTAGAATTCTTTTGGAACTGGTTATACAGCCTTTCAAAGAAAATAATAAATTGATTATATTTTTTTCTCGAAGTAAGAAAATAATAATACGTTGGCCTAATTAACAAACCCTTGTAACTAAAAAACATGATTTAGAGATTTTCGTGCGAATACATTGGTTTTATAACCAATGTAATAGCACGCATAGCATTGGTTTTAATAAAACTAAATAGCTGGAAAATCACAAAATCGTGTTTTTTGGAATTACAGTTTGTTAATTAAGCCGACGAATAAAAGCTTTGCTCATTATACACTGTCAATACAAAATCTGAGATTCAAACACTTTGCAACATAACTTCTGAAGCACAAATTACATTTCGTGCAGACAGATATCGCATATCCTTTGTAAAAAATAAATATGAATAAACATGATAAAAATGTAGATCTCACTGAAGTTAGAAAGGAAGATAATATGAAAAGAAATAGTATGTAAATTACTATTTTTATAAATTAATAATAAAACACCTTTTGAAAGTTTTAAAAAAATTACATCTCATATGAGCAAAATCATTTCATTAAAAGCTTAAGTAAAAATGATAAATCCTGGTAACACAAAAAGACTCCTCCCACGTTTTACGTAATAGAATAAAGATAACTATAAATTTAAATAAGCAGGTATTATTCAAAATAAGATTCTTTCATCCGTTATAAAAAATATGCATTATACTAGATGTTTCTTCTTTGACGTTATGTTTTTCTGGAACATGACATCAATGATAAATCAAATGTGAAAATATTCACATTAAATACAACAGTCAATGTATGCAATTAATTTGTATGTTTAATATCCATAAAACATACTAATTTGAATTAAATTCTTAAAAAACTTCCATCTCAATTAGTCTAGTGTTTCAATTTTATCTTTTACAGTATTTTAACATTTGTTTTGTCAATTTATTTCGTTATTATGCACGTGACGCAAAATTAATTTAAAGTATCACAAAAAGAAAAGAAGCCACGTTATCAGAATTTAACAAATTAAATTCTAAAAATTGAATTTTAAAAATTCACCAAAATTCAGAAAATGAAGGTATAGTTTCGTTAAAGATTTCATTTTAAAGGAATGTTTATGATCTTTCTCGTGATATAAATTTTATAACCCTCAAAGTATTATTTTAAATGTAAACTTTAAAGAATGTTACAAAAACAGCTTAAAAATTTAATTTTAAAATATCTACGAAATTGTTTTCAAAAATCTTTCTTAGTGTACCCCTACACTATAAGAAGTATCGCCATTCCAAATTTCACCCCTTAAGGACCAGCGGTTTGTTCTGTGCGATATCTGTCAGTCAGTCAGTTACGGAATTGTTTTATATATAAGATTAGTAGAAACATTTAAAAAAATCTCTATTAACTGATTGAAATATTATGAGAAAGTATTCTTTCCTCAGTTTTGAAAAAATGGTGACATCTAGTTTTGATCCTACCACACCCACTTGTCCAGGGAGCGTTTTTATTTCCGACTGTTAAATTCGAAAGGTGGATATGTAATAGTCTAGGTTTGTTTCTCCTGGGAAATGCTGTGTGTGCACTTTGATTGTTTTACATTCAATTATAACCTCTCACATGAACATTCGGGATGATTTAAATATTCAAAATGAATGCACACTTCCTACAAGGAAGTGTGCATTCATTGACACTTGTAGGAAGTACTGACACTTCCTACGAGTGTCAGTACTTCCGATCAGAGTCTTGTTGCTTTCAGCATCACCTGGTGCTTTACCACATTTCGAGTTCCATTAGGTTCCATTGCACCGCATGGGGCCTGGCTTAGCAAATACGTCTAAACAACTGCCACTGGTGACAGTGGACATCGACAGACTGCAACTCACACACACTAGCCCAAACGATCTACCCCCCCCTCCATCTGATACAAACAAGTACAGCCAAAAGGGAGCGGAAATAAATCATGTCATCAGACTAGGGACAATAAGGAATAGCAACAAAAATATAAAAAATTGCAATGAGGGAATTTTGGAATAAAAGTCTAAAAAAATGGATGCTCTAAAATCTAGGATTTATTTTATTTTTCTATTTATCTATTAGTTTGCTAATGTCCCTGGGGTCTGACGACATTACACCCCAGTCCTGTGTACATATGAATACAAGGAAATAAAAACACATAAATCATACAATCACAGAAGAATTTTATTAACAAACGATGACACCGGTGATGGACGATGGGTTACATCTCCCCTTTCTAGACTCCTTTTGCAGACGGAAGACTGACCGGTTCCACAGAATGCAACCAAGTCTTATGCGGGAATCAAGCCCGCGCCCCTGGCGTGATAGGCTGGTGCCTTAACCACTTAGCTACTGGAAGACATCTAGGAAATTAAAGAAGACCAACGATGTACTATTAGCATAGGAGCGCGAAAATGCTAAGCTAGGCAAGAGAAACAAAGCTTCAATGCGGAATTTTGGGGTACTGTTATAACGACGTATCTAGGAACCAAATCCTGAAAGTCAGACCGTAGCTTTCTCACCCAATCACCTAGGTCGAGCCTAAACTTGTATCTGTTGAATTTTGAGAGAAAATATTCGCAACCCTGGACCTGTATCCCTCGACTGAAAGTCACGAGTAGACTTTTAGTTGGCTTGACTGTCAGTTGGCCCACCCTTCGGAACATCCGTGAAGTGGAGTGGTCAAAAAGATTACTCTACGGACTGCCGTCCGAGAGAATTAAATTTTTGAAAGAGCTCCACACTTCGAGCTCAGTTGAAGTTTGGTTTGAAAGAAAATTACAAAATTACAGATATTTAGTTTACTGGGTCAGAGTCCCGGTCTCAGTCCTATCCAACACTTATGGGACAAGGTAGAAAAAAAATTATTCTTCAACTTAGACTACTTCTAATGACATGTCTTTGAAAGAGACTGCAATCGAGAAATGGTGTAAAACTTAGCGCACATAAATTAGGTATTTGTTAGAAGCACCCCTCAGAACAATGAAGATAGTACTATGTATATATTATAAAAAGAGTTGAACTTATATCATAAAGATGGTCGATTTATATGAAAGTTCTTTATAAACGAAATCGCACTTACTTTCATATAAATGCACACACGAGAAAAAAATTCTGAAATTAGAAAATGTGTTAATTTACAGCTATGATGTGAAAGTTTAAAAAATCTCAAATCTCAAAATATATATATATATATATATTATTTATATATAATCGAAAATTTGTAGGGTAAATTTGTCATAAATTTGCTGACATTTCTCTAGGGTTCACAAAGACGAGATATTTACGATAGCCAAGTAAAAGGTGAGTTTACGTTTAATACCATTAAAATATATTTAACTCTTCACCAGTAGTGCTTCATACACCACTAAAGCTAGTGTCATATTCTCGGCAAAGAACTGGAAATATATCTGAAGTTTTCATATCTGACCTTAACTAAGGTACGAGCATTTCTCAGTACACCCAGACAGACATTTCTTTTCTAATAATCCTTATTCATTTACGCATAAACTTATCTTTTTCTGGAGGAAAATGCTCCATTCGCTAAAACGAAAACTATTACAACTTTCTTTTACGTATATATTTGTATGTATTTGTATATACACACACACACACACACATATATATATATATATATATATACATATATATATATATATATACATATATATATACATATATACACACATATATATATATATATATATATATAAAATGTGTGTGTGTGTGTGTACGTACGTGAGTGAGTGAATCCAGTTAGGGTTTGCAATTACCCATATCATTATCCAGAAATATCTTGATTATTTTGAGGTATTTTGTTAATTAAAATAACCTCAAAGACTCTCAAAAGTCATCCATATTTATATAACAAGATTTATGTTTTACCAAATTTTTTTTTCTTGTTACGGAATATGAATTCTTTCAAAATCGTTATAATGTTAGTATATATGTAATCGTTATAATGTTAGTATAATGGAGTCATAGCATTTTTTATATTCATGGTTTGGAAAAACCTTATAATTGAAGCACATAAATACGAAATATTTCAAAATGATGTATTAATGAGCTAGACTTTTCAAATTTTTACCTTCACTAGTTTTTCTTTCCAATAGTGTGATCCTGAAGGTCATTACTTTATTTGTATGCATGTCATGTTTTCTTTCAACTTTTTTTATAAAATGTAACTGAAAGGACATAACATTAAATTTTTTTTTCATATTTCCAACTGCACTCAAATAAAAATATCAAACAAAATTATAAATATGGAGTTACTTCAATGATATCCCTATGTTTTGTAATTATAATCCTAGTACAGGCTTTGCAAAAAAAGCAGGTATGCTAATGCAGTAATCAAGATCATAGTATTGCATTGAAACCAGTAAAGAAAGTAATTACAATGGCTGATATATTAATGTTGCATCTCCTAGGAAATTTTGATTGGATATATATATATATATATATATATATATATATATATATATATATATATATATATATATATATATATATATATATAGAGTGTAAAAATCAGTGGAAAATTCAAAACTTTGTTCTGTTTTTAACAGGGTAATTTTTTTTGCCAAACATTATCATGGAAGGAGGTTGAAGAAGTGATTTCTGATCATTTTCCTTACCATTAACCTTAATGGTTTTCGTCACCTAGTTATATAAACGTTGCATCTCACCTCATTTTTTTTTTACCATTTTAGTGTAATTGATGATCAAAGAGCCTAAAGTGAATTATCTTTGGTTTTGCAAACATTAACTCTCCCTAAGCGTTAAATAGAACTATATGTTGGCTATGAATGAAATGGAAAGGTCAGACGCATTAGTGGTTACTTTAAAGGAATTTATTTTTTATAAATTCCAAACTCGATTTATATTATTGATCCTTATAACATAGCAGACCAATGAAAAAATTTACCAAACTGATTCAGGAATGCGTCTTTTTATAAATATTTTGTCATAATGCATTTTTTTTATGGACAAACTATTGCATCGATGAATATAAGTTGTTAGAATTTGAAAAATACTGTAACAGGAAAGAACATAAATTCCACATAACCGCTTAATGATGTATCGATTAACCGATTATTTTTGTGGCATGTTTTTAACACCACAGAGTGCTGATTAACGTATGAAAGAATAATATATATATATATATATATATATATATATACATACACCCAAACAAACACAAAACTGACGGCAACTTGACGGACCGGTGCTGGAGGTACCGGTAGAACTATAGGCTCGGGGGAAATGATCCGTACCGTTGCCGGGTGACTTACGAATCTTCGACGGGGGATCCCGTAGTGTGTACCCTTTTGAGGGCCGGTGACGGTTTGATGGGAACCGACACGTTACCGAATACCTACCGCGTCCCGGAACTGGATCTCCGATTCGTAACCACAAGTAACGGAAATCTGCATCAGAATTATGGATTTGAAAGGGAAGGCGAAGATTAAATTAAAGACATTTCAAAAATATTTATTTCATTTTTGTAAAGCTTCTTTTACGCGGAAAATTCCCATAATTTTCCTTATATGTACAGATTGTATTATTTGAGAAGTATTATGTGAAATTGTATGATTGTATTATGTGAAAATTCACATAATTTTCCTTGTATGTAAAGATTGTATTATGTGATTGTATTATGTGTGTGTGTTTTTAACTCCCTAGAAGCTTATAAAAACAGAGGAAAATTAGTTTCATTGTTTATTTTTATATATTACTGGAGAAATTAAATATCTACTTAAAAATGGATCCTTGTTGCACCACTCTTTATTTAAAAGAGAGGAAATAGTGATAAAATTTGCATTTTTAAAAATTTCTTTTATAGTATATTAAAATAATAATATTTTTGTAGATAAAATATTCAAAATATGATATTTTTCAGGAAACTTACATATAAGTATTTTTAATTGTTAGATACCATTATAAAACAACTGATTTTGTAGAATTTCGCGAATTTCATCGTATTAATTTTACAGTAGCATATTCTTATAACACATTTGAATGAAAGAAAAATAATTTTAAATTAACAGACCTTAGTTAAAATAAACAAATCACACATATTTAGAAAAATATTAATGTATTGTAATGTCAGAGACATAGACAGTAGAGTTCATGAGACCCCAAATAAGATCACAAACTAAGACCCCTTTATCCTCAGTACGTACATTGAAGAATATATTCTGAGAAGAGTTCCCAGAATCCAAATACTTTATGCATTATGGGAGAAGTTTTTGCCTTACTAACTTAAGCAACTCCTTTACATGTTTCAATAAATTCTTTATTCTTCTTGTTCTGTTTTTTGGATGTGTAAAAGATATACAGTGTTCTTTAAAACATATACAGGTTACATGAGATTACCTAAATAGTCATTTCAGGTTCTCAAGGAATGTATTGAAACGAAAGCATTGTTTTCAACCATAAATTATAACAGGGGATGGGAGTAATTTTCCTTACACTTAAATTTATGTACTGATTTTTTTCTCTTTTTTTTTCAGATGCTGTAAAGATGGAACAGAGGTACCACGAATTGACCAACGAATTTTTTATTAGAAAATGTAAAAATGTTTTGTACTTCTAAATAAACTATTTTATTTTAAATCACCTCTCCTTTTCTGTATTTAAAAGCATGTGTTTGTATAATTATCTTCTATCATTGTGTAAGTTTTATAAAATAATTTTTTGTAGACTTATCAGATGTGTCAAAATAAAGTATTTCTTGAACTAAGTCATAGTCTTCAACTATGATAAAAAATGACTTGGAAAGATTTATAGAAAACTGCATGCAGTTTTCATGAAAACGCAAAAGTAATGAAAACACAAGACTAAACTGCATGCAGTTTTCATTTTAATCATTTTAAAAGAAATCCTATAGTTAACTCATATTTTTCAAACATGGATTACTCCTTATAACTACAGAATGGAATCAAATTTCTCAATGTTAACTATAGAAAATATAGTTTATCTGAAGAACATTTACCAACTCTACTTAAAGTATCATATACAAAAAATAATTTACATAAATTATTCTCAGCAAATTTTGATAAGCTGAAACTAAGGTTTGATTATGGGTGTCATCATATCACTAAACATAACTTACTCCAATAAATGTATCAAATTTGTTATAATACAATTTTACTGGGGAGAGTACAAATTTTTGGGGTTAGTTATTAAAAACATGAATTTATGTTACATTTCTTTGGATGAAATTAAAGCTAAATCTATCTTTCCATTTGATATTAGGTTCCCCACTTTTTCGTTTAAATGTAGAATAAGATATAGTATGGCAAAAGATACAATGCTTTTCTTTCCATTCATATTGTTTTTTAAAGATTGGTTTTAATATGTTGACTTTCAGTTTGGGGTAAATATGACGGAACAAAACCACGTAATATCGTAAAAATTGATGGAAACTCGTGATTCATGTAAAATTTTTTAGGTAATAACAAGGATCAATATTTGGTACTGCCTAAAAATACGTGAGAATAAAGTAAAATTAGAAGGTATTAATACTAGTAATATAAAGGCCAGAATAAAGTGTAAAGGTAGATGTTATTTATCAAGATTATAAAAAAAACCTGAATAATAAAAAGAATATGAATAAAAAGGATTCTACTCAAAACTTTGAAAGAGTGTTACTATTCCGATTGTGGTAGAGTGACGACACGTCGCCCGGATCGACGGCACATTGCTGGTTACGAGATGGGTGGACAACGGTATGTCGACACCAATTATTGCTCCCGTAACCGACGCGTCAACCTCCGGTTACGCGGCGGCTTTGTGTCCGCATTGACGGGTTACGCGCGGCTGGCTCTCGGTTCGCAGTCGGATGCACGATAGATCCATTCCTACCGGTAGCGGCCCGGCACTCGACGGGGTAGTCGCCGGTGAGAGGACACTCCTGTGACGGATCTGATACTGACCTAATGCGCCGGCCCGGCAGTGGAGAAATCGGCTGGCCGGAACCTTCCGACCCCGGCCCGATGCCGTGTAGTATATCTTAACTATTAGTATATCTTAATTAGTATATCTTAACTAAAAAGAATCAGTCTAAACTTTAAGCACAGTTTTGTGATTCACTCCCAAAAATTAGCCGTAACAGAGAATAGAGGTCCAAAAAATTTAAAAGAAAGTAAAATCAATTTTAAAATTCTTTTTACCCATCCTCAGGTGATCACAAAAAGCCTAAAATAATTAAAATCAGTCAATGATTAGTAAAGTTATTTATCATACCAATCATCATAACTGAAATTCATCATACCTGAAATTCACGATTGTATACAAATGATCTTTGTTGCCATTTTCATTTTAGAAGTTTATTTGTTCAGTAAATGCTTTTTTTCAAAATGGAAATGTATCTTTATCAAAAGAAATACTTTATGCGCGAGCTTGAATTTCATACTGAATTGTTGAATTTTCTTTTACTATATAGAGAATCAGAGAGTGGCAACAAAGGTTAAAACTCTTAAACAGTGTTTTGCTGTTCTTGAAAGGTACCTGACTTCAAGAATCCTTTGAAATTTATATTATATCTATAATACATATCTTTATATTATTTTATTTATTTATTTATTTATTTATAATTTTATTTATAATTAATTAATTAATTTATAATTTATTTATTTATTTATTTATATAAATATTATAAATTTATTTATTTATAAATTACTATCTTTTATTACTTATAGCTTGATGGTGCGAGAAAATTATTTCACATATTTTTTTATAGTGGTTTATTATAAATCTGTACATTGAATGCTTTACTTCTCAGCTTTTTTTGCTCCAATGATGAAAGGAAAAATCTAGCTGAATTCTGAGGAGTTTATTATACATTTATATATTTTTATATTGGGTTCTCTTTTTATTCATATTTATAACATTTCACATTTCTTTTTTTACTATGTAATTTATACTGTGTTTAGTTTAATTGATTTGGGTTAACAAACATTCTTAAAATCCTGGGCAACACCGGCTCCCCGGGGGGTGGGGGAAGGAAAATAATTTTTCTTCTGCTTGCGACTGTTTGCAGGTGGTGTGATGCGTATTCACAAAATTTAAATACCTTTATTCGTTGTTTTTTGTATTTCCATTCTCTGACAATGATTGCTGAAGGGAGTGGGTCCCTAAATAAACCGGCTAGTCGGGCGAAGCTCGACTAATAATATATATTATATATATAAAGTCCGGCTTTAGCATGGATGCTTGTAGGCGTTCAGAATCAGCTTTAAGCAGTAGGTTACAGTCTAATTAATCATCAGGTAGCAAAATAATTCACCTTAAAGCTCTAAACCAAACATACATGCAATACTTAATTTTTTGTTAATATTTAAATCAAATTATATGAAATTAACATTTTGTTCACAACACCACCATTTTATTCTTACATAGACATGATTAATCATTTATTACATATAATTTGCTTTTATGCAGTGAATATCGAATAATTTATTACATAATTTGTGGCATATAATGTTTAATTTATGGAAGAAGTGAAAGCGAGTACAAGAGATAAGATAAAACTATTCAATGAGAAAAAATGAAATAAAAATAATTTACTGTAAGATGCCACTGTATAATTCATATTATATACTTTACAGATTCATTTAATCTATTAAAACGGATTGATAAAATGGCAAACAGCACATCCTGCTGAGCGGGTGCTAATGATGTAAATGTAAAACTCCAGCAGGTCACGTACATTTTGGTGCTAGTTTGACCCTTGCAATGGGATCGACAGCAAAGCACAACAGATGGATACGCTAAAGCTAAAGAAATTGCAATGTATATTAATTTTCACTGGTTACTGAGAAAATGCAGTATCAAAACCACTTCGGTAGGAACTTGCGATTGCAGAACCGGGTTCCCGTGGTAAATTATCGGAACCGAAATCCCGGTTGCAATGGTTGTAGAAACGGGTATTCGAAATTAGTAAGTCTTAGGTTTCAAAAACAACACTAGTTTTTGCCCGTTAAAACATGACGGTGTATCGTAAGTAAATGTACTAATACACAAATTATACTCACATTATTTTCAAATGTTGAAAATCATATTAAGAATATAGAAATACACTTTAAACATTATTTTTTAACCTAATAGAAAAAAATTATGGTGTTTCAACTGTGCGAAATAAACAATTTACGTCATGTTTTTTAGATGTAGAATAAAACCAAAGTAAAATTAAAATGGCTGAGCGACACAGTTAGATTCCTGGGAATAAACAAAATAACGTGTTTATCCGGCCCCGTTCTTACTGAGTAACTGAAGCCAGATTTTAAAATGTCACTGAGCATGCGCAGAAACAAATGTGTCTATGCAGCCTCGTGCTTAGTGTCTAAAGCCAGATATAAACATGTCACTGAGCATGCGCAAAAAACAGTTTTTTTTTTTAAATTGTACATTATCTCTAATTAATAAAAATTGTGTTTACAAAAACCAAATTTGACACATCTATAGATTAAAAGTTTTCTCTCACGGAATACCCAAAAATCGACTTAGCAACTTCAATATATAGATTTAAATGTGAATTTACAGTTTTATCAGGCATCACAATTTATGACTGTCTAGATCTTTGGAATATATTGTCTTAAGAGCATCCATAGTTTTAACTACTACATCTTCCTCAACTATCTAAAAACTCAATTCCCTCCTGAATGTCAAAAGCTATGGTATTGAGGGACATTTGCTTTTATTTCGCATAAAATTAAGCAATGGCATTTTATTTATTGCAGTTAAAAAACAAAGAAAATATACTGTTTTTTTATTATTTAAAATTACGCAATCAAGTCTTGTGATTTCTAATCTAGTGGAAAATTGAAAACTTTAACACAAAATCCGATGCTTCTGGGTTTATAGAACCCATTTCCTTAAATTAAGATAAAAAGAAATGTATATTTTACCTACACACTAAACTAAAAAATTTTACAGTATAAAAAATACAGTTTTTTTATTAATATTTTGGGCGAGTGCTTCTTAATCTATGTATTATTCATACCCGTTTCTGAATTTTAGTCGAGTTCTGAACCCCTAGAAAGAACAAAATTTTATTACGAATTATGGTACAAAATCTTCAAATGTTCTAAATTTTGTACAACAATTCATGATAGACGACAATTGCCAAATTTAGATACCTTTGTCTCATGGGGATCGTACCCAGTTCCACCCTCTCTGTCCTCATAAAGGGACATTCCGGTCTATAGATTTAAAGTGTCAATATCCGACCCAAACACGAATATATTTAATGGTGCCTGTCAGTATTCGGACCACTCACAGTCGTGGCAGAAAGACGGCGCATTACCACTAGGCTAACTCGGGCCTTAAATTAATACTTTGGATCCTAGATTAATATTTTATAAGCTCGAACAGCATACCTCTTAAAAAGTTCAAAATTCCTTTAAATAATAGACTTAAAAATCCTCAAAAGATAAGTTACTATATATCAAAATGCTCTGGCTGTCCCCGAATATGTGCATTAATTGTAGCGGGATACGGTCCTTCATTATACATAAGAGCAACTTGCATATGTATGTATAGAAAGATATATAGCTTGGAGTAATTAGTCGATCAGTATGCACTCGCAGGTTGAGTAGGTGCAAAAGGGGGTTCTGTTCGCAGAAATATTCGATGCATTAATCAGAAACTGAATTTTCTCCCCAAAGATGAATTGAGTTTAATCCTTCTCTAGTATTCAGCAGTCTTGTACCGATAAATGAGAAACTTACGTTTAATTAGAATAGTTCGGTTTAGGGAAATGGGAAGTTCTACAATGCGCTAATAATAATTCAAACTATCCTGCGTATTCATAATTCAAAGCTTCGATTTTGGACGCGTTTCAAGGTGTCAATAACTTTAAGGTGTGTGATATTTTAAAGTAAAATATTCCCTGTATAATATGTGCCTGTCAAGGTGTGTTCAGGAATTTCAGTTGTTTCTAATTTATTACTAAATTTTTTTTGCATCGAGATAAAGGAAAGAAATATGAAAAATTATAGGAATATTTTATCAGTAATAATTTAATATACTTTAGAAAGTGGTACAACCATTGTTAATTTTAACGAATTAAAAAAACATACATACATAATATACATTACATATATATATATATATATATATATATATATATACATACAGTAACCACCTCTTATAGTGATCAGTGGTTATAAGAATCAACCGTTTATAAGAATCAATATCGCAAAATTAAAAACAAATGTATTATTTCCATGTTAAAACTTCCGCTTTAAAGAATCAATTCACCGGTTATAAGAATCAGTTTGCAATCTTCGCCTTCCTTTCATTTTTCCAAAAAATGCCACTTGAACTCTCAAAAGGTACGAAATTCTTTAAGTTTTTGAAAAGAAAGATTGATAAAACTTTGGGGTGGAAAACAGTCGTAAAATACATTCCTTTAGACATAACATGAAAGTTTCTCCTTATACGTTTTTGCTAAACACTGTCTTATTACCTTTACCCAGGGGCATCTGACCCGCCCGGGTCCGATTTCGCTTTTCTCCAGACAGGCACATCTTTTTTCCCACCACTTACTTCCTGGTTGCGGATTTCTGGACCCTGAAACACAAATCTTCCGCGAAGTGTCCACCATCACTTACGCAAACGGGACAATGGATTCAGCACTTCAAACCGTGAAACGCAAACGGATCCATTTGGCTGAATCAGATGCTGAATCAAACGTTTCACGGTTTGATTCAGAATCAAACCTTGAAACGTAAGCTATAAAGTGAATCTTCGTCTGAGACTGTAATAAGCATACGTCGCTAGTATTCACTTTAGTTTTCTAACAAAATTGCCAGTTAGTGTTAGAACTTTTTGATAGTCGAATTCAAATATGATAAAAACAAGGAAAACTCTTAGTTTTTCTGAAAAACAGAACTTGCTAATTAGATATGATGCTCTTCCAAAGAGAAGCTGCCTCTTGATTTTATAATCATGTGTTGTTACTTATAGGTCTACAAATTGAGTTATAGTATTTGTTTAGAAATTGAGTATTTTTAAATTTATAAAACATAATTTTAATAAATGATAAATAACGTAAATTGAAGAGTATTTAATGGTAATTTATGTATATATGTGCCTGTGTGTTTATATATATGTACAAGTATATATTAGTGTATGTGTGCCTGTCCAAATGGAAGTTTCGGTTATAAGAATCAACCGCTTATAAGAATCAAAAACAGTAATAACAAACGTGATTCTTATAAGTGGAAATAACTGTACATACATTATATACATTACATACATTAATTATATACATTACATACATACTGTTACTGCCGAGCAAACTTTCTCTCCATAATCCATGAGTTTCCGAGCTTCTCTCCGAACTGAAGTGAAGAGAGAAACAGACTATAAACAGAACAGATTCAGACTTTCGAATGACGCGGATAAGCGCGGTCATATCACCCGAGTTGGAAACTATGCTCATAAATCTTTTTTAAATAATTTGCTTTTGTGATGTGAGTGTAAGTAAGATAAAATTACATACATAGGTTTTATAATTTTGACAATTGTATCTGGAAGTCCTGGGGATTTTTCCTAAAACTGCTTTCCATGATGAAATGCTTGCATTTACAACTTTCGGGACCCTCAGGACACTGTCCATGCATCGACTTTTCGTTGCTTGAGCAATAATGAAAAAAAAACAGCTAATACTGCTGATTGCATATTTTGAAGATTTCCAACATTGCTGCGAATTGCAATCCCATAATAGTTTTGTAGCTTGTCTATAAAGTTATCAGTTAGTTTCCCCTTTCCACCAAGTCCTTTAATGGTCTTTTAATGTTCTTAAAACTATAAAAAGTAAATAGAGGAAACATAATTCTACATTAAAAATGAAAAATGAGCATTAAAATTGTTTAAAAGTAAAGAAATATCTGTAAAAATGTATTTTTTGTATTTCCGTGGCCCTTTAAAAGGTCACTTCCGGTTTCAGAAAGTTCATTTCCGGTACTTTGCTTCTAATTATCGCTGAACCAAAAGTAAATCATTTTTGAAATCCTAAATGTTTGAACTTTAATTTAAAATAATTAGACAAAAATTCGAAATTTTTCGCAAAAACAGCGATTTGAGGGTAGGCACATACCAAAGGACCTTGAAATGCAATAAGTAGGCTTACATTACAGATCTATATTCAAGTACACGATTGTCCTTTTTTATATATGATCTAGAAATTGAGCAATTAAGAAACAAAAGTGTCGGAGGAGAAACATTTAGTACTTAATTAGTTTAAGAACCTAATAAAGTTTTCAGATGTGCAATTCTTAGGCTGTAATGAAAGCCTTAAGACAAAATCGTATCCTTATTTTCGGAATAGAGCAATGTAGAACAACTTTTCAGAAATACATGGACTAATGTATATAGTTCGATGAGACAAACCTCCGATAGAAGATAATAGTAAAATTTGTACTTTTCTATTAACGAAACAATTTATTCAGATACAAGAACCGAAGAAACTACACTAAATAAGAGGTATATTATTAATACCAAATACATAATTATGAAATTTCTTTTTTTATTCATTAACTCACTTTAGCACCCGAAAAAACCTAGATCTAAAATTTTAGGTTCGTTTCCAAGAGAAGAAAAGCTTGTACCTAGACTATCAAATAAAAAACCAAGGACTTTTACATCAATTTTCTTTCTTAATATGTTAAGAGCCGACTATAAAAGTTAGGACCTCAAATTACAAAATCTAAGATAGTATGTACCATCTCCATTTAACATGCAATATCGCCTTCAAAGACATTTGATTTAATCAAGAGTTCAACCACGGAAAAAATATCCTCCATTGCCAGTAGTAATTAAATTTAACATATCTAGTATATACATTGCAATAGTCAGAAAACAACTGCGAGCCGAGAGCGTTGGCTTTGACATCTTCCTGCAAGAATACAAGTTAGTACTACAATACACTGTTTTATTTTGCTATATACAAGCTGGTTATATAAATTATTCAACGATCATTTGGTTTAACAGTTGTTTAACAACACAGCACCAGCCATCTACAAGAGCTTCTTTTGTCTATCTCCTCGCAATCACCTTATCCTCGTCGAGACTATGTGGTGGAAGAGTTCGGTATTAATACGATGAGTCAGTAGACTAGAGTTGCCATTTTTCAAAACTTTGAATTAGCTGCACATGACGTCACAACCACTAGCTCATTTCATGGGAAAAATAAACATTTGCACAACAATTTACAATGTCTAAAAACAGCAACATTAAGCGGGAATCATTAAGTTAAAAAAAATTTGTTAGTATCTTCTAACGAAACTACCACGGCTTATTAACGTTGGATTACTTATCGTTACTTATATCTTATTTTTTTACGCAATTTGGTACTTCTCTGTTTAACTGTTTGCTGCTACTGGGTTTGGCGAGCTGCCAAAATTATAACTCGCGACGCTGGACATTTTTTTTTCTCTCCGCAATGTATATTCTCTCCGTCTATGTATTTAACGCAGGTCAGTTATTGAGGAACGTAATCGTACTTTAAAAGATACAAGTAGACGACCAAGTAATCCCATTACCTAACAGTCTGTTAACACGAAAGTGAACAAAAGGTCCTCTTGCCAGTGATGACACGGAAATGAACTTTGCTGGCACTAACATTTTACTAAGTTATATTTGTAGGACCTTGAAATGCCATACGTAGGCTTACATTTCAGATCTTTATTCAAGTAATATCTTGCCTCTTTTATATATGATCTAGAAATCGAGCAATTAAGTAACAAAACCGCCGGAAGCGAAACAGTGAGTACTTAATTAGTGTTAAGAAGCTTTTAAAATTTTAGGAGGTGCAATTCTAAGGCTGTAATAAATGTTTTAAGACAAAATCGTATCCTTATCTTCGGAATCCAGAACGGTAAAACACAATTTCAGAAATTAATGGACTAATGCATCCAACCTACGATAGAAGATAATAGTAAAAATTGTACTAGACTATGTAAGGTATACACAAGATTCGATTCACAAGAATCGAACTTTTGAGTGAATGAATTAAAGAAGCTGCTTTAGATATGCTAATTTCGGCATACGCGCTTAGTATAAATACCACGCAGCGTCATTAATGAAAGGAGAAGGTTGTTAAGGTTGAAAAGGTGTTATCCTGCGCTAGTGCTTAGCGGGCCAGAAGTTTACGTGGCAGTACTGCTGGTTTGACTTACTGTTCGTGAGTATAAAAATATATTGTTCTTGAAAGCTGTGTTTATACATTCCGTACAAGTAGTACGCATGCTTATTGCTGTAAAAGCCAATTATATGTGCAACGAATTCAATAAACATTGTTTCATGTATAAACTGTGTTTGCTTCAAATTCAAATAGAGTGCCACTTCAAATTATATACACCCAAGTCTGGGATGAAGTGAGAAAGAAACTCTATAACTATTAACAAAACAAAATTTATTCACGTATAATAACAAACGAAGTTAAACTAAATAAGCGGTATACAATTATTACCAAATACATAATTATTAAATTTATCTTTTTTTTTACATAAACAGGCACATTAGCACCCAAAGAAAGCTAGATATAAAATTTTAGGGGACGTGTTCAAGAGAATAATAGCTTGCACCAGGGCTATAAAATAAAAAACAAGGATTTTTACATCAATATACATACTTAATACGTTAAGAGCCAACTACAAAATTAAGGACCTCGCACTACAAAATCTAAGAAAGTACATACCATCTCCATTTAACATGCAATACCGCCTTCAAAGACATTGATTAAATCAAGAGTTCCCCACGGTAAAATATCTTCCACTGCTGGTAGTCGATTACCACGATGATCTAAAGAGCACTTACGGTTTCTACTCAGCATACCGTGAATCCACTCTTAAATACTTGAAAAGTCTATGACGTCATTATACTCAGAAACACGTAACAGGGAATGAAGTAAACGATTTGCATAAAATAAGATACGTAGAAAAGCGTGCCTTAAAGTGGAAATAATATCATACGAGAGCTTTTATGACGTCATAAATATAATTCGGGAATACAAAATAATGGGCTTCAGGCTCCATGGATTGGCAAATGTACAAGCAGTTAGATAGCAGAAAAATATAAAATACAACAAGATAGATATCAAAGTGTGTCGTAAGGAGGAAAATAATATAGTTCGATAGCCTTTATGACGTTACAAGTTTAAGGGTCTGTTCACATAGGAGTCCGTTGCGTTGCGTTAAGGAAAACACAACGGTCTCAACAAGTCTCAACATGACGTTGAGACGAAAATAAACAAATCATATGCCTCCAAACGATTAGCAATGAAATTTTTAACGCCTATGATTGGTTTATTTTCGTCCCAACGTCATATTTTCCTTGACGCAACGCAACGGACTCCTATGTGAACAGGCCCTAATTCTTGAATACCAGAAATGGGTTATAGTGCCATGGAGTGGCAAATATACAAACAGCTAAATAGCAGGGAAGACAACGAGATATCAGAGTGAGTTGTAAGGTGGAAATAATATAAAACGATAGAATTTATGACGTCACAAGTTTCATTTTTGAATACATGAAATGGGCTACTGCCGCCAAGGTATGATAAATATACAAGCAGCTAGATAGCAGGAAAAGATTAAATACAAGACAGATTTCAAATTACGCCGTAAGGTGGAAATAATATCATACGCTAACACATATGACGTCACAAATTTAATTCTGGAATAAAAGAATGGGCTACTGGTTCTATGGAGTTGCAAAGACAGACGCACAGTTATGAAAGTGTTTTGTACGGTGGAACTATGCCCTCGAATTGGGACGTCACAGTCACCATGTTAGGCACAAACAGCCATGGCTGTCGTGTTATTCTGCCGTAGGAATAGAGAAAAATAATTCTACCTTTTAAACTAATGAATATTATCTCTATGCACATCCTGAAATCTAAACAGGAGCAAAACCTACCCTAGCACAAGTCATTGAGGAATGCCATTTATTGAAAGATTAAATATACGGTGTTTTAAATTTTCACTGGTGAAGATAGGCTTAGATAAATTGATACTCTTGAAAATTTTTATGTAGTTTTTTGAATAGTTTTTTTACGTTTTTTCTGTTTGTGTGGATGATGTGACATAATCTAAGATGAGTCTATAAGTAGATTTTCACCCAAAGCGCTGATCTATCACTAGTGCCATTGTACATATTTACTTCAATGTGTCGCTGATGGTAACGGCAATAAAATGTCCTTTTCGACAAAAATAGTCACGGTAAAACTATGTATATACTTTATTGTTCATTTTATTATAAAATATTTGTTTGGTAGCATATTTGAAACAGTAGATTCAACTTTGTATAACACTGTTTGCCAAATCAAAAGGTTCTTGAAGTTGGTATATCGTTAGTATGGGTCATTGCATTGTTATAGTTTTTCATGTATCCTTTAACTGGTGTACATTTTTGGCGATTTCTATTGTGGATGATGCATGCTTATTTGTATTGAGACATTGTCGACCGGTCACGAGTAAACTTGTATTCTCATGCACACACGTAGATGACCAGTAACGAGTTAACTCGCCTTTATCGTGATAGTTAATGAACGTGACCGGTCAATAATATTGGCTGCCAACAATGTGTTAAGATGTATTATGCTAGAGCAGGGTTCCCAACCTTTCGGTAGCACCCGATAGGGGATAGCAAAGTTTTATCTGGGGGTAAGTCTATGGTTGTATTCAATAAAAACCTTTTTAGTGAATTTCGTACAAAAAAATTGAGGGTAAACTGAGCTTCTTGGTTTTTCCTTGCTGTTTCTTTTTGTTTCTTGTCTTTTCAGATTTGCTTCAGTTGGCTGGGCCCAACGTTATTTTCCTTTGTTTCAAGATTAGCAGTTAATCTTACAAATATTTGTCTCATTACCTGCTTATGTTAATAATTTGAGTTTAACGTAGTAAAATAAGCATAGCAATCTCTTCCGTATTTTAAAATTCAGGCAGTTAAAATTTAGTGATATACTGCATAATCTTATTCCAAAATAGGCTAAAACCAATAAAATTAAAACAATGAAGACTTTGCTATTAAAATATAATTTATTTAAATTAATTCACACAAACCATTTTATCCTCTGTGGAGTTTGAGTCCCACGTGGAATACTGGCTCAGGGATTCAGCACAGGACTCCTAAGGGTCCCAGGTTCGGGCCCAATACTTGCTAGTGAGAAAATATGATCAAACAAGGCTCCTTAAAATAGAGGATAGATTAATGAAGACTCAGAGTTATTACTGGATTGAATAATAAAATTATAGTTTATAAGTAAAATGAAATAATTAATTTAAGTACTTTTTGATTAAAAAATGGTATTTAATCGCCCGTAATAATATTGAATGATACCAACTGTACATACATTGTAAAAAAAGGAATGTGCAACGCAATTAAATATGATTGCATAAATGTGTAGTATTCAATATTTGGTTCACATAAAAAATAAATTGCAAAGCGATTAATAAGGGGTTAAAAAACTGTAAAGTCTCTATTATTTATAATGGAAGTAATAACCTTTCAGTAGATTTAGATTAAATATAAAGTGTTTATTTAAAATATACAAAAATAGAGGGAAGGGTATATTATTATAGCGTATCTGATTGTAAAAAGCACTGTGTCCTTACAAAATAAGAAATAGTATATGTATATTTAAGAATAAGTATTTGCAAAGTTCTATTTAAAAGTTGTATCTATTAGTAAATTTAAGCGATAGTAAATGGTTATTTAATCTTGTTATTAATTGGCAATTTTAATTGTTAGCAAAGAAAAAATGTTTATATATATTTATGCAAATGTAGGTGTATATATTGGATAGTTATACCAAAGCACTATGTATATACAATCTAATGTAAAATGAATTGTGCGAAGTGTTAATGTTAAAGTCCATGTATTTAGTATATTATTTAATTTCAATGTACAAAAACAATGTGATTATACAAAGAGTTTCAAATGTAATGTGTTTCAACTAAAGTATTAAACATACTGTAAGATTTATCTAATGCTAGGGAACAGTAACTTTGGTACTGGTACGAAGCTGAATAATTCGTTAATTGCATATACAGAGTGGTCAGAAAAATATTTTGCCAATTTTTGGATCTCTAGCGGCCGTTCTGTTCAATCGATCGAGATAAGATTTCAGATATAGTTATTCAGAGATAGGAGTTCGGGATTCTGTGAACGGCAACAAAGTGGCTCTCACAGTTTCGGTTATAGCTACAGAAACTCGAAATTTTCGAATGACAACGCTCACTTTTTCCCATCGCAAAATGCTCAACGCAGGCGAAAACCCTAAATTGCGTTGGAACGGTACGTGCATCACAAGAAACGGATGCATTATGCACGCACAAAAAACAGCTATGCGAACGGCCTACAAAAACACGATCGGGGCGCACGGAGAAAATTTCCTTATGACAGAGGCAATACACCATTCACTGATCACAACAAAGACCGGACGATAAAAAAAAAAACTTATTTTTGGATTACACATTTTCCACCTGCGTACCATCATCGTGTTTTTGTTGGCCGTTCGCAGAGCTGTTTTTTGAGCCTGCATAGCGCGTCCGTTTTTTTTTTTTTTTTTTGTGATACGCGTACCGTTCCAACGCTCTTTAGGGTTTTCGCATGCGCTGAGCATCTTCGACGGGAAAAAGGGTGCGTTGCCATTCGAAAATTTGTAGTTTCTATATCTATAACCGTAACCGTGAGCACCAATTTGTCGCCGTTCAAAGAATCCGGAGCTCATACCTCTGAATAACTATATCAGAAATCGCATCTCGTTCGGTCGAACGGAACTGCCGCTAGAGGTCCATATATCGGCAAAGTTTTTTCATGACCACCCTGTATAAATAATCAGTTAACGCATTGTGATTGCTGGTAAAGTAAAAAAATAAAATAAAAGTATTGTCGCAGTATTAAACTATCAACTAATAAATTTAACGGTTTATCTTTCTTAGATGGTAATTAATATGACAAATAATTCCTGCATTCTAAATATGAGTAAGGGCTCCAGTCATGATAGGCATAAATAACAAGAATAATAGTGCAATTGGACTACGGGTTACAATAAAATGATTATAGCAGTAAATAAGTATTTACTTAGTCCACTCTCCGTTAGTTCAGGTTGTGAATTACCAAGTTGTTGAACCGTATGATATACAACGAGCTGGAACATCAGAAAGAGTAGTGGTAACTATAGCACATGGGCCAGGCCCTCCAATATAGGATAATGCAGCAATGCATAAAACTTCAGTGATCAGTAAAAAAAAAAACGAAAGTAGTGAGGAAAATAGAAAGTGGGTTAAACAAAAAGCTTCGATAGTACAAGTAAAGGTAAAACATGGGGGGGAAAGAGACTGGGCGAACAAAGAACAGGACAAACAATTAAAAGTTACGTGCAAAAATGGCACAGGGTCGTTTCTTGTTAGCTGGGTCAGTAGGGTCATAATCGGCAAGATTTTTAAAAAGGTCATTTGGTAATGTTTTATAGAATAGCATGATTTTGAAGATAACTTTGAATAGTGGTGAGATTTATCTGCCTATAAATGTCAACATTGCGAAAATACTATGGGGAGTTAGTGATTTGCCGAATAGTCATGTTTTGAGAAACAGCCAGAATTTTAATGTTGGAATCCTCTGCATACGACCAAACTGGTCATCATATGTAAGTAATGGTCTTAAGAAAGATTTATAAATGAGCATTTTGTTACCAAAGTTCAATTTACTATTTCGGGCAATTAAGGGATAAAGTTGTCTTTTAGCATTACGAAATTTATTACGATTATTAATGATATGTTGCTTCCAAGTGAGTTTTTTAACAAGGGTTAACCCTAGGTATTTAACAGTGTATGACGAGGGGATAATGGTGGAACCAATTTTAATACTTCAGTTAGCAAAGGTTCTATCGAATTTATGCATGAATTACCAAGTTGTTGAAGCGTATGATATACAACGAGCTGGAGTATCTCAGATTTGAATTTTGATGCATTGGTGTGTACTTGACCAGTGGGCTTGTTTATTTAGAATCGCTGTTGTCTAGTAATTGAATCGCATTAAATTAGTTGTTTCAGGTTTTAAGCATAGTGCTATTTAAATTTATGTACTATTTACATGCTATTTAAATTATAGTGCTATTTAAATTAAGGGTCCCTTACTGGAAATTTATAATTATATTTACTTTGTTTTAGATTGTGTAGAAACAGCAGTAACACTTAATTAAAAAGTTTATAATTAGCTAAACGAGTTCGTGGACTGGTCTGGGGTTGCATTTTTAGCTTGTTAGAATAACGGTAATGCAGAAAAGTTGGAGCTTGGCTTGGGTTTTCTGCTCGGATAATGTATAGAGTAAATATCTTACTAAGGGGCACTATTTGAATTTGATACAAACACAGTTTATACATGAAACGATGTTTATTGAATATTCTTCCACATGTAGGCTTTGCTTTTAACAACAAGATTCATACGTACTACTTGTACAGATATATATATATATATATATATATATATATATATATATATTAACATTCAATAGAAATACACATTTCAATACTCACAACCCAGCAGAGAGTCAAACCAGCAGTACTGCTACGTAAACTTTGGGCCTGCTAAGCACTAGCGCAGGATAGTACTTGAGCTGCATACCCTCGTAGGTCCCTCTCGCTTATCTATCAACTTTAACAACCTTCTTTCAACCCTACCAACCTTTTTTTATTAATGACGCTGCATGGTATTTATACTAAACGCGTATGCCGAAATTAGCATATCTAAAGCAGCTTCTTTAATTCATTCACTCTAAAGTTCGATTCTTGTGAATCGAATCTTATGTATACCTTACAAATGCTGGCAGTGGTTTCGATCCCAGCTTTGTGTAATGGTAATTTAAAATATTCACTTTCATATTTAAAGTTGGAAACAAAAGTAGGATATTAAGTCACTAAAAAAAACAAATTTTAAATAAAGCAATTACTTAAAAATTTATAAATAATAATTGCGTATTAAATTCCTAAGTTTATTGAAAATTAAATAGTGTTTCATAGTTTAAAAAAATATTTGTCTTTAATTCGCTATTAATATTGTTCAAGTTGTTTCATTTGTCGATTTGTTAAAGTAATGTTTGTTATGATTTGTTAATAAGTATATTTTACTCTATCAAGCCATGTATATCATTGTTAGAAAGATTTTGTCTGGAGCTCATCGTTATTGTATTATTCTTCCGATCAAGCAGTCAAGTTGACTGTTCTCTGTATTATAATTATTTGTAAAGTGTAAAAAAAAGTAGGGCCTCTCCAGTTGCAACTATCAACAGCTTTGCCCTTTTTTGTTGGTCTTGCTTTTTCTCCAAAATTTTTGTTTCTTTTTTGAAGTTGCCACTAATTTGTTTTTATTAGTATGGATATGGTTTGATTGACTCGATGGTGCGCGGTCGTCCTGGTGTTCCAATGGGACCGGGCGGGTTGCTAACGGGGCGACATGTCTTCAAACTAGTGGCCTTATACCCGAAAGGCGAGGGGGACGGGATGTTTCGAATTATGTATATATATATATATATATATATATATATATATATATATATATATATATATATATATATATATATATATATATATATATATCGTATATATGTACAGTGAAACCCCGATTTAACATAACCCGTATTTAACGATTTCCCACTTATAACGTCATTTTTCATCAGTCCCACTTAATTTCCTATGTTTGCAATATTAAAATATCCCGGATTTAACGTTTTCATTTAAAAATATTTCCCGCATTTAACGTTTCTGCAGAAGAGAAAACTCAATAAAATTTTCCTAAAATAGTCAAAAATTGTCATGAAAATTTTTAAGAAAACATATTTAATGGAGCGAAATGGGGAAATGATGGGAAAACTGGTTAACCTTTTCCTTACGGGGGTGGGGTAGCATGTATCCCAAGAATATGGGCCCAAGGAAGAATATATATATATATATATATATATATATATATATATATATATATATATATATATATATATATATATATATATATATATATATATATATATATATATATATATATATATATATATATATATATATATATACATATATATATATATATATATATATATATATATATATACACAGTGCGTCAAATAAGTTTTAAGACTCGTCTCAGAGCGCAGGTTGTAAAGGTGCTGTGAGTGTAAATCCGCATGTGTCATAACGTCCATTGTCTGCTGGCACACTGCTAACAAGTTGTGCGCATTTCGTTAAGTAGTTGAGAGAAGGCGAGCGTTTATTGCAGAAGTGAATATTTTTCATGTTGATTTTTTAAGATGGAGCAAAGAGCTGTAATTAAATTTAACGCAAAACTTGGTAAAAGTTCTTCGGAAACATACCAACTCATGAAACAAGTTTACGGTGACTGTTGTTTAAGTATATGAAATGTGTTTGTGTGGCACAAACGTTTTTTGGACGGAAGAGATACGGTAGAAGATGATCAGCGTAGTGGAAGACCAATTTCATCTAGGAGACCTGAAGTTATTGAGAAAGTACGAAATTCCGTAACAAACAATCGCTGTGCATCACTGAGAATGATGGACGACTCTTTAAACATCAACAAAGATAGAATTCGAACCATCCTGCATAAAGATTTGGCAAAACAAAAGTGTGTGCTAAATTTGTTCCACACACTTTAACCCCTGAACAAAAGGCAATGAGAAGTGCACATTGCGGAGACATTATTTCAGCCGCTGAAAACGATCCAAACTTCTTGAAGTCCATTGTTACAGGGGATGAAACCTGGTGTTTCCAATATGATTCTGAAAGAAAGCGAAAATGTGCGGAATGGAAGTCACCAAATTAACCGCAAGCCAAAAAGACAAGAAAAGTTCCATCCAAAATCAAAACAATGCTCATTACATTCTTCGATAGGAAAGGTATTATCCACAAAGAATTTATTCCAACTGGACATACAATTACAGGTCAATACTACTTAGCTGTTTTAAAGCGTTTGATGGCCAGAAATCGTTGCATTCGTCCAGACTATAGGACTGAAAGCAGTTGGTGTTTGTTCCACGACAATGCACCCAGTCACACCTGCCTTATTGTTAGTCGATTTTGGGCAAAAAATAATGTCTGTGGGTTGAACCATCCACCGTATTTACCTGATTTAGCAACCTGTGACTACTCCATATTCCCAAAACTTAAAATGAAGTTAAAAGGGTGGTATTTTGAGGATATTTCGACAATACAAGAAGCTTCAACGCGTGCTTTGCAGGCCATTCCACAAAGTGATTTACAACAGGCTTTCGATTCATTATTAAATCGCTGTAAAAAGTGCATTGAAGCCGGAGGGTCCTATTTTGAATAAAAAACCAAAACAAGTATTGATTTCTTGTTTCCATTTCTTTTTACAGACCCAGTCTTAAAACTTATTTGACGCACTGTGTATATATAAATATATGGATATATATATGAATATATGGATATATATATATAACCCCCTTAATGGCCTTTCTTACAAAGGGGTATGAAATTTCCCATTCTAAAAAGGGAATTGGAAAATTGGACCCCGTAAGCTAACGGCTAATAAAAAAGAAAAAATAGGAAATCGTCACCGTTTGAGCAATTCCTTTTTGAAAGGTTCAATAAAGTTTAACAAAGTTCGTATAACAAGCATTGCTATAAAGGGCCCGGTTTTGAAATTGAAATTGCTTCTAAACTGGGAATTTAAGGATTCACAGTTTCAAATATTTGGATAGACCGCTTTAAAAAATGGCAAAATTTATCATACAAGTAGTCTATTTTTGGCGAGTCGGATTCTGGATTCGGTTCTTCGCTAATTGAACAGACAAATGCGATTGCAGTTGTTTGTTGATCAATGTACAACCCATGTTGTACATTCCACATTTCAAAAGGTGCGAATGGAATTTTTCCTGCCAATTGTACAAGCAAATATCAACCTTGTGATTTGAGGATCATACGATAGCTCAATGTAAAGTATAGAAACCAAGAGTTGAAAAACTGCCTTCTTAGTATAGAATTTTGAGGCAGGAAAAAATCGAGAAACGTTCTACAATCTCTTCATATGATTTCTTCAGCATAGGAAAATGTATCTCATGTCCTTTTGCAAAAGCTGGTTTTCCGGAGGACAGGGGTGATGAATATGGGTTCCAGGAGAGAGAAAATGAAGACTCTAAATTGAAGAAGTGGCCACAGCATTACTGGAGGAGTCTGCCGGTGGTGTGCAACCGTGCAGTGCACGAGGAATTGCCGAAACATTGGACAGGCCTACGAGCATGGTGCTGAAAATTGTACGAAACATCCTGCAATGCTATCCGTACAAAATTGGCCATGTGCAGGAGTTGCTTCTGTCTGACCTGCCAGCAAGGGAGACGTTTGCGTTAGAATTTCTTGGTCGCATGGAAGTGGATAATGAATGGCCGTGGTAAATTTTGTGGACAAATGAAGCCCATTTCCGTCTGACAGGGTACCTCAATACCCAGAATTGTCGAATATGGGCAACTGAAAATCCACTGGCAACGCACCCCGTACCACTTCATCCTGAAAAGGTCACGGTGTGGTGCGGCTTTACGGCATCATTCATACAGCCATATTTTTTCGAGCAGACGGGTGCTTTCGGTCCTGTTACCGCTACCGTCACTGGTCAGCGCTATGCGTCTCTTTTGCGCAACCACGTCATTCCAGCTTGCAACAGCGTGGATGTGTGGATGAAATCATTTTTATGCAAGATGGCGCTCCTCCGCACATTGGACATACCGTGAAGTAGCTGCCGAGGCGCCATTTCAAAAATGCTCGAATTATCAACCGTCATTTCCCTACAGCCTGGCCGTCCCTATCACCTTATCTTACTCCGTGTGACTTCTAGCTGTGGGGTTATCTCAAAGATGTTGTGTTCCGTGCTCCAATTGCAAATTTAGCGGAATTAAAGGACCGCATTTCGGAACACATTCTGAACATCACCCCGGAGACACTGCGATCCGTTGTGTAACATGTTGTTTGTCGTTTTTAACTTATTGCACACAACGGTGGACACCATATTGAGCATGTTTTGCGCCAGTCTCGCGACATTTCCGAACTTCTTTGATGAATGGTTCTTATGTGGTAGGTCGCCGCAAAACTCTTGAAACCGATTTGTCCCTTTCGATGTGATATGTACAGTGATGCAAATAAAATTACTCAAAAATTCTAATTTGTCAATGCGTTTTAATGTGTAACTTACACCTTAGCCGTTGTTTTATGAATCATTTCTAATTTCTCGTCGTGATTCTGCCGCTTACAGCGCCATCTGTTGCTAAAATTTGAAACTAAATTTTTTCTTCTGCCATACGCTTTCCGCCATCTTCATTACATGCCGTTCAAATTTGACGTCATTCTCATCAGTGGTTCTTATTTTATAGCGTTTTGAAACTTAAACTTTAATTATAATCAACCTGTATATACTATATATATATATATTTCTAAGTTATTGTAATTTGACCGAATCTGATCATAAATAACAATTTCTAAGGTAAGCAATGTCCGGTTGCCTTTTTCTGCGGATACGATGGTCCAGTTGGCAAGGGCAGCGGGATAGTGATCTGAACATCTGTGGTTCAATGCCCGTCGCTGCAAATCCATCGTCTTGTACACTAATGGAGGCCGGTGCACGTATAATTCGTCGTGCCTGCAAAGTCCTCCAAGTTCTCAAATTGACCACTGGAGGTGCGGGGTTAAATGTTCCGGTCTCGACACTTAACTCGATTCTAAATAACGGTACACGCTTGTAGGGGATAATGCTGGCCACCTGTACGGTGACCCCTTAAATAAATCGCCAGCAGTCACGGCTGCAAGTGTAATGGATTAAATTCCAAATTTGCCCCAAATAACAACATGGAGACTTTCTTTGACTTCGTTCAAAGAGTAAGCTTAAACTATTTTATATTAAAATTATTCTATAACATTTTTCATATAATTTCATTATGCCAAGCCTATTTGAAATAACGTGACAGTTTAATTTGCAAATATTGAAGATAAATGCACCGAGAAAAAAAAATTCAAAAAATACAGAATATAAAGCATAACATTCAAACTATTCTTGAGAAATCCCTGTTAAAGATAAAATATCAACTAGTATATAAAATTAATCATCAGGGGTTAAACTATATCTTCGGATAAATTTACTCGTATGTATTATTTTGATTTTCGTCGGGAAATTCTTTATTTGTAGGTATTCCATGAAATATTTTATGTGTAATGAAACAGTTATAAATAACGGATATTTTTTTTATTTTGGAGCAATAAGTCATATTTTTTTAAATAGAGAAAAATTTCCAAACATTCTTATGGTACGGAGACTTAAGTGATAAAAATATATTTTTATAACCACAAACATAGCAACCTTTTTTTGTAAAAGGGCATTTGTATATTGCATTTTATCAAATGTATGTTCCAAAGTTATTAAATAGTGCATATTTCTACTAAGATAGTATATTTGAATTGTGTAGGATAAAAACTTACAATCTCCATCCAACCTTTGTTGTTCTTGCTCTTTCTAATGACCCCTGGCCTGAAGAAATCCAGACCAGGTCTCTATAGGCTACAGGGTTGTGGTTCCAGTTTATTATGGCATCACATTGGTCGTAGTCCGATTTACCCAAGTACCATCTCACTTTGACCAAGTCTCTCCCCCAGTGGTGATATCTGAGGGATCGTACCCTCTTCCATCCTCTTTGACCTCATAGAGGGTCTTTCCGGTCTACAAATTTGAGGGAACAAGGGACCTTCAATCTCGTTCTTTTTTAATATTCAATATTTTACTCTATATACACCATGAGTATAATTAATATTCTTTTCTATTACATTGAAGATAATTAGAATTTACAAATAAGTATTTTGTGGAGGAATAAGACCTGTTTATCAAAAAACTCTTCAAAAATGCTAGAATTTTTCAAAAGGCTGCATGCGTATTTATTTTCTTCTGATATCTTCCAAATTTCTCAGAATTGTTAATTGAAATGTTTGTTACAAAACGTTGCAAAATTCTTTGAAATATTTTTCAAATTTATAGACCATAAAAAGATAATTTTATTTCAAATTTATAGACCATAAAAGGCAGGATAGAAAAATATTATTATTTAAGACTTAAGATTCATAAAAAAATTAAATTTACATTTATATTTATATACATATGGTAAACTTATTATACAAAATTTAAGAATTTTAGTTAATATATAATGCTCATAGAGCTTTTTGAAAAACTTTAGCCTTTTTGAAATTTTTTTTGAAAAACAGGCATTAGTCTGCCAAAAATTACTTTTTCGAATTTTTAGGGTTTTCAAAGTAGTAAAATAGAAAATTAATTATTCTCATTTTATATAGTGAGATAAAAGTAATTAAAAATAATTTAAAAAATAATTTGAAATTATTTTCTTTGTCGGGATTCGATCCGAGTACCCTCAGATCTGAGTACTGATTGCCGACCCACTACTTCTAGGCTACCTTGAGCCCATCAATCCTTTATGTTTTCAGTAAAGTTGTAAGAAATATTTTCTGCATTTTTTAATGCTGCGAAAAATAATGTATTAATATGAAAAAAAATTAAAAACTTGAATAATTATGATAATAAAAATTCACAAATTCCTAACAATTCTCCGTTGATAATGTTTCGAAAATATATAATTGAAATAAATATATACGAAACAAATAGTTTAACATAGGCTACAATAATTTCACCTCGAAGACAAATCAAAACAACGTTCTGTCACGTGGTAATTTAGTTTCTACTTGGTGAGAACTATAGAGAGAAAAACCTGAATTCCAAAAAGACTACTATGATTCAAATTTTCAAAGAAATGTGTACTATACATCAATTGAGTTGCAACAAATTCTGTTCCCCAGTTTAATGGACATATTTAAAATTTTATTTCCATTACTTCGGCGTGTTACCGGATTTAAATCAAAACTTCTCATAGTTCGATAAAAAAATACATCTTATCAATACAAAATCAAGAAGGCATCCGACCGTATCATCAGCACCAACTACTTAGAACGACGGGGCATTCGTAACAAGTGGGGGAGCATTACGTCACATAGACATTGAGTATCAAACATTGGTATCGTCAAATTTTTACAGTTTAGTTATGGATTGACGCAAAATATTATTAAAAATTCTGGCGACTAAGTCTGTAATTCAAAACATTTCACACTACCTTAGAATCTAAATATTTCTGACTAGACTATTCTAAAGAAATAGTTGTAAAATCAATTTAAATAGCAAAGCGCATTCTAGACATGCCATTTCACCTTCAGTATCCTTAGGAATGACAATGAGAGACATTAAAGATATAAATTAAAAATATTTTTAAATTTCATCATTTCTATAATATGCTTCGATGAATCGGTACCGTAAAAATATTACAGGTTTATATTATATGAAAAAATTTTAAAATAGACTTTGAAAGGTACTGAAAAAAATTTTAATAACGTTATTTTAAAATAATGCACATTTGAAATTTTTCCGTTTGATGTTTCCACACTATATTTTTGAAATAATGATACCTGATTAACTACAATAATAGTAATCTCTCTCTCTCTCTCTCTCTCTCTCTCTCTCTATATATATATATATATATATATATATATATATATATATATATATATATATATATATATATATATATATATATATATATATATATATATATATATATTAGGAGAAGGAAACGTGCAATCATTACGTATGATAATTTAATCTCGTATACAAGTTTACACAATAGATACATTTTATAAAATTTAGAAGCAAATTATGAAACAGAATGCGGTTTATAACTTTGCCCGCATAACACCCCTCCATATTTTAATATATAATTCCTTGGTCTCCATGAATGGATAGGTTACTGCCCCTAATGTAATATTTCTTAAATTAACGAAATTTTAACCTATTTGAGAAATATATTTCTGACAGTTTTATTCGTACATATGAAATATAATTGCCGAGAATGGCAAAGTATTACATTCTCCTCTCCTCGCGAAAACGTCTGCGTCAGAAGCAGATTTCGCTTCCTCGGCTTAAATAAACAACCTGGGTGCAGAAGGTCCTTTTAGCAGATGACATAGACCATTGCTGCCTAAACAGTTCATTTCGAGGCACGTAGCTGTCGGATTGACATCGAATCTAATTTCTCGCACACTATTGACTTTCCTGACGTTTGGGCAAACTAATCAAGCCTTATTGAAGTAAAATGCTTTAGGCGGGTCGAATAGGTAAGATTGGAAGTAAATACGGACTTAGAAATGTTCATTTGTCTTGGATACAAATGGTTTTCACGGAAACGGCAAGAATGCAATACATTTGCGATTTGTAAGTACATGTTTGCCGAGGCCCTGGCGAAATTATATGGGGTAATGCAAAAAAGATGACGCTCAAATGACAAAAACTGGTATAATAGCTTACTTAGAAAGAAATTAACGAGTGAGAAAATAAAATTGAAGTTAAGGGGAGCGCATCACTTTTAAATGTTGAAAGAAATCGAATTTTATTTTTTTGTTTTTTTACAATATTGGAACATTTCTGAATCATTTAAAAGAAACCGCATTAAAATATTCCAATTAGAACATTTAAAACTAGAAGTAATTTCGATGTAAACATTACCAGTATGGGGACTTTAAAAGCCCTTAATGATGGTTTTCATGCTTGCGCACTCTATTAAAAAGAAACTACTGCCGAAATTGCTTTCAAATTTTCAGGGTCAGTGTATATTGATGCTACCTAAAATATACACCTAATTTTTTTTTTTCTTAAAAAATTTACTAAGAATTTATAGCATCTGACTTGTAATTTTAATGTTTTTTTTTAGTTTTTTAATATCTGATTCTCTTGGAGAAAACAGTCTTTGGTGTTTGAAGTTTTAAATAGGTGCAGAGTTATACCTAATGTTTTTACGTCACTAAAATGCAAAAATTGTTATTGAAACTTTATTGGCTAGTGTCCGCGCAGTATATCGGTATAAATTTGAAATTTACACACTTTACAAACACAATTCTTATTTACTTTTAATAAAAGTAATTCAACGAACATCTATATATTTAAGTTGCTAAGCCGACTTTTTGGGCAGCCCGTGAGAGAAAACTACTGCTTCAATTTACTTCATTTTGGTCTTAAACGAAAGATTGCAATCTGTAGATTTGTCAAATTTGGTTTGTGTAACTACAATTTCTATTATTTAGCGAATATTTGCAATATAAAATTCATTTCTGAGCATGCTCAGTGGCATGTTTAGATCTGGCTTTAGAAACTCACTGTTTCTGCGAATGCTCAGTGACATGTTTTAATGACATATTTATTCTGAGGAGTCTCTCTAGACCTCTCTCTGCCATTTTTATTTTATGATAATTGTTTGTGTAATATAAAACTGAACCTGATGGAAGTTGCTTATTTCGCGCTGTTTAATTAGCGATAATTTACATCTTTTTTTAAAAATAGCTTTCTGCGCATGCTCATGGACATTTTTAAATCTGTCTTTAGATACTCACTAAGCACGAGGCCGTTTAAACGCATTAATTTGTTTCTGCGCATTATTATGATTTTCAACATTTGGCAATGGTGTGTGGAGTATAATTTGTGTATTTGTACATTTATTTACTATCTAGCTGTCATGTTTTGACGGGTACCAACTAGTCAATACTTAAAACAGTAGACCCGTATTGTAAAAAAATCCTCTACTTTTAGGATGAGTTAATTTTATTAAAACTTAAAATATTTATTTTAAATTAAGTCTTACATAAGAGTATTTGGAACCTTAGGTACCATTGAAAACCCGTACATGTATTGACAAACACGGAAAATTATTTTTAATCATTCTATTTGAAGCCATATAATCAAAGATTCACATTTGATATTGTAGCCCTACTGTTGCTTTCTTGTATTCTGTATTTTCATGATGCTTTAAAAGTAGTGGTTTCAATTACAGAAATGCATATACCATGTTAAACAGTACCAACTAGTCAATACTTAAAACGGGTACCAACTAGTCAATACTTAAAACGGGCACCAACTAGTCAATACTTAAAACAGTAGACCCGTATTGTAAAAAAATCCTCTACTTTTAGGATGAGTTAATTTTATTAAAACTTAAAATATTTATTTTAAATTAAGTCTTACATAAGAGTATTTGGAACCTTAGGTATTATTGAAAACCCGTATATGTATTGACAAACACGGAAAAATATTTTTAATCATTCTATTTGAAGCCATATAATTAAAGATTCACATTTCATATTGTAGCCCTACTGTTGCTTTCTTGTATTCTGTATTTTCATGATGCTTTAAAAGTAGTGGTTTCAATTACAGAAATGTATATACGATGTTAAACACCTAATTTATTAACATCACTACTAGTTAGACAATAGACACACGCGCAAATGACATTTTTAAATCTGGCTTCTGATACTCACTAAGCACGAGGTCGCTTAATCGCATTAGTTTGTTTCTGCGCATTATTATGATTTTCAACATTTGGCAATGATATGTGGAGTATAATTTGTGTATTAGTACATTTATTTACTATCTAGCCGTCATGTTTTGTACGGGTACCAACTAGTAATCTATAAAGATTAGAGAAGAAATAATCAAAAATTCATGTAGAATGGACAATAGCAAAATAAGTTATAGAAGTTCGAAAAACAGCAAATATTTTGGCTTTTCTCCTTGTGGAAAGATGATGACCCCCCTTAAAATATGCATCAACTTATAAATTATCTGAACGACATATACGATTAAATAAGACCAAAGTGGTGAAGTTTTAATTATAGAATTGTTTGCTGTGTTCAAACATATTTTTAAATTGAATAAACCTATTTTATAAATTTAAAAGAATTATCGCACGGGATAAATATCTGCTAATTTTTTGTATCACTGCTATTTAAATTAATTAATCCAACCACGAATAAGGATAAAGTGTCGAAAACACCTGCGAAAGATTAATACATAGGAAAGTTAACAAATGGAATGAACAACTTTTCTTTCTTTTATAACGTGGATAAGACAAATAAAATGTTTCAACTCTGAGATTTTCCTCATCTGATTTTTTTCTTGATTATTGATCACAGGATGATTTAAGTGTCGTTGGAAAAAAAAGCATTGTTTCTTTAGGAAATCACAGTTTGTAAATATACAGTGAATTTTCTCTGTGGAAGTCAGAGAAAAAATTAAATGCAAAAGTAATTAAGAAATATAACAAATAATTTACATTGACATCTAATAATTTATATATATACAGAGGCTGTTCACACATTTTTTAGACGATATATATTGTATTCACAAAACTAAATTACATAAAATTCTTGTGTTTTAAATGTTCTATTTGACATTCCTTATTCTGAACTATATTTCCACACCGCAATTTCCAGGATAATAATGCCTTTTGAAGTGTCAAAAGAGGTATTCTATCCCATTCCACCTGAACAGCTTTCCCAAGTCCTGTAAAGGTTTTGGGACGACGTTTGGATAATGCAGATTTTAAAAGTCCGAAAGCACAAAAATCCATAGGTGATACATCGGGAGATTTAGTAGGGATATCAATGAAGGGTATGGCCTTGATACCAGTTTTTTGTTCCATTTCTTTTAGGAAATTTACAGTGGATTTTGATGTGTGACTGCTAGCTTTGTCCTGATGGAGTCTAACAGATTGATGGCACTGTGGGTAAAGCGATGGTATTTCATTCAGAAAAATTGGCGATAAAATATGTTTCTGATAGTATTCGGAGTTAATCTTGACATTTTTTCCACTCTCTTTATTTTTAACTTGCCATTATAAGAAAAACCAGCAACAATCATGAATCCCTTAGAAAAACTTTCTTTCGATTCTTTGAACCATGTACTTAAATTTTGTTTCTCCCCTTTCATGATAATAAATGACTCATTTTTTGTTGCAACCATTTAAATTCACCCATGATTCATCTATTGTGACAATTGTTTTCCATTTTTCTTTGAATAAGTGTTTCTCATATAGAATTCTTCAGCGTGTTCTGCGTTCAGCGATATGATTTGGAAGAAGACGATGCACATTGCGTTTTTTCACTTTCTTAAGATTTAAATCAACGTTTATCATTTTGTTTACAGTGGACACCGAGCATTTTAATTATTTTGCAACTGTCCTTTGACTAGGGGGATTTTCTTTTAACATTAAACAACATACTTTTGCAATAGTCGAAGATGTCCGTTTTTTCCTTCGATACTTGTTTAGAATTTTTGTCCTACTTGAGGCTCCAATTTCACGTTTTTTTTTTTCCTTTCTTGTTGACGATATTACCTATCGACGCTTTAGATATCACAAAACCATGACTCTCACATCGTTTTTGGATAACGGAGTATGCATATTTCTCTTCCGAAAGAGCATAAATGTAGCCTTCGAACCACTGATTTGTTAAAAACGCCATTTTGAATAAAAACAAAACTTTCCAGCCGTAGACGATAATTTTGACTTTTAAAAACATAGTACAATTGCAATTATTTCTTTTGCAACAAACGTTTTTTTATTACCGCTTACCAAAATCGTCTAAAAAATGTGCGAACAGCCTCTGTATATATATATATATATATATATATATATATATGAAAGGATTTTGGTGTCGATGAACTTCAGAGTCTAAAATATAAAAAGTAATGTCGTCGTTGAGAGGTTTAGGCAATAGGTGTGGTCGAACCGGATCCAGGTGAACTGAGAAGTCAAACTAAAGCAAAGTCCAGGCGTAAGATACAATCCTCCACATAACTACATACGAGCCCGCTTAATGGAATAGCCAGTTTGCCACGAAAAATTATTCTAATAAGCGGGATATTCCATTATCCGGGATCACATTGACACGCCCACAATGTTTAAAGTTACAGTTAAACCTAGAAAGCATTAAAAATTGCCTAAACCATAGGCATATTTAAACTATTATAATTAACAAACAATTATTAATTAAAAGTAAGAAACAATTTAAACACATTAAAATTTAGAAAATTGATGAAAAATGAGCTAATTTTATTGTAGAATATACAAATTTCCCTTAATTTTTTGTAAATAATTGCAATGTTACTTACTTATTTGTTGCTAAAGAAGTTGGATATTTTAGAATGTTTACTGTTCTGTGAATGCAGCAAATCTGTTATTTTATTTTCTAGTTTATAATATAAATGAAAGTCTGCATTTGGCTTCGTTTCCAAGAAACGTCTTATAATATCACAAGCCTTATTAACTTCAACATGTGACGGAACCTTTTTAATGGTACATTCTTCATCAAATTCATCTTCATCGACTTCGCTTTGATCAAATTGAGGGTCTGAAGTTTCACCACATTCTACCAAATCATTGTCGAATTTTACAAAATTGGAAAAATTTTCTTCTGTCATTCCTTCTGGTGGTAAATCATTTGCGTTTGTAATTGATTCATAATTTAATTCATCATTTGTTACGTGTGTTGAAAATTTACATTTTAAGAAACAACTTTTTATTGCGTCAGAGGAAATATTATTCCATGATTTGTTCATCATATGAACAGCTGTAAGAATTGAAATGTTTCTAATAATTTTACTAGTTGAGCTATTGATAGAAAATCAACTAGTATCATCTATGCAAGCTATTATCTTTTTAACGATTTCTTTTCTATGATTCCTCTTAAAAAGTGATATAATTCCCTGGTCCATTGGCTGTAAAATAGCTGTAGTATTCGGAGGCAAAAAATGAAGTGCAACATTTTCTAGTCGTACGTCGACTTTGTGGGCTTGACAATTATCTATAAAAAGGATAACTTTTCTTTTCATCTTATTCATCTCATTGTCAAATGACACTAACCAGTTTTGAAAGAAATTAGCAGTCATCCAAGCTTTTGAATTCGCTTCGTATTTAACTGGAAGGGGTTTTACACCTCTAAAACATCGTGGGCTTTTGGATTTCCCGATTACAAAAAGAGGCATTTTATGACTGCCGTCAGCATTACTACAGCATAAAACTGTCAGTCTGTCTTTCGGGATTTTTCCTCCAACAACTTTTTCGCCTTTTAAGCACAAAGTCCCATCAGGCATTGCTCTGTAATAAAGTGCTGTTTCGTCACAGTTATAGATACAAGAAGAACTGTAGTCTTGTAATAAAGCAGGTAATACTACATTTTTCCAAGAACTGGCAGCGGCTTCATCAGCATCACTTGCTTCAACGTGAATTTCTTTGAAAGAAATTTGGTTTCTTGCTTTCCATCTGCATAACCAACCATTTGTAGCTTTAAAATCAGTTATATTTAACTGTTGTGCTAAATCTTCAGCTTTCTGATTCAATAATAATCCACTAATAGGAACATTACAAGCTCGTTTTTCAGCAAACCACTGAAGAAGAGCATCTTCAACTTCAGATTCTTTTCCTGTACGTTTTCGTTTTTGATTAATATTTTTATTGCATTTCCAGTCGTTCAAGACATTTTCTTTATTTTTTAACAATTTCGAAACTTGAGCTTGGGATATCTCAAACTTTTTTGAGAGTTCTTATTGCGTACACTTCTTTACTTTTGCAAACTCTATGACTTTTACTTTTTCTTTTAAAGTAAGATCTTTTCGTCTCAAAGACATTGTAAAGCACAAGAAAAATTACTGATTTCACGAAAGCGAACTGTCGAACTAATCGCCGTAGAAAATGTACAGTTAAATGTTCAAGGCTAGAGATCCCCGAAGTTAAATGTTGCGCTTCTCCGAAGAGATTCGTTACAGTTCGTAATCCACGTCCCCTTCAAGATAAGGACCTGTTGAAGTTTCACATTTCCTTCACACACACACACCCACTCATTTTCTAACTCTCATTTGGGGGTGAAGCCTATTGTTCATTCTCTGAATAGGGAAACGTAGGCCAGCGTTTGAGCAATAAGGGGAGGGCGGGGTTGCGGCTAGCAAAAACAGCAACAATGAATTGCCCTTCAAAACCGATGAAATCCCCATTTCCTGCGATTGGACACTTTCTACGAAGTGACAAAATTGCTTTGAAAGACATTCAGTTACTGCACATTCATTATTGCACTTTACAAAAAAAAATTCTGAAAAGAAGTGCGCGAAATAGAAAAAGATCGATATCGTCAAGGCTAAATATTATTCCTTTAAGCGGGATAACTTCAAAACAATATATTCCATTAACCGGGAAATTTAACACAGAAACAAATTACTACGGTTTGGGACATTGAAAATTTATTACATTAAACGGGATATTCTTTTAACCGATATTCCATTAAGCGGGTTTGACTGTTGCACAGTTTGTAGTTGCACAGTTTTTATTTCAGAAGCATTTTCGTGGCAGGATGTACAGTTATTTCAGAAGTTCACATTTGGACATATTTTAACAGAATACCACATTCAGAACAGACCGGAGCCTGCTGGAGCAACACATAATGGCCAAAACCTTGCAGCGCAAATTGCTGCATGCTCCTAGAACCGAGATCAGACACAAAAGGGCCGCGAAAGTCCTAGATTCACTCCAGAAGTCCGGATGCATTGAATTCCTAATTGGTCAATTTAGGACACCTGACTTTAGCACGTCATATCGAATGATGATCTCGCCAGGCTTCTAGAACATGTCTAGTTAAATAAGCGTTATATAAGGCTATCCGGACGTGGCTTAGGGGAAAAACTAATTGGTGACTTTGGGTTAATTCCAGATTGAATTCAAGATGAGGGAAGTGTTCATATTGTGATAATATAAAATAATTTTGAGGCGTTTCCTTTAATGGTTTTGAAAGTTATCGTTTCATATATATATATTTCGTCGGTGCACAAGAAATGCGACAGATCTCAAAAATTCTCCTTTTTGAGTAAAATAATATAAAATGTTTTAAAAAAATCTACTTTTATCAGAAATAAATGACATGAAGATAGTTCAGAAAATACTCGGTAGAGAGGCCATGTGTTAAGACTTCCACTCAGGAAAATCGTCACTGTTTTAGTTGTCTAGCCAGTTGTAGTGTGTATGTCACAGTTTTAATGTAAAACGACACATTTTGAATGACACATACATAAATAAAGGTTTTACCAATATTTTTTGCAAGAAAAATAAGATCGGGACTGATTTTTGCTCCGGATCAGTACATGACGATAATCCGAATGGCCCAAACCGAAGTAAAATCTTATGAATTTCATGAACTAAATCATGAGATTTTTTTCTAATTGAAAGATCTTGTATGGACAATCGGAACAAATTTTTCAAAAAACATCAATAATGAGACAGTTGATAAAATTTCGTTCTTACAAAAAAGTTTAGTAATTGGTTTTATTTCATTTATTCAACAATTTTATCATTGAATTTTAAAAGCATTATTAAGGGGGCCCTGTACATATTTATTTTTTTTCTATTTATTGAGTTAAAATTTTGATTTTTTTTGTGATGGCTAACCATATAATTTGTAAATGAAATCACACCATAAAACTTCTCATAAAATTTTCAAAATTTTTTTAATTTAAATTTTTTAAAAATATTAGGTAATTTAAAATCGTTATAACTCGAAATATTATTTGTCGAATTTCAAAAGTTTTTCATTTCATTAAACATAATTTTGTAAGTTTTAATTTTGATTCACCATTTTCTAAAAATGTTAAATATTTTTTCGAAAATTAAACATATTTAGTGTAAAAATTTGAAAAAAATATTATGTAACTTATTTTTAAAACATCATATTTTCAAAAGTAAATGTGTTTTTCAAATTTGCTGACTTAAAATTAAAGTAAAATAATTGAAAATGACATGTTCCAAGTTTGAACCATTTATGTTTAACGGTTCTTGACTTACAACAATTAAAAAACGAAAAATAGTAGAAAAAACCCATCATAGAGATAAATGCATTTAAATCTTTAAACAAAGATTGGCGTGTATTAGAATGTTTCAAAAACAATTATTAATATCTCCTGTTCTAATTAAGATAGAAACATGATTTAAACGTCATTTTAAATGAAAAAGAACACAAAGTTTGTTAATGCATTTTTTTTTATTATTTGAAGAATTTTGTGTCCTGGTCATCCATAAAACAGGTTTTGTTAAGGGTAGTTTATTTAACTTAGTCAAGTTAATAATAATTTTTTTGAAGGCCATAGTATTATGAACCATCGCAATAAAAAAAATTATTACATTATAAAAAATTTAATGTTTTGTAACTTCAAAATGCGAAACAATATTTAAAACACATTGTCCTGAAAAATAAGGATTTTTGAGATGTCACTTTTCTTGTACACCGAAGATATGTGTGTGGGTATGTATACAGGGTCATCGAAAAAGTTTGGACACATTTCGAAAGCTCATAATCCTAAAAGAAATTGAGCAAACGCAATAATATTATTTTCAAACAACCTGGCAAGTGTAGAACATTTATAAATGTAACTGGTACGTAACCATGACGTGGAACATTGCGCAGAAGCGATGCAAGGTGGACGAGGTCTTCGTTCGGCTTTCCGTTAGTGCAATGTCGACCGTTCAGGAGAAAGCTCAATGTGTGTTGTGTTTAGCGGAGTACAAATCTGGGGTTACGTCAAGAACATTGTTTACAGATTAAAGGTACGGAACTTGACGAATTTACGGGAGAGAATTGTCGATGCAATTGCCACAGTGACGCCGGACATGCTCCATAACTCCTTGTTAGCGATTGATTATCGACTTGATATGTGCAGATCTACCAACGGTGATCATATTGAAACTTATTACGGTAAAATTCTATTAAATTCTGTACAATACAACGAAAGAATTATTTGTATTGTAATTATTCCATTAAATACGACTATATGAAATGTTTCAAAACTTTTTCGATGACCCTGTATATAGAGAAACTTTTCTACGGCGGCCAGTAATGGTTGCATACTGTCGCTGGTAAGGGAAAACCGCATATAGTACTGAAATGATAAAATACACTTTTATTGGTATGTCCTGGAACGAGATTGTCTCCATAACATCCGTACACTGTATTGTTTGAGATGTATGCCATAAAACTTGTAATGATTGAAAAAGAAAACTACTTGTAATATTCATACTGATTTTAAAATTTCCATGATTTTTAAATGATAGAATATTAATATTCTGAAATAGTAGTAAGAAAAGTAAATATATCCTTATTTTTTGTCTTTTAATGAAATACAAGAAGTATTATTTATATGGTTTTACCCTAAAAATTAAAAGTAACTCCTTTTGTTTAAAGAAAAGCAAAACTTACCAGCTCCTCATTACCAATCTCTTTCAATGACTAAAAGTTATTTTTTCTTGTGCAGATAGATCTCGATATACTACCCATGAAGCGGGTCCGAGGTAACCTAGTGGTAGCGCGTGGGCCTTTGGCACCAAAGGTGCTCGGATCGAATTCCGACAAGGGACATTAAATGCATTCGTGTCTAGGCTTGAAATGAGCACGTTAACCCTTTCAAGGGCAACAGCCTGCAACATGTGGATAGTGCAGATATTTTTTCTCGACTTTTTTAACCTAAAAAATTTTGAACATTTTTCCAATTAAAGGTTGTAAAATGATTTTACTTCTTGAAACTGATAACAGATGGCAGTCCTAGCCATTTTTCTGGTAATATAACTGGAATACATTGAATGCAAGTGAAAGAAGGATGAGATTTAATCGTTTGCACTGTGCAAGCGACGCCCCTCAAAGGGTTTTAAATCCAATTTATCCATTTAATTATCATATTATTATTATTACCGTTTTGTACCATATCCTTTTTATTATCATCCGTTTTATTATCATAATTATTCGATTTTAATTTTTTTTTTCATATTAATTATTATTTTTTGGCAGGGTTAAAAAAATGCATAATATATTTATTTAAACTTTACTGAAAACATAAAGGTTTGATGGACTCAAGGTAGCCTAGTGGTACTGCATCCGTTTGCTGTTCTGAGGGTACTCGGACGAATCCGGACAATCGTAATTATACTTCTGTCTCTTAGCCGGGTATGGACCCACTAAATCCATAGACCGGAAACTCCGTCTATGAGGTCAGATAGGATGGGAGAGGGTACGATCCCCATAGATGGAGCCTCTTGGGATGCTCGGTCGGGATTGTGATGGTACCTAGTTAATTTGGTATCGTAAAACTGAGTCGCACTACTCAGCCCGAAGCCTAAATGGACCTGGTCTGGAACGTACAGCCAGGGGGCATTAGAAACAGAAACAACAACAACCCATGTAGTGCAATTCGAATATTAAAATACCTTTTGAGTATTTATATACAATCGGAAAACAATGTACTGACTTTAATTAAAATTTCGAACTCTTATCGCAGTCTAAAACCATATCTCAAACTCGTCCCGAAATAAACCCATTTATTTCCCTTTACTGAAATTAATATTATCCTTTTTGAACTTATATCATATATGTAAAACATTGATCCTGATTCTCAGTATTTCAGCAAACAAATATAAGCACGGAATCCTATAATTCCATTACAAATTTTATCTTACGAGCGATCCGTTTTGTGTAAACATTTAATTGAGATATTTGCATTTTATTAATAGTTTTGGTAATTGGAATAAATACTTTTTTTTTATCTCTTCCTGAAAATTTATTGCTGAGCGTAACTTCATTACCGAATCGAAGCTAACTTTGTTTTCGAACGGTAACGGAAGTTAATTAATTAATGAAACTAATTGGCTGGCTTCCGTGTGAAAGTCTATATATATATATCACATGGGGAACAAGATATTTAACGCAAAAGACGCTATAGTTTATGACTGAGAAAAGCAGAGTAACTTAATTTACCTAAAAGATTAGCAGGGCTCTCTGTGGATAAGCCACACGGTTCTTTTTTTTTTACTCTGCATTGTCCAACAAGTTATTCATAGCACATATTTATAAAGATTTGTTCTTTAAGAGCATGGTAATACAGCTGCCGAAGATACTGTAATATATTATAAGGCGGTAACATATTAAGAATAGAGGGTGAAAAAGTATATCTCTTTAACTATACAACATAACTGTTAAATACGCGGTACACAGAAATTTTCACATATAATTAGCTAAGAAGAGTATTTATGTATGACATATAATTTTAAATTTTATATCCATACTCACTTCACTTTGAATCTATTTTCCTTTTTGATTCCTTGGTCAAGCTATAGTGATCCTGGAAACTGGCTGCCTACATCAGAAGCAAAGCGTGGATGGTTTTGTTGATTTTTTTGAAACAGCCAATCAACATACACTCCACATATCTCAACCTAAAGACTTGGATACCAAGTACCGTCAACCTAAACCTTCGGCTCTCCTTTGGCTCTTGCCGAGTAAATAGCGAGTAAAACGGAAAAGAAAAGAGAGTATATATATATATATATATATATATATATATATATATATATATATATATATATATATATATATATATATATATATATATATATATATATATATATATATATATATATATATATATATATATATATGTATATATATATGTATATATATATATATATATATATATATATATATATATATATATACGGGTTGTTTGGTGGGTGGGTGGGTGGCGGAGATAGAGAATCTGAACTATTCAGAGATGAGAATTCTTGAGAGAGAGAATCTCTGTATTTAGAAATGAAAATTTTCTGGTTTTTTATTTATTTATTTTTTAGCTGAGTTTCCATGTATGTATGTATATTTGTATGTATATATATATATATATATATATGTATGTATATATGTATGTATGTATGCATGTATATATATATATAGCGTAACTTCTCTATGGCGGTCAGTTATGGTTGAAAAGAAGAAAACGGGCCGCTTTCAGGGGTCGCCCTGGTAGGTGTTTCTTCCTTAACATTCGCTGTATGGATTCTTTAATCAAATCTGAACAAAATCTGGCCATCCAGAGAGGTGGCCGGTTGGAAAAGTTTCACTATATATATATATATATATATATATATATATATATATATATATTCGTTTTCTGTAGAAAACAAAAGCGAGAACTAACGCAATTAATTTAATATGCATGTTATCAATTTAACTTCTCTAATATTTTAATACGGCTTCCATATGAGTGGACCACTTGATACTGCTCATTCGTCATTCCTTGAAACTAAACTTAGAGCATAAAAATATTTTAAATTTTGCATATTTATGTAGTTTCATTCTGATGATTTTTCTTCTTGTATTATTTAATATCAATTACAGCCCTTCGCATCCCGAGAGTTTGCAATAATGAATACTTTTTATAAAGGAAAATGTTAACCTCGCTTTTCTCTACCGAAAAAAAAATATTTCAATAATGAAATAGTTGCATCTTTAGTTAAAACAGCCTAAATTATTATTAAACATCTTCATAATTTTACATGCTACGAGAAAGGGTACATGAACTTCGAAGTTTCTACGAAGGACTAATGTCCAAAGGACCTTTTTGACCAAGTCGCCTTACGGGGGTTCCACAGAGTGGGCCTGAATCGTGACGTTGATTCTAATGTCTCGAGATAAGGATCCGGGATTATGGCTATCGCCTCTCAAAATTGATCAGACACCGGTTTAAGCTTTCGGTCCCACGTAAAGTCGCTGCGACGTGTTTCTCTTCGTCTGTTTTGTTTCCTACTCTCCACGTTTTCGCTCCAACCACGGTAATTGCGTTTTGAGGTCCTTTCTGGCCTCTAGAGCAACCACTTTCGGCCTCTGTCTCTTTTGGCCTCCAAATTTAGTTAGCCATCATAAATGGCCTTTCCTTCTCTGATGCTGGTTGTCGTGCGTTGGGGTGGTTGCTTGCTGCTGTCCACCCTCGTCGTTTCATTCTGTATGGCCTTAGCAACTACGCCGGCCCCATTTGGTGCAGTGAAATTCGTCCAGATGTCGCCCCTGGGGGGGGGGGTGTTTGACCGTTCAAAACCGAGGTAACACCTAGCTAAGACGAACTCCGACAATCGTGGTGCTATTGTGAACAGAAGCCTGCACTCCTCAGCCAACAAAGCCATTATGGACCTGGTGTCTGGTACACTTCCGACCAGGCAGCATTCGCAACAACATTATCAACATATCATAATGTAAGACATTAACTTTTAGCTTACGGGGCCCGTTGTTCCGATTCCCTCTTTAGATCGGTAAATTTCATACCCCCTTCGTAAGAACGTCCATTAAGGGGTTAATATATATATATATATATATATATATATATATATATATATATATATATATATATATATATATATATATATATATATATATGTGTGTGTGTGTGTGTATGTGTGTATGTGTATATATATATATATATATATATATATATATATATATATATATATCCTTGGGCCCGTTTTGTTGGGATACATGCTATCCCACCCCGTAAGGAAAAGGTTAAAGTTTCCACCTTTCTGTTTCTTGTAATGAATCATATTTCTTCCCTGCTTTAATAAGTTATATGGTTCTGTTTCTTATGTACCCTGTGAATCCTCTAACGTTCCAGGCACACTATAAAGTAATAGGCATAAATATAAATAATTCCTTTATTTTCTACGTAGAGGTAGACTAACATAGACAGACTTGGGGCTTCAAATAATAACACAACAGTACCACAACTTGCGGTACTAACAAACTGAACTTTAAAGTCGTAATGAAACCATTCAGGCAGAATATACGTTCACTAGCAATACCTGTAACCATCGGGCTCTGAACTAACTATGGAAATCGTGCAGCCACCTAGGCTAAATACTAATATGTGCTCTATCGGTTAAATACCGCTATCACCTTTAATCTAACTTTTCTCGACTCTTTCGTATCTCTACTAATAGCGTAATGTACTATAGTACAAATCTCCACTCCCTTCTTGGGCTCTTGCCAACTCAGCGTGTGTCACTTAAATAGACCAGACACCTGCTCCGAACTCACTTCGACTGGACCATACTGCGCAGCTACCAGAAATTTGCATCTGAGCAACACGCGAACCGTACAAAGTTTGAGAAAGTTCAAAGAGCAGCCTAACAATCTTGAACACCAGTTCAGAGCTTTTAGCTCCTTTCAAAAAATCCTCACTTCCAGTGCTGCACACCATACACTGTTTTATTAAATATGTCTATACTGGTCGTGGAAGTTATTAAATAGTCTCTTATACACATAAGTAAAATATAAATTTTATGATCTCAAAATTTTGTAAACACATATTCTAGGAAGGGCATATTTGCCCACAGCAAAAATCTGAGTGTGAAATATATGGAAAAGTTTAAAGGTTAATTTAAAAGAAAGATCGTAAACGTTTCATAATCAAAAACTATCTCTATACTATTCGTTGTTGGTTTGCGAGTTGCCCTAAATTGCCCACCGGCAGTTTAATATGTAACTTTTTATATGTTTACAATAATATCAAATCAATTCACGTGTACTTATTATAAATCAAACGCGTTATTTGCTAATTTCAGTCGACTTAATTAAATCAAGTAACAACTGAAAATTCCCCTCATCGTATAACACTGCTTCAATAAGCATAAAAGGTCCCTATTCCTTTACAAATAACCTAATATAAATAAATTAGCGAATTCTGTTGTTATGCTATAATATATGCACTGTTTACGGTTTTATTCACTGCAGAAATAAGTGGAAATGTATACAGGCGTATCTTTATTCTCGATGAATACTTCAAATTATCAACGAAACTATAAAGTAACAAAAACAGAACTTACTCTCATTGAGTAAAGTTCTATAGCGTAAAAGATATATTTTTCTATATTTTGCATGCATAAATACGCAAACATAGATTGATATGTGAAATGGAAATTACTTAAAGCAATATTAATGTTATTCATGGGAAAATTGATTTACCATATATTTAAAGTTTCAGTTATATTAAATAATGCTTATTGGATACCATAATAACTGAATTTGCAAACGAAAAGTGTATCATGTTATTGAATCCACCACAAAAATTTTCGATGCATTTTCCGATAACTATCTGATAATGTAATTTAAACAAATTAAGGAGAAGTCTCTTAAAGAAATATGATATCTCCCAACCAGTATTAAATTTTCTCCACTTCGCATTGTTTGACAGGAAGTAATTGTTAATTTGTTTGTTGTTTTAATCGCTTAACTTGATATTTAGCTAAAACTCATGCTGTAATAAATTTCACCATTAGGTTTCAAATTAAATATGACAATAATAATTTGAATGAAATGTAACGCATTTTCCTTGTAATGTATAAAATATTAAATATAAAATAATGTTAAAAAAGTATATATATATATATATATATATATATATATATATATATATATATATATATATATATATATATATATATATATATATATATATATATATATATGTATATATACATATATATATATATATATATATGTATATATATATATATGTATATATACATATATATATATATATACATATATATATATATATATATATATATATATATATATATATGTATATATATATATATATATATATATATATGTATATATATATATATATATATATATATATATATATATATATATATATATATATATGTATATATATATATATATATATATGTATATATATATATATATATATATATATATATATATATATATATATATATATGTATATATATATATATATATATATATATATATATATATATATATGTATATATATATATGTATAATTATATATATTGTAGGGTTCGCGTGTTGCTCAGATGCAAATTTCTGCTAGCAGCGCTGTACATGCCAGCCAAAGTGAGTTCGGCGCAGATGTTTGAGCTATTTAAAGAGCCCAATACTGAGAAAGCCCAAGACGGGAGTAGCGATACTGAGAGAGCTCAAGACTGGAGTAGCGATACGGATAGAGCGTGTATTGGTATTTAGCCGAGGTGGCTGCACGACTTCGAGAATTAGCTCAGAGCCGAGGTTTACGGGTATGTTTAGTGAATTCATACTCTGCCTGAGGGATTCATTGCGACCTTTAGTTTCTTAGTACCGCGGGTTGCGGTACTGATTGTGTATTATTTTGGAAGCCCCAAGTCTGTATATGTTAGCCTGCCTCTACGTAGAGAATAAAGAAGTTATTCAGAAGTAGCCCTCGTACTTTATAATGTGCCTGGACCGTTAGAGATGTAGTAGAAAGAAAGGAAGAACCGCATTTTCAAAATGAACATAGCCCTCCACAGTCCTGCGTGAAACGGAAACATGGAAACGGAGTTCAGACAGCAAAAAAAGTCCAATTTAGAATCCCAGGGCCGCACATAAGGGGAAAACGAAAGTTTTCAAACGGTAATGCAATTCCAGAAAAAAAATGCAAGAAAAAAGAGGGTCCAGCAAAACCCTATTTTTACACATCCAAATTTAATCCAAGGAATGTGCGACGAGAAACAATTGACAGGAGAATACCGACCTGCAGTTATACAGATCAAAGTTCAGGGCCCACACCAGGACCCCCGAAATCCAGCAGCCATAACACTCGGAAGCAACCGCCTCAGAAACGGCAGTTGGCAGACGGTGTATCGGGGCAATATGAAAAACAACCACGGTACGAACTCAGAAAGAGGAGAGCGAAGACGCAGATGGGTACTTCGCAAAGGAAACAACGCATTTCAGCGGTTATTCCAAACAATAAACAACACTGAAAAGGCAGAATAACTTCGGGAAAGTCTAGACGGAAGCCTCAAGTCAGGAAGGAACGATTTATGACACATTCTGATGTTCGATGGATAGCTTGGTTGGATACAGTGCGAGCCCAGATGTATGGTGATGTATCAATTCAACATTATTGATTTTCAGATTGGAGCCGGACTTCAGAGTCTTCCAAAGTCAAACTTTTTTTTGTGAAAATACATTAATCGTAAAATACCTTGGAACGCAGCTCTGATGTTTTGAGTAATCAGTGCTATGAGTCCATAATGATATAATTGATTTTGTTATACAATCTGAATTCTGATTGGTATGTAATAACTTTAATGATGGCTTTGTAATAATTTTTGACGCGAGGTATTTTCAAAAAAAGTGTCATGTGGAACTCTGGAATTGTAGTAAGTGAAACTGGTGATAAGAATGTAATTTTATGGCATAAAAATGTAAAATTTTTGAATATATTGTGATTCTATTGCATAAAAATGTAATTTTTTTTTAGGAATATAATGTAATTTTGTATCAAAGTTTGACTTGAATGTGTAATATTGCTTGCGAAATATTTGATGTTGAATGCGTATTTCGAATTGTAATAATTAAGGTTAAACACGTGTCGTCACTAAGCTGTAATATCCCCTCTCTCAGAGCGATCAAGGTCACACAGAGGAATTTGCAATTTAACCTCGGAAGAAAACCATGGTCTCTTAAATTGTAAATCCCCAACGGCTCTCTGACACGGGCCGACACATTTAACTAATTGATCCCTAACAACACTAGCGCGCGTTACACATTCCACGCACAAACAGATTGCTGTAGTAGTATAAATAGATATATAGATTGTTTTGTTAGGTATTTGTAGATGTATTAGAATTGGTAAATATTTACATGTATTGTATTCAACTGACTGTACATAGCAGACGTTTCTTTACATTTGACATTTGTGGTGTCATGTCTGAAATTTTTTTTAAGTATCCTTAGAACTTGAAACTGAAAAAAAAAATAAGGCTTTTAGTGTCAGCCTTGCCTAGATTTAAATGGCATTATATTGAGATCCCGGACAGAAATGATTAATGAACTAAATTTAGGTATAACACAATTTAAATTCTGAAGTATCAAGAAAGTATATGCCTAATTTTCACTTTTTTTATACAACTAATAAAATGTTAATACTATGTTTTGTTTGTACAATTGAGAAAACTAACAAGTGAAATACAATTGAAAATTGAAATATGCAACTGTTCAGTTAGAAATACTTAGAAATTGAAATTGTAGTTTTAGAATGTTTAAGATTGCAGGTGAATTATATATTTTGGTGCAGGAATAAGATTACTGTGAAACTCGTATTTTAGATGTCTGAACGGGATTCCGATCAGTCAGACATGAGTGCAGCTCTACGTTTAAATTAGATTATTTTTTGTTTAAGTAGACGGAGGTGTACTTGCAGTGAGGGATACCAGGAGGAAGAAGTGCTGGCTACAGAATGAGATGGACGCACCAGCAATTGCCAGGGAGCCGAAGGACAAGTTCCGATGAAATGCTGCCGATCACACTATACGGCAGAGAAGGGCTATTATTCATTTGAGTTAGTTTTTCCGGGATTCCAGCTATGGACTCCGAATTAAGAACAACCTGCCGATGATGAAGTGCAGAGACTTTTTGTAATAAACTTTGCTTCTAGGTTATGTTACTCAAGACGAACGAATGTTAAAAGGGGTAAGGAATCAGTTCAGGCAGAGAGTAGTTTCTAGGGGAGTGTAGGAAATTGCATAGACGCCCAATCGCGGGGGGAGTTTTATTAAAAATCCGCGCCCGCACCCCGTTAAAGGGGTGGCGGTCTAAATTTTTTTGTTGGGTCAGGGAGAGTGTAGGGTTCGCGTGTTGCTCAGATGCAAATTTCTGCTAGCAGCGCTGTACATGCCAGCCAAAGTGAGTTCGGCGCAGATGTTTGAGCTATTTAAAGAGCCCAATACTGAGAAAGCCCAAGACGGGAGTAGCGATACTGAGAGAGCTCAAGACTGGAGTAGCGATACGGATAGAGCGTGTATTGGTATTTAGCCGAGGTGGCTGCACGACTTCGAGAATTAGCTCAGAGCCGAGGTTTACGGGTATGTTTAGTGAATTCATACTCTGCCTGAGGGATTCATTGCGACCTTTAGTTTCTTAGTACCGCGGGTTGCGGTACTGATTGTGTATTATTTTGGAAGCCCCAAGTCTGTATATGTTAGCCTGCCTCTACGTAGAGAATAAAGAAGTTATTCAGAAGTAGCCCTCGTACTTTATAATGTGCCTGGACCGTTAGAGATGTAGTAGAAAGAAAGGAAGAACCGCATAATATGTATATATGTATATATATATATATATATATATATATATATATATATATATATATATGTGTGTGTGTGTGTGTGTGTGTGTGTGTATATACTTGTGTGCAAAACTTAAGGACCTACAGTATTCCATTGGTTTAAAGAGCTAGAGAAGATTTGCATACGGATATCTGTTCAGTAGCAAGATTACGCATATGTAAATTTTCGGATTGTGCCGTTGCACGTCACCCGACACGGCAGAATTTCGGAAAAAAGATATTTTCTTTAAAAAAGTTAGGAAATAGAATGTGTGCTCTTCGTTGTAAGACGTTAAAGTGAATTGCAATTGTCGGACATGTGATACAAATGTCTTATAGTATATAATTAGGTGACTTTACACGTTGTAGAATAATTGTTAAGCTTGAAGATGGAGACGCAGGGTGAAAAGTGTAGCCGAAGAGTTTGGTTTTGCCCATAGCATTGTTTCACGTGTCTGGAAGACCTTCAAAGCAACATTATAAATATCGGTTGTGGTCACCTAAAGAAAATGACACCAGGGGATGACCAATATATCATCCTACAGGATAAAAGAGACAGACAGAAAGACGGCCGACAATATTGAAACGCAACTGAAGATGCCCAAGGGGCTCCAATTTGGGGATTGAAGGCGGAGAAAAAGTGCGAGGAAGAATTATGTAAATATCAACAACACTTCCTTATGGCGATCACTAGAGCCAAACGCACCTCCCCAACCTCAGTACAGCAAGTTTTGGCTGATTTAACCCCAATATATTTGATAATAAAATATGAGGCAGTGCTAGGTTTGATAAGTAAAGTAGTTGTGGAACAAGATTTATTTAGCAATACGTATAATGCGGACGATTATATTAAAGGCATTGATATTTGACAAACCTATCCGTCAAGGACTATTATTGTAGAGGAAATGCCCCAACCTAGGACTATTGAGATCTATACAGATGGTTCAAAAATGGAATTCGGTACGGGCTCAGCTTTTGTTGCCTACCTTAATAGCATTGAAATTCACACCTGGTCAGATCGATTGGCCAACGGCATTAGTGTCTATCAAGCTGAGCTACACGCTAGGAATGCGGCATCGATAACAAAACATCGATGTTTTGAAACATCGATATTCAATATTAAAACATCGATGCTAATAAAACATCGCCCAAAAACCATCGATGTTTTAGAACATCCATTTTTGAAAACTGGTTTAGTAATCTCTAACATTAATGTTACTTCGGTTAGTCGTTGTTGGTGATTTAATTTTACTCTCTGATTGGGCTGACACAAATGACAAAAATTTCGTTGCTTTTGCCTTGGGCTACATTGATCAATCAAAATTCTCGTTGTAAATATCGCCATGTTTTGCCTTCAAATGTCCAGATAAATTCGTGGTATTGGCAGAAGTTTTGAGGGACTTAGGCAAATATTGCATTTTGCCAATTTGTCAGAGGTTTTGCAAAAATATTTCCCAACGGTACTTTTGCGAGGCATCTTACTATTAATATTAAAGTGATCTTATATAAAACCAGAACAAAACAAAAACTTAAATGGCTGCTTTATTTTGAAAAAATGCTTTTATTTGAAAAATAAAACCCCATGGAAGTTTCTGGAGTGTCAGGCACATTTCAAACACTCTGATTAGTTCATTGGTTGTTGACTGCCATTTGTCTGTTTTCTAAGGAATCGTTCCCCCTTATGTATTCGTCCTTTTCAGAATTCAGACTTACATTTACTGAGTGTGAAAATTATGCTACGTGGTAATTTTTTTTTTATTATGGTACTTTTTCATTTAAAAAAAAAAACATCGAGACAACGTAAAACATCGAGTACAAAACATCGATGCTAAAAAAACATCGGCTTCAATAAATCGATGTTTAAAACATCGATGTTTTTATCAAATCATCGATGTTTTGAAAACATCGACATCGATGTCGCATCCCTACTACACGCTATTATCCAAGCGACAACGTTGGCTCAAAGTCAATAGGACCCATTAGAATATTAACGGACAGTTGTTCTTCTATCCAGGCGATTAATACGATTTTTTCTAAAAAACCCGAACTTGGGGAGCCTCATGATTTAATCTCTCTCGGGCTGTAATTTTAGTATAACGGGAGTCAAAGCACATATCGGTATATGAATGTGCAGATGAGCTGGCCAAACTTTCAGCAAGTACACAATCCCTTACAGAGACTAAATTACCCTGGCCAATGTTAACATTTAAAGAGATATTAAAAGCTTGCCATTAAGGAAGAATGGAAATACATTTGGTAGCATTGTAATTCCCAAAGACAAACTTATAATTTCTTCCCCACTGTCCGAGAGGATAGCCTTGTCTGTGACCGTCATCTGGTACAATTCATTAACGCTCAAAGTAGTTTTCCGGTCTACCTGCATAAATTCAAAATTTGGTACACTGACCATTGTGCTTGTAGGGAGGTAGGAGACTGGTTTCACTTCTTAATAAAGTGCTCTTTCCATAACTGCCCAGATCTCAAAACTCCGTCATCGAAAAATAGTAAACTCTGGTATGAACAGTTAGCTAACAGTAAATGGGTCCAAATTAAGGTACAAAATATATTATATATATATATATATATATATATATATATATATATATATATATGTTGTCTCTGTATATATTCAGTTTCAAAAGAAAAAATGCTTCCAATGCAAAAGTTTAGTGAAGTATTTCATTCTATGTTGATTAAATTACTTCACATCTCTCTTTCTAAAATGAAAGCAAATATTGGATCATAAATTCTTTCAAAAGAACTTTTCAAGAAAAATAGACTGAAATGTATTCAATGTATTGCTCAGATATTCCAAAATATTTCTGAATATCTCAATCGTTCAATGAATCGGAAATATTCATTGGTTAGATACCTAATTGAAATGAATTTAAATGCATATATTTTTTTTAAAGTAGTAGCAATTTTACTTTCTACTACTATGCTTCTTCTACTTACACTGAACTATTTACATTGCATTAATTTCCAATTTATCTATAAAATACCATTAAAGATGCATCGATGAGATAAAAACAACGTAAGTATATCTTATTTATGCTTAAAATCGAGGAGTTCAAAATTTTATTTTTATTTAGGTACACGTAATCGTAGAGAACTCTTTACGATAGCCCATTTCCATTCCATCATTTATTCAATATTTCAAGATTCTTATTTTTATATTTAAATATTTTATCTTCAGACTCGTATGACAAGCTATTTAGTTTGCTTTTCAGTCTAGTGGATGACACAAAAATATTCAGATTTCATAGTACTTTAAAATCAAAAATTCTTTGTCCTATCCATTTCGCATAAACTTTGTGATTCAATCTTGATTTAAGACGCACGATAACACTAAGGAGGCTTTTTTTTCCTCCAAAGCGTATATATTTTCATAAAAAGACGAGTAGTGTTTTAGGGGTACCGTTCGCCATCTTGGATTTTTTTAGGCCAACATTAGCATGCTTTGAGTGTTTACATTATTTGTCTCGCCAATGTGTAAAAACTCCGTAAGGCGTGATTTAATTAACGTCGTATCACCAGAATTTCAAATCCAAGTGTATTTCTGAAGATGTTTTAATATCATGAAAATTTCCAAAAAATATTTTAAAACGCAAATTGAGAACATTGTAATAAATTAGAAATAAAAGCACATTGACAATTAACACACATTTAAAAACAAATTAAAATGGCACAAATTTAAGAATGAAAATTACCTAAAAACATACTTTTAAACATTATGTAACACAAATATTTAAATTTCAAACAGGAACACAAATTGAGAACATTGGAACAAATAAAAAAATAACACTTAAAACACATTTAAAAAAAATTAAAATGGCACAAACTTAACAATAAACGTTACCATTAAACATATTTTAAAACATTATGTATTAAAATATTTAAATTTCCAACAGAAACACAAATTCAGAACACTGGAACAAATTTTAAAAACACTTAAAAATTGCACAAATTTAAAAATTGCACAAAATGCATTTTAAAATAAATTCCACAAACGGTTTAAAAATAACACACAAAGCCTACCACAATCCACAGAACGTAATTCCATCTACATTAAATACTGAAAATGTAGTAACTTTTAAGTTTTGCCACTTGGGTTACCAGTCAGAAATGTTTATCGCGCCAGCAAAACGCGCCAAATCGCAAAAATATCCAAGATGGCGAACGGTGCCCCCAAACCCCTATGCTCCCCAGAACGGGAATGCTTGACATGCGAAAATTAATAATATTTCCCAAGAAACGTCATAAAATGATATCAAAAACTGCATAAGCAAAATACGGCAAGAAAATTAATTCCTACTTTTGCAATCTTCTAAAATAAAATACTTTTTTTTTATGATTTTTTATAGAGATTAACCAACATTTTACGGAAATTAAAATCCTTTTTCTTCATATAAAATAACATAGAAAGAAAAATAGCCTTAAAATTAGTATTTCGTCTATGCTTCATATGTCTCAGATTGGTAAAATGTAACAGGGCCAAGAAAAAGAAATATGGAAATGTAATTTAAGTTTTGGCTTTAAAGCAACTAAAAATTATGACTTAATACCTTTATAATAGCAGTTATATTAGTAATGGTAACAAAATTTATATTTCTGGTATTATTTTGCATCTGTGCATATCATAATTGCATAACTTGAATATTTAAATCACCATAGTTTTAAGCTATTTCTGCAGCAGGAAGAGAAACATAAATTTCTTTATTGTTGTTACATAATAATGCAATCTGTTCCACCCAGTATATTTATAACTCTAATTCTATTTCATCAATTCTAATCCAGGTCCCAAAGGGGATTTATGAAGGATTTAAAATTTTTAAAGCTTCTCTAAATTTATTTAAGCTTTCTTACACATTCATGCCCAGTCTCCCGCAGTCCCATAATTACATAATTTTTTGAACCACTCTTTTTCTAGTTCTGATATTTTTTTCTTTTAACTTACCTGCATTTTATATTATATGAGAGAGTAAAAATTTCTTCCCATCAAAACTACACAGGCAACAGGCTTTAGCGATGGAAAAAGTGGATGGGCTTAATTGCTCTCCACTTCTCAATTTGATCTGTCTTTGGGAAGCATTCCTCCCTGTGGAGCATATATATATATATATATATATATATATATATATATATATATATATATATATATATATATATAATATATATATATATATATATATATATAATATATATATATATATATATATATATATATTTATATATATATATATATATATATATATATATATATATATATTGTGACTATATGGACAGTTTCTCCCAGATAGCTGAACATAGATTAATTCAAAATACGGAGTTTAGAATTTTAAATAAATTATTTAATTATATACACTATTTACACACTTCAATTACATGAAATATTACAGGCATAACCGCCCTAAGGAATCGGGGAGTTAGGATACTTTCCCAAACAGACAGAGTACACTGACTAAGTGAAACGGCACTAAGCCCGGGATTCAAGTTCCCAAAAAATGTAATCTGGCAAAAGTCCGCAGGTTAATCACCTTCTCAGAGTAGATCTCAATTTTTTTTTTATTATTTATTTCCAATGGCTCATTAACAGGCAATCGAATAGCAAAAAGACAACAATAAATCTATAAATGAAAGCGAGCAATCCAGTAGCTTTCCTAGATTGATGTCCGAGGAAGAGCAGGACATCTGGACAGGTGAGGCAAGTGCATTACCTCGTGAAGATCACACAAGGTACCAATAGGGTCAGGAACGACGTTGATGCGGCATAGATGTTTAAGCAGGCAATCATGGCCAGATATCAGATGAAACATGGCGACAGATTTCATCCTAGGAAAATGAGGGACATTAAGAATCTGGTTAAGCCATTGTTTTTTATGGTAACGCTTTTTGAGTTCTTTGCGGAAAGAATCCCTAAGGATATTTTTTATTAGACATTTGATATTATTAAAAGGAAGTGTGGGATAAGTTGTCTGAAGGACAGAGGCCCCCTTCTTTGCCAAAAAATCGGCCGCCTCATTTCCCTGGATTCCACAGTGGGCCGGAATCCACTGGAGAACTTCTATTTTATTATAACTGGCAAGCCAATGGAGAAGATTTAAGTAATTATCGATGATTAAAGTTCAGGAGTGGCTAGGTGCGTCAATTGCTTGAAGTGCGTCCCTTGAATCCGATAATATTACAACTTTTAAAAAGGAGTCCAGACGTGGTCGGAGTTGTGACAGGGTAGATCACAAGTCTATCTGATTCTTTCTCTGTCCGAGTTTCCCCGCGAAACTTCTAAGCACCTCCCTGGAACATCTTACGTCCTATCATGTTTTGGTTCTTTTTCTTGAACACTTATTTGTTGATATAAGTGACCTCAGCTTTTTCCAATGTTCGAGAATTTCCCACGCAGAGGGTTTTAGCGTAACGAACAGCCCCCTTTATCCGTGAAGAATGTTCGACTCTCAGCGTATGGCCTTTGTCGCAAGGTGACACCCCTCTTGTCAGTGGAAAAGGAGAGGAGCGCCTCCCCTCAGCCCGGCGATGACCATCAGTCACTTAGTTCGACAACACAGGTCAACTCACTTCACGCCCCCCTCTGTTGCCAAGGACAGGCAACTCTCGGGATACAATGACACACCACATATAGTCACATGGCTGACTGCTTGAAGAATTTCCTATTCTTCACAATATATATATATATATATATATATATATATATATATATATATATACCGGGTGCACAAAAAGTCTTTAGAAACTTTAAAATTTCATAAAAACCGGAAAAGTTTTTTTAAAGTTTATACGGACTTTTTGCCTACCGTATATATATATATATATATATATATATATATATATATATATATATATATATTATAATTTAAAAAGCTCACCTGTAAGAACATAAAATTGATAGTCCCAGAGCTTGGGAACGAAGACAAAGCCAGCTGATGAAAAGGGCGAAAAAGACATAGTGGGGAATCAAATCCCCCCATTCTCTACTAACCTATATAAACTTAACACACACACACACACACACACACATATATATATATATATATATATATATATATATATATGTGTGTGTGTGTGTGTGTGTATATATATATATGTGTGTGTGTGTGTGTGTATATATATATATGTGTGTGTGTGTGTGTCTGTGTCTGTGTGTGTGTATTAAGTAGATAACCTTCTCTACTTTTTCCTATTTTAAAATCTACCTCCATTTTCCTTTCTTAACTTTTTTCGCTCTAGTACCTACTTTCTTGCATAAAATTCAAATTTACGAAAAGAGACCTAACCTAGTCGTAACATGGACTTTAAATCAGTTCCATTTTGCAGTGTATTTTATCTCTCCATGAAATATTTCGCCAATTGAACAAAAACATAGGGATATGTATAGATAAAGGATTAATGCGAACTAAAACCTCTTGCGCGAGCATTGGAACGCAGTTCATAATTTAACACTTTCGCACGAGAGCATTATTACGTTCTAACTATATCCTAGTATATCGAATTGGTATTTAATACAATTGCTGTCATCATAGTGGCATTAAAACATTCCCATAACCCATGCAGAAATAATAGATACTGATTGTTGTAAATGGTTTATTGATTAATGCAATGAAGGTATGTTATAATAAACATAATAATATAGTAAAAACAAAGCAATAGGTTAAACTTTCGGAACTATTCTTAAGTATAGACTTAATCCCCCCCCCCCCGAAAAAAATAAATAAATAAAAATAAATAAATAAATAAAATAAAAATGCAACACAATTAGAGCACAGGAAATAGTAATAAACTACGTTCATATATTGCCCATGAAGCTGTATCTCCCCAAAATGCTAATCTTGAAATGATATTCCTGAGGGGTCACATACAATCTCAAGATATTTCGTACAAGCCAAGAAAATTGAAGATACATTTTGAAAATCTCTTACTGAGAACAAAGGGGTACACGCTGCACACAACCAAAAATTCTATGTGGATCAAGGTTGTATGTAATTCCAATATATGTTCATTCTCGTGTGAAAACTTGGCACAAATGTATGAGTTCCAACGAGAGAGAATTATTCCAATTCATACTAAATTTCGCAATTCTGTTTCCGATACCGAATAAAGAAACTGTTTTCCACTCGAAATATTTCCAAGTGAAAATCAAAAAAAAAAAAAAAAGATTGCGAACTAAACCGTAGGCTCTATGCATATACAGAAAACTTACGGGTAACAAAGTGTAACGAAATGCCTTTGAAGATCCGCCAAGTGAGTGATCCGTTGCAAAGGCAAGCAAATGTGTCCGGTGGTACTCGTTCCAACGTATACATTTTGCAAACAACTTTGTTCCTAACCTTTTGTTCGCTGTATGTATTCGCACGTAAATGCATAATAGTTAGCAAGAATGTAAATCGTTTATAGAGAAATAGCTCACTTCTACCCAGACTTGGGTGTATATAATTTGAAGTGGCACTCTAAATGAATTTGATACAACCACCATTTATACATGAAACAATGTTTATTGAATATTCTTGCACATGTAGGCTTCGCTTTTAACAACAAGATTCATACGTACTACTTGTACGGAATATATATATTAACATTCAATAGAAATACACATTTCAATATTCACAAACCATCAGAGAGTCAAACCAGCAGTACTGCCACGTAAACTTTGGGCCCCCTAAGCACTAGCGCAGGATAGCACTCGAGCTGCATACCCTCGTAGCTCCCTCTCGCTTATCTATCAACCTTAACAAACCTTCTTCAACCCTAACCACCTTTCTTATTAATGATGCTGCATGGTATTTATACTAAGCGCGTATGCCTGAGAAATTAGCATATCTCAAGCAGCTTCTTTATTTCATTCACTCAAAAGTTCGATTCTTGTGAATCGAATCTTGTGTATACCTTACACGTTCTATAATTTCACTACTTATTAAACACTGTAAAAAGGAAAATTAGGGTTCGACAAAATAGACTCCCAGATTTCAAAGGGTAGTAAAAAAGGGAACGAAACCACTTACAGAAAAGGGTTGATATATTCAAATTACTAACAATCTAGTTTTTTCCCTCTAGGTTTCAAAAATAACATCTCTCAGCTGACGCCTGTTATTTGTGATGCACTTAATGCCTGAGATGGAAAATAAAGTTTTCCATCACTCTGTGGCCATCTTTGGAAGAATAATTGCAACTTCCTTACGAACAGACTTACGGACTCAATTGCCCGTTTTCAGGTGTACTAATGTTTCGAGGACTATTATTTTGGTTTCCTTAGTATAACTAGCTCTCACGTTTCAAACCCATCGAAGAATTGTTTTTTTCGATCTTTATCAGCATCCGTCGAATAGAGCACAAAGCACATCCTAAATGCCCTCAGAGTCACGGTTACAGTATCGATAATTTTAAAGAAAGCCTCAATAACGAAACCTCGATGTTCACCAGACCAACTCATGGTGCCTACCGAGAACTAAACTTTTCACCAGAAAAGTTAACCCACTCACCCGCGCTGACCTATCCCTGAACCACTCCCTTACTAGTGACCTTTAATAATATGGAAGTCCATTCTGCCGCGCCCTGTATTACAAAATTTTCAGAGTAACAACAAAGACGTATATACATATGTGCAGAGATGCGTATATATAAAATACTCAGAAGAAAAAAACTTACAGCTCTATTAATGTCTTGAAAAAATGTCCTTTTGTTACGAAAAGTTATTTTCTTTGTAAAAACTCAATTTAGTGTAAAAAGAAATGTTATCCCCAGTTAAGCTTTTTTTTTCAAAGAAGTGCTATTTTACAGTTTTAAGCGAGAGTCTCATTTCCACGCTCTGCACCAATTTCTTTCGTATATATGATAAAAAAAAAGTTATTTCCAGGAGAGCGTACCCTCCAGTTTTTTTTAATATTTGTTTCGTGGTTTGTTTTTTAGAAAATGAATTTCTTGATGGAGAATATTATGAAACTTTCTATCTCCTATTGATATCTTGATCAGACTGTTTTGGCAGAGTCAATATGATTCGACCCTTTAGGAAATGGGATTAAGGTAATATTTTTTTTTGGAAAGCATAATTTTCAGCGACTGAGCCAGTGTCATCTAATATAAATTCTATAATTTTTCAGTTTTGAGATGCAAGATGCAGAGTAATTTCATGCAATTCTATGTAAATTAAAAATGTTTGACATTGTACTTCCGGTACTCATTCAGATTATAACACGTTTTCAATGCAGACAATGTTTTAATAAAATTTCTGTAACAATTATCAATTAATCTATATATATATATTAAACAGTTCCGTAACTGACTGACTGACTGACTGACATATAACGAACAGACCAAACCGTTGGATATAAAGGGCTGAAATTTTGCATGGCGATTCATCTTATAGTGTAGGATCGCCAAGACAGATTTTTTAAAAAAAATTCTTAGATTTTTTAAAATTAATTTTTAAACTGTTTTCGAAACTTTCTTGAAGTTTGCATTTAAAATAATAATCTGAGGATTATGCAATTTATATCACGAGAAAGATCATAAAAATTCCTTTAAAATGAAATCCTTTTCGAATCTTTGCCTCCATTTTCTGATTTTTGGTGAATTTTTAAAGATTAATTTTTAGAATTTAATTTATTAAATGCTGATCAGGTGGTTTCCTTTCTTTTTGTGATATTTTGAACTAATTTTGTGTCACGTTCATAACAATGAAATAGACAAAAATATTTTTTTTCCTGCTAATGCGGCAGACGATAGGAAATTATCCAAAAAAAAATTATCCAAAAATACAGTAAAAAGTATGTTCCTACTATATTAATTGTACTATATTCTTTAGTGCGTTCTATTAGATTCAATTTGAATATTTTCATCTACATTTTTCTGTCTATAAAAATATCCTTTAGGAATTTTTTTTAAATATATTTCTTCGTTTTTTTACATCAATTGCATACATTGATCGTTGTATTTATTATATATATATATATATATATATATATATATATATATATATATATATATATATAGGTTGTCCAGCGAAGAAGTACCTGATTTCAAATTGAAAAATCTCGAAAACAAAGATCCGTAGAAGAATGCAACAAACGGCATGTTTATCGTGAAAGCTGTAAGAATTTTATACACTAATTTTCGAAATAGTTACAAAAGCTGCTAACAGAGGGAGCTGTTGACAGCTTTTTACAATAGAGCCGCGGACATGGATTGAACTCCATATTCCCCGGACATGAGTCCTTCTGACTATTTTTTGTGGGGCACATTAAAAGATAATGTCTACAGGAACCATCCCATCATGCTAGGCGAGCTTCAATCGGGCGATCTATGTGGCAGCTGAATCAATTTCTGTTGAGAAACTACAGGGTATGATGGCAAATTTTATCGCGCCACCTCCATATAGCGAATGGTGGACATTTTGAAAAGATTGTGATGTAGTGATTGCAAAGACTACAAGTTTATATAAGCATGCTGATACGAGTTGTACAACGCCATCTGTTAGCAGCTTTTGTAACTATTTCGAAAATTAGTGTATAAAATTCTTACTGCTTTCACGATAAAAATGCCGTTTGTTGCATTCTTCTACATATCTTTGTTCTCGGGATTTTTCAATTTGAAATCAGGTACTTCTTCGCTGGACACTCTGTATATATATATATATATATATATATATATATATATATATATATATATATATATATATATATATATATATATATATATATATATATATATATATATATATATATATATATATGTGTGTGTGTGTGTGTGTGTGTGTGTGTATATATATATGTATATATATATATTGGCATTAATTGTATACATTGACCTTTGTATTTAATTTGAATGTACTCCGTAGCGAAGTACGGGTTGTCAGCTAGTACATTGGTATTTGTAGGTATATATATTTACAAATGTCTAAAACTGAATATCACTGCTGTTAAAATTCACTGTTATTATTTCACAGAAATGTTGCTGTAAGAAGTTATTTTCTAGGGGAAACATGTGATGAAGACAAAATTAATTTTATCCTCAATTCAGTCTCATTTCAAAGGCATTTCATGCAATAGTTTGGAGCAACAGTCATAAGTTAAGGCTTTGTGACAATTTCCTTCGTGTAAGTGACAGACAAAAATATTCCTACAAAACATACTCCTCCCATGTTTTAAAAATGCGTCTCTTTGTTTATTTATCGGTAGCTCATTATAAGAAAATAATTTTCCCCTCTGAAAAAGGATGTTAATTTGATCATATTAATTTGAGCTTGTTTGATGACATTAATGATTTAATTAATCAAAGGTTAATTTTGTGAAACTCTCTAGCTACGAGGGGTGTTCTGAAAGTAAGTATGGTAATTGTGTTTCACACTGAAACTTTATTGCCAAAGAAATACACCATGGCATCATGAACTATACACCTTGCACTATTTTTCGACTTGGTCGCCTCTGACATTGAGACATTTGTCGTGGCGGGCAATCAGTTTGAAGAAACCTCTCTAGTGAAACTCGGTGCCCTGCGATGCAAAAAACTGTCGCACAGTCTGCTCCAACTCAGCATTGTTTTCGAGATGACGTCCCGAGAGTGCGGCTTTCAATGCAGGGAACAGGTGAAATTCAGATGGGGCATGATCGGATCTGTAGGCTGGGTGTTCCAATGTCTCCCATCCGAAACCTGATTTTGTGTGAGCCTTGCTGTTTGTGGTTTTGCGTTGTCGTCCATGGGCACAGCCCCTTTACACAAGAGTGATGGTCTCTTTCGTCGAATGGCAGACCTCAGTTTGGTGAGGGTGTCGCAGTAGCGTGGATTTTGGAAATCAAGTAGAATCACACCTTTCTCGTCCCTGAACACTGTGGCCATAACCTTTGCTGCGGAGGGTGACACTTTGGATTTTTTCCTCACTGGTGACTGGGATGATTTCACGTCATTGAAGCTGCCTTGGTTTCTGAGGTAAAGTGGTGCACCCATGTCGCACTTCCATTGGCGACCACGTTGTCAGTACACGTCTGTCTGTCTTCGTGATTTGTTCTCGAATAACCTTGGGCACGCCGGTCTGCTGCTACTTTCTCATCTTTGGCGCTCTATTCATGCTTCATTCCTCCTCCGCTGACGCTACTTCGTTGAACCATAAAAGGGTGTAGATTCTAGTAATTGTTTGGTTCACCTGGTATACCAAACAATCTTCTCTTAAAAAAAAATGACGAAACTTACTTTTGGAACACCTATAGAGAATAGCTCACTTCTACCCAGACTTCGGTGTATATAATTTGAATTGGCACTCTAAATGAATTTGATACAAACACTGTTTATACATGAAAGAATGTTTATTGAATTCGTTGCACATATAGAATTTGCTTTTACAGCAATAAGCATACGTACTACTTGTACGGAATATATATTAGCATTCAATAAAAATACACTTTGCCATACTCACAAACCAGAAGATAGTCAAACCAGCAGTTCTGCCACGTAAACTTTAGGTCCCCTAAGCACTAGCGCAGGATAGCACCTGGAACTGCTTATCTCGTATCTCCCTCTCGCTTATCTATCAACTTTTTACAACTCTTAACTTAAACAAGCTGCTTGGTATTTATACCAAGCGCGTATGCCGAAATTAGCATATCTCAAGCAGCTTCTTTAATTCATTCACTCAAAATTTCGATTCTTGTGAATCGAATCTTATGTATACCTTACACACCCCTTGTACATTTCACATTGAGATGACTCATCAGAGGAGGCCATGCTTTATGACTCTTTAGAAAGCGTGCTCTTGACAAGAAAAACAAACAATTTTGACATGTTCTATTTCCAATATATTTAATTTAGATTAAACAGTGTTCCCCATTAGAAATTCTGTTAGCTTTAAGTATTCTGAAACAAAAGATAGAAATGTTACAAGTAATTTTAATCCTAGAAATGAGTAGCATTACAATTTTACCAAGCATTGAGTTCAAAGAATGACTTTTTAAATTATTCCAACAATCACAAAAGCATTCACACATATATGTAGTTATGCACATATTTAAAATTTTTCACATAAAAGCTGACATCAGATAAGAATTTTATATATACATATATATATATATATATATATATATATATATATATATATATATATATATATATATATATATATATATATATATATATATTACAGAAAGTTATTTCCCAAAGGAAAATCAAGTGAAAAAGGAATTTCATCCTCAATTAAGCCTTATTTCGAGAAATGGACTTGTGGAGTTTTAAGTGATACTTTTATTTCCGCGAGCTGTTCCAAATTATTCTGTTTGTTGCACAGAATGAGATATTCCAGGGAAAAGTTTCCTCCATTTTTTTAACTTTCCTTTACATGGTTTATATTTCATATTGTCATAACAGATAAGACATTCATTATTCTAACGAAAAAGATTATTTGGTTAAAAATATATAATTTTCTCGCTATTGTTCAACCCAGGACATGTTGTGTCAGAAAAATGAATATGGTATTATTTTAAATGTGTAGCAACGACACAAAAATAATATTTTGACACCTTTAATTCGCTGCATATGTAATAAGGATTTATTCATAATCATCTATAATAAATGCATTTGTTTTTGGAAACGTGAAACCAAAAAGTGGAACTTTTCTATATTATTCTATGCATAGAAAGGAATCGAACTGTACATTTTCCATACACTGAACATTTACGATATATATATATATATATATATATATATATATATATATATATATATATATATATATATATATATATATATATATATATATATATATATATATATATATATATATATATATATATTTATATATATATATTTATTTTTTTTTTATTTATTTATTTATAGCTTTCTACCTCTCTTTCCCTTAAACATAGCATAATCCGTGAAATCAATAATATATTTTTCTGTAATAGATGTAGAGAAAGGAAATTATCTACATGAATTATTTACAGCTGACGTAATTAGATTTAGGCAGTGTCTTGAGTTATAAGCATTATTTAATTTTTAAATTGGCAAGCAAGGAGCAGAATTGCAATGAACAATTTTGAGCATAATAGTCGCATTCTTTTATTTTAACACTCATCCAACTTTTGCTATGTTTCAAATACAAAAATAATGTATGGATAACCTTTTAAAAAATTTAAAAGCATGCACATGTATATGGAATTACGCATATATCAAAAATACATACGTAAAAACACATACAAATACATACATAACAAAATACATACGTAAATTTAACTACTGTTAAGATGTTTTGTCTGCATTTCCTAAGTACATCCTTTCGCTACGAAATAAATCTCTCCCTCTCTCTCTCTCTCTCTCTCTCTCTCTATATATATATATATATATATATATATATATATATATATACTAAGGAATGTTTACCCTCTTCGGAAACTCATGTTGATTGAAAAACTAATCTTATTCTCAATTAAGCTTTATTTCAAGAAACGCCCTCGCATAGTTTGAACCAAAAGTCTTAATTCCCCGCGCTGTTACGATTTCTTTCGTGTTTACGACAGAAAAATAAATATTCCACCAAAGTTTTCTCCTCCCTAGCTTTAATTGCTTGTTTCTACTTTTCTTTTCAGTTGCTGATTACAGAGAAGACTTTCGCACTTTAAAGAAAGAGTATTATTTGATGAAAAATTTAATATATTATTTTCTTTTCCTATTCACCTCAAGATAAGACTGTGGAAGTAAATCAGTATGATATGGTTGTTCACAAAATGCAATTACACAAATAGATTTAAAAAAAATATTAGCCAGGTTTTTATTATAATTTCTTCTAAATCTGAGGATTGGACGACAAAAAAAAAACTGAATTGTCAAGAGCATGTTGTATATAATCTTAACCCTTTGAGGGGCAACAACCTACACCGTTTACGGGGTGCAGGTTTTTTTCCCGATTTTTTAACCTAAAAAATCTTACAAAACTGATAACAGATTGCAACAGATACAAAACTGATAACAGATGTCAGCACTAGCCATTCTTCTGCTCATTTAACTGCAATACATTGAATGCAAGGGAAGAGAAGACGAAATTTAGGCGTTCACGCTGTGTGAACGGCGTCCCTGAAAGGGTTACACCCGTAACCCATTTTTGTAAGGGTCAATACTTCTCTGAGACCCATAGCCATTTCCTTTGACCATAGCTTCTTATCACTTTTCAATACGTTGTGGAAATTAGATAAAAATTACCGAACTTTTGCTTTATTGCTTAAAAAGTATATGCTTAATATGTTGTTTTTACTAAAGTCCCTCGTGTTCAAGTTTCTGACTACTGTTCGGTTTACATATGCAGACAAGGAAGGAAATAAAAACATAATAGCACAAACAGAAAATAATTTTTATTTACAAACGATGGTAACGGCGATGAACGGTTGATTGTGTTCCGTCTTTCCAGATGAGAGTTCTTTTTAGTCTGCTGACTGGCGTGTTCCCCAGATTACATCGAATGCTTTTGCTGGAATCGAACTCGCAGTGGTAGGCTTATGCCTTAACTTTAGCATGTCCAACATGTTTATGTTTTTGACACCCTTGGGAATGATACTTGAAACTTGGGACAACCTTGTTGAATTTTTTTCTTTAAATTTTTAAATATTTAATCAAAGTAGAATGTATTTCAGGAACATTAAATTTAAGTTCAAATAATGACTCCATTGCGCATTTTAATAATTTATCAACCTTTTGACGGGCGCCGTGTGCACAGTGCAAACGCCTAAAATTAATCTTTTTTCACTTGCGTTCAATTTATTCCAGTTAAATGAGCAGAAAAATGATTATTACTGCCAACGTTTATCAGCTTAAAGAAGTAAGAAAATGCTGCAAAGTTTAAATGGGTAAATTTTCAAGATTATTTAGGTTAAAAACTAATCTGGAAAAAAAATCTGTACCATGCAAACGGGGGAAGTTGTTGTCCCTGAAATGGTTAACGATAAGTGATAAACACCAGAATAGGATATATTATTACATTTCAAATAATTAGCCATGGGGTTCTGTATAGTATTACACTAGAGGTCTACAATAGAAATCGCTAAAAAGAGTTTTGTTTATTAACGTGAGACTTGCTAAGGATGCTTAGGGCACACATGTTTGATATCAAGCCAAACAGTTGTGGGCGTGAGAATAGTTAATTCAATCCCAGGAAAGAGTGCAGCAATTTGTATCACAACCTGTAGGGCATGAGAGTAATTAATTGAACTTAACATTTATTTTAAGTGGACTGTCCTAATGTTTATTCCTTTTCTCCAATAAAAAACCTCTCGGCATCTCTGTTCGATCCTATGGCACCCTAATGTAGTAGTTCCCAAGGGGGGGGGGGGGGGGGTACCACCTCCTTTATAGTGTGCACTGAAAAGATCCAGGGGGCACTGATGGTCCAAGACATAATAGAGGGGCGCTCAAAGTCAGCTAGCAACATTTCGGACTGCAAAATCAGATACCGATACTTTATCCTGAATTATAGGATATAGTACAAAAGTTTTTAATTGCATTTCCTTCATCCTATTGTGTGGTACATGGGTTCAGTTTATTTGCAAATCTGCTTACTAAAAAAATGGAAAAGACTACAAATATCTAATCGCGATGGTTTAAAGATAGTGCTGACAAAAAGTGCCTAACGCTAATTAAATTATAGCAGTGCACCAAGTTCATCCTTCTCATTAGGATTAGTTTTAAAATTTTTCTTAATTTTTATTTGAATATTATCCTTCGTTATCTTCATGTTGTGAGTATAATGCGATTGTTACTATGGTTGGTTTTAATAAATAATTTTATAGTGTCATGCTTCATATATATATATATATATATATATATATATATATATATATATATATATATATATATATATATATATATATATATATATATATATATATATGTATGTATGTATGTATATATATATATATATATGTATATATGTATGTATGTATATATACACTGCTGGCCACCCAAATTGTAACACCAAGAAAGACAAGAGATATCACAACAAAATTTATTCTGTAGATAACATGTTGACCAAGTATCAAATGATTAAATTTATAGACTTCTGTGAAGTGTGCTTCCTGCCAAAATCAGCAGCCAGAGTAGCCGCCATTGTTGGAGATCACCGCTGCCACACGCCTCGGCATTCATTCAAAGAGACTTTGGATGAGTTCTTGGGGTACAGCAGACCAAGCAGCTTCCACACGTTGCCAAAGTTGATCTTCTGTGGCAGCTGGGGATGGAATCTGGGTCAATCGTAGAGCAACCATGGACCACACGTTTTCTATCGGCGAAAGATCCGGATAGCGAGGCGGCCAGGGAAGCAATTCAATCTGGCGATTGACGAAGAACCGTTGGACAATGCGTGCCACGTGTGGTCGTGCATTATCCTGTTGAAATATGGCTGAGGGCAAGCCCTGAAGGTAAGGACGGACAACTGGCTCCAACACCTCGGAGATGTAGCGCTGGCTGTTTAAAGTACCGGCAATGCGTACTAGAGGTGTGCGAGAGTGATATCCAATATCGCCCCATACCATAATACCCGGTGCAGGACCAGTGTGGCGGTGCATAACGCTGCTGTTCAGCATCCTCTCTCCACGGTGTCTCCAGACTCGAATACGACCATCGTGGTGTTGCAGACAGAAGCGTGACTCGTCAGTAAAGACAATTTCATTCCATTCTGCCGTCCACATCCTTCTGTCATCGCACCATTGGCGGCGGAGACGTCTGTGGTTCTGCGTCAAGGGTAGACAAAGCAATGGACGTCTTGCGGACAGACCACTCTGCTGCAAACGGAGTCGAATGGTACGCGCAGACACTGGATGATGCGTTACAGACTGCATGTGCTGTGCTATGGTTCGTGATGTGACTGAGCTATCCGTCACTGCCATGCGCACAATTTGCCTGTCATCACGTGAAGTGGTACGCTGAGGTGGATGCGATCGAACATGCCGGTCCGTCGTACCCTCATGCATCCAACGATCACATATCCGCATTACAGTTGTTTGGTTTCGTCCAACACGACTACCGATTTCCCTGAAAGATAATCCACAATCTCGGTAGGCCACTATCCTTCCTCTGTCGAACTCGGATACTTGATCAAAAGATGATCGCTGTTTTCGACAAGGCATAATTGATCGTTTTTTTGAAAAAACCACAAGAAAAACACAATTTCCGAACTTGAAATTGTCGAAATCTCCAAGCCTTAAATAGCGCTTTGAAGTGGCGCCACAGGCGCGCGTGCTGTGCGTCTGCGCTTAAATTCTCATCATTTGCATATCTCACCTCCGCTAATGCATGTTGTAAATTTCATGTTATTTGCATGTTTCCTTCAGGGTGTTGCATTAACAGTGGCCAGCAGTGTATATATATATATATATATATATATATATATATATATATATATATATATATATATATATATATATATATATATATATATATATATATATATATATATATATATATATGTATGTATGTATATATATATATATATATATATATATATATATATATATATATATATATATATGTATATATATGTATGTATATATATATATATATATATGTATATATATATATATGTATATATATATGTATGTATATATATATATGTATGTATATATATATATGTATATATATATATATATATATATATATATATATATATATATATATATATATATATATATATATGTATGTATATATATATATATATATATATATATATATATATATATATATATATATATATATATATATATATATATATATATACACACAAAATGACGTAAATTTTTCACTGCATCTGTGTTTGTTAGCGCAAGAAAGAAAATTTGCAGGGCGGCGCTGAGTAATTTTTATTTTGAAAAGAGGGTGCTATTTGTAGGCCAAATAAAGTTGGGAACGTCTGACCTTAAGTTTTGCGGCACACCGTTTGTGATAACTGCCTTAAACACTTAGCCACTGAGTGCCATATACATAATATAACTACAGACAAATCCAATTTGGCAATGGTGAAAGACTAATCACCTAATTAATAAGGACTAATCACCAAGAATTCCCCAGATGAAAGAAGAAAGGCCCACCTTTTCCATTGTATGAACATTTATGCTTATATATAACAGATTGCGTGGATAACAGATAAGCATATTCCTATCTTTTTTAAGCATCCAATTAGAAATAACCACCAAAACGGTTGCAGCAAATCATGAATGATACAAGTGCTTCCGCATTGAAAAAAAAAAAAAATCATGAATGAGACCAATGTTGCCTCATCCATCTTGGTGATAACCGCCATGTACGTCATCCGATACTGAAGATTACGACTTCAATACGGAGTTGTCCCTCACATGCGTAGAGCAAAGAATGTGTCGCTTTCTATTTCCAACGTGCGTTACACTTCAATAACATGTTTGCCTTCAAAATAAATCTTTCTAAATTATACAATTATATAACATATATAAGCGTGTAAGTGGGTCGTTATATATTTAATACCAGCTATCAACATACTGAATGCAGTTTATCTATACTTGTAAAGGGTGAAAAAAACTATTTTCTACCTTTTTTTTGTGGGGGGGGGGGTGTAAAATCAAGTGGATTGAGACAAAATAAATTGTATTAATAAATCTTTACTAAAAAGAATTCTGTGCTTTTTTTAAAATTTCCAAGCACCTATTTAATTAATTTTGTTACACAATTCCACGAGAAGGGATATTTATATATATATATATATATATATATATATATATATATATATATATATATATATATATATATATATATATATATTATCATAAACTGGTGCAATTCGCCTTTCCTGCCCAGTATATTCCGATAGCGCGCCGAACTATGGCTAATTCCTAGACACTCTGTTCCCTCAGATATCACTGAGAATATGCTGCATTAATGAACATAAAAATGACATTTATTCAGTTCGCGTATTTACAAACTATATACATTAAATCCTTGAGTTTTGCACCTCCAGTGCATTCATGGCTTCCAGCCAAATCAATCGATTTACACCTGTAAGGCACTCCAGCCAAACAAATCACAATTCTTCCACGTGGCTTCTCCGCACACGCAAACCGCTGTTCCGAGACAAAGTCGACCACCGTCCACACCGGACCACTGCCCTTCTCTGTCTCCCACTTGCCTGCTCTGGCCTGCACATCTGATCCACCAGTCCAACCGGTTCTCCTTCTACTGTATACCTCCGGAACAACTCGTTCAGAAACCACTTGCACTTCCAATCCTGGTTGTCATCTGTTTACTGGTCATCTGTTTACTAGACAGCTGGCACGCCTCTTGATTGATGGACCTGGAATCGCCTCTGGTAAACATTCAAAGCTGTAAAGAAACTTCACCATATTTTCATATAAAATAACGGGGGTTAAGTAGAGAGTCCGCCGCCATCACAATATATATATATATATATTATATATACATATAATATTAAAAATAATTGCTTTGTTAAATAAAATGGATTATTGAATAAATGCAGTGGTGTTCTATTTTAATATCAAATGTTTTAAATAAAGAATTAAAAATCTGATTTAGCACATTTAGAATTTAAGATGTGTAAACATAATGCAGTAGAATGTTAAGCGTGGTAATCATCTTCTACAATGAAAATCTTAATTAAATCTCGGAGCACTTTGAAATTTCATTGCAAGGAATACTCAAAAGAAATCTAAATAAAATTACGTATGGAGGCTTATAAAGATTTGTGATTTGGAATTAAGGATACGGCCTTATTTTAGCTTCATATTATGTTTTGGTTTAATCCCGCAAACGATTTTAAATTTAAAGTTATACAATCAATATAAAAAAAACGAGTATTTCGAAATGTATTTTCCTGCACTTATAAGAGCCATTTCTAGTATTAGAAAACATGTCTATTTCGTTAATTGAATTAAGACATTTTTTAAAGGTTTAAATGCAAATAAAACTTCTTTAATACTTCATTGCGTAATTTGATTGAAAAATCGACTTTTTTCTCCCAGTGATAGCTGCTTGTCGCCTAAAAGAGAAAACATTTGTTAACGGGATTAGAACATAAGACACATTTTTGTTTTCCTCAATAGAATTTAATTTATTCCCTTGTGATCCTATATCATAATGTAATTATCATATGTTGACAAAACTCTCAGCCACAGAGATTGCTAAAATCTCAAACTGAAAACCTAGAAAATAATTTTTTTTTCTATTTCAAAAGAAAAACTATTCACTTTAGCATAGAGTTCATTTTGTAATGATTCGTTTACATGCAAATTTAAGCAGTCTGAACCGGAGCATTATAATATATGTGCAGCTTTCCACATAAATTTTAAGGAAATGTATTGAATTCAGCAAATAGGTAGTTTTCCTTTGAGATAAATTCTAGTAAGATAATATTAAATCTTTCTCAAGTAAAAAGGTTTATATTTTGGAGTTATTATAAAGGAGTATTTATATTGAGTTTTAAATATATAACGAATCAACTTGTGATATTGATTGAAACAAATATTGTTTGAATACTGAGTTGTTATTTAATTAAATAAAAAAATATTGAAATTGCATCCCAAACACAAATGATAGTGATTATGAAAACAAATATATGAGAGTAACATAAATTATGTCTTGGCTGTCAGACTCTCTCGTGAAACCTTGGGAAACACTTCTTAAGAAACTCTGGTCATTTCATTGCCATGATTTCTACTTCTGATTAACGCAATGGATCTTTTCATGCAAGTTTAACACAAGTTTCCATTAAAAACTTGCTCCAACTGAAATTGTAAGACAGTTGGCAGCAAACTGTTGTACGAATGTGGAAATTTTTAATTTGTCAGTGAGGGCGGAAAACTTTACACTGTAAAGACTAGGTAAGAATGTTTTGCTTCGGAACAACAAAAAAAGTTCTGCATGATTAAAAAGTTAAAATCTATATAACAACAAAGAAAAACCTAAATTAACACTTGCTGAGTTCCTTAGGACCACAGTTTTTATACTTCGGCAAATTCAGAGTACCTGATTACACAAAGCTATTAAAAGCAATATGAAAATATTTTAATGGTGAAAATGGAAAACTGGATAGTGTTTGAAAAAAATATGTATTACTAAATATTGTCTAGGTTTAAAGTAAAGAAGTCTTATGTTATTTTATATATTAATTGGTAAACATAATAATTTTACACAGATTTTATCTGAAACCAAAATAGGTCTGATGAAGTTGACCAAATAATATTTGAAAAAAGGCATACAAGTGTGATCATTCCTTTAGTCTAAGCCGTGGAATTTGTTAAAGAATGGTAACTATATATTCAAATTGCTAAGCCGACTTTTTGAGCAGTCCGTGCGAGAAAACTACTGCATCCTTTTACTTCATTTTGGTCTTAAATGAAGGATTGTAATCTGTAGATTTGTCAAATTTGGTTTTTATAATCGCAATTTCTATTAATGAACGATAATTTACAATAAAAAAAAATGATTTCTGCGCATGCTCAGTGGCATGATTAAATCTGAGTTTAGAAACTCACTGTTTCTGCGCATGCTCAGTGACATGTTTTAATGGTGAACACGTTTATTCCGAGGAGTCTCTCTAGATCTCTCTCTGACATTTTTATTTTTATGATAATTATGTTTGTGAAACATATGATTAAACCTGATGGAAATTGTTTATTTCGCGCCGTTTAATGAGCGATAATTTACATCTTCTTTTAAAAATATCTTTCTGCGAATTCTCATTGACATTTTTAAATCTGTCTTTAGATACTCACTAAGCACGAGGCAGTTCAAACACATTAATTTGTTTCTGCGCATTATTATGATTTTCAACATTTGGCAATGATGTGTAGAGTATAATTTGTGTATTAGTACATTTATTTACTATCTAGCTGTCATGTTTTGACGGGTACCAACTGGTCAATAATTAAAACAGTAGACCCGTATTGTAAAAAAATCCTCTACTTTTAGGATTTAATTTTATTAAAACTTAAAATGTTTATTTTAAATTAAGTCTTACATAAGAGTATTTGGAACCTTAGGTACCATTGAAAACCCGTATATGTATTGACAAACACGGAAAAATACTTTTAATCATTCTATTTGAATCCATATAATCAAAGTTTCACATTTCATATTGTAGCCCTACTGTTGCTTTCTTGTATTCTGTATTTTCATGATGCTTTAAAAGTAGTGGTTTCAATTACAGTAATGCATATACCATGTTAAACAGTACCAACTAGTCAATACTTAAAACGGGTACCAACGAGTCAATACTTAAAACAGTAGACCCGTATTGTAAAAAAATCCTCTACTTTTAGGATGAGTTAATTTTATTAAAACTTAAAATATTTATTTTAAATTAAGTCTTACATAAGAGTATTTGGAACCTTAGTAACCATTGTAAACCCGTATATGTATTGACAAACACGGAAAAATACTTTTAATCATTCTATTTGAAGCCATATAATCAAAGATTCACATTTCATATTGTAGTCCTACTGTTGCTTTCTTGTATTCTGTATTTTCATGATGCTTTAAAAGTAGTTGTTTCAATTACAGAAATGTATATACGATGTTAAACAGCTAATTTATTAACATCACTACTAGTTAGACAATAGACACACGCGCAGATGTAGGACCATAGTTATTTGCATTTCAGATAACGTATCCGATTGGTCGAGTTACATCTGGCTGATTTAATTACATCTGTTTGCCAGATGCACAACAATGTTGTATATGCTCTCCAATCTTCAAGAAAGATAACCGGTAATTAAAGTATACTTCATTCTCTAATATGATCCAATACAATTTTTTATGTGACATGAACCTGAGAATATATATATATATATATATATATATATATATATATATATATATATATATATATATATTTATTTATTTATTTATTTATTTATTTATTCATTTATTTATTTTTATAAATATATCATTTATATATTTACCGTGAAAACATTATTCCTTCAGGAATTCCATTATGAAGCTGAAACTGGAAGATAACAAACATAATTTTTTCAAATATTTTTACCATCCAATAAATTCAAAATTAATGACTTTTTTGTGACCACCAGATATTTTTAATTACACTTGAAACTTAATTTTCATCTGCGAAAATCGATTTCAGGATAAAGACTGTTCAATTTAAGATCCAGGTATATGTACCTACACATGCATATAAAATTCATGTAGAGTGCATTTTTTTCTAACAAAAAATTGAAACGTTTAATTTGAGTATCATAAGTAAGTCTTTAACTTAATGTTTCATTTTTACTAAAGTGAATAATGAAAAGACCTGTGTTCTGTTTAAAAATCAATATGACAGTTCCTATAATTTCCCTCAATGTCATATCAGTAAAAATTTTTCATATTAATTGCTTTTTTATAATTTTATTTTAATAACCAAAGTTGAACCTCTTTATACATTCGATTTAATGAAAATTAATTTATTGCACATGATTAATATTTTAAAAATACTTAATTAAATAATGAAATTTACATTAATATTTTTTCATACTCATATGCAATTAACATATATCGTATTCTCAGCTTTCGAGGCTGTTAAATTCGATGTCTAGGTCAAATAAGGTTTCGCGATTTTATTTTATGTGAGGGATTAATTAAGATATATATAGATTTCGAAAGCATCTGCAGTGTGAAAGCAAAATTGATATTTCCCAATATCTTTTTTTCAAATATTAAAAAAGTCACCTCCAAATCTGCTTTAAATCATCGAATTCTTTTTCATTCATTATTAGGTATTTAAAAGGAATTTAACTTAGTAAAAGTATTTAAAAAACATTCTGTTTATTAAGTAAGAGAAATCAAATTCTAATAGAGCAGGAATAAAAAAAAAACCCTAATTCCAGGATTGCTACATAATCGTGTATATACACTGAAGTGCCACTGAATTAGGGATACCTACCTAGTAACGAGTTGGGCCTCCTCTGGCCTTGATAACGGCTGCCACACGACGAGGCATAGATTCAACAAGTTTCTGGAAACGTTCTACCGGAATGGCTTGCCAAATATTGGCTAAAGCTGTCCATAATTCAGTAAGGTTCTTTAGTGCTGTGTGATGGCCTTTCACGCCTTGTTCCAAAACATCCCAAAGATGCTCAATAGGATTTAAGTCTGGACTTCTAGGTGGCCAATTCATGACAGAGAAGTCAGAGGAATGCTCATCCAACCAGCCAGTAGCCAACCGGGACTTGTGAGAGGTACAGTTTTCTTGCTGGAAAACTCCATTACCGTGCGGATAACAGAAAAGCATAAACGGATGGAGGTGATCACCCAGCAACTCTACGTACCGAATTGCATTGAGGAAGGTTGGTACACGAACCAAATATCCCAAACTGTGCCACGAAAAATCCTAGCTGTCTGACGATTTCGGAAATTGAATGGCCCATGCGTCGCGTACCTACGATTTGTCCGCGATCGAAGGCGTCTAAATCAGGCAGTTTACACATACTGGCAATTCCAACAACTAATTCAGAACAACCACAGTACGCGCTATATATTCAGTTACCACAGCGCCCTCACTTGCGCATACATGATGCGCAGCGCTACACAATTTGCATAGGCTTTGCTATCCCTAATTCAGTGGCACTTCAGTGTATATATATATATATATATGTGTGTGTGTGTGTGTGTGTTTGTTTATTTAATATACCCATTACATCACGTACTTAAAATACAACCTGAAAGTGAAAACTATCTCATATTTACATGGCTGGAGCTAGATTCAGCCTGAAAGGAATAAAAATTAAATTTGGAAACAGTCTGGCCGAATCGTTTAATAGAGCGACTAGAGCTCATCCGTCCATTTCTGAAGAACGGCTCCAAAAAATTTCACCTTTCAACAATAAACGTGAGAGAGGAAAAAGACAAGTGGCTATTATTTGTAAGGTCAGCAGATTTTGGGGCTCGGATTGCGCACCCACTCCTGAATTCGTACACGTGCACGTGTAGTAATGCAAAGGCATGCGATTCATGGGAAATTCTGTGGCTAAAGGTTTTAACGCGACGAATTACTGGGGATTGGATTTAGGAAAGGGAATTTAAATGCTAGAATGGATGACATAATATTTAATATACATATATTTTTATTTATATATATATATATATATATATATATATATATATATATATATATATATATATATATATATATATATATATATATATATATATATATATATATATATATATATATATATATATATATATATATATATATATATATATATATATACGTAACAATATGCAAACGTTAAGAGGTTGATACTGCTATGTATTACTTTAGTTCGCTATACACATGCTGTTATATACGTACATTATTCAACGATTATTTTGTATAACTCTTTTGTCTAACAACTTGGCTTCAGACATCTACAAGTACTTCTTTTGGACATCTCCTCGAAAACCCCGTAGACCCTTTCGTTAAGACCATTTCGTTTAGTTTAGCTTTAACTTGTCAGTAGATGTCAGTAGATGTCAGTAGGCATGTCAGTAGATTGGGGATAACACTTTTCTAAACTTGGATTTCGCTGCACATGACGTCACATCCAGTAGCCCATTCAACGGGGAAAAATCCTTGACATCATGGACAGTGAATACTTAATAAGTTTTAAGAAGCAAATAAAATTTTCAGATGTGCAATTCTGAGTCTGTAACGAAAGACTTAAAAATATATGGATACTTTATCTTCAGTGAACGAGAATCGTAAAACAAACTTTCATAAATAAGTGGTCCAATGCATCTAGTTCGGCAAGACAAATTTCCAACGGAAGATAATTGTAAAATTTGTATTTTTCTATTAACAAAACAAAATATTTTTACATATAATAACAGAAGAAGTTATATAATTAATGCCAAATACTGAATTATGAAATTTGCCTTTCTTATTCATTAACTTGCCAGTTTGCACTTGAGGAAACATAGATCAATAATTTTACGGTTGGTGTACAAGAGAATAGCCACTACTGGTTTATCAAATGAAAAACATTGACTTTTAGATCAATCCTCATCCATATCAGGATAACATACTACGGCAAGTGTTGGGACCTCCCACGGCAAAATATAAGAAAATACGTACAATCTTCTTTTAACATGCAATATCGCCTTTAAATCAACAGTTCACCACTACAAAAAAAAATCTACTTCTGTCAGCAGTCTAGCCACACGATAATCTAAACAGCACGTAAGGTCTCCACTCAGCAAAGCTGCAATCCACTATTAAATACTTGAATAGTCCATAACGTTATTACTCAGAAACACGCAAGAGGGAATGAAATAAAAGATTTACATAAAATTAGATATAGGGAAAATCGTGCCGTAAGGTGGGAATATATCTTACGAGAGCATTTATGACGTCAAAAGTCTAATTCTGGAATAATTCAAAGAATAGGCTACTGGCGCCATTGTGTGACAAAAACAGATGCATCTACAATGCAAAAAAAAAATTTATATTCCAAGAGAGATATGAAAGTGGAAATACATCGCCGTAGTGCAACGTCCCAGCCGCCATGTTGGACACCAACAGCCATGACAGCTATGCTATTCTCCCATAGGTAGAGATAAAAAAATTATAATTTTTAAAGTAATGAATTTTATCTCTCAATTTTTACTAAAATCTAAACAGGAGCAGCATCTACCTTAAGTCATTAACGTATGCCATTTAGTATAAAGATAAGAACGGATTGTGTTTTCACTAGAAACTCGGCTACCATCATTTTGACAGTTTCGGACATACTATTGAGCTCTATGTCCGTATTTATGTCCTCAGGCTTCTGAAATTTTATGACTTTTTCTAATTTTAAGTGAATTATGCACACACATTTACAAAATAATATTCGATAGTAAAGATGAGGATAAAATGTGTTGTTATACCTACTAAGAGTGAAAGCCGTCAATTTGACGGCAATAAAAAAAACAAGCAGAAATCGTTAAAATAATACTGTAAAAATGTGAGTTACTTTTCGTCTCTTCTGCCTTTTTCAAATAACAGAAATATTGGCTCTTCGAAAATATTGGTGTTGAAAAATATGGACTTCACAAATCATGCATATATTTTTACGGAGCAAACCAAGTCAGCTTGGCATACCTGCATAAAAATATATCTAAATATATACTAATTTATTATATATTGGTATGAAATAGTTCAAAATTTAAAGTAGTTAACCATTTAAAAAAAGATTAAATATTTTAAATTTTTGATTTTACTTATAACCGTCAAAATGACGGTGTTCAGTCTTTTTAGTAAGAAAAAAATTCCCGTCTTTCTAGTGTTAAAATTTTATTCCTCTAAGTCTATCGTTCAGAGCGATAGACTTAGAGGAGGTGATAAATTGAATTTTTTTTGTGCAGTGTTTATGAATTTTTTTTTAATATTTTTTTATGTTTAAGTGGATGATATAACATAATTTAAGCTGAATCAGTAATAATGTTTTTTTCCAATAACAATGACATATCCCTAATACTATTGTATTTACTTGAATGTGTCGCTCATGATAACGGCAATAAAATGTAAGTTTCGCTAAAAATTATCAGTGCAAAAATACATAAATATTTTATTGTTCATTTGATTATTAAATATTTGTTTGGTAATATAAATAAAGCAGTATAATCCACTTTGTATACCACTGTTTGCCAAATGAATGGGTTTTTGAGGACGATACTTGTTAGAATAGGACATTGCATTGTTATAGTTTTTCAAAGATCCACTAACTGGCATACATTTTTGGAGATTTCTACTGTGTTAGATGTATGTTTTTTTGTATTGCTTCATGTGTGTAATTTATTCACTGTGTCTCTGAAGGCTTAAGTGTTTATTGAGATGTGCTTCTAAGTTGACGGTTAATTATTGTTATGTTAAGGGAAAAAAATTAGGGGGTCTGAGTAGGATAGATTTAAATCTTATTCTGTTCTCTCTGAATACTTTTTCTGTTAATAAAGCAAATAGTTTATTACAAAGTTCATAAACTATTCTTATGTTACTGTATGTGAATGCTTCATGGTAAGCTATTTTTTCATTAAGACGTATTTATATCTAATTCTGGTGAAATTATTCAAATTTATCACTTTTGGTGAGAGCTGTTTAAAGTATGAAACTTTTTAATGTATGTCACAGAGAAACCCACGGTTTTTTACTCACTGATTTTCTCAGGTGTTAACTTCATTACATATTTAAAGGTGTAATTTTTCATTGCATAACACTATACACAAAAATTTTAATACACAAAAGAAAATTTTAAATAATTTTCATAGGTTATGGCATTCTGTAATCATTATGCTGATTTACGTTTTATTTTCTATTTAAAAAAATAGAAATCGCAATGGGTGTATTAATAGGAGAGATTTAAATCTTAATCTATGCTATGGGGATTCCTTTTCTGTTAGAAGTCATTCAAGAATGTGTTTTGGTCTCGGATTAGAAGTTATATTTAAGTTATATATATATATATATATATATATATATATATATATATATATATATATATATATATATATATATATATATATATATATATATACACGAGGGTTGTAAATAAAGTAATCGCAACATATCCAGAAAACTTATTTTAATGTACGTACAAACAAAATTACATTACATTCCTTCATATAATCACCAGCAAAGTCATGTAACTTTTGCCAGATGTCTGGAAGCCGTAGGATACCGTTGGCAAGTTGTTGTGTTTTGCTGTCAGCGACGGAGCGCCCTAATGCTCGGATCACAGGCGGCACGTCAGAAAAAATCTGATGCCTCGAAGGGGTTCTTTCAAATTAGGAAAGAGGTCGTGTCAGGGGAGTATGGAGGGTGTTTCGAAAACTCTCGGGTGTAGATGGTGCTGTAGCCACGGGTAAACTTGATTTTAATCCCCGACCACTGTTCAGTTTTTGTAAGCATGATTTAGAGTTGAAGAGACGACACTGTCCACTTCAACGTCACGTAGTAACTACCCCTTCTACTGGATCAACAGTTTTATGCACTCTACACATCTACATCTTCACCTCACTCCTCCGATATCCTGTTTGATCATGGCCGATGTTCTACGATTTTGGGGGGGACGTTGCCACTACTTTATTTACAACCCTCGTATATATAGTGGGAATATCAATATTGCTTTTCTATTATAAATATTTATGAGAAATAAAATATGTATTTATGTATTATATAGAAAATAAAATCGGGAATGTTTTTAAAACTAAATATCGAATTTATTTGTCTGGTAAGCTGAGAAACTCCTGTCTGGTGATTATAGATACCTATGATAAAAAAGTAATATAAATTTCATAATTTAAATAGTAATTTTAAAATATAAATCACTTGCAATAAATTAATTTTAATTCATACATGTACATAAAAATGTTCGTAGTTGCGGATTAAAATAAAATAAAAAAGCAGTTAATATGAAGGATTTTTACTAATACGACTTTCAAGGTAATTATTGGAACTGTTATATTGACTTTTAAACAAAAACACGGGGATTTTTATTATTAATTTTCATAAAAATTAAACATTAAGTCACGGACTTACTTAGATAACTTTCTAATTAACGTTTCAATTTTTTTTAGCAAAAAAAAAAAAAGCTCTTGATACAAATTTTATATGCATATTCAGGTACACATACCTGGAGCTTAAATTAAACATTATTTATCCTGAAATCGATTTCCGCAGATGAAAATTAAATTTAACATGTAATTAAAAATATCTGGTGGTCTTAAAAAAAGTCATTAATTTTGAAATTTTTGTCAAGATTAAAAATATTTTTAAAAAAGTCTGTTTGTTCTCTTCTAGTTTCATAATGGGATTGCTGAACCAATAAAAGTTTCATGGTAAAAACAATTTAGAATGGAATTTAAAATGTTAATTATGTAAAATCTTTCATGATTGCAATCAAATTTTGACAAAAGAATTATTCATTTTTTGTGGTTTTATTCGGAAATTACAGGCATCTATCACTAGGTAAATTACCTCTCATTTTCATGACTGACGTTACCCGAACAAATATTCGAAAAAAAATTCAAAATTTTTAAGGATTTGAAAATAGTTTGAGATAAAAGATAGTTTGAAATAGATAAAAGATAGTTTGAAATCATGATGTGCGTAGTATTTCAAAATGAAAATATAAAAATTTCTTCCAGATTTTTGCACTTAAATTACATTTTCAGTAAAATGAAGTTACAATACGTTTAAACCACTTCAAATATGAATTTTTCAATTTTAAAGTAGTGAAAAATTTACATCAAATTATCCTTATTGATATCAAAATAAAAAAGTAATTTACTGTTCGAGCCACTCGAACAGTATCGAGTTTATAATATCGAGTTTTGCTTAAATGTGATTTAAATTTTTTTTGACCATTTAAAATTATTTTAATTACGGACCTCTAAGAATGGTGAGGTTTACGTACTAAACCAAATTATATTTCCATAGTTTTCAAAATATGCAAAAATCAACATGTGTGCATGTATGCTATATTTGTTATCAATAAGGATAATTTGATGTAAATGTTTCACTACTTTCTAACTTCATTTTACTGAAAAAAATAATAATAATATATATATATATATATATATATATATGACACGCGTCTTTATACACGTAGCTCCCGTTTATCTTTTTCCCAAATAATTCCTTAATTAGTAATCAATGAAAGTAGGCCTGTGGTAAATAAATACTATTAATTTTCATCTAAGAGTTTTATTAAGTAACATTACTTAAATCTCAATCCAATCTGTACCAAGCTTCATCATCTCTGCTCGTATCATCTAGTTGCGTACAAATCTAATCCCAATCTGCTAAAACCCTTTGTTTCAAATACGCGTAAAGCCCTGTGACGTCTACACCGAAGATGAGCCAAGGGGGCGGAGTCTTTTCATGTCAATCAAGCTTGATTCTCCATGCGAGGAATTTCCCTTTTTTGATCTTTTGCTTTTTTTTCCCGTTACTTTAAGAATTGAGGAAAATAGTGACATTTGACGCTACGAAATTAACTACACTGAAGCCCTTTTTAAATTATCTTAACTATTCTTCTCTCTCTAATTAATCCTTAACAACTTTTCCCCACGTCCCCTGAAGCCGTGCATGCAAAAGAATGGCCAGTTAAAATGCGACAAGTCCCCAGAATAGAAAACAACTAAAATAAAATTTAATACTTAACTGAAAAATGAACCCTGACATAAAATTTTATCCCTAGTTGCACCTAGCCGGATTCAATTGATGTATGGTTACAGGTTACATGAGTCTCCATTTGTGACATACTTAACATCGAAGAAACATTAATCATTACAATATCAATTTCCAAAAATTATAAAAATCACTGAAACACAATTATCTTAAAATACTATTAAAGAAAAACACAATAATACCTGAACCATAAGTAATTATATTAAGAAAATATCAAAAATCTCCTATAATAATCAAATGTAATGTATAGTCCCCACCTGAACAAGAAATATATCCAAAGTGTTACCAAACAAATTAAAATATAAAATCAAGAAGATGAACGCTAGACATTATCCTTCATCTGTGCACAAAACCAAAAAAAAATATATTTTTCTAAAATAACACCATTCTTATATTATCTCTTCAATATTCAAATTTCTTCCTCATTATCATTATGATGTATTAGTTTTTAATCAATTAGAGCTCAATAACCTGGGAAAGCATGTTATACCCACTCATGCTTTATTAAAAAATTTTTAGAAGTCGCTTCCAACACAATAAACAAAAAGAGAGCAAGAATCCAAATCAAATATTTTAAAATGCACAAAAATAAAAGAAATACTAAATAAATAGAACTAAGAATACACAATAATTACCAAAATATAAAGCAATTAAATGGTAGAGGTATGAAATCAACTTTCAACTTTGTATTATAAAATTCGAAACACTTCGTTTTCATTTTCAAATGCTTTTCACAACTATTCAGTGACCATTTTAAAACTCTTGACCATATATGAATTGAGAAGACATGTGACAAAGGCTCATGCCGGGTCAAACATTACATCATTCTCTTCATTAGTATACTTATACAATCCTACCCTTTCCAAAATTAAAATATTTCATAAACCTTCACACTTGTACCAATGTAAAATAATCCAAAATCCCATACCTCACTTTATAAAAATCACACAATATCAAGAAAATTTATTTCAATATACAATAAACAATTAGAATGATATTTATCAAATATGTAGAGCAATCAAAAGTGTACCCTATAAAATAAAACACATAAATAGCAAATTTTAATTCAGCAGTCTAAAACTCCACTGAAATTTAAAATATCCAATGCAAACCAAATGGGAAGTGCCTTCAGAAAAATTAACTGCCCAAATCCTCCTTGGTGTACCAAAGTTTACGCAATCTTCAGTAAACAGTTGTGGGAAACTTTAGTTTTAAAAATTTATGGGTTTATTGCTCCCAAAATTATATTGAATTCAGTTTAGGTTCTTATGCCACCTCCAATAAACACTCCATTTTTACATCAATACACGTCATTGCAAAAATCATAAACCTAAGATTTATTTCGATAAAAAATTCAAATCATAGTTTCGCTTACCCTTTAGAAACATTAATTTACAGTAATAATCATTTTTTGTATTAATTCGAATTAGATGGCAAACAATATTCGCAGTAATTTAACTATCGGATTTCGGTTCTCCGGATAATGTTCGATTAAAATTAGTTTCTTGTTTGTGATGGCCAATATCCTTAACGCTAATATTTTTAAGCTCGATGACAATCACTTTTCTTAATTCCTATTTACGTGTCACTAATTAAGGATGTCGTGTATTTTCCCGTTAAACACACACAGCGCCATTGTCTTCAAAAGCATAATCGTTCATGCTGGTCGCGTCTGATAATAAATCACCTTTCCGTCTAAGGGTCTCCCAGAATTGTCGCAGACATCCAGTTGGATTTTCTGGGACATTATTACCCCCAGATGTGACGATCGAGGTTTTATATCACTCGAAGAAACTTTGAAGATTTTCCTGCTCATCCATGAGCAGAACACATTTCGAATAATCAAGATGTCCACGATGCTGAAGAAGAACGAAGAAAATCTCAACATGGCAAGCACATTGTACGGTTCGCGTGTTGCTCAGATGCAAATTTCTGGTAGCTGCGCAGTGCAGGCCAGTCGAAGTGAGTTCGGAGCAGGTGTCTGGTCTATTTAAGTGACACACGCTGAGTTGGCAAGAGCCCAAGAACGGAGTGGAGATTTGTACGGTAGTACGTTACGCTATTAGTAGAGATGAGAAAGAGTCGAGAAAAGTTAGATTGAAGATGATAGCGGTATTTAACTGATAGAGCACGTATTAGTATTTAGCCTAGGTGGATGCACGATTGCCATAGTTAGTTCAGAGCCCGACGGTTACGGGTATTGCTAGTGAACGTATATTCTGCCAGAAAGGTTTCATTACGACTTTAAAGTTCAGTTTGTTAGTACCGCATGTTGCGATACTGTTGTGTTATTATTTGAAGCCCCAAGTCGGTCTATGTTAGTCTTCCTCTACGTAGAAAATAGAGGAATTGTTTATATTTATGCATATTACTTTATAGTGTGCCTGGACCGTTAGAGGATTCACAGGGTACATAAGAACATAACCATATAACATGTTGGGCAATCAGAAGACACATCGGAGCAAACAGAATGACACGGATCACTGGTGGCAGATGAATCTTGAAGACAGCTCAATTTGAAGTTAATCCAGATTTTGAAGTCGGCGTCGGCACTCGTTGTTGCTTTCATCGGCACGAAAAAAAGTAACTTAACAGCTCCATATTAAAATACTACTTTTCCGACAACGGACTAAGCTGTCGCGAGGAGAGAGATGAAAAAATTGAACAAAATGTTCAAATTTAATTATTTCAAACTAATTTTAAAACGGCTGTGGGGTTAAATTTCCCCTCGCGAGATTGCTGGTTCCACCTCGACTTATGACAAGCGTCTTTATACATGTAGCTCTCGCTTAACTTTTTCCTCAAATAATTCCTTAATTAGCATTCAATGAACGTAGGACTGTGGTAAATAAATACTATTAATTTACATCAAAGAGTTTTATTAACTAACATTACCTAAATCTCAATCCCATCCGTGCCAAGCTTCATCATCTCTGCACGCGACGCGACCCACGTCTAGTTGCGTAGAAATCTAATCTCAATCTGCTAAAAACACTTTATTTCAAATACGCGTAAAGCTCTGTGACGTCTACACCGAAGATGTGCCCGTGGCGGAGTCTTTTCCTGTCAATGAAGTTTGATTCTCCATGCGGGGAATTTCCTTTTTTTTTATCTATTGCGTCTTTCTCGTTACTTTAAGAATTGTGGAAAATAGTGACATTTGACGCTATGAAAATCAATTACCCAGAAGCCCCCATTAAACTATTCTCCTTTCTGTAATTAATCCTTAACTAACACACACACACACATACATATATATATATATATATATATATATATATATATATATATATATATATATATATATATATATATATTTATATATATACATACCTGTGTGTCTCTGTGTTTGATTTTATTCAGTTTTAAATTTTGTCATAAGTGCGTACATATAACCTCACATTCTTGCATAATCTTAAGAAAATTAGACTGGAATAAGCTATTATAAGTTTTAAGAGAGCTTCCTTTTCCACAACAAATCCCATTTGTTTAATACTTTGCATTTTCTGAAAACTCCCTTATGATTCCAACATCGGAGTTTTGTTTTTACAATGGCTGTTTTGGGCGTGCTCTACTTTCATTAGGTAAATCTGATTCTTCAGACAGGGCTCTTGTAAGTATCCTGAAAAGTAGCTATTGTAGATCCTCGTAAGAAAGTCTCGTTGCACTGCGCCTTATTTTTATGTTCTCACTACTCTTTGCACTTTCCATTTTCAGAAAATGTTTGGGAGTGATGGTTTTCTCCTTTAGTGTTTTTAATACTGCTAGCCGAAAATTTAAAAAAAATAACGTTAGATTTTTCCGTTAGCACTTTAGAATTTCCTATGTTTATAAAATTTTTTATCATTAAATTCCCACTAGTGTTAAATCCTCGTAATGTGTTAATTTTAAAACACAATCATATTACTAACAGACTCGCATATATTTTGCAAAATTGAAATGGTTCAGTGGTAAATCAAAATAAAATAGTCAAAAGAAATCTGATGCACGGGTGAACTTGACAAAAACTTTTAATGACACACAGAAACAACAGAAAAAAAAAACATAAAGGGAAATTAATTGTTTAAAAACCCAATCAAATATACGAGCATAGAACTTGTTCAAAAAGGGTTCAAGTGTCAAAAATCTATCGAACTAGTGCTAATCATAATCTGAGCCTGATATTTCAGATATAGAGGGTACGAGACTATCTCAGTCAAGCAAAGCCACAATGGAGTCTATAATTATTTAAGCACAGTAGCGTTACCTAACACAGACTTTCTCAACACACTCCCCACCCGAACACTTATACAAGAGTTCCTATTTCTACATATATAACAAAATTACAATACAGAAATTAATAACATTATAATTTACAATTACAATGAAAAAGCACAATTCATATACTCAAATGACTAAACATTAATACAAATCACGTTGAATAAATACGCAAAAATGAAAATTTATAAACTGAGACAAGTTAAACTAAATACAAAAATTATAATAATAAAAGGCAAGGTTTAGTCCTTTTTTTGTTTCTAGAAAGCCAATTTTGAGTTTATAGTTCCAATGGATAAAGATACTGGGCAGTCCGTTTCAAAATTCCATTGCCAGTCTTAACTTCGTAAGATCGAATTTTTCTGTCACGACCTGGGAAGGTATTTTCAGTTCTACCAAGTTCCCGTCGAAGCTTGTATTTATTATATATATATATATATATATATATATATATATATATATATATATATATATATATATATATATATATATATATATATATATATACATATACATATATATATATATCACATATATATACATCATATATATATACATATATATATATATATATATATATATATATATATATATATATATATATATATATATATATATATATATATATATATATGGGTTGATGGGTGGGTGGGTGGGTGTATGACAGAGAGAGAGAATCTCAACTATTTAGAAATGAGAATTCTTGAGAGAGAGAATCTCTGTTATTTAGAAATGTAAATTTTTCCGGCTTATTTTTTATTTATTTTTTAGCTGAGTTTCCATAACTGTTCAGATATATTTAATAATGGTCTTGAATGCATCGATTTTGATTCTACCAGTATCGCAAAGGACAAATAAACAATTTTTCCTTAAAAACGCCCAACAATCTTTATTGCTATACTTCCTTCCCAAATATGCTTAATATTTTTCTGCACACACAAGTATTTCTCCTCCATATCATTTATTCACAATACGATATTAATTTTAAATGAAATATAGATTCTGCAGCTGCAGATTTATGAATTCATTTCGTACGCTTCGAGATACATCATGCGTTTATTGTTATTTCATCGAGGATGAGAATTTCGGATACATCCTGTGATTTTCCATCGCACGACTGGTAACTTTATTTCAATAACACGAGAACAATTTTCGCCATTATGATTTCTCATAAATCATATTTACCCTTGCATTCCATTTCATAGAATCTGCAGAGTAACTACTCAGCAATATTTCTTGTTTCATAAAAATGAATGAAATAATTTTTAAATATACTTGGGATTTCGTTCCTAGAAAATATTCGCTCTAAAGAGTGGTTAGCTGCTTTTAAAAATATTTCAGTTTTCTGAAAATAAATAAACGGATCTTTTAAAAAATCATCCAAAAATACAAAATATTGGAATTAATCGACATTAAGTTTTCTTTAATAATTTGTTTAATGATAATTATATTTTTCTTCCTATAGGATACTTGTATTTAGACTTGTATTAAAAATGCAATTATATTTCGCTCTTAAGCACAAATTCATCCCATATTGATGTGATGAAACAGAAAGCTTTACCCCTCTAAATATTTTCTTTCATTCGAAAGTCTATTAATTCATTGCGATTAAACCAGAGAACGAAGTGAAGTAAAAATACACAATCATTCTACTTTTTAGAAAGCATAAAAATTAGCAAAATCTTTACATTATCAGAAATTTAGGAGTTTCTTTTAAACCAAGAGCAGGATTGCACTATTTTATGGGATACTTGTATTTTTCACGTAAATAAAGAATGTAATTTTATTTCGCTCTTAAGACAATTTTAGCTCATTTAATATGAAACAAAAATCCTTGCTTCTTTTAGTAATTTGTTTCATTGGATATATCATTTGTTCATTGGGATAACAACATAAAACGAAATAAAAATACACAATCATTCTACTTTTCAAAAAGCATAAAAATTTGCAAAATATTTACTTTCTCCAAAATTTAGGATTTTTTTTAAAACGAAAATTAGGATTGCACAATTTCACTTCTTACAGGATACTTGTATTTTCACGTAAATAAAGAATGTAATTTTCTTTCACTCTTAAGCCAAATTTAGCTCCTTTTGATATAACACAAAATCTTTGCTTCTTTTAGTATTATGTTTCATTGGATATATCATTTATTCATTGGGATAACACCAGAAAACGGATTAAAAATACACAATCATTCTACTTAAAAAAAATAAAAAAATAAATAAATAATGCAAAATATTTACTTTATACGTAATTTAGAAATTTTTTAAAACCAAGACTAGGATTGCACTATTTTACTTCCTACGGGATACTTGTGTTTTTCACGTAAATAAATAGAGTAATTTTGTTTCGCTCCTAAGCCCAAATTTAGCTCGTTTTGATATGAAGCAAAAATCCTTGCTTCTTTTAGTAATTTCTTTCATTGGATAGATTATTTATTCATTGGAATAACACCAGAAAACGAAATGAAGTAGAAATACACAATCATTCTACTTTTTAAAAAGCATAAAAATTGAATAATATTTAATTTATCCGAAATTTAGGAATTTTTTTTAAAACCAAGAGTAGAATTGCACTATTCTACTTACTACAGTATACATCTTGCTTCTTTTAGTAATTTGTTTTATTGGATAGATTATTTATTCATTGGGATAACATCAGAAAGTGAAGTGAAGTAAAAATACACGATCATTTTACATTTTAAAAAACATAAAAAGTTGCAAAATATTTATTTTATCTGAAATTTAGGAATTTTTACTAAGCCAAGTCTATGATTGAATTTTTTTACGTCGTACAGGATACTTATATTTGTCACGTAAATAAACAATGTAATTATATTTCGCTCTTAGGACAAATTTTGCTCATTTTTATATGAAATAAAAATCCTTGCTTCTTTTAATATTTTCTTTCAATTGACAGTTTATTTGTCCATTGGGATAACACCAGGAAACGAAGTTAAGGAAAAATTCACGATCATTCTACTTTTAAAAAAGCAGAAAAAATTGCAAATTTTTTTAATTCAAAATTTAGTAGCTTTCTTAAAAACAAGTGTAGGATAGCTCTATTTTATTTCCCACAGGATACTTGTATTTTTCACGTAAATAAAGAATGTAATTTTACTTGGATCTTAAGCAAAATTTAGCTCATTTGATATGAAACAAAAATCCTTGATTCTTTTAGTAATTTGTTTTATTGGATAGATTATTTATAAATTCGGATAACAACAGAAAACGAAGTGAAGTAAAAATACACAATCCTTCTCCGTGTTTAAAAAGCATAAAAAATTGTGAAATATTTACTTTATCCGAAATTTTGGAATTTTTTTTAAACCAAGACTAGGATTTCAGTTTTTTACGTCCTACACGATACTTGTATTTGTAACGTAAATAAAGAATGTAATTATATTTCGCTCTTAAGCACAAATTTAGCCCATTTTGACATGAAAAAAAAATCCTTGTCCGAAAATTTTACCCCAAATTTAGGAATTTTTTTAAAACCAGGAATATGATTGCACTATTCTACGTCTTATAGCATGCCCGTATTTTTCGTGTAAATGAAGAATGTAATTATATTTCGATCTTATGCACAGGGTCACCTTATTTTGATATAATGAAACAAAAACTCTTGCGTTTTTAACATTTTGTTTCGCTGGAAAGTTTATTAATTCCTTGTGATAACAACAGAAACTGAATTGATGTAAAAATACACGAACATTCTACTTTTAAAAAAGTTTCAAAAAATTTTAAAAAATTAAATAATCCAAAATTAGGGTTTTTCTAATCCAAAAATAAGATTGCTCTATTTTATGTCCTATAGCATAACTGTATTGGCCCCGTAAATGAAGAATGTTATTATATTTCCCTCTTAAACAAAGTATTAGCTTATTTTGATGTGATGAAAAAAAAACATTGAGTGTGTTAAAATTTTGCTTTATTCTAAAGTTTATTAATTCATTATGATAGCACCAGAAAATGAAGTGATGTAAAAAAAATTATTTTGTTAAAAAAAGGCTTATTTCAAAAAAGGATTCTAAAAAAACTGTTATTTTCTGTAAAAGAAATTCCTTTATTAATGTATGACTGTACAAATTTAGAAAAAAAATATTGAAAGAAAAATAAATCAAAGAAATCAAAAGAAAAAAAGAAAAAATTACTAGAAGGGTCATATATTTTGAAAAATATATTCTATTTTTAAGTAATAAAAGTTAAAAAAATGTTGTCACTAGTTAAAATTTAACTCTGTAAGAAAATGTTTCCATTATTTCATTATTATGCTCTCTTAAAATAGGTTGATAGGAATCATCCATAGCAAGTCGTATACAGAAATGATGACCTTTAAAGAGAGTTCTAAAGAAAGATGAAATCCACAAGGATTAAATATTGTATTTCCGAATTTAATTAATAAAGTTTTTATATAAAATAATGAATTAGTCTTTTTTATAATGAATTATAGGATTTTTTTTCAAATAATAACGAAACTTCTATGGTAATTATCCTTATACCATTATTACCAATTGTACTATTATTATCAATTGTATTTGAATGGTTATTGAATTTGAGTGATTCATTATTAGAAATTATATAACAATGAATTTCACCACGAATTGCTGAAAACTGTCTTTTATCTATAGTTAGATACTCATTTAAAAAAATATTTTAACGATTGAAATCACGATTAGGTACTTATTGCAAGGTTGTATTGATTATAATGCACTGAAAGTAACAGTTATTGTTAAGGCTTATGTTTAAATCAATCAATCAATGGATTATTTAATATACTGAAAGCGAATATAAATATACCAATATAGATGAGGATTAAAGCATTTTAATCATGAGCAGAGATATTGAGTTCAAAATTACGTCACTGACATCAGTTAGTCTAACTAATTACATCAGTTTGTTTAACTTGGAGAAAACCTAAATTGAGACAAAGTGAGCCATTTTGTTACAAATGAAATACAGCAGCTCCCTAATTTTGTAATATTTGGTAAATTTTGGAGTTTTATTATCAATTAAAGCAATATAAATAAAATTTTTCTAAACAAAATAAATAGAAATGCATACAATAGATTTCTGAAATCTATTGCTAAGATTTTTCTGAATCCATCAAATCTTTGTTCTAAGTAAAGTACCTACAGATAAAACCGTAGGTTATTAAATAAATTTAAAAAAATTAACTAAAACTATTTTTAACTTAAGTGATTATCATGTCTTTTATTTCATTTAATTCCAATTTCCAACGTCCAATTATCGTCGGGGGTTTACACAAAGAATATGTTTACTTGACGTCTCAAAACATCAATCCCTTTAAATTCTTACTTTGATGACAAAATAAATATTCTGTTGGTTTAAAATAAAAGAAAAAATATAAACTATGACCGGAAAAATGACTCAACAATCCTAATATCTTAGGACCTCTTTCTTCAATATCAATAATTATATATATATATATATATAATAATATATATATATATATATATATATATATATATATATATATATATATATATATATATATATATATATATATATATATATATATATATTATATATATATATGTATATAGATATATATATATATATATATTATATATATAGATATAGATATATATATATGATATATATATATATATATATACTTATTTTGGGAGGAAATAATTAACTGCCAGAAGAAACGGGAAAAAAAACTTAAATTTGTAGTAATTCTATACTGGTTAAAACATGCACTCATATACCTAATACTAATTCTTCTCCTATGTAACTAAAATATTCATGTTTAAAGCATATAGTTACCTTCCCATTCTATCAACACGACTTCATCTGGTTGTAATAAACCGTTATTCAGACATTCAAAGAAGCAATTATTAAAATACTTCAACGGGACAGATTATCATAAGTCGTTTCCATTTCTAAACCTTATTCAAAATAATGTCATTCTGTTACACCAAACATATTAATGTTTTCAAATATAGAGGAATGCAAGTCACGTACGTTGAAAGGTTGGGATATTGGGGTTTCCGAAATAAACTTCTAATTCAATAACTGTCACGCAAGTGATTTAAGATTGCTTTATTAATTACATGTGACAATGATTCGAATCAATATTTGTAAATATATTAAAGTATTCAAAATTCATGTAAAGGAAATCAGATTCATGTGAACTCAGAAAGAAAATGTGAAATTTGAAAACATGTTCTTCAAGTTCTCAAATTTACCACTGGAGGTTCGGGGTCAAGTGTACTACACTCGCCACTTGACTCTGTTCTAAATTACGGGACCGGCTTGTAGCGGATAGTGCTGGCTACCTATACTGTGCCCCCTTAAATGAATGGCCAGCAGTCTCGCGGTTCACATACAGGCGAATATCTAGCGATGAATGCCTCTGCGTTCGTAAAAATAACTTACACATAGATAATTAAAAAATTATTTCAAGATGCACTTACGTAAAGTGTATCTTACGAGTTCCTGCAACTTACAAAACTTCTTTCAATTAAAGTAATAATTAAACTTACACATTAAATTGTTTATGTATTAAATTTTCTGTGAAAATACCATAACTTAGCATTCGAAAAAAATTGAGATAATTTGTGTTCTCCTATATTAAAATTTAATTAAGAAAAAAAATTGCGTATATGTTATACTATCTGAAAACCTGTACTTCGCTACGGAGTACATTCAAATTAAATACAACGTCAATGTATGCAATTAATGAAAATATTTATATATAATTAATACAATATATATATATATATATATATAATATATATATATATATATATATATATATATATATATATATAAAATCGTAAGGGATATTTTTATAGAGAAAATAATGTAGAATAAAATATTCAAATTAAATCTAATAGGACATACTAAAAATATAGTACAGTTACTATAGTACAGTTTGAGGAACATATTCTTTACTGATTTTTAATATTTTTTGGATAATGTACAAACGCCTGCCGCATTAGAAAGAAATTTTTTTTTATCTGTTTCGTGACGCAGGTGACGATTAATTTATTTAAAGTACCATAAAAAGAAATCACGTGATTAGCATTTAATAAATTAAATTCTATATATTATTTTTTCAAAATTCACCAAAACTCAGAAAATGGAGGTATATATTCCAAAAATATTTCCTTTTAAAGAAATTTTCATGATCTTTCTCGTGATGTAAATTTTATAAACCTCAAATTCTTATTTTAAATGCAAACTTAAAAAAACTTACTAAAACATCTTAGAAATTTAGTTTAAAAAATCTAAGAAGAATATTTCAAAAATCTTTCTTAGTGCACCCCTACACTATCAGAAGAATCGTCATGCAAAATTTCAGCCCTTTAGGTCCAGCGGTTTGGTCTGTGCGTTGTATGGCAGTCAGTCAATCAGTCATTTAGTCATTCCGTTACGGAACTGCTTTATATATATAGAAGATAATACTCATGGAATATTTTAGGCTTCATATAAATGTAGAACATGTTCATACACTTGGCAGTAATTAATATGTCATACGTGGTTCAGTATTTATTGCTTAAAAATTAAATAACGTTTATACTTTTTAATAGAATAAAACATAAATTTTAAGTTTTTTCTCAGTGCCATTAAATGCATTTTAAATGCACATCAAGGAAAATAAATTGTACATTTCTTTTATCAGACTTATTATTGAAAATTATCTCAAATAAAAGCCCTTTAGCAACTTTGTTCAATGTTTGTTTTATTGTGAATAAGTCTCTTTTTTCCCTTCGCAAAGTTGAATTTCATTGTATATTAAGGTCTTCAGCTTTCATCTTATCTTTTTAAACTTTGAAAAAAATTTTAAATTTATGAATGTTTGTGAGTTTTGGAAGCATAATAGACCTTAGCTTGCATCCTAAAAAAGTAATTCTTTGAAAATGTTGTATGTTTTTTCTTTAGTTTTAAAAGAACGTCCTTGTGGCCTTTGAAGTTTTTTTCACTGTATAATAACGCAGTTATTTCAAGAAAACATAAAACTGGGTCTTTTGAACAAAGAATTTTTGCATGAGGAAGATTTAATAAGAATTATTCAAATAAAAAAATGCTGATAATATAATGTGTTTACTAAACATTTTATTTTTCGGAAAGCATGTTGCTAGCGTAAAAAATTATTGTGCAATAAGTTTGTAAAGATCTCGCATTTTACTCCACGAAAACTTTTGTCAAAAATATCAAGTTAAAAATCAGAACGAAACGTTTTAAATTATTTTCCGCACACTAAACTTCGTATCAAGTTTTCGTTGTAGCTACTACACATTATTTTAAGAATTTGGAGGTCTCATATAGAACAAATAAATTTATTATATCTCTTAAGAAAGAAATAGTGGCCTTAGCAATCGTAATAACGAAAAATTACCTTATAATGAAATTTTAGGACGATTAAGTTCTACTACACAACAAGTTCTATACTAACTCTAAATGAAAAAAAATGAAGACTTTTCTCTGTTTATTATTAAGAGAGTCTTAAGAGAGAGATATATTTATGGTTCATTAAAGATATCAGGCGAAGAATTATATTCATTAAGGACTAGATATACACACACACATATGTATATATATATATATATATATATATATATATATATTTCAACATCAAAAGCCAACACGACACTTTTGTGCGTATAACATTGCATAATCGAATAAAAATTAGAGATTCGTCTCTTGATGATTTAAACTGTCTTGCAACTAGTCAATATTATTTCCAATATTTGTGTTCACTATTTCAATGATAAATGTTTAAACAATAAAAAACCACTTTTTAAATTCAGTGTTATATTTCTCCTCAAATCGTGTTGTAAAATTACTTGATAATATCAATAAAATGAGAATGAATGATTAATTTATATTCTCTAAATATCAGTAATCAATAAATTTTTGTTTTCTCCCACAGAGAAAATATGTAGTAAGTTTGCCAAATAAATGATGTATTCTACATCACGCATTTCCAGTTAGAATAATGATATGCGTTTTATTTCTTATTTTAACATATTTTAATTCTTTATGATTAATAATCTTAAATTCAAGGAATTATACAAAGAAGATAGATGATTTTTTAATTCCAACCCTATTTTTCTCACATAAAAAGTCTCAAGTTGAAACACCTAAAATAATGTGTTATATATATATATATATATATATATATATATACATACAGGAACCGATAATTTGCATAAAACGCAAGAAAAGCATCAAAATGCAAATTCATGACTACGTAGCCGACAGCAGAGCCAGTATTTCCGGCTATAAAGATATGTGCGGAATCTCTTGCGACATCGCTTTACAAAAAAAAAGGGTAATTAATGGCTTTTATTCTACTTGCATGGCCACCTCGCTCCCCGGGCCTAACCCATGTGACTTCTTTCTGTGGGGTTATATAAAGTCCAAATTGTATCTTGCTGTAGTCTTTAACTTGGTGGCACTAAAGGACAACATATCACTGACTGTGATAAACTTTCCTGGTGACATGTTACTCTCGGTCGTAGAGAACGTAGAATTCAGGATGCAACGTGTGGTCCACGAAGATGATGGTGACATTGAAGGAGGGAGAAGCGAAATTGCTGCATAAAGCGGTGTTGCAATGAAATTTTTTGTTATTCATTTGTCTGCTTATTACAACTTTTTGGGTATTCACCCCTTATCGTTATAGCCCGAAATACTGGCGCTGCTGTAGACTACGTAGTCGTGAATCTGCATTTTGATGATTTACTTGCCTTTTGTGCAAATTCTAGGGTGCACCGACAAGAACAGCGCCATATCTTCCCCTATCGGCGACCTTTTTTTTGGAACTATTTTGTTTTCTCACGGAAACTCTTTCCCATCTCGTGTTTAGTCCCTCTATCAATTTTGGTAGAATTCTGGTTTATAGATCGCGCTACAGAAGGCTCCGAGTAGTGTCGGTTTAATAAAAATGACCGTGTGTATATATATAGCTTTAGAGCTATTACTGGTTTTCTCTATCATCTATTTCGTTATTATATATATTATATATATATATATTATAATATATTATATATACAGTCAAACCTCGATATCTCGAACTTGAAGGGAGAGAAAAAAATTCGAAATATCGAAAATTCGAATTATCAAAAATCGCATGTTATCATAGTAGAATAGAGAAAAAAAGATTTTTTTACATACCTTTTTAAAAAGTAATCCATTTTTTATTTTAATAAGCATTATTTACAAATTATTTGAAAAAAAGAATTAGTTGTTGTTCGCTTCAGAGAAGAGTATGAAATTTTATCTATTACATTTTCTAAGTGGACAATGACTTTAATGTGTCCTCTGGCATATTGGCTGACTTTCAACACATCTCATCAAAGTGTCCTCTGCAAATAGTTCTTCTTTGTTTGTCCCATTTGGTGGCAAATGGAGGATTTGGATGATGCCCTAGTCAAGTGGTTGAATTTTGATGTAGTATTCGAGGGAGGAATTCAATTTTTACGTTTTCTCTTTTAGGTATGGTACTGTGCCCCGTACAATTATCGATGAAAACCACAATTTTCCGCTTTTTGTTTTAATTTTTTTAATTAAATTCTTAGCCATTTTTGAAAAAGGTTAGATGTCATCCAAGCTTTTCGGTTAGCTTCGTAATCCAAAGGAAAAGAATTTTTCCGTCGAAACACCTTGGTTTTACGGTTTCCTATTATTAACGGTTTTAACTTCTCTGTTCCATTCATATTCAAAACAATAAAGTTAAACGCTCTTTACTCCTCTTCCCTCTATGATATGCTTCATCCTTTATATGCATGGTTTTGTCTGGAGTGCATTTAAAAAAAGTCCAGTTTCATCCGCATTGAACACATCTTTTTTGTCGTAATCTTTCAGTATCAAGTTTACTTTCTTTCTAATTTCTACACAAACATCTTTATCTAATTTAGCACTTTCACCACACATTTTCAAAAATGTAATGTCGTTTCGTTTTTTAAAATTTTCAAACCAACCATTACTACCTTTGAAATTTCAATAACCTAATTCTTTTGCAAAAGATTCAGCTTTATCTTTGATTAAAAGTCCATCTAGGTGAATGTTTTGAGTTCTACATTGCGTAATCCAAATCATTAGGCACTTCTCCATATCTGGAAATTCACTAGTTTTGAGCTTCTTTCGCTTGCCTAAGCCGTCATCGAATTTTTCTAGGATAATTGCTTTATTCTTTAAAATTGTTGAGAATGTGTGCTGCCTGGAATTCCAAATTCCTTTTTGAATTTACTTTTTTCAACTTCCTCGATAATTTGCTTCTTCACTTCAATAGTAAGCATATTCAATTTCCGTTTGTTAGCCATTTTGAACAGATAACTCGCAGAAGATCTCACCTTCTCCAAAAGTTGTTTCCTAATGATTGCTAATTTTTTCTGCAATAACCATGATAAACAGAAATGAAACTTTTCAGTCTTTTTATGAGCGGCACTAGCTTGAATGCGAGACAGCAGGGCATGCATTCAGATGTGTTGTTTGTCTTTTACCCCTTGTTGCAATAAGAAATTCTAAAATCTTCTTGGAAGTCACCACCTCTTGATTTTGGTCCATGCCTTCATTTACTGTTTCGTTAAAACAACCCCAATCCTCTAGAAAGTAACCTTGTAGAATAAAAGGAAAATAAAAGAAAGAATGGATGGTCACTGCATATGCATGGCAACTGACTGAAAAGAGATAAGGAAACAATAAACAAGAATTTCAACTCCCATCTGTCAAGAGAAGTTGTGATTTCATTGTGTTACCTTACGTCTTTATTTCCGTCTTCCTTCATTTCAAATTTTTTCCGGGTTTTATCACTGTAATTTTTGAATCGCTTTTCTATTTTTTAGAAATTTCTATTTTCTGGATATTATTTTTTTCTTTTTAGAAAAATTTTCTTCTCCATTTATGGAAAAAAATTCAAGTTATCGAGGGCTGAGCCAAAAAAATTCGTCAAATCAAGGTTTTTTTAACATTGAGTGTATAGGAAATTTGAAGGGAAATTTTTTCTTCGAGATATCGAAAAATTCGCGAAATCGAGGTTCGGGTTAGCGAGGTTTGACTGTATATATATATATATATATATATATATACACAGTGCGTCAAATAAGTTTTAAGACTCGTCCCAGAGCGCAGGTTGTAAAGGCGCTGTGAGTGTAAATCCACATGCATCATAACGTCCATCGTCTGCTGGCACACTGCTGACAAGTTGTGCGCATTTTGTTAAGTACTTGAGAGAAGGCAAGCGTTTATTGCAGAAGGGAATATTTTTCATGTTGATTTTTTAAGATGGAGCAAATAGCTGTAATTAAATTTAACACAAAACTTGGTAAAAGTACTTCGGAAACATACCAACTCATGAAACAAGTTTACGGTGACTGTTGTTTAAGTAGATCAAATGTTTTTGTGTGGCACAAACATTTTTTGGACGGAAGAGATACGGTAGAGGATGATCAGCGTAGTGGAAGAGCAATTTCATCTAGGAGACCTAAAGTTATGGAGAAAGTATGAAATTCCGTAACAAAAGATCGCTGTGCATCACTGACAATGATGGAAGACTCTTTAAACATCAACAAAGATACAATTCGAACCATCCTACATGAATATTTGGCAAAACAAAAGTGTGTGCTAAATTTGATTCACACACTTTAACCCCTTAACAAAAAGCAATGAGAAGTACACATTGCGGAGACATTATTTCAGCCGCTGAAAACGATCCAAACTTCTTGAAGTCCATTGTTACAGGTGATGAAACCTGGTGTTTCCAATATGATCCTGAAACAAAACGAAAAAGTTCGGAATGGAAGTCACCAAATTCACCAAAAGCCAAAAAAACAAGAAAAGTTCCATCCAAAATCAAAACCGTGTCCATTACATTCTTCGATAGTAAAGGTATTATCCACAAAGAATTTGTTCCAACTGGACAAACAATTACAGGTCAATACTACTTAGCTGTTTTAAAGCGTTTGATGGCCAGAAATCGTCGCATTCGTCGAGACTATAGGACTGAAAGAAGTTGGTGTTTGTTACACGACAATGCACCGAGTCACACCTGCCTTATTGTTAGTCGATTTTTGGCAAAAAATAATGTCTGTGTGTTGAACCATCCACCGAATTCACATGATTTAGCAACCTGTGACTACTCCTTATTCCCAAAATTTAAATTAAGGTAAAAGGATGGTATTTTGAAGATATTTCGACCATACAAGAAGCTTCGACGCATGCTTTGCAGATCATTCCACAAAGTGATTTACAACAGGCTTTCAATTCATTATTAAATTGCTGTAAAAAGTACATTGAAGCCGGAGGGTCCTATTTTGAATAAAAATCCAAAACAGGTATTAATTTCTTGTTTCCATTTCTTTTTACAGACCCAGTCTTAAAATTTATTTGACGCACTGTGTATATATATATATATATATATATAATTTTGCTTGGGATATATATATAATATATATTATATATATATAAATAAGGAATAGATGATAGAGAAAACCAGTAATAGCTCTAAAGCTACTTGCAGCCAGGAAAAAATAACATGAAAAGAAAAGTATGAAAGAGGTTTTAGACAGCATTTCTTCATCAGCGGTGTCAATGCTGTCTAAAAACCAATCGATTGTTTCCGATGAGTATGATCTATACAATAAACACACTCAGACACCGCACAATCCATGAAAAACAGAAGAATTGATTAAATATTGAATAATAGTATTTAACCAAAGAACACCAAGCCTGGCGCTAGACAGAGTGGAAGTTAAGAACTTGTAACCGCAAGATGACTGACGTCACAAAACTTGCAACAATGGAGGTAGTGGATTCTCAGTTACAAACATACTAAGGTTACCGTAATTTAGGACTATTATACCCTTAATGAATTAGTTTTTAATTATTATTAGTAAGAGTTATTTTTATTATTATTTTTATTTAATTTTTTTTAGTAGTTATTTTTTCTATTTTATCTTATTGTTATGTTTAACATATTTAATGCAACAGGACAAACTATTCATTAAAACAAAAACAACTAATTATGTTTTTGGATAGACTTTCGGGGTAATTATTCCGTGTTAGCACAGCTTTCAAGTCTAAAATATGCTTAATCCTATTGTCTTTAGAACATAGCCTATTTATACGAACTAACTGATTTAAAATAGTGTTATTAAAAACAGATTTATTCAAAGAGGTTAGATAATTTTGAAATTTAACAATATTAAAATTATAGTGAGATCTTTTGTCGTATAAGTCAAAAGTAAATTTCCTGTGAGAATTTAATTTAATATTAATATCTAAAAAGTTTACATTAATATTATCATGGCTACTTTTAATTAGTTCCAGATTAGCACGGTAAAAATTTAAGTCTATAGGGTTATTACTTTTATTAATTACTACTATTCATCTATATCTAAATATTTGTAATTGCAATTTTCTATATTATTAATTTCAAAATAATATAAATAAATTATATATATATATATATATATATATATATATATATATATATATATATATATATATATATATATATATATATAATATACATTGAAAACTCATTTATCCGGACTAACTGGGACCATAGGCAATCCGGAAAATTGAAAATCCGGTTAATCCAGGAAATATGGTTAATAAGCAAAATAAAAACCTTAAGTGAGCAGACAAACAGTATATTATGATAAAAAAAGCTATATTTTGTAACAAAATTACATAGTATTGTTTACAAGACATTAAAACATATAAAAAAGCTTTTCCCGTCATTTCTTAACAAAGAATTGGTAAATCTAGTAAAGCTTCCTTAAACTCAACGAAAAGCATTTTATTACCATAATTTATTGTTTAATCTATGCAAGAAGTATACATTGAATCAAACTTAAAAAGCGAATATTTGGCGTACTTGTAGTTACGATGTTGTTACCATAGTTAAAAATTATTATCTAATATGATCATAAAAATAAAAATAAAAATAAATAAAAAGAATGTCTACAAATCTGATTCGGATTAACCAGACATCCGGATATACGATGATTTACTGTATATATATATATATATATATATATATATATATCTGTATATATATATATATATATACTGTATATATATACTGTATATATATATATATATATATATATATATATATATATATATATATATATATATTAGGGCGGAGCGTAAAAAAAAAGTTTTCGATTTTGTTTTTGCCCTAGTGCGGAAAAGTTGGGTACTGGTGGGTAGGTCACGTATGCAAAGTTTTGGGAAAAACAAAAAATATCTTCCGTCTCCATTTCGGCCGTGATTTTTCGCAGATTTTTACCATAGAGTTAATATGCGCCTTTCCATTGTTTTGTATGCAACTCGTCATTTTGTTCTTAAATAAAATACAGAGGTAATTCGAAACTTAAAACAGAAAGGCAGAAACTGACACACTGCGTTCAGAGAGGTAAAGAAATATTTTGGCATGAAAACATTGTCAACAACAACTTTACAAACGAAGCTTAAAACCTGCGTGAAAGACTCACGGAAATTGTTCGACATTTCTTCATGTAAGTGTGTTTCTTTTAACAAATGTTCTTACCCAAAGCATAATAGGATCCCTGAAATGGAAAGAACTTTTTTATAGACCAACGGGCATTTAGGCAAATGTCCATAGGCGCAGTTGACTTAAAAGAAACTGAAAGCTGAGGAAATGAGCCGATAGCAAGCAGAAAGAAACAGAAGCATTAAGTCTTAAAATAAGCGTTTTGCCATCTGTTTCTCCATGTAGACTCATATTTCCTGATCCGGATTCTGACGTGGATCCACATAACTACGATAGAGACACAGATTACTTGAAGCCTTCCCCATCCACATCCAGGATTACTCAATCTGAAGGGAAAAAGACGTTACGATCAAGTCGATACCCAGCAGTAGCTATAACTTGTGAGAGAACCGGAGTTTCAGATCGGGCTGGAGCCATCATTACAAGCACTGTTCTGGAAGATTTGGGGATGATTACAAAAACAGACACTTTAATTGTAATTGATAGACATAAAATAAGAAGAGAGAGGGAAAAAATTCGGAAAGAATATCAGCAAGGAAATGAAAGACAGCTGGAACCACTGAAGGGACTTTATTTTGACGGAAGGAAGGACAAAACTCTAATGCAAGAGAGCGTAGGGGAAAGATGTACCAGAAAACAGTCCTGGAAGAACACGTTACAATGATTAAGGAACCTGGAAGCAAGTACCTCGGACACATAGCACTAACCTCTTCATCAGCTTTGAGTATTTTTCAAATGATTCTGCAATTCATGAAGAATAAGAATATTGACATTCATCAACTAGTAGCAATGGTGCTATGGAACAGTCAGTAATACTGGCTATAAAATCGGCGTGATTCACCTTTCTGGGGAAGCCATTGGGAAACCCTTGCACTGGTTTATCTGCCAGTTACACGCAAATTAGTTGCCATTCTGACATTTAGTGCAGCATTTGGATGGTGGAACGAGTGACCCAAATGCATTTTCTGGTCCTACCAGGAAAGCATTGGAAAATTGTAAAAACCTCCCAGTTGAGAGATTTGTAGAGATTTCAAGCGAATTTCTGAAAATTGACATAAAGTATCTTGGCACACACAAGCGATAGCTTTGGGATATTTGTCAAGCTGTCACAAATAGAAACAGCTCATCAAGTTTGTCACAAAAGCACCCTGGGAAAATATCTCATTCACGTTGGCTAACAACTGCAAATAGAATAAAGCGTTTATACATTAGCTCGTCAGAGCCTTCAAACCAACTTCAAACCCTGGCAGAGTTCATATGAAAGTGTACCCACCTTTGTGGTTTACAGTTAAATTAAATTCATATTGCACGTATGGTCCACGAAATTTGTGGAAGACAATAACGTCTCACGCTATCTTAAAAACGATTTAAAGACTGTGGTCAATGCCATTATCCAGAGAAATGGCTATTTCGGCCACCCGAAAGCAATAATCTTGTCAATAATCACAGACGACAGACAGTCCATTCGAGAACTTGGACTACGTAGGATTTTACGAGCAAGAAAGGAAAAAAAGGAAGGAATCACACACTACAACATTCCGTCACTCAACTTCGAGGAAGTTTCATATATAGTTTCATATACCTTACTGATTGGCAGAAATGTGATTTGACGGAATCTCCAATAACATCTTACTTGACAGAAGATGATTTGAGAAATTTAATTTCCAGTGGATAGTCTGTAGCTCAACACCTGGGAAGAATAAAATTTCCTTGCCACACCCAAAGTGTTGAACGTTTCGTGAAACTAGTAACAGAGGTTTCTGCGGCTGTGTGTGGAGAAAATAAGAGTGACGATTTAGTTAGAACCCGAACAGAGTCGAGAAAAGCTATACTATCATTTGAAACCAAATGCGAGTACCGAGTAAATCCCGAATAACTGCAAGGACAAAGGAGTCAAGTTCCGATATGGTTGGGTGGATGGGTGGTCCCTGGTGGAACTCGCAATGCAGCCACCTCTCCGTGGTGAGTTCTGGGTTTTTTTCTGAATTTTATTTCAGAAAAATCGAAAAGCTGCATACAAAACAATGGAAATACACATTTTTAACTCTATGGTAAAAATCTGCTAAAAATCACGGCCAAAATGGAGACGAAAGATATTTTTTGTTTTTCCCAAAACTTTGCATAAGTGACCTACCCACCAGTACCCAACTTTTCCGCACTAGGGCAAAAACAAAATCAAAAACTTTTTTTACGCTCCGCCCTAATATATATATATATATATATATATATATATATATATATATATATATAATATATATAAAGTAAATCATCGTATGTGTATATACGTGGCTTTTAAGATATATAACGTTATTTATTCATTTAAGTATTACTTTACTTCTTTTCTCAAATACCTCAAGAGTAAGTCTTCAAAATTATGTAAAAATTTATGAATACTATTGACGAATAGTAAATATTAAATTTTATAACTCAGGAGGTTTTAAAAAAATTGTTTTACGATTATACTAAAATTCCCAATATTTAAATATTGTTTCATTCTTTTTATATAGTAACCACGTGGTATTTTCAAATCCAAAGCATACATTCTTGAGAGAAAAAAAACCCAATCGCATGTGAAGGAATACATCAAGTATAGGAAGATTTATTTGGATAATATCTTGGTTATGTTTGACTGGAAAGCTCAAGGAATAACAATTTTAGCCACGTGATGTAGTTGGAAATGTCAAAATAACATTTGTTTCTGTAAAATGTCAGCTATTTTCACCCCACTTTTCATCCTTTTTACAGAGCATTTGTTTTTATACCAAGAATATATTTTTTCCACCTTGGCTATAAAATTGGTTCTTTTCTTTTCAATCAATACAGCTTTTTCGTTTAAAAAAAAGTAAAATGTACACGTACAATAACTGAATTCTGTCAGTTTGATGTTTATAACTTCAGTCGTCCCAATTTAAAAGTACTTAAATGTGTTATAAATGTATTTCTTTCTATATCGCTATGAAAATCAAGTTACTGAAATAAGTCCTTCAGTTATAAAGTATTTTCGGTTTCAATACTTCTTTGCTTTTGTTTTGTTTTTGTTTTGTTTTATTTAGTACTTCTTTTTTTTCAGCTAAAGTGCAATAAAACTTCTGACGAACTGAGTATGAAAAATTTTTATTTTCTTTTAAGGTCAAACGATCGAAAATTTTCTTGTAAAATATCCATTTTTAGGATGGACGAGGAAGTACAAAATATGCTGTAAGAAATAACACATTTGCAAGATGAGGCATTACTTGCAAGAAATTTGTGTGCATGTTGAACACCTACCAATGAAGTGTTTATAGCATTAAGTTTAAGTACAATCTACGATAGTCTTTAAAACGTTATTTAACTTTTAGGAAGAAGATACATGATCATCAAAAACTTTGTGAAAAATAACAAAAAAACACAACCCATTTTATCTAAAAAAATATTTATTGTGTAATTTTTAATATTTTTTAATTCTTATTTGACAGTCGAGAATCGTTATATCATACTTTAAGCTTGCATCATTCTGTTTTGAAAATAACGTGTAATACATGTCTGTCTTTATCACTCATCACAAAACGCGAAAACCCAACAACGAAAATACATTTCACGCTTTATCTTCTGTGAATATCAGTACAATGCAATATTTACTCAGTAAAGTTTGTAAATATAAATATGAGATGTTAAAGTTTAAATTAAAACTTAAGAGACAAAGTTAAAAAGAAAAAACAAATTTATAAACCCTTCTAGAAATATCGTAAAATATTTTGAATAAGCATCATGATAGAATATATATATATACTATAACCGATTCCTTAATTTTTCAATTTCAAGATAAAAATAATATATTTTCTCTATCACTACAAATGTTTTATTTAAATGCCAAATAACCTTTCAACATAAGTGCAAAAAAGCTGAGAAGGTATTATTATTCATTAAAATCTGCATAGAGTAATAATCATCAATTTTCAAAAAATTACTTCCCTGAATTCCATTAATGAAGGACGGCACAATCTGGGTGGTGCACTCTATAAATTAATTTAGGTACAAAATTAAAAACAAGTAAATTATTTCTATGCATGTTACAATATTCTATATCAGAGTACTATTATCAACATATCACTTTACTATAAAGCTTTTAATTACTGAAAACATAACCTGAAGACTTCCGTTTATTAATAAGGGAATCGTATTTTGCATTTGTATAAATTTATACAGAATTGCTTTGAAAGTGTGTCTTATTTTAGAAATTCCAATAGCTGAATATACAAACAGTACCAAAATGGAAGCAATAACCTGCATACTATTATGCCTAATTCAATAAGTGCATAAAGTTTAAAACACATTGAAAGGATTTAATAAAATGCATTTAACATTTCCAAAAGACTTTTCATTTAACCTTAACACTAGAACCGCGGAGCGGGTCAATTTGACCCAAACGATGTTTAATTTATCACCACGCAAATGTATTGATTGAAAAAACAATTCCTTTTATGACTTTTAATATTTTAAGGTTAACAACAATTTACCAAATTTAAAATTCGTAACATAAATATTTTTCCGATTATTAACACTTATACCTAGAACCGCGGAGCGGGTCAATTTGACCCGTAAGAAATATTAATGCGCAAATAACGAAAAACAGATGCAATTTTTCGAACTGTATCTGTAAAATACTTCTACCCACACTAGAATTCCTTAAATGGACTGTACCAGAAGGGGGAATAGTGAAGTCAAGGTTATTATATTAGGTTTGAAACACGAACTACGTTCGAATGCAGTGAAAAATTACTGCGAATATTAGAAGACTTTTTGAAGTTTTTTTTATTCTGTAATTAGTATAGGTATAAAAACTATGTCACGACGCCGTAATCTTGCTGTTCAGGAAGCTTTAGAATATTTAAAACAATTATCTGAAAAGGATTCAGAAGGTTCGGAAAAAGAAGGTTTCTCAAGATTCGATTTTTAGTAGTGAGGATGAATACCTGCCTGCTAATGAATAAAATTTGGATTCGGATGAAGAAATTTAAAGTGAAGATGACTCTGGCAATGCTCTAACAATCCTTGGCCCTTCTCATCGCAATACTGATGATAATTTATCTGATAAAAATAAAAATCAAACATTCCAAGAAAAGATACCACACGCAAAGAAATTTGAAAAAGAAATCGACAATAACATTCAAAGTTGGAAATAATGAAGATGGCAAAGATGGGACAATTTGGAATGTCACTCTATTAGGAACAAACGGTAGAGGAAGAAAATCAAAGTAATATTTGAAGAAGTAGGGGGGCCCAACACCACATGCTAAACGCAATGTTATCGACAAGAGTCCTTCAAGTGCTTGGAGACTTTTATAGATGAATGGATATTGAAACACATAACGAAATGTACTGAAGATGAAGCTCATCGGCAGATTCAGGAAGGAGAATGGAATATAAAATTAGAAGAAATAGATGCTTTTATATAATTTTATATGCACATGGTAAATATTGTGCAAAAGGACTTGAACTGGATAGCTTGTGGTCAAGAACTGAGGACCACCACTTTTCCAAAATACAATGTCAAGAGACCAGTTTCGTGAAATAATGGAGTTTTATGCTTCTACATAAAATAAACAAGATCAAAGCGTCTAGAGATAGACAAATTTGCCCTTATTTCGGATATCTGGAATCGTTTCAGGGAAAATTGAAAGACTAACTATACACCAGGTCCTAATGTAACTCCAGATGAACAGTTATTTCCTACAAAAGCTAGGTGTAGGTTTATCCAATGCATGCCAAACAAACCAGATAATTGTGGAATCAAGTTCTGGTTGGCTGCAGATTTGACTCAAAATATCTGATAAATGGATTCCCGTATGTTGGAAAAGATAACCAAAGTCCATCCAACGTTTCTCTTTCTGAACATGTAGTGTTGCGACTAATAAGTCCATATGAGAATAAATGTAGAATTGTCACTACGAACAACTATTTAACGACACTGAAGCTTGCAGAGGCATTGAAATCCAAAAACACTAGCCTTGTAGGAACTGTAAAACGCTCATGTAGAGAATTTCTAGTCTCTGTAAAAATGTTAAAATCCACATTGTATTCGACTACGGTACTAACCCATAAAGACATGAGTCTAATTGTTTATCAAGGTAAAAAATATAAAAAAATTTTGTTGCTAAGTAGTCTCCATCCAAACGTAGAAATTGCAGATAACCCCCAAAACTGCCTGATACAATCGCTTTCTACAACGCAACTAAATACGATGTGGACGTGATTGAACAAAAGGCAAGGAAATTTACAGTCAAGTCTGCTTCACGTAGTGGGCCGGTGCAGGTTTTTTTGTAATATTTTGGACCTTGCTGCAATCAATGCGTGGGTTTTATATAAAGATGTAACTGGAAAATCTATTAGTAGACGACAATTCATTCAAGACTTGTATGAAGAATAGCGAGAAAAGTTTGTTCTCTTCCGACATAAAAAGGTGGCAAAAAGAGCATGTGAAGCAACCAATGAAAACGACGGATAACCAAAAATTAAGCTTAAACGAGTCCGATGCCACATTTCGAAATGTGAAAATAAAATTCTAGATATCTGTTCAAATGTAAAGCACCCATCTCTGGAAAATGTACAAAACTTATTAATCAGTTTTGTACAAATGCATACAATAAATTGCATTTTATAATCTGTAAAACTAAGTACTGATAAAATTTTTAGTAACTGATAAAGTTTTTTAATTTTAATTTTTTAAATTATGTTTAAACATATTAAAAAGAGATACTCTGTTTTCATTGAAATTAGGAAATTTATGTCATATTTTTTTAAAGAGACATGTTATTATACTCAAGGACATAAAATTTTAAATAATACAATTTTGTAAAAATTAAGGTAATTTCTCTTGATTTATATAAATTATTTAATGTAAATTCTGAGAAATATATATTATATTAAAAATAAAATGTTTTAGTTAAATAAATTGAGCACTTGTGCATATTTATAAGTTTACAATCTCGGGTCAAAATGACCCGCTCCGCGGTTCTAGGTATATCGAAAGTCCCGCGGTTCTAGTGTTAAATGAATAAAATTTATAAACTACATGCTTTAAACTAGGTTGTAAAATAGTATGTTTGGTCATTTACTGAAATTTACTGTAATGAGAAAACTTCGATTTTAAATATAATTTTATACACGCTTAAATTTCGATAAATATTTCCTGAAGAATGTTTATTTTACCCGATGAAAATTTTAAATGCCGGAGCATAAAATGACCTCAAAAAATGCTTTCTTATTTATTTCGAAATTAAAAGCATAATTGCGTAGTGCTGGCTTTATATTTTTGATGTGCTACAGATTTTCTTTCTGGATCTTTCTCCATTCTTTTTGTTTATCAAACAGTCAAAACTGTATAAATGACATGACAAGCCCTTAATTTGAATGAAGCCAGAGATTCTGAGTTCTAAGTTAAAGTATAAAAGACGGGAAATGAATTAGTTTTCTTTACTACTTGTGCTTCGACTGTAAGCCTCAGTACCAGATTCATAGCTTTTGAGTTATTATTTATTATTAGCCTTTGAGTTTTGATTCTATTTCGGCTAATACGGATGGAACAGTGCAGCAGTGCTAATGCATATTTAGAATCGAGAGTGCCTTTAATTTTTAATTATTTACTCAATAGTGGCAAGCGCTAATAAGGGTTAGGTACCCTAAGAATGTTTTTGAAGCTTGTAAATATCAAAATATAGCTTTATTTAAATAAAAAAATAGAATAAACCAAATCATAAGTTTCACAATTCTATTCAAATTAGAGAAAAGACTCAAAGTAGATGCTCAAAATGTCATCCAAGAGTTTCGTTGCACAGTTGACACCGACAAATTAAAGACTGGTGCACGGTCTCTTACAATCCTGGTCTCATGTTAATCTTGTGCATTGCAACAACGATTCTAGCGACGAGATCTGCCGGCGAGTACACAGATTTCTCGTAAACCAATGATTTCACTTGTCCCCAAAAGAATAAATCTACTAGATTTAGGTCCGGTGAGCGTGGAGTCCAACCCACAGGTACCCCACGTTCAATCCACCATCCAGAATAAGTGGCATTCAGGAAGTAGCGGACCACGGTGCTAAAGCGTGCTGGGGATCCATCATGCATATACCACATGTTCATCTGTGTGGTGAGCGGAATACCTTGCAAGTAACCAGGAAACACTTTCTCCAGGAAGACACAGTACGCTGAACCGGTCATACGTTCTGGTAAGAAGTACGGTCCCACCAGCGAACCAAAGATACCTGCCGAGATGTTCAATGAAAATCTATGCTGGTGTTCACGAGGAATAGTAGCGTGGGTATTAGCTTTAGACCACACGTATTGATAGTGACTGTTGAAATTGCCTTCATGGGTAAACGATGCCTGATCACTGAATAACAGTAAGGGCCTGTTCACATAGGAGTCCGTTGCGTAGCGTTAAGGGAAAGATGACGTTGAGACGAAAATAAACCAATCATAGGCATTAAAAATTTCATTGCTAAACTTTTTAACGCCTATGATTGGTTTATTTTCGTCTCAACGTCATCTTTCCCTTCACGCAACGCAACGTAACGGACTCCTATGTGAACAGGCCCTAAGGCTGAAACCTGCGGATTGTTAATTGTCTTCATAACCTTCTTGCGTTGTTGCAATGTAGCATACACCTAAGGTGTTCGAGTCAAAAATGACCCAAAGCGTAATTTTCAATGTGTTCTATTATAGTCACATTTTATTTATATTAGTAATTTAATTATTTATTTAGTTATCATTTTATCTACATTTTTATGTATTTGTAATCATTTAGCATTTTACAGGTAAGTTTTCATAACCGTAAGGAAACTTGAATTTAATGAATCACTCTGTATTTATAAAATAAAAATGCTGTAATCCAATCCTTCACCCCTGAAAATCCCTCTAAACTTTCAAATGCAATACAATGTAGCACGGATTTTTCATGTTTTTATTACATATATGTTTTTACATTCGTTTGATAAAACAAGAAAGTTCTCACCTGAGTATATATTTGTTTATTTCGGAAGTAAAATTACACATTAACGAAATATTTATGAAATATTTAGCTTACATACAAACATACAGTTTTGTACGCTTGAACAATCAATGAAGAAAAGTCATAGAAAATTTGTAAATTTGTTAGCCTCTAAGTTGTTTCGTTTATATACAATTGTTACACACTTGAATGTAATGTTTCTGACAAGTAAACTGTCTACCTTTGAAACACCTCACAGGACTTTTGTTTTCAGTCTCTGTGCGTAAGCGACATCTTCCCCTTTTGCTAGTAGTTGCTACATTTCCGGATTCTTCAGATTGGGGTTCAGGTTGTTCTGAGTTTCGAATGCTTATCGCCAATACCCGGGCAGCCCTTGCTCTTGGCAGATGTTTTCTTCCGTCAATGTGGTGGGTAACCAAAGCCATGCCAAGCTTCTCAATAAAGATTCTCCTTTTGTGAAATGAGTTCAACTTCCATTCTGGGTGATCTTGATGAATAATAAGAAAGCTTTATACTCGAAAATGACTAGGATGTTGGAGAAAACTACGATGGATCATTTGTTGGTCTTTCTCTGACACGAATAGTGGGAAGCTAGTTATCTTAAGTCTACTCCTCCTTTAGCTCTGCTATAATCTAGAATGATTTGGGGTTTCTTTCTGTCTGTATCTGCTATCTTTCTGTGATGGTGAAGAGTACTCTGGAGTACTACGCACTTGCCTCTTTACTGGCTCTACAGCTGTATGTTCCAGACATAATTGGTAGCATTGTCACAAAGTGCCCAAAATTTTATGCCGTACTTGTCTGGTTTGCTGGCATGTACTGGCGGAAGGGGCACTTTCCTCGTAAAGCTACCAGTTGTTCATCCACAGTAACGTACATTTCAGGGTTATACGACTTAGGCAAAATTTCCACCCACTTGTCCCAAAGTTCTCTTATGGCTGCAAATTTGTCGGTTACCCGTCTTCTTGGTCGGGTCTGCCTGTCATCAAATCGAAGAATCTATGATTTCATTTTCAATTTTTCTAAGGACATAATTACCCTGAAGATATCCCGTCCCGTTGTGGCATCTCACAGACTCTCTATAGACACATTACGAGATTTTTATACCCCAGACAGCAGCAACAAGCCAATAAATGCTTCCAAGTCAACGTTATTCAAATTCTTCCAACTGTCACCGAACACCTTTTCTCCTTCGACGTTACAATTTTGTAGTATGATATTCAAAATTTCCCGAGGAAAAAACAACAAAAGCAGAGTATTCGTCTTCAATTCTACACGTGGTGCATTTCGTGGGCCCTGGAGTCATGTTCACAACGTTTTCTGCCTCACGCCTACCACATGAAGCTTGTGGTTCAGATTTCCATTCGATTTTACCATCATTGCTAAATAGAGTCGTCGTCTGACTTGTCAACTGGTCAGATTCGTCGCTTTACAACGCCTCTTTACACACTCTACGAGAGTGGAAAGGAAAGCGGAGGAAGCGAATACCGGTTACAGAAACCAGGAACTGCTAAGAATAATGCAGCATTATTAGTGTCATCTTTTGTGCCGAAAGGAAACAAAAAAATATATAACGGAGAAGAACGAAAGCATTAATGCTTTGTCACAGCAATAATTGAATAATATATTAAAAATCGCGGTGCTCTTGCTGCTATGCTCTGAAATTCCACACGGGTCAAAAATGACCCGAACGACTTATGTGTTACAATTTTTACTGTTAAAAAACTACCGTTTGAAAAAAAAAAATTCACATAGCTGAATATTTATTATGACTATAAAAACAAAGTCACAGTATATTTTTGAAAAATTCCCCAAATTGTAATAAATCTATACGAAATAAATTTGTTATGGGTCAAAAAAGACCCGAACACCCTAAGAAGGTTAAGCATCCAACTCACAAACTGTAGCCAACGGGGATATGCCTCAGCACTTAATGAATGGACATTCTGAAAATGGTGGGGTGCATCCGTGCCTCATTTAGAACGTTCCATGCCAAACCCTGAGATACCAATTTCGTCTGCTACCGCTCGCGTGCTTGTGAAGGGAGGTACTGTACATCTCTTCAAGATATGCTCTTCCGTTTGCAGCGTCCTCACACTTCGCTTATGTTCCGTATCTCCCCTTGATTGCGACCGAGCCAGTTTCACGCAATCTTCTGTCAACGCTGGCGAAAGTAGAATGGCAGGGAATACACGCATCGGAAATCTCTCCCGGTACAATCTCTGTTCTTCGCGTCCTTTCAAATTTGCTTGAATGTACAATAAATGCATATCTGCCAATTCCTCGTATGTGTAATCTGCCATTTACTTCATGAAATCCTTTCGGAAGGTGTTATAACGGTAGTGATTTGCAGCATTTAAGGTTTGGTGCTTTTAAACAGTAACGTTTGGTTCGACTGGCTTCGTATTAAACCATGACGAGCCAATTACCTACATGTGTTGATGCTACCTCTTTTCACTGGAAATTTCCATGCGGCTCCCCTTTGAGTCTTTCTGATCTGAATGGGATTTCGCAACTTGCGCTTTCGTTAATTCACGTGTTCGGCAAATTTAACTTGGACACTTAAATTTATGCTTTTCGGACACACTAAATGGCAGGCGGCCCTAGGTTATCTTCTAAATATTCTAAATATTGTTCGTCTTGATGAGTACTATCACACCCCTCTTATTTTGTCGACATAGTCCATGATCACCCTGTATATATATATATATAATATATTTTATATATATATATATATATATTATATATTATATATATATATATATATATATATATATAGATAAATATATATATATAATATATATATATACATATTCTATACATATAATAATATAATATATATATATATATATATTATATATATATATAATATATATATAATATATTATAATATATATTATATATATATTATATATATATATATATATATGTATGTATGTATAGTATGTATATATATATATATTATAATATATATATAATATATATATTTATATATATATAAATATATATATATATAATATTCTTACCTCATCCACTAATAATGTAACATGAAGCTTGAATTATAACTATCAGGAATTTTTTCCTTTTCCGAACAATTAATTCGCGTGTTCTCTACAGATATAAAGTAATTAATAGAAATAATTTTTAAAACTGTACGTATTTGGAGCTTTCGCAGAAGAGTAACCGTACAAATTTTCGGAAATGAATTTGTTTGAGAATTTACTCTTGCAGTTTGCTTAGAAATTTTACATTTATCTTTCAATGAAAACGGAATTAAGTTTCATGGACAAAATCTCTTCTTGAAGCAAAACAAGTAAATGCATTTTATGCCTCAATTAGTCATAGTCATCTGTCACCAAGCTTATAATAAGTTATTAAGATCTCATTTTTTCATTCTTAAAAATGTATGTTTTACCTTTGATACCTGCTCCAAGAATATCTTTATTTTGCTTGTAATCAACAACGACATTCATTTTTAGATAAGTTTCATACGTGACCGCCATTGTAGTTGTGCTAAATGTTTTCCAGAATGTTAAATAATTGGCACTTAGAAACGGATAGAGAGAAATAGAAAAATATTTTTGTCAAATTGAACAGAAAAGCCATTCTACGCAGAAGATAATTTTAATATCTTTAAAGATAACAGAAAATCACTGCTTATTTTATAGACTTAGAAACTGTTGACAACAATATGAAACTCGTTCAATTAATTTTTATGAATATTTTTAAATTTAGGTTCTTTCAATAATTTTCCTTTGTTTCTTTGAAATGAAGATAATTTGTGGTTAATACTCCAGAGGTAGAATATTGTAAGTGAAATTCAATTAAGTATGTGAATCAAATATTTTCATAGCATTTATTCACTAGCTTTCAAGCACTTGTTTTTTAACTGATGTCTTCATTATGAGACTAAAGTAAATATGCAGAATCCAAAGGCGGAGATTTGAATTAATATTTAATTTTTTCCACCTGAAAATACGAAATTCTCTGTTAATTGGAAATTCTTTAGTTAATTCAAAGTATTACTTCATGTTGGAAAAATTGTTTTGTAATTCCAAATTCGTATTGGGAAACCCGCAAACTGTAATATTTAATGTAAAAGTAGGTGAACCAATAAAATATGCTAAATTCCTTTGAAGATGTTTATTATGTTAACAATACTATTAATAAATTTCCAATTTGGAAAATTAATTTATAAATCCCATGGTAAAATTTTTGTATAATAATAAAATTATATATATATTTATTTATTTATTTATTTGTATATATATATTTACACACATAATATATATATACTAGCTGAAGTACCGGCGATGCCCGGGATTTTAAGAATGTTTGTTGTTAACCAAAATCAATTTAAAATTAACACAGTATAAATAACAAAAAATATATGTGAAATGTTATACACGTCTCAGATTTTCAGCCTTTCATCATTGTAATACTAAAATCTGAAAAGTAAAAATGTCAAATTCTCTAATGTTTGTTAACCAAAATTAATTTAAAACTAAGCACAGTATAAATAACAGAAAAAATCCTTGTGAAATCTATAAATATAAAATTTATAATAAACTCCTCAGAATTCAGCTAGAATCAGCCTTTCATCATTGGGGTAAAAAAAAGAAGCTGCAATTACAGGTTCAGCAGAAATTTCCAATAGAACAATGATATGACTGCAGCGTTGCCTCTTAAAAAATGAAGTGTTTGATTGAGGGCTGCAAACCATTCAACTCCTCTCCACATTTAACTCCTATAAACATCCTCTACATATTAAATTCCTTTTCTCTCCATAATAAACTCCTCAGAATTTTGGTATATTCAGCCTTTCATCATAGTACCACTAAAAACTGAAACATCCTCTCCAGAAATATAAATTTATTAATTTCAATAATTAAACACACACAAATATATAAATTACGCAAAAGTTTTTTAACCAACATTTGAATAATTCGTAAATGAAAAAGCATATGAAAATAAAGATAAGAACTTCCGGAATCGAAATTAATTACCCTTAATTTTAATTAATAAAAAACCAACATAATATGAAAAAACGATAGTTGTTTAAAACCATATGAAAATAAAGCTATTATAAAGATAATAATAAAAAAAGCATAAAAAATAATGCTCGCGCATGAAGTTAACGTTACGATAAAAGATAGATAATAATATAAACCGCGTGCATAAAATATTTAGCTTTTCAAGCGAAATAAATTAATTTTTTGAAAAAAACTACTTTTAATCGAGAAATTAAATACATTGCACAAAATTTTGATTTTACCAACTTTCCACCCTACAATTTACACCCTACTTCTTTTAAATAGGGTGTAAATATAAAGTTTTAACAGCCAATTGAATGCCAGTTAAAAACGATTGTTGTTTAAAATCATAAAAATTACGCTTATTATAAAGATAATAAAAATAAGCATAGGAAAATAATGTGTGCGCATGAAGTAAACGTTACGATATAAAAATAGTAATAAAAATCTATATATATAAAACAGTTCCGTAACTGACTAACTGACTGATTGACTGACTGACATACAAAGTACAGACCAAACCACTGAACCTAAAGGACTGAAATTTTGCATGGCGATTCTTCTTATAATGTAGGGGTGCACTAATAAAGATTTTTGAAAAAAATTTCTTAGATTTTTTTAAATTAAATTTTTAATCTGTTTTTGTAACTTTTTTCAAGTTTGCATTTAAAATAATTTGACGGTTGTAAAATTTATATCACGAAAAAGATCATAAAAATTCCTTTAAAATGAAATTCTTTTCGAATCTTTACCTCCATTTTCTAATTTTTGGTGAATTTTTAAAGATTAATCTTTACAATTTAATTTATTAAACGCTGATCATGTGATCTTTATCTGGTACTTTAAATAAATTTATCGTCACGTAACAACGAAATAGACAAAAAAAAATATTTTTTTTTTCTTGCTAATGCGGCAAACGATTGGACATTATCCAAAAAATATTAAAATACAGTAAAAGATATGTTCCTCAAACTGTACTATATTCTTTAGTATGTCCTATTAGATTTAATTTCAATATTTTCTTCTACATTATTTTGTCTATAAAAATATCCCTTACGATTTTAAAAAAAATATATTTTTTTGTCTTATGGTTAGAATACTAAAAGTTTAAAATAGTGGCGCCATCTACTGAACACCTGTGAATCGAGAAAAAGTTGTTGGTTATTTATTAATTAAAAATATTGGAAAGTTCTTGTGGATCTGTAAATATACATGTGGTAACAGTTTTAAAATTTATAAATTATCAACCTACACAGGTGATAATTTATCCGGCGTTGCCCGGGATTTTAAGAATGTTTGTTAACCAAAATCAATTTAAAAACTAAGTACAGTATAAATAACATAGAATAAAAAGCATGTCAAATGTTATACGCATGAATAAAAAGAAAACCCAACATAAAAAACCATAAATTTACAATAATTTCTTCAGAATTCAGCTAGATTTAGCGCTAGATTAATAAAATAAAATAAAAATAATTAAAAAAATATTAAATAATATAATAATAATAATAATTTAAAAAATAATAAAATAAAAGCTGAAATAAAAAAGCTGAAAATACAGGTTTAGCAAAATGTGAACGATCCGTATTTGAACCCGCGGCGTGTAGCGTGGTAAATGAACGCTTTTACTGAATGCGCCACAATGACATGCTACTTTGTTGCGTAAAGAGGAAAATATTTGACTAAGTTTACTGGAAAGTTGCTATGGGTTGGTGAATATACATGTATTTATGGAGTGAGAGGAGTTTTAAGTCAGAAATAAGTTAGCAGGATAGAAGCTTAGTCTTCAACTCTTCAATAGACACATAGACATAAGCGAGGGGGGTTGTAGTAGCGATTAAAAAGATCTCGTGACACTTAGCGTGGTTGATTCGAATTTTCCATCGCGTGTGGTAGTGTCAATATGCCGTTGGATCCGATTTATTTTAGAGTATAAAATCTGACTTGAAAGATTATTATTTTCATTTATTATTCTGGTTTAATATATAACTTGAAACTTTTTGATTTTATTTATTTTTATCTTTTCGCTCGCTGTTTGCCAGCTAACCCTAACGCGGACGCCATATTCAGAGGGGTGATTCCACAAAGTGTAACAGCTTACATTTAGTTTCAAAATTCTTGGTTTTTTATTAATTAAAAATCAACGGTAATTAATTTCGATTTTTGAAGTTCTTCAGACCCTCGGCTGTTTTTAAAGACGCCTGTATGTAAAATTTCACGATCGTTGCTCCTAAACTGTGGATTTCTATACAATTACAGAGATACAAACATTCATTTTTATATATTAGATATATATATATATTATATATTATATATATATATATATATATATATGAAGTAAATAGGGTGGTAATGAAGTAAAACAAAAATAGTTCAAGGGTTATAATGAGAGGTATAGTGATTTTATATGTGTACATTGCAATAAGATGTTGTGTACGTTCTGACAATGTTGACTATTTGAAAATAGAATAACTTCACTTTTTATCAACTTACTTGACATGCAGAAAAACCAGAAAAATGTTACTTTGTTAAAGTTCTCACTGGAGCACTGGAGATGGGAAACTGAAAGACTGAATCAGTTCTGTAAAACTGGAGCAACGTTGAATTTATATGAATCCCACGATGATGAAATTTTCAGTTCAGCTACCGTAAATGATGGATCGATTTCTGCCACGTGGAGACCAGTTCATTAGCTGAACACTGTTTACTGGAACTGCATCAAACTTGCAGATAAATCTGGAACCACATACGAAGCACGAAACGCAGTAGGTAATTATCAAGAAGCCCTCTGTTGAGACTGTATCATTGGGACTTTTAGCACTCTAGATGAAGAATGAAACTGGATCACGGATGCTGAAGACAAGGAAATTGGCACACACAAAAATTTCTTGGAAAATGCCGGTTTATTATGTTTCTTCGAAGATTTATAAAATAATATCACCAGCATTACACCTCCAGCCAGCCCGTATCGTGGAAAATGTCCGAAGACAAAAATTCGAGGAGACACGCTCCAATCTTACAAACAGCATTCATCTCGCTAAAAACCGTACTCTCTTTTATGGAGGGGAAGCAAACGATTTTCTACCCAAAACCTGCTCACACAAGCCTAGGTTAATGTGATCACTCTGATAAAGAGATCCCATTTCCTTAGTCTAAACAACAAAATAAAGTCTGTAGAAGGGGATAAATAATAGAATAATAAACACTAGCTGTATCAAAGAACTAAATTAAAAGAGAAATTAATTAAACTGCGATTACACTGTTATTATCTTTAGGAAACATCGGCGTATGAATACATGTAAGCTATTGCCACGTGGGAAGTAGTTATTTTTGCAGTTAAGTTGAGAAATCGAATCGCGATGCGAAATTCGAATGAGGGAATCGATTCTATAATTGGAAAATGTAAATATATTTAGCTATTGTAGATATTAACAGTATAATAGCTTTAAGCATACAATATGTATCTGGAAAATAGTTATATTTAAATCAATATAATACAGTTAGCAATTAATTGTTTAAAGATGAAATTAATTAAGTTAAGTTAATAGCGGTTATAATTAAGTTTTTAAATTTTTGAGTAATTAATTTTACATAGTGGCATTATGCCACAATATATATATATATATATATATATATATATATATATATAAGCGAATTGTGACAACAAAAAGAAGACAACTGCAGCCAAAGAGACCGTAGAGCTCCATCTAAATCTGCAGGCTCCAGTATGACTCATTACAGGTAAGAGAAACTTTACAAACAAAACATTTACGGCAGAGTAGTAATTCCCAAGCCACTTGTAACAGATGTGAATACTAAACGTCCTCTACAGTGGAGCCACGAATACAAATACTAGTCGAGTGATACGTCGAAATATGACATTTGGTAAAACGAATTAGTGTTTACTTTGTTCCTCGCAACAGGTCGTGAGTATGTCTGAATGACGCCTACAAGAGCGTGATCATGCTTGTCTCATGCCAACTGGAGGGACAAACATGGAGGGAAATTTCTCATGGTATCGGCGGTCATCTCTATCCTTGAAAGGAAGATTGACTGGGAAGGAAAATGTCGAACGTTTAGCCGACCAGATCCATCCTATGGTGCAAAAATTGTTTCCTGCAAGAGATGGCGTTCTCCATGTCAATAATGCCCCGATTCCTACAGGTAGTCAAGTGAGAACGTTTTTGAGGACCATAAAGACCAAGACAAACATCTTTCTGGCCCTCAAAGTCCCTAAATCTCAATATAATCTGACTGCTGTGGTCTGTTTTAGAGAATTGAGTCAGGAATCGATGTTCACCGACAGCAACTCTTCAGGAACATTGAAGATTTATCCATAAAGAAATATAAATTCCCTTACCACTATTCATGACTTGCATATTTCAATCCCTTCAATTCCTAAGTAAAGGCCATAGTTGGTCCTTTGCCATATTAATAAAGAATTCCATGTTATTCCTAAATGCTTCCATTATTTTGATAACCACCTGTATGTATATTTGTATATATACATGCGTGTCGTATTTCAATGTGGATTATTTCCTTATTTTTAAAATAAAAAAAAATATCTAAATAGGGAATGAACTTAATTTGATGTAATTGAGATTTTCAATTTCAATTTTGTTTTATATTAAACTCATGTCTTCAAGGAATTGATCGCAGATCCCAACATGGACTTTTCTATTGTTTAAATATTCTATTGTGTTAGTTTTCGTACGCATCGGGTTTCGACAAAAATATCTGTATCCTTTTTGTATATTACATCACTTTAATGTATTTTTTACAGAAAGATTGAAAAAAAAATTATGGCAATTTGGATTGCATGAAGGAAGTTAATTAGGGTTACAATAAAAGTTTTCATATAAAGGCAAATTTATGGGAATCTAAGCAATAAATTCTTTAGATATAAGTAGATAAAGTTCCATCAAGAGAAGAAAAGGTATTAAAAACTTGATGTTTAACAAACACGTCTATGAAAGATCTTCATTTATAACTTAGCCCGTGTGATTGGAAAAGCTAGTGCTTTTTTAAAGAAGTTATTAATTTAACAGATATTCCCTGTACACATGAGAGAAGTTGTTAATGATAGTTGAGCATGTCTATGTTATGCAGGTATTGGTAAAACTTAATGTCTTACAGGAAATGCATTTTGTTGGTGACTTACTGTTATGGCAGTTTCCGATCTACATTGCCGATCAAAATCGATTACTCTTTTCTTAAGCAAACATTATAATAATGAACATCACTTGGGTTAATAAGAGATATTGCAAAAATAATACCATGAGCTAAATTGGTTAATGATTCTTAACGACGACTCTGTTATGGAGGTATTGGTATTATTTAATGTCTTATAACAAGTAAGTCTCTTTTGTTGTGACATACAGTCATGGCAGTTGGCAATCTACTTTGTCAATCAAAATAGATACACTCTTTTCTTAAGCAACCATTATGATAATGAACATGATTTGGATTAATGAGGGATCTTGCGAAATGATACCATGAGCGAAAATGTTTAAGGATTCTTGATGATGTCGCTATTATGGAGGTATTGGTAATATAATTAAAGTCTTATAACAACTAAGTCCCATTTGTTGGTGACATACTATTATTGTTGTTTGCTATCTATTGCCAATCAAAAATCGATAATTCGTTTCTTAAGCAAACATTATAATAATGAATATGATTTGGATTAATAAGGAATTTTGAAAAATAATACCATGATCGAAATTGCGTTTAATGATTCTTGACGCTGGCTTTGTTATGGAGCTATTGATTACTTAATGTCTTATAACAGTCCACTTTATTAGTGACATACTGTTATGACAGTTTGCAATCTATATTTTCAATCAAATAGATACACTCTAGTCCTCAGCATTCATTACAATGGACTCGCAAGGTTTTTTTCGAAATAATTAAGTTCAAAATAAAATCATCCCTATAAATTACTGACGGATTAAAGAGCTTTTATCATCACATTAGTAAATACTTTATTAACACTTTTATTCATCTTTTAACAAGTGACAGTCTCGAAACAAATAAAAGCTAAAACGTTTTTCACTGTTGCAATTAATCATGATGGCTACTTCATAAAATATGAATTTAGAAATGTTCAAACAAGTATATACCCATGAAATTAAAACTCGTCGAAGCATGGCTATCTTTGTCACAAGACTGTGAAAATATTGAAAAACCATGAATTATGCTACAGAAAATTGCATTTAATGAAAAGAAGTTCATAACTTAAAGACTCAGAGATTTACTTCTAATGTTACTATCTTCTGAGACAATTATGAGAACTCTTTTCATGCAAGATTCCCTTCACTTCGAGTGAAAGAGAATCGATCCTCTTAATGCACGAGTGATTCGCAATCATTGATATTTCCTCGACTTGCCGCACTTTTGAACGAAAAGAAGAGGCTTAGAATTATCATTTCGATCTCTGCATGTTATTCAGTCAGCACTGAGATTAAAATTGGCGTCTCTTTTCGAAGAAAAGTCTGCGAATAACGATATTATTTAAAACACAAATTGAATTTTTACATTTATATATGCATATATAAGTGTATATAAATAAAAATAAATAAATATGTAGATAATATAGATAATATAGTATATATATATATATAATTATATATATATAATATAAATATATATTATATATATATATATATATATATGTATATATATATATATGTAATATATGTATATATATATATATATATGTAATATATATATATATTACATATATGTAATATATATATACATATATACATATATATATATATATATATATAATATATATATATATATATATATATATATATATATATATATACCCAACAAACACAAGACTGACGGCAACTTGACGGGCCGGTGCTGGAGGCGCCGGCAGAACGATAGGCTCGGGGGAAATGATCCGTACCGTTGCCGGGTGACTTACGAATCTCCGACGGGGGATCCCGTATTGTGTACCCTTTTGAGGGCCGGTGACGGTTGGATGGTAATCGACCCGAAATCGCTTTTCCAAAACCGTCCCGGAATTGGTGCCGATTCGTAACCAGAAGTAGCAGAAATCTGCATCAGAATTATGGATTTGAAAGGGAAGGCAAAGATTAAATTAAACAGACTTTTCAAAAATATTTATTTCATTGTTGTGAAACTTCTTTTACGCGGAAAATTCCCATAATTTTCCTTGTATGTAAAGATTGTATTATGTGAAAATTCGCATAATACAATTATACAATTATATGTAAAGATTGTATTCTGTGTGTATGTTTTTAACTCCCTAGAAGCTTATAAAAACAGATAAAAATTAGTTTCATTGTTTATTTTTATATATTACTGTAGAAAAAATATCTACTTAAAAATGGGTCCTTGTTGCACCACTCTTTATTTATAACAGAGGAAATAGTGATAAAATTTGTATTTTTTTAAAATTTCTTTTATAGTATTAAAATAATAATATATATTTTTGTAGATAAAATATTCAAAAATATTTTTCAGGAAACTTACATATTCTAAGAATTTCTAATTGTTAGATGCCATTATAAAACAACTAATTTTGTAGAACTTTTTCTCGAATTTCATTGTATTAATTTACAGTAACATATTCTTATAATACACATTTGAATGAAAGAAAAGGAATTTTAAATTAACAGTTAAAATAAACAAATCACACATATTTAGAAAAACATTAATGTAATGTAAATAAAGGAATCACGCCATTATTCAATCCAGTGTTCACCGCAGTTCCATCACATCCAATTGCAGTAATGTTAAGTGTTGGTCGTAAACATATTTGCAATTGCTTAATTTTCAAGCATTTATTTCAAACGGGTTTGATTTTGATTTTTAAACGCGATGCTATACACTATGGCTGTGTTGTGATATAGACAATAGACCGTCTAAGCTCATGAAGTACCTGAGAGAGCTATAGGCTCGGTAAGAAAATTACGGGGCACTCTATTCATTTTGAGATTGATTCAACAAGTATGATAAATAATAAAAAAGGGGAAAAAAAGATGAGACATAGCAAATTTGAAATTGATTGTGTAGGAATTAAGATTAAAGAATAAGGTTAAGATAAATTTTAAAAGATTGTATTTTAAAATTTAAGGCATGAATTAGTTAATTTTTTAGAACTTCCTAGAGTTTAATTTATTAAATTACTATGATTAATATAAATAATGTAGTAAAGTTTTAGCTTGAAATTTACGTTAAAAATTAAAAATTCCCTAAAACTTCGGAGAGGGAACCAGAGATCCTGTCATGATGATTTCTAACTTTTTTCACTTCATAAGTATTTTCTAAGTTGACCTAATAATTGTAATATCTTTGTAATTTCTCTTCAATTCACTTAAAAACTTACTCTTCACTTAAAAAAGAGGGGGAGGAAGTCGTCGTCTGTGTTTTAGCTCCCCAGAAGCTTATGAAAACAGAAAAGAAAATTCTCAGCTACCAAAATATGTTATCACTTCATAAGTATTTTCTAAGTTGACCTAATAATTGTAATATCTTTGTAATTTCTCTCAATTCACTTAAAAACTTACTCTGTATTCATTAAGTGTCATTCCTAATCTTTTCACATAATTTTCTAATCGTTTGATTATTTTTTGCGGAATCCCCTTTGTTTTAACCATGAAGTTACAGAGTACTGTAGCTTCATGGTTTTAACTAACTTTGAATTCAAACTGATCGCTCGGCGCCATGATTTTTTTTCGGAGAGGAAAGGCGTGTCGTATAGTTTGAATGGCAGCTCCCTCGACCAATGGGCAACAGATAATACTCTCAGCTGAAATCTGCCTCTCGTATGAGCTTAAAATGCGTGACTGGCGCTATTTCATAACCCTAAAATTTTAGATTGCACGTGGTAAAGGACAAAACTGGATATAATATACCCAGAGAAAATTTTCAGGGTAAGTTGAACTTTTATATTTATTTATATAAGTATTTGCTAATTAAATTAATATTTAGAATTGTAATTTGTACGCACTATTTAGATTTTTATATCCTTTAGAAAGTATAAAATACATGACACAAATATCAATTCCAAATCTACATAGGTGAAAAATAAAAATGTATTTTCATTTCCAGTATAATATTTCCATTTACTTCTTTAAAGAAATTTGAAAGAAAATTATAATGGATTTTTTTTAATATGTTAATCCAAATTAAACATTTTTTACTTTATTGAAAGCAGTTACACATGATCCTCCATAGTAAATTAATGCATAGTATTCAAGCATGTATCATGGTGAAAATGGTAAAATATATTAATAAAAAT
>OU015500.1:120724025-120725457 GCA_907164885.2 Dolomedes plantarius | reverse complement strand
GAAGCAGTGGCACATTTCAGACTTAAAACAGGCCACGACTGTCTAGCAGAACATTTAAACCGAATTGGCATCCTGACCAAAAGTGAATGCCAGGTCTGCAGGGCTGGCAATATGAATGCAGATCATTTACTTACATGCCCAGGACTTGATACGGAAGCCCAAAAAAGTGAGAACTTTACCAAATTGTACTGGACGCTTAGAGATATGATGAACTTTCTATGAACTTTTAACACCTTTTATCAGACTTTGTTCGCTGTTGTGCTTTATGCATCTGTTCAATGCTTAGTTCTTTGCTGTTTGTGTTGCCTGTAAATATGGATTAATTTTCCAAATAACGCCATAGGTAAAAAAAAAATTAATGCTTTCATTGGGATTAATTAACAATTCGGATTAGTTCTCAATATCGGGATTGATTCTCAATATTCATTCAACCTGGCGGTAACATGTAGTCTGTTCATCAAGATGTCCTTGCAATAAAATTGCGGATGTGCAACAGTTATGGTTTCTCTTCCAGTGCACAATTACTCAAAATGATGGTTTTGTGGGATAGCATGCGATAAATAGTGCAGAATTCATATGAACTTTACCTATACATATTTGATAAACCGTAACGATGTTGGACGTTTCTTCCGGGGGACTCAAAAGAATTCAATCACACATTTGCTATACACGGATACTAAACATGTCAATCCACAGTACCATGGAATGGAGATACTCTAGAAGTAGTCCTAAAAGCTAAAAGTTTTATCCAACGGGGTAACGATATTTTCCTCTAGACACTCTAGACCAATGAGTCTCAACCACTCGTCTGGCGGACAGGAATCGGGTCCGCGGAAAAATTTAACGGGTCCTCGGAGACTTTTACCTGTCCGCGTTAAAAAAATTCTTATTTAAAAAAAAATAATAATAATAACATTTTGTACGATACTTTTTACGTTAATGCCATAATTTTAGGATCTAGAATCCATAATTTTGTCTTCGAATTTGGCAACACTGGAGTGTGCTCACAACAGAAAAAGGGTTGTAATAATAATATGACGGTAATAAAAAATAAATTTAGAAATCGCCTTTCAGTTGTGTATATATAGATATATATATATATATATATATAACAAGAAACGCGTCTTCCTAAATTACTTTAAAGCATATTCTCTTGTAATAAGCACGACCCAGTTTTCCAAAATTGTACCTAAAAGCAAAATAAGTTATAATTTATATTAGCCCTGCAGATCATTAAGCAGGCCTGTGAAAAATCTGTAGTCAATAACATCCCCAGATATCTCTGGAGTGTTCGGTAGTTTATGAGATTCCGAATGTCAGTGTAATGTCAAAATTCTTGTATGGAATTAAACACTCGAATCCAGAGAGGTTAACACAAATAACAATTGAAGAAACTGCACAATTTTTTCAGGATTGGAGCAGATGACGTTGC
>OU015500.1:120684025-120719025 GCA_907164885.2 Dolomedes plantarius | reverse complement strand
ATCGGAGAACTTATTCTTTAAAATGGTACCTCATTTATCGATTTTGGTTAAGCATGAAGGGAGAGAAAGGGATCGTCACAAAAAAATCAACTTCTAGAAATAATATATATGGTTTTTCCATGCAAAAAGAATAACGTACACCTAAGCTAATATTGCCAATAAAGAAATTAATTAATTAAGTCACCGAATGATTATAAAAGCAAACGACTCTTAATTTTAAGAGTTCAGTGCGATTGATAATGGTAAAATAAAAAAAAGCTAGCGGCAGAATACAGGCAGAATGGAATTCAACAATTTAAATGGTAATAAAAAAAGGAACGAAAGAATTTACTAAAAAATACTTTATATTTCGAAAGTACAGACAATTATTTTTTTACCCTGGGTTTTTAAAATATCATCACTAAGGTGGCTCCCGTTATTTGCGATGCAGCGCCAAAGTCATTCTCTAAAGTTTTCCATCACTCTCTTGGTCATCTCCGGATGAATGGCGGTTTCTTCTTCCTCACGAATAGTGGACACAGGGACTCATTGAGTTATTTGAGATGTTCTAATGTTCCTAGGCCGACCTCTTGTATTGCTTGGTAATGCAGACCCACTTTTGAAACCCATCGTAGTATTGTTTTTCAATCAGGATCGGCATCAGTTACATAGAGTCCGAAGTGAGTCCTAAATGCACTCTGTGTCACGGTTACAGAATCATTGTTTCGAAAGAACGCCTCGATAACGAAATTGCTATGTTCACCGGACCAACTTATGGTGTCTACCGACAACTATAAAATCAGCACAATCTTTTGCCACCTCCCCCCCCACTACCACCACCACTCCATTACCAGTGATCATCAGAAATCTGGGAGTCTATTCTGCAGCATCCTGTGTAAGACATTCAGAAACAAATCAATCAATTTCTCATGGAAAATCCTTGTTCTTGGAAACTCATAAGCCAACGCTATAGGAACTAACAAAAGATGGATATTTGAAAATGCGGCGTCAAAATTATTAAAGGAATTGTCATTTTTGATAGATAAGTGTGTGTGGGGGGGGTGAGGGATTATATTCATCTGTGTTTTCCTTATGGTCTTACAGAATTATTATCCAAAACTTAGTCCTAATTGGGATGAAAACTAAATTTCGTAGCAGCAAACAGAAGTAGGAGTTAAAATTAACGTATTTATTATTTAAAAGAAAGTATGGAAATATGCATCATTTTTACACTTTCAGATATATTTTCTGTTCTTTGCAGAAAACGAACCTATGAAAATCCAGGCTATGAAAAGTAAACGTACATCAATGCAGTCTACCCTTGTCAGAATAATAAGTAATGGGATAATGGAACTAAATAAAACTGGTATAAACATTCTAAAATAACTATACCTATTCTAAAATTTAGAGATAGAAAAGTTGTTCGGCCATAAATTTCAAAATAATGCTTTGAAATGGTATAACACTCTACGATCTTTATTTTCATATTCATTGGGTAATATAAAAAGTTAGCATATTTCCTCATATTTTACATCAGCCATCCTTTCTTACGAGATCTAATCAGTTTTCCAACAAAAATGAACTCTCTTTATGCATTATGGAAAATATTCACGAACTTCTCGTGATGTGATGTGAAATTTTCCTTTCAAACCCATTACACGTTCCTTTTTCAGCCATTACACTTGGGACTCCTAATCATAGGCTGTTATTTTTATGCTTTCGTGAACAACATCGATTTGTATCATGATCTTTAATGACCGAAGTTTAAACGACAATTTTAGGAGCTCAGGTACAAATAATTGAGGAGGGATTACTTTTTTCTGCTCCTTATCTCATCTGTCTTTAACGGAGAGGAGATTGCTTTGTAAGTATATGCTTAGTTTTATAAAGCATAAGTATTTTGTTATAGTTACAATTTGTGTTGATGGATGCTTTCTCATTGCATTATTTTCCTTTCTTCCACCCTCAAAAATCCATCTGTATTACATTCAGATTTTGCATTTTTCTCTTCATTTGGGCAATTTTTTTTTTCATTTGACAGTATGTTTGGTTGTAAGCACTAAAACCAATTTTTTTAACTTAATGTTCATTAATCTGAAATCCGGTTCCAAACGCGTAAAACATTGGGATTTGAACCCAGAGTTTCTGGTACTAAAAGACAGCGCCCAAGACTTCCCCATACCTCAGTCATAGCGAGATCTTGGATTCAGGAATTATACAATACTCCAAGTTGTACAAATACACTGTAAAAAAAAATCTACGATTTCAGTTATTAAAATTAAGTTAACCTTTTACAGTTTTGCCGTAAATTTAATACTAATGTATTGACTATAATACTAATGTATAATACTAATGTATTGACTACCGTAAATTTAATACTAATGTATGATCATATTGAGAATACATTAACTCAGTATCAAGATTTTTTTTACAATACTGCTTAAATATCTTGCCTCATATATCTTACTTTACTGTAAGCCATTCATATCAGATATTTTCCCATTAATTAAACAACAGTTAATTCTACATCGACTGTACTACTACTGTACACCTGTAGAGTAAAATTACTCACTTCTACCCAGACTTGGGTGTATATAATTGAAGTGGCACTCTAAATGAATTGATACAAACACAGTTTATACATGAAACAATGTTTATTGAATTCGTTGCACATATAGAATTTGCTTTTACAGCAATAAGCATACGTACTACTTGTACGGAATATATATTAACATTCAATAGAAATACACTTTGCAAATACTCACAAACCAGCAGAGAGTCAAACCAGCAGTACTGCCACGCAAACTTTGGGCCTGCTAAGCACAAGCGCCGGTTAACACCTGGAGCTGCCAAACTCGTAGCTCCCTCTCGCTTATCTATCAACTTTAACAACCTCTTTCACCTCTGTATTAATCAAGCTGCTTGGTATTTATACCAAGCGCGTATGCCGAAATTAGCATATCTCAAGCAGCTTCTTTAATTCACTCACTCAAAAGTTCGATTCTTGTCAATCGAATCTTATGTATACCTTACACACTGATAGCTTTTACTCGTATTTAGCCCTTCTATATACATCTTTTCTATGACGTCCTTTCGAGATGTGCATAATCCGCAGTGTATTGTTGAAATGGTGTTATCATTTCCACAAAGTGCTCTTTTCATTATTTTAATAACCCCCAGTAGGTTTTTCAAGATGAGCGCTTTTAAGATTTTGCTAGTTAAGATGGGGTTTTGTAGTATAACTGCATAATTAACGATACACATTGGACTTCCCAATCATCCTAATATTCTTATTTTTTTCTATATAGTTCAGCTGTCACGCTTAATTATGATTAATTTATTTATTTTACTTTTGCAGTTGCGTACATCCTAATCTAACCCGTTTTGTTATAATATATATATATATATATAAAACAGTTCCGTAACTGACGGACTGATTGACTGACTGATATTACGCACAGACCAAACCCCTGGACCTAATGGGTTGAAATTTCGCATGGCGATTCTTCTTATAGTGTAGGGGTGCACTAAGAAAGACTTTTGAGAAATTCTTCTTAGTTTTTTTTAAATTAAATTTTTAATCTCTTTTTGTAACTTTCTTTAAAGTTTGCATTCCAAATAATAATCTGAGGGTTATAAAATTTATATCACAAGAAAGATCATAAAAGTTCCTTTAAAATGAAATCTTATTTGAATCTTTGTTCCATTCTTTTTATTTTTTGGTGAATTTTTAAAGATTAATTTTTAGAATTTTATTTATTAAATGCTGATCACGTGGTTTCTTCTTCTTTTTGTGATACTTTAAACTAATTTTGCGTCCCGTTCATAACAACGAATTAAATTGAATTTTTTTTTCTTTCGAATGCGGCAGACGATTGGACATTATCCAAAAAATATTAAAATACAGAAAAGAAATGTTCCTCAAAGTGTACTATATTAACTGTACTATATTCTTTAGTATGTTCTATTATATTTAATTTGAATATTTTCTTCTACATTATACATTTATAAAAAAATCATAAAGGATATTTTTATAGACAAAATAATGTAGAATAAAATATTCAAATTAAATCTAATAGAACATACAAAAGAATATAGTGCAGTTAATATAGTGCAGTTTGAGGAACATTTCTTTTACTGTATGTTAATATTTTTTTGGATAATGGCCAATCGTCTGCATTCGTCCAATTCGTCCAATCTTGCGTCGTGTCCAATCGTCATTAGCAAGAAAGAAAAAAAATGTCTATTTCGTTGTTATGCACATGACGCAAAATTAGTTTAATGTATCACAAAACGAAGAAGAAACCACGTGATCAGAATTTAATAAATTAAATTCTAAAAAATAATCTTTAAAAATTACCAAAAATCAGAAAATGGAGCAAAGATTCGAAAAAGATTCCAGTTTAAAGGAATTTTTATGATCTATCGCATGACATAAATTTTATAACCCTCGGGTTATTATTTTAAATACAAACTTTAAAGTATGTTACAAAAACAGCTTAAAAATTTAATTAAAAAATCTAAGAAGAAATTTTTTAAAATCTCTCATAGTGCACCCCTACACTATAAGAAGAATCGGCATGCAAAATTTCAGCCCTTCAGGTCCAGCGGTTTGGTCTGTGCGATATATGTCAGGCAGTCAGTCAGTGAGTTACGGAACTCTTTTTTATATATAGATTTACTACTAGTAACATATTTTTCCTTTGAATGTAATACCATGGATGTAATATTCCAAAATGATATCAATATTTATATTATCATTGGATCATTATAGTGGGATAATTCTTTTTCAAAGAAACTTTATCTAAAAGATGATTTCAAAAATTCAAAGACAGTAGTAAAACATAAATATCTTAGAACAGAATCGGTGCTTAAAATGCACAATTCAATAGCTCAAAGAACAATAGTGGAATTTTATTATATTTCTCAGAAACCAATTTCCTGAACCTTTCAAGATAAGCTAGGATTTCAATTTTCGAAATTTCACGTAGGCATGAAAATATATTGTCAGAAATATTTATTAGGGATTGATAATAAAAGATGATTAAGGTGTTTTTTAGAATTTTTCAGATTGTACTTTTGTAACTCTTTCTACTTCTCTCCTGGTGAAATTGCATAACTCCAAACAGATATCAGGAAAAAATTATAATGACGCTGTTTATAAATTTACGCGATGAATAGGAACATGGCATATGATAGGATAGTTTCTCTACGAACAATTTTGCCATTATAGAAATTTAAAGAATACGGAAAAGAATATTTTAAAGAATATTTGAAAGTCCATACTCTGAAAGCAAAAATGATCATAATGCATGATATAAGTGGCCGAAACGAATATTGTCCAACATATTTAACAGTTGGATCTTTTTATTACTTAATAATTAAACTTAATATACAATGTTTCAGAAAACTTGACATTATTTGAGATATAAATATCGCAACAAATACTTTGGCTAATCTAATGAAACTGATGAGGCTTATTGTTAAGCAAGGAAACATTTATTAACCAAAATATGAATGAAAAATAAAAATGCATGTGGATTCCGTGAATGCTTTTACAAATGTTCAATCTGCATGCCATATGTGACACGACACAACTCAAGTTGGTATTCTCACTAAATGCACTGAAGCACGTCATTGGTTAACAGTTATCAAAAGGACATTGATTATCTGCTTGATATCCACTAAATTTGAAGGAAGCGGGGGTACATAGGGGAAACCCTTGTACCTAGGGCCATCGTGTACCTAGGGCCACCATGCTTTATTTAAAGAATTATTATTTTACAGCATTTTTACTCATTGGAGTGAGTGACAACATTGTTTCAAATCATAACATTCATTTTTAATGAAAGCAAGAAGAAGCTATAGTTAAATAGAAAAGAAAGTCTTGATTTGATGATCCAAACTAAATTTTTTCACTTCAATTTGAAGTCTTATTTTGTGAAATTAAGTGAAAACTTATGTTTTAATGTATAGCAGATATTTTTTGTAATCATTAAAGGAAAAAATTATATGAAAATAAAGTTTGGTTTCTGCAGGTCTTTGGCTATGGAAGCAATTTTGCCAAAAACAACATCTTGTACCTAGGCCATAATCTTGTCTTATACCTAGGGCCATGGCCTCTGGTAGAAAAGAGGTGGACGAAAACTTTCAAGTGTAGAATTCTCACTGATACCCCAGAGAAAAATGAAAATCAAGCACAATTATCGAAAAAAGTAATTGATAAAAAAAAGATTACGAAATCTGTGTTTGAAACAGAATATTTATGTGGAATCATTAAGAAGACAAAGGAGAAAAAACATACATTAGAAAGTGATGAAATAATAAACATTTCTTTCTTTAATACATTGCCTACAATTAATATTTCTTCCTTACGAATATTTTAGAAGTTGTGCATGAAAGAAATAATGTTTGAAAGAAATTGTTTTTTTTATTGTAAACAACAATTTCAGTATTTGGAAATAACTGGCCCTAGGTACAATATTGTTATTGTACCTAGGGCCATTTGTAATTTTTTTTAAATTTTCAATATCATTTACAAGTTTTTTTATACACTTGATGTGATTTTTATTTAAAGAGAATAAATCACGTAATGTATACAAACTATTTTTATTATTGTAAGTTAGTTATAAGTAAAGATACTGCCATTTGAAAATAGCCGGCCCTAGGTACAAGGGTTTCCGCTAAACCAGGTCTTCAACATTCCCCTACAGGAAAAAATCACAAGACGTCAAGTCTGGTGAACGTGGCTGCCATTTCAACAACACATTGTCTTGATCTTTAAAATATCGAAATAAGAATTTGACTTCTTGCAACATATATTATAATATTAAGTCTTTTGAACGAGCATTGGAGAGTTATTAGTTCGTGAAATGTTGTCAAATTTTCTGAAACAGCCGGTTTATGCCAGGCTTGCCTAATTCGTACCTATATTTAATAATCAACTAAATGCGTGCTATGTCCTGATCAAAGGATACAACGACGGTTTGCTCTAATTCAGTCCCAAGAGCAGTATAGTGCGGCTTTTGCGACTCTATGAATTTTTTTCAAAATTTGTGCCGTAGGCGTAAGAGCTGACTCTAACCTATGTGGCAATCCAGTAAACACAGACACAAGTGTATTTTTCTAGACAGTGGTCGATATAAGAAATTCATTCAAAATATATGATGCATGATGACCACATAAACTCATAGAAGTTTAGTCACTACGTGATTGAATTTCTAGGAGGGAAAGAGCAGTGTTTAAATAAAGATAAATAATGAAAGATATATATATTTTTTAAATTATGCTTTCAACGTTTCATTTTGATGCAAAGTTTCATGTAAAAGGAAACTATATATCAATTGACACTGAAACTGTGAGAATAAAATGAATTGAAATTTTTGACCTAACAATTATATTACAAAACTTGTAAGTATTTCCTGAGATCAGAAGTATTTCAAAAAAAAAAAAAATTCCACACTAGAATATTTGCTGTAACGTAATCGAATATCAGTGCTTTAAGACTGATACATCAGTGCTTTAAGACTGATTACATCAGTGCAGTAACAATTAATTAGTGATAACTTCATATATGGCTTATATACATCGGATGGAGTTTAATTTTTTCTATGATTTTGAGCATGAAACAAAGACTGTGTTAACTGAAATATGAAAAAGTGAAAGCGACATAATTTAAACCACCAAACTGTCAACAATCGGTAGCTGTTCAGCATAACCATAATCTTCGGCAAGATGTTTCTTCATTCTAACAAGAGTTAACAGTTTTATTTGGTACTATCGTTTAAACATAAATTATTCCTCTTACAATTAGGAATATCTGAAAGTTTCGTTGCCATTTTCCCTAGGTAATTTGAGCAAAGCATAAGCAACAAGAACGTGCAGTAATGCACACGGGCTTCACACTGACGACAGCTGACAACAAGTTGGTACTGGAGCTTGTAAACCTTGAGTTAACATATCAGCCATTTTGTTGCCCTCTACCCGTTTGTTGCCGACGTTGGTTTAAAACCCTCGATTTATTAAGTGTTAAAAATTTACGAAGCCTAGTTAGATGTCCAGAAGAGAATATTTCCAATTACGTTAGAAACAGATTCGATAGTTTCAAATTACCATTTGATAAAGAAAAGCTGAAAAAATTACGATTTAATGCGGTATATTTATTTAGTTGGTCGGAGAAGTTTCACCAAATAGGGTCAGTCTTTGGAATTTTGTGATCGCTTTCTTACGTTTTATCTTTTTAAGCATGATTATAGGTTTTTAATTATAATTTATCATTTCTTTTGAAATTATTTCATTCTTTGTTTTAGCTTTCATATATTTAAACATTTTTGGAAAATGAAAGAAAACTGTATAAAACCCTCAGTGACAATATTTCTTACATGCCTTTAATATGTTTACGGTATCTGTCTTGGACGACAAATATGCACTCTGTCACAAAAAAATATATGCACCCAGAAGAAATCGAGCTACTATCACGAAACTTGGCAGGAGTGTAGTCTGGTAAGAGATAAGCAAGTGATTAAAATTTCGACGCCAATGAGACAAGGGTAAGCGTGCTATGCGCATATGAGATGCGTAGCAGGGAGAGTTTAAAAGCATGATTTCTCGTGCCATAGGGTTATGCAAACAAATCTGTCGACTTGGATGGGCGGTATTGTGATTAGAGATCACGTTATTTTTTTAATGTGTTTTTTAATGTAATAAAAACATGACGTACACAAGTGGTCTATATTGATAGCACTAGAATCTTCAGAGGCTGAAAACGAGCGTTAGAGATTAAAGCTTAACAAAATGATTTATGCAATGATATTTACGTCATTACAGCTTATATTTTAATTTCCGAAAACGCGGCTAATGTGTCTAATGAGCTTCATCAAACTGTCACTTCTCCAGCGAAAGTGCTAAATGTTTTCGTAGTTTCTGAATTTTTACAATGTGAGAACATCAACTCCGGTTCATTTTCTAAAGGAGTGGAAGGGTAATTACAGCACGACGCACGTAAAAATAATTAGAAGAATTAAAAGTGCATTAAGAAAAGTTGGGCTTTGCCCTAAGATCTTTCCTTCTTAAATATAAACTACCTACTTTAAATGCTTATCTACTACTGGATGGAGAATTTTTTTAAGGCTCAATGTTATTAACATTGAAATGAAAAAGGGGGTAACAAAAGAGATTGAAACTTCATACTTTGATAATTAACTCGCCCGGGTTTTGTCTTACATCCTATCCAAATTTCACTTTTGTTCCCCGAAAAAAGAGCTTTTCTTTCGGCGCACATCTTGTACGCAATTTGTCTACGCGATAAAGAATGTATAGCTTATATGCGTTAGTTCCGAATTGTTTAAAACTGTGTGTGATACAAATAATTAATAGTTATTTTTTTCCAAACTACTTATAGGTGAATCCAGTGGTGAGATATTCGTCTGCTTAAGAACATGTTTTAGTGTAAAGTTTCTTCCCACAGAATAATTCAATTTTATGGTTTTAGCGCGTCATAGCTTTTTGAGTAAATATAGTATTTAAATAAAATTACATTTTATTTTCATAAAATTATATAATGAGTTAATAACTTACATGTAGATGATACTAATTATGTTTTCATAACAAAAGAATGCTCTTGGCTTCAAGGAAACAAATGAAACCAATTGGCATCCTAACCCGACTGTATTTGCTCAAATAAAAAAAACAGAAATTTTCAAAACTATATAACATAAAATATTATAGCGGATATAAAATAATATAAATTTTATAGGAGATATAAAATACTATATAATGTTATAGCATATATATATATATATATATATATATATATATATATATATATATATATATATATAAAATATTATACAAGAATAGTTGCGTATGAAGATCGCGCATGCAACATGTACAGTGATATTCCTGAAGAATAACAGGAAAATGGCTAGTACACATTCTATAGCACTGTTCCATTAATTTTCATTAAAATTTAATTGCAGATATACAGGAGAGTATTCTCTATTACAAAATATACATACATACATAAATATATATATACGTATATACCCAGTGGCAGAAAGTTTTGTAGCTGTGTGCGACAAGCTTTTAAAATTTCATAATCTGTCTGCAAATTTTGCGTGTAATTTTATCAAATAAATAATACATTAAACCAGCTATTTTTTATTATTTTATTTAAAACATGGTAAGCATGATGCATTCTCATTAATTTTGCTTATAACTTTTGAAGTTACTAAGCGTTTCATCATCTCACTTCTTGTAGGGTTTCTAAAATGAAGAAGAACCATACATGGACAATAAAGCTGCTTTTAAAAATCATTTGGTACCTTTATAACCAGATGGGGGCCCATTCAGTTGAATAAAAACCCTCTTATCATTAGTGCCCACTTCTTCATCTTTCGATCTCAGCCTATGTTTACCAACGACATCAATTACAGACCCCCAAGTCTCACATACAGCTTCAGAGAGTGGCATTGAAATAACGAAAACAAGTAACTTTAGAAATGTAGGAAGTTTTTCCTTCAGTTCTTGGAATGCAATTTTAAATAAATGCTTCAGATCTGGTGCATCACCCTCAGTAACAATTGTGTATACTCTATTGCACACCCATTCATTGAATATCTGATATTCAAACCACAGAGTCTTTCTTAATGTCCACGGAAGGAAACACATTTAAAATGTCATTGAAGCTATCTTCAGTGAGTCCCTTGTTCGGTTTTGCTTATTCTATGCTAACATTGTTTTTTGGATAAACCAAAAACTTACAGTTGAACAAAACACTGCTCTGATCAATGACAGAAAAAAATGTTGGTTTACCATCTGATTCAGTTTCACAGAAATATACACTGAACTGTTCAATTAGAGCTTTTACATAGTTTGATAGGCATAAGAAATTACCTCTTAGCTCATCACATTCACTAGCTTTGTGTTGTGATCTAAGACTCTGTAAGCTAATTGGTTTCTCAGGAAGGGGAACGCCATGGTATGTACTGGAAATACCACTATTTGATGAAGGAAACATTTCCAGTTCTGTTGATAACAAGAGAAGAGGTACATAATGCTGCGTACTGCCACGGAAAAAATATGTCCGAGAGTTGTGGACAATTTTTAAAGCATTTTATTGGTGCAGACAAAAAATGTCCGAAATTTGCGGACAATTTTTGAAATTGTTTTCATTAGTGCAGACAAAAACTGTCCGCAAGGGGTTTTCTATGTCCGCGACGACGTCGCCGTGTCGCGGTGTTTCTGCCACTGGGCGTATATATATATATATATATATATATATATATATATATATATATATAAATAAAATGACCCAGTAAGTCTTTCCAAAAACATAATTGGTTGTTTTTGTTTTAATGAATAGTTTGTTCCGTTGCATTAATATGTTAAACATAACAATAGGTTAAAATAGAAATAATAACTACTAAAAATAAAAATAAAAAACATAAGTAAAATAAAATATTAATAAAAAATAACTCATAGTAGTAAAAATAATGAAAACCAAATAATAATTAAAGGATATTAGTCTTAAAATACGGTAACCTAAGTAAGTCTGTTACTGGGAATCCACTACCTCAATGGTTGCAAGTTTTATAACGTCAGTCATCTTGCGGTTACAAGTTCTTAACTTCCATTCTGACTAGCGCCAGGCTTGGTGTTCTTTGGTTAAGTACTTTTAATCAAACTTGATTCATTTAATAATCAATTCTTCTGTTAATAATGGATTGTACGGTGTCTGAGTGTGTTTATTTAATAGATCATACTCATCAGAAACAATCCATTGGTTTTTAGACAGTATTGACACCGCTGATGAAGAAATGCTGTCAAAAACGTTATTCATACTTTTATTTACTTGTTTGTTCCTCGCTGCAAGTAGCTTTAGAGCTATTACTGGTTTTCTCTTTCATCTTATTCTTATATATATATATATATATATATATATATATACACACACACATATATATATATATATATATATATATATATAACTATCACTATAAGCCTGTTATTAAAACTTCAACAATAGGTTTCAAATTAAACTGTTTTATACAAAATTTTGGTCAGTATCTGTCCTCAGTAGTTTGAAAAGCAGCTGCATATTAGTTATAGATATATTTGCTTTAAAGTCAGTATCGAAAGGTCCAGTATTTTGAATTATTCTATAACATATTGATAACTTTTTTTTCTTTTTCAATATATTAAGATTTTATTGGACTCCCTTAAGTGTACATATAAAATGTTGATCCCTAAGAAATACCTTTTTATGCCAGGTTAACAAAGCTTTCATTGTAACAGACAGTTTAAAAAAAATTCTGTCGATAATAATAATACACTTTATAAATCAATTCGAATATTTAAGTTCTTTAAAAATATTACTTTAAAAGATGGAATCCATTCTTCTTTTCAAAAGACAAATTAGGATTTATTGGGAGAAAGAAAGTAATAGCTACTCAAAAGATTCATTCGTTTAGCTCAAAAATAATCAAAAATATTTCCATGAATTTTAAAAAAAACTATTCAAACAGCAGAACTAAAACCATGAATCAAAAACTCTAATTATGCTATGAACTGTGATTGAAAAAAAAAGCATTATTTCTATTCGGCAAATTTTTATTTTATTGGTGGTCTTTTGAGTTTTCTATTTGAAGTATATTTATTGATTGTATTCTGCATTCACATAGAGAAGAAAGAAATGTGCCGCGTTTAGATTTTAAAAGTCACCGCCGGATTTTTTTTTCCTTCTAAACAAAGATTTTTCTTGGCAGTAGTTCAACTGTACCTGATAATTCTTTTTTTTTCGTTTTTAGCGCAACAACTAAACTAAATTGATTTAAAAAGTGACTAAGAAAGAATTCTATTTAAAAGAAAATTTTTAAACTAAATAAAAGTATTCGTTTGTTTATTTGCATTCATTCTTCTAGGGGTAATTTTCGTATTTTTATGCCTTAAGAGATTTTAAAAACAGCATTATTTTACAGTATTAGTTATTTTATAGTATTATTTTGTTAACAATTTTAATAAATTTTATGTTATTTAAAAACTAATTTTTAAACAATTACTGAAAAGTAAGTATTGAACTTTGGTTTATTTCAAAGTTAAACTCGCGTCAGACTGCGTTATTTGCACGTTATGACTTTATATGGTTGATTATGGGTTAGATTACTGACTGTAATTTCATATATTTGTAATATATTACAGCAATATATTTCTTGTATGGACTCTCGAGTCGAACGGAGAGCAACTTCATAACGACCTCCAGGTCAGGAGCGAGAATCGAACCCACGACCCCTGGAGTCATGCCAGTGTTTTCTAATCACCAGAATATCCAGGCAACTGAGGGAATTTCATATTTTAAGGGCTATCCATTTCTCTTCCTCCCTCTACTTCTTTTTGTGACTAATTTGCAAGATGTTTCATATTAACTTCAACAATGCTGGATTTCTTCCGTACATAAACAATTCAATTTTAATTCCCAAATATTAAACTAATGTACATCGCCAAATATTAATCGACAGAATTAAAGTGTAATATTCAGATATTAGCGTTTAGCGAGGATCCTGTTGATTTCATATATTAATGAAATTTAGATATTATAACGGAAGATTTTTTTTAACGGAAAAAGTAATTTTTTCTTATCATTTGCTCAATGTATTAGAAAATTGAATTGTTGGCACATTTTTTTTCATTAAGCGTAATAGCTAAACTAAGTAAATCACAGATGTATGAAGGAACTAGCTGAACACCCGTGCTTCGCTACGGAGTACATTCAAATTAAATACAACGGTCAATGTAAGCAATTAATCCAAAAAAAAAAAAAGATTTTTTAAAATTTTAACGGATATTTTTATAGACAAAATAATGTAGATGAAAATATTCAAATTCAATCTAATAGAACGTGCAAAATAATATCGTGCAGTTAATAAAGTACAGTTTGAGAACATTTATTTTAGTGTATTTTAATATTTTTTTGGATAATGTCCAATCGTCTGCCGCATTAGAAAGAAAAAAAATGTCAATTTAATTCATTGTTATGCACGTGACGCAAAATCAATTTAAAGTGTCACAAAAAGTAAAGAAACCACGTGATCAGCATTTAATAAATTAAATTCTAAAATTGAATCTTTAAAAATTCACCAAAAAATCAGAAAATGGAGGTAAAGATTCGAAAAAGATTTCATTTTAAAGGCTTTTTAGGATATTTCTCGTGATATAAATTTTATAATGCTCAGATTATTATTTTAAATTCAAACTTAAAACAAGTTACAAAAACAGCTTAAAAATTTAATTTAAAAAGATCTAAGAAGAATTTAAAAAAACTCTTTCTTAGTGCACCCCTACTCTATAAGAAGAATCGCCATGGAAAAATTTAGTCCTTTAGATCCAGCGGTTTGGTCTGTGCGTTATCTGTCGGTCAGTCAGTTATGGAACTGTTTTATATACATAGATGAAACTTTAAAAAATCTGATTAAAAGTGTTTATTTTCACAACACGCATTTACCTAACAGCACTTGTATTTCTTTTGCACTCTGCAGGTACCTGAATGATTTCTTTTACGGGTTATAGTTCTCAAAATATTATGATTTTAGATTGATGCATTATTTTTTTCATTAATGTGCAAACTTCCCAATTTTGTGCGATACTGATTGCAAGCTGTTGAATATGTGAATAGGCATGCTGAAGCCAGTGGTAACTTAGTAATTTCTCTGTTTTAACTTCTCCTTCGTTTTTGTTCAATGCCAGTACACTCCCATATTTGCAATCAAGTCTGTATTTATTCACATAACACCATATTTTATGCTCACTCCATTGTAAACACTGTTAAGCGGTGAATTATCGAAACTCATGCAGGAAAACTTATAGGCCAAATTATTTCTACACCAGTTTAAGTTATTAGCAGATGACATCGGTTTAACTTTGCATTCATTTGGATCTTTTGCACCATCAACTATTCCTTACATGTTTTAAAAATTATTCCCCGTAATAGGAATTACTGACTATGCCTTCATTGAACTACGTAGATATATTTCTTCCATTTTATATCTCACTCTAGATGCAGTTTTGCAAGTTAATCGTAAACAGGAAAGAGAAATCCTTCGCTATAAAATACAGAGATATATTTTAAACTCCAATGTCCGAGAACGTCCAAGCTATGCGACATCGCAACAAGATATAAATGCCTTCCTCACCAACAAAACACAATGGTATGAAAGAACCCAATTAGCCCAAGTACATCGTCGACCTCTAGCATAAGCCATAAGTCGTTCTTCGAAACTATGCCGACGTAAGTTCTCAGCGTCGAATTTCATTTCTGTTCTACCCAAGAAGTATTTTTTCTTAAAATAACTTCTTAATATTTACACATTCGTTTCTTTTTCTTTCGTAATCTATATATATAAAACAGTTCCGTAACTGACTCATTCATTCATTCATTCATTCATTCATTCACTGACTGACTGACATACAACGCACAGACCAAACCGCTGGACCTAAAGGGCTGAAATTTCCTGATTTTTGGTGAATTTTTAAAGATTAATTTTTAGAATTTAATTTATTAAATGCTGATCACGTGATTTCTTTTTCTGGTACTTTAAATAAATTTATTGTCACGTGCCAAAAAAAAAAAAAGACAAAAAAATATTTTTTTCTTGCTAATGCGGCAGACGATTGGACTTTATTTTGTCTATAAAAATATCCCTTACGATTTTTTTTATAAATATGTTTTTTTTACATCAATTATATACATTGATCGTCGTATTTATTATAAATATATATATATATATATATATATATTTATTATTTTTTTTTGGAATTAATTGCATACATTGACCGTTGTATTTAATTTCAATGTACTCCGTAGCGAAGCGCGGGTTTTCAGCTAGTCTATATATATATAACAGTTCCGTAACTGACTCATTTATTCACTGACTGACTGACTGACTGACTGACAACGCACAGACCAAACCGCTGGACCTACAGGGCTGAAATTTTGCATGGCGATTCTTCTAATAGTGTAGGGGTGCACTAAGAAAGATTTTTCAAAAATTCTTCTTAGATTTTTTAAAATTAAATTTTTAAGCTGTTTTTTAAACTTGTTTTTTACGTTTGCATTTAAAATAATACATAGGGGGTTATAAAATTTATATCACGAGAAAGATCATAAAAATTCCTTTAAAATGAGATCGTTTTCGAATCTTTACCTCCATTTTCTGATTTTTGGTGAATTTTTAAAGATTAATGTTTAGAATTTAATTTATTAAATGTTGATCACGTGATTTCTTTTTCTGATAATTTAAATAAATTTATCGTCACGTGCATAACAACTAAATAGACAAAAAATATTTTTTTTCTTTCTAATGCAGCAGACGATTGGATATTATAAAAAAAAAAATAAATATCCTTTACGATTTTTTTATAAATATATATATATATTTATTTTACATCAATTGTATACATTGATCGTCGCATTTATTATAAATATATATATTTATTTTTTTGGCATTAATTGCATAAGTTGACCGTTGTATTTAATTTGAATGTACTCCGTAGCGAAGCGCGGGTTTTCAGCTAGTATTTTTATATTTAGAAAGTCAATGTAAATAATGACATATGAGGTTATCAACATTAACCATTGTTGAAAAATTTTATAAGTTAAGATAGTATTTACAGTTTCTGTGATTGCTTGATAAGTATTTTTAGATTTCCGGTCTTGTTTCGAAATAAAAACACAATTTGTGGCACTAGGAATCCCCTATGGTATTATCTTCTATCGCAGGGAGTTGAGTTACGATGGCAACGTAGGTGCGTCGACGAATCCGTTGGCGTACACATAGAAAAATAGTTTGTCGGTGAACTCACTCGTCAGGGGAACTCGCTTTTGGCGAGTCTAAAATCCCACAATGGAAAGTGGGTCCCACAACCTACTTCCAGAAACGGGTGCGTTTAACAGCTTTTGTGAGTTTAGAAACTCTTTGATTGGATTCATTAAAGCGATATGTGTATTGAGCCTAATCAAACACACACACACACACACGCATATATATATATATATATATATATATATATATATATATATATATATATATATATATATATATATATATATATATATATATATATATATATATATATATATACCGGGTGATTCAAAAGTCAGGACGAACTTTAAAAATGAATAATTCGAAAACGAATAAAGAAAAAAAGATGCGGTTTACACCAAACGATGGAAAAGAATCCCGGTTTTGTGTGGCAACGAAAAAAAATAGTTCTGTTGGCGACCAACAGATGGCGCTGTCGGATTTCTGATATAGGATTATGCAAAGCAACAAACGATATAAAAATTAGCAACTGCGGCAGGTAATGGTAGTCGAAGCTTATATGCATCGAAATGCTGTCCATAGTTGAGAAAGACCTCGTAGTTAAACTGTATTAAAAGAATTCGGAAAGTGCCATTGCGGCATTGCGAACATCTCGCTACATGAAGGGTATGCGAGATAGCAAAGGACCAATAATGTCTTCTGCATTGAACAAAATGATGAAGAAATTTGAAGCTACTGGTTCTTTGGCGTTACGTCTAAGAAGTGGACGTCCCTAAGCAGGCGCTGCTGTTGCCACGACAGTGGAGCAGACGGTGCAGTCCATGTCGTCGGTTTCTGCACATGGGGAGTGCAGTGCTCGAGAAGTTTCGAGGCAGACAGGAGTGTCGTACGTAAGTTTCTAGAGAGCACTGCGAATAACCCTGAAACGGTATCCCTACAAGTTGCAACATAACCAAGAACTGAAACCTCTTGACTTCGACTCTCGCCAAGATTTTGCGAATTCAGTATTCAATAAGATGGAAGAGCAGCACGACTGGCTTCACACTGTGCTTTGGACAGATGAAGCGCATTTCACACTCTCTGGCGCTGTTAACACCCACAATTGTCGAGTGTGGACCACAGAAAATCCACATGCATTTGTTGAGGTACCCTTGCAACAGCCTAAAGTGACAGTCTGGTGTGGCTTCACTGCTGATTTCATAATTGGTCCATTTTTTTTTCCCGAGGAAGTCACAAAGACGGGTTTCAAAACAGTTTTTGTCACTGGTCAGCGATATGCAGCACTGTTACAGAACAACATTAATCCTGAACTGCAAGCGCGACAGGCACTCCAAACAGTCACCTTTATGCAAGATGGAGCCCCACCTCATATTGCTCTGCCTGTGCAACGCCTGCTACGCTCAACATTTGGGGAGGATCGCATTATCAGTCGATGCTTTAATCTCGCATGGCCTCCAAGATCTCCCGTTCTGACACCCTGTGCCTTTTGGCTGTGGGGATTCTTGAAGTCAAAAGTGTACCGCAACCAACCGGCATCACTAGCAGCACTGAAAGATGCCATCCGCCAAAATGTGTCTGCCATAACGCAAGAAATGCTACTCAATACTGTGAACGGTGTGGTGACTAGTCTCACAGCGGTACTTCTGAATGATGGACAACACATTGAACATTTACTGTAATTAACTGTAATTTAGCTGACTTGTAACTTGCAAACATTTTTTTCATTTGTAAATCATCTTTTGGTAAAATAAAAAGCTATAGCGCCATCTGTTGGTCGCCAACAGAACTATTTTTTTTTCGTTGCCACAAAAAACCCGACTTCTTTTCCATCCGTTTGGTGCAAACCGCATCTTTTTTTCTTTATTCGTTTTCGAATTATTCATTTTTAAAGTTCGTCCTGACTTTTGGATCACCCGGTATATATATATATACACACATATATATATATATATATATATATATATATATATATATATATATATATATATATATATATATATATATATATATATACATATATGTATATATGTGTGTGTGTGTGTGTAAGTAATAGTAACGCCCCTCCCCATTTATTACATATGTTCGTACCACTTATGTAACTACTTCCGTTCTGTATAGCACCTAGCTGTTGCTGAATATATTGCACCATAGTTGATCACGAGGAGAAACGACACTAACCTCTCCTTTGTGCTGGTGTGAAGGTCGAACATATTTGAGGATCGTTGAAAACACTGGATATTGCGTATAATTTTTAAATGATTTAGAGATCGAATTAGACATTTTTTACGAGAAATTTAAATTTTAATTACTATGCTTTTTCCAAAAAAATTTAAATCTCATATCATTATTAAATATTACAGGAAACTCAAAAAAAATTGTTTTTATCTGATTTACTATAAACTCGATCATTTATAATTTTTATTATATTTCTTCTATTAATTTCATATCTGAAAGCGATTTTTGTCTAAGTCTTTCTCAAACGAATAGTACGAAAACTTGATTTTCGTCATCAATTCTTCCAAGGTAATCAGCTGAATATTTTATCATTAACGGGAGTATTATCGGTCATTTATCTCTATTTTATACCTTATCAAAATATACCAACCCCTACATACCTAGTTCATAAAACACGTCATAAACTGTACGCTTATTCAGACACCAGACCATTTTATCTTAAAAGATCTTCATTTACAACGCAGGAAATCTCAGAAGCCACCACTAAAAGCTAATGCTCATGAAATATTGCAGTTCATGTGATCTTTTGAAATACCAGTGATTAACTTTATTAACAACTTTGAAATAACGTGCTTTAGCGAATAAATGAATCAACATACATTCCGCCCGACTTGTTACATTAAGTCTAGCATACTCGCAGAAATTACTCTGAATGCTATATATCGTTTTAACCACGTCCATGATTGAAACGAATTACTTTTAGTGCATTTTCTAAGCATTTCAAAATGAATTTTGTAATCAAAAGGATCAAATAAATAGTTATTTACGTTATTGAGAAAATGTATTTTGAGAGCAGCCTCGTGATTAAACATTTTATACGCAATCACACGGTGTGTGTGTGTGTTTGTTTACGCTATTTGCTTCATTATTATGAAAATAGTTGTAAGATAATGGAATAATAAATGCAAAAGAAGAAGCCCATTGAATTAAAAATATGCTGCAGTCATCTAAAGAATTTATCAACCTGAAAATTACTTTAGATATATCATGTGGAAACATATTGATCTTTCCTCTGTAATTACACATTTATTAGGCCTTTTGTTGTTCCCTGATATACATTTATTTTCAATGTGTTTCGAAGTATTATTTTTATATGAAACTTTATTTCCTTTCATAACTAATTAAGACACAAGTATTTGAAAGGAAAATAAGAAATTGATGAAATATTCGGGAATACGAATCAGGAATTTAAAACGAAAAATATTTTTTTCGCTTTAAATGAATGGAACTTTAAATGATAAAAAATTATTTCTTTTTTATGCGGAAATTGCAAACTTATTACTGTGAGAGGTGACTTTAAAAAATAATTAATAACTAAACGTTTCAACTGATTAAAAGTGTTTACAATAAATGCAACGTCGCAAAACGATTTTAATATAATAAAAGACTGCTGCATAATTTAATTTATTTTTTTAATACCTTAGACATTCACTCAAGAAAACATTTTGTTATTCATCGTAATCGGAAGGTTTTATATTATTTCGAAAGGGCCTCAGATAGGCTAATTTAAGGTTATAAATAATTATCAAAAGGTCTATTACTTAGTTCTCTAAATCTAAATCCTTTCGAGAACACACACACACACACACATATATATATATATATATATAAATAAATAAACAAATATATATATATATATATATATATATATATATATATATATATATATATATATATATATATATATGTATATGTATATATATATATATATATATATATATATATATATATATATATATATATATATATATATATATATATATATATATATACATATTTATTTATTTATTTATTTATTTATAGATATCAAGCAAATGTGTCTATCATTTTCTATGCAAAATTAGTGACGAGAGATTGAGGTTTTGAACACTCATATGATGTAGTAGTTAATGTTAAGAATGATCTGAGGCAATAAAAGAAGCACTCTTTCACAAATCGTATCAATCAGAAATAACCTATCAGGCTTCCTTGTGTACCTAGAAATTGTAAATAAAAGTACAGGCACTCCAAATTACTTCATTAGTATCCTTTCCAGGCAACTAGAATTTTAAATATCATTGAATATAAATTCGGTCATTCATTTCTAATTTCGAGAAGATTTCATCTGTACTTTAGGTAAAAAAGGTTTGAATGAAGATAGTCCATGGAATATCATAATGTTAAGAGTTTAATTTAAACAATTATTTTATTATGTCACAGTTTTATGGTATTTCTATCGAAAAACTGTCTCTCACTGTACCATTTAAAATTCTTCTTTTTGAAGACGATGCTTCTGTATTGTAAAGGAGTATAAATATATATTTTTTGTATATATATATATATATATATATATATGTATATATCTATATATATATATATATATATATATATATATATATATATATATATATATATATATATATATATATATATATATATATGAAATATGTTGATTTTTATGTCTCAAAATGGACTTATTGCACTGTCAAGCTAATACCTAGTGTTTACTTTTATTCAATAACTTTTGAAATGTAATAGCGTTATCGTATGAAAGTAAGGATCCATAAATTTTGCCGTCAGTTATTATTTAATCACATGCTAAAGTTACCCTTTTATGCATGTATTGCTTTCATTATTCGCAATATAATGTCATTACGAGAATAATCTTTCATCATTACTTAATACACTGTGATTGAACATTATTTGCAACTCCTTACTTACATATTGATATTTAATTATTAATAAATTAAATTAACTCCCATGCTAATCACGAGTTCATAAAATTAAATCCAAGGCATTTCTCTCGTAATCAGTTCTTCAGGTTTGTTTTAGGTTTTAAAAAACTGTCTTAAATTGCATTTAATGTACAGGGTATTTAATAATTCCTATAGGCAATGGATTTTAAATTACATCATCTATAGAATTTTCATTTTCATTTTCTCCCATTTACTGTTATTTGTAGAGTGTATCCCTGTTTGTAATTTTGAATTTATTTTTCACATCCTATACATGTTATACATAAAATAAGAAAGCCCACTATTAATCCACCCCGAATATATATATATATATATATATATATATATATATATATATATATATATATATATATATATATATATATATATATATATATATATATATATATACAGTGGAATCCCGTTTATGTTGTCCGTTTCGTACGTTATCCCGCTTCATACGTCATTTTCTTCTGGTCCGTGAAAATTGCCTATACTATGCTTAGATTATGTTTAAGCCCCGATTTTACGTTTTCCCGTGTCGTACGTTTTTTACCGTTGGTCCCATGAAAATCGTAAAATCGGGGTTCCACTGTATATATATATATATATATATATATATATATATATATATATATATATATATATATATATATATATATATATATATATATATATATATGTATATATATATCCTATCGCTTAAATCTTAATGTTGAGGCATCTTTACAAAACAATACTAAGAATCAGACTATCAAGAATATTTGGACTATATATTCCCTGTTATAAAACACATTTGACTAGATTTAAATTGAATATTTATTTTATATCAAATTAAAATAAAATTAAATAAACGTGGGACTTTGTAGATGTGTTGTTCAGCATTCAAGATACACTTAACTGAAACAAACCTCACTGGTTACTTGTTTTTTTTATATTCACATCACGTCTGTGCAGACACGTTTCCTATATAATCTTTTAAATAAATACATCCTTTTTTGTCTCTAATTTAATTGTCTTTTATTTCTGGTTAAACAGTCTAATAGAATTCAAAGTAATCCTTTCTTCTATGATGGAGAATAACAATGACCCCAATTAAGTGCCCAGTCACAAAGTTTTTTTTATCATGACTTTTTTAGGCTTATTTTTAAAATTTTTCCATTACGGCATTTCATATCAGCAAATAGTACGGTCTTAAATATATATATATATATATATATAGATATATATATATATATATATATATATATATATATATATATATATATATATATGCCTGTATGTGTATCTGTAGAAGGAGAATTGACTAATCCGGTTCATTGTAAAGAGCTCCCCGAGTTTTTAAGTTTCCTCTTTTTAACCTAACACTTAACTAATTTTTATGTTCACTAGTTCAAAACCCGTACTTTGCTACAGAGTATATTAAAATAAATTCAACGGTCAATGTATGCAATTAATGCCTAAAATATGTATAAATATATTTATAATAAATACAACGATCAATGTATGCAGTTGATGTAATAAAAACAAAAACATATATTTATAAGAAATCGTAACGTATATTTTTATAGACAAAATAATGTAGAAGAAAATATTCAAATTAAAACTAATAGAACATACTAAAGAATTTAGTACAGTTAATATAGTATATTTTTGAGGAACATATCTTTTACTGTATTTTAATATTTTTTGGATAATTTTCAATCGTCTGCCGCATTTGCAAGAAAAAAAAAATTCTCCATTTCGTTGTTAGGCGTGTGACAATAAATTAATTTAAAGTTCCAGAAAAGAAATCACGTGACCAGCATTTAATAAATTATATATATAATAGCCGTTGTCTCTGTATAACACTCCCGGGCTGTATTCATCTTTCAGTTGAAGACCTCAGTAAACAAACGGCCGATTAGGCTTAATTTCAATTTCAGATGTGTATCATAATTTTTTCTTACCTAAAAACTAATATCTTCTCCATCAAATCACGTTTGGTCAGCCTATTTTTCTATAAAACATTCAGAACTAAAAAAAATTGGATGTTTTTAGCTGTATATTTAACAGTTTTTAAAAATCTGTTTACTTTTGCGATGAATTCTGAAAGTAAATAAACTTGAATGTGAATGAATCGCGTAGTGAACTGTAAAAAAATGGATGGCAGTCTACTACTCCAATCGCATGAAAAACTAAATAAATAAAAAATAATGAAAGAGTTTGCTTTTAAAAGGTGTGGATTAAATGTAATATTGTTAGATAATTTGGGATATTTTTTAACTTTCATATACTTTTTCCATTATGACGTCATTATTAGTATTAGGACGTCAAAATGACGAGTTGGATGGCAGTCTACTACTCCAATCGCATGAAAAACTAAATAAATAAAAAATAATGAAAGGATTTGCTTTTACAAGGCGTGGATTAAATGCAATATTGTTAGATAATTCGGGATATTTTTTAACTTTCATATACTTTTTCCATTATGACGTCATTATTAGTATTATGACGTCAAAATGACGGGTTGGATGGCAGTCTACTACTCCAATCGCATGAAAAAACTAAATAAATAAAAAATAATGAAAGGATTTGCTTTTACAAGGTGTGGATTAAATGCAATATTGTTAGATAATTCGGGATATTTTTTAACTTTCATATACTTTTTTCCATTATGACGTCATTATTAGTATTATGACGTCAAAATGACGGGTTACCTTCTAGTTAAATTATAAACATGAATCTTTAAAAATTCACCAAAAATCAGAAAATGGAGGTAAAGATTCGAAAAGGGTTTCATTTTAAAGGAATTTTTAGGATCTTTCTTGTGATATAATTTTTATAACCCTCAAATTATTATTTTAAATGCAAACTGTAAAGAATGTTACTAAAGCAGCTGAAAAATTTAATTTATAAAAATCTAAGAAGAATTTCTTTTTAATCTCTCTTAGTGCACCCCTACACTATAAGAAGAATCGCCATACATAATTTCAACCCTTTAGGTCCAGCGGTTTGATCTGTGCGTTGTCTGTCAGTCAGCCAGTCAGTCAGTTAGTCAGTCAGTTACAGAAATGTTTTATATAAATAGACTAAAAGAATTACGTAAGTTCCAATTTCCTTATCTGTCATTTTTAATTAGCTTTTACTACTTTGGGCTTCTTGCAATATGTGTGACATAAACTAGGCTGTTTGAGCAAATTTTTGTCGAATTTTGTTAGCAGCCAAAATGTGTATCGGCTGATTACTATAAGCCTGAAAAATATCAGTCTAATTTTAGAATGGTTTCGAAAATTTGCAATTTGCGTGTTGGACTGAAATATGACGGCACTCTTTGCGATATGCCAGATTTTTTTAAATTCACCTACAACATATGTATCGAGTGGCCTTGTGAAACGTATAATAGAGACCATCTGGTTTCCATGTATCTCTCCATTCCATGAATTTTACTAACAATATCGACTTGTGACAGAATAAATATTATAAATCAAGGTACGAGTGTGAATTGTGGGAAGTACATATAAACTTTGTCTGTCTGAGACGGAAGAACTTTTAGACATAGGAAGAAAAAAGGGAAATGTATTCCCGTTTATTTTTTCCTTGTGTTTTATTCCATTTCGGTTTTTCCTGGGTTTACATTACATAGTGTTATCTTCTGTTTTACATATCATGTAGCAGTTTCACACTTCGTAGTTTCGAATATTCTAGTTTCAATTTTCTTTCATGCCTGTGATCGTCCAATTCAATATAGTCGGCAATTAATTTGCAAGTTTTCGTGTTTAGACAGCTCGCTTCCGTATCTACGTTTAGCAAAAAAAAAATTCTCAATTATAAAATGTAAGTATAGGTTAAAATTATATGATCACCAAGCTAACACAATGTATTCATGCTATAACTTAATTTAAACAATTAATTTTTCTTCAGTATTCATAATTCTAGCTAAACACGTTACCGATAGGAACGTGATAGATATCGTATTTTCTAATATAGAGGTCTAAGATTTTATTAAAGCTTCTATGTACAAACCCTATTGGGGGGGGGGGGGATTCACCTCAATGTTAACCTATGGAGTAAATGTGTCTAGGGACTGCCAACTTCGATTGATTTTTTATAATTGTACTCCGTAATAGAAAAAGATACTTTACAATTTGGGGAATTTCTCGCTTTTAATTAAATACAAATGAAATTTCAAAATTTAAATTGATCGGTGAAAAAATCTGATATAGTGTTCTTTAAACGATCACAAATTTATTTAGTGGACGCAGTTTATAAAAGGAATCCTGTTGCAAGGTGCAGAAGAGTTCAAGCTATTTGATAATGCCAATTTATTGGATTATCAGCATTTATGTAGTTGTAAATATCATTTTCCCCCTTTAATATGTGTTTAGAACGTTTCTGTTAATATTGTTGCGAAATTATGATCTTTAATTTACTAATCAATAAAATTAGAGTAAAAAAGTTTCCTGTTCTTAAAATTTATATTATAATTTTTGGAAGGAGCTCATTTTAGAAGATAATTTCCAATAAAATAATATATATATATATATATATATATATATATATATATATATATATATATATATATATATATATATATATATATATATATATATATATATATATATATATATATATATACACAGGGTGTCCATAATTAAAGTCCCACTTTCAAAAGGCTGCAAAAAAAGAACCACTGGTCAGAATGAATTCAAATTTGAACTGAATATACAAGAAGAAGGGAGAAACGATTTGGCATAATGATAAAAAACATGTTCTAACAGCTTACAGCGCCATCTATTGATGCATTTTGGAGCTTTTTTTATTATGCCAAATCGTTTCACCTTTCTTCCAGTATATTTAGTTCAAATTTGAAGTCATTCTGACCAGTGGTTCTTTTTTTGCAGCCTTTTGAAAGTGGGACTTTAATTATGGACACCCTGTATGTATATATATATATATATATATATATATATATATATATATATATATATATATATATATATATATATATATATATATATATATATATATATATATATATATATATATATATATATATATATATATATATAAATATTCTCTATAGGTTAACTTTGAGGTGAGCAAATCCAATACGTATTTAGTACACTGCAGCCTTAAAGATTAAACAAAATGAAATTTATGTACGTTTCCTGAAATCGATCTGGATTTTCTCCACTGGTTTAAACATGTAATCAAATTTATTCTGTACAAATACTGTTAAGTTAAAAGATAAAATTGTAAGATTTAAAAGAGCTTTTTAATAGTGACTTTTCTTTTAGATAGAGAGAAAGACTTAATTCGTGTTTGAAGAAGCGAGAATGTTATGAAGTTTAAAAAAGAGAGAAAAGTGTTATAATCTTATGCATTTTTAAATTTCAACAGTCGGCTTTTTTTGTTGTTGTTTTGAAAAAAAGTCAGTTTTGCATTTTTCATCAGGATATAGAATATTAAATAGAATTTAATTTTTAAAATTTCATGCTCTTTTTATACATATTTGTGGGATTTTTGATGTTATTTATATTTTAAAAAAATGGATGATGAAATAGTGTAAAATATGTACTGTGGTAATAGTGTACAGTGGGTTTATATCATTTTTTCTGTTAATATGCGTTTATATCCTTCTCAACCATTGTATAACAGTATATAATTTCCAATATTTTTGCAAAACCTTGATCTTTAAATTACTAATCAATAAAATTAAAGTAATAAAGTCTCCTTTTCTTATAATTTGTATTATAATTTTTGGAAGGAGATTATTGTAGAGGATAAGTTCCAATAATATATATATATATATATATATATATATATATATATTAATATTAATAAAATTTGGTATTCATACACAGTTATATAAGAGGTAAAATTATGCCATACAATAGACATGGTACACAGGCATTATGGTCAGTTATACTCATAAGCGCAGGAATTTTCAAGACCAACGTTGCAAGATTGGACATAAAGTGACTCATATGATTTATGGACCTCTCTCACAGTCGTATAGCTGAGACAGTTACTATACTGGGAACGGAGCAGTTTTATGAATCTGTGTGGCTGTCGGTCCTACTCCTGCACGAACGCATTCTTCAACTTCCGGGTGGTTCTCGGAGGTTGATGGCAAGCTGCAATTGCCATCTGGCTGGTCATTCCTTACGGCGAATATCCTATCTTTCAAGATTATCGTCGAATAATTGAGCCTTAAGGGGATGAACTTTGTCGTCCATAAGAATCGACCGAAGGTCATCTGAGCCCCTGAAAAGACGAACATAGGGCTCTAAGATGTCATCCTTGTACATTTTATCTCCAGGGATCCTCTGTCACACACATGAAGAGGTGTACGTCGATTTAGTAAGGTGTAGACAGTATCAGCCTTGGACCATAATGCACCGGAGTGACGTTCTCTTCACGGACTCCTCGCGATTCAGCCTGGACACTGATTCTCGACATACCTTCATCTAGAGAGAATCTGGGACCCGATACCTTTCCTCCAGCATCTGAGAAAGGGGCCGCTATAGTAACGCAGGTGTCATGGTCTGGGCAGACATCCTGTTGGAGGCCGTTCACCTCTTCAAGTGTTTGACAGAGGGTCCCTGACTGGCGAGATGTACAAGAATGTGGTCTTGCAGCCCTATGTTCGACTTTCCAGGGGCGCAGTTGGATATCTGTTCATTCTTAAGCATGCCAATGATCGTCCAAATAAGGCTTACCTAGTCGTTAATTATGTTGAAAGTGAGGATATTCACCACATGGATTGGTCATCAAACTGCATCGTTTCCAGTATAACAACGTACTCTGAGAGCTGTATGACATTGAGAGGGCTCCATACAAACAGCATGTTCGAGTCATTTTATGTTCGATCTTGCAACATGAGTTTTGGAAATTCGCAAATTCTTTTAATTTTGAACACTAGTGTATATATATATATATATATATATATATATATATATATATATATATATATGTATGTATATATACACATTCATGTCCATAAATTAAGGATAATTCAGAATCACACGGAAATCGAACTCTAAAGTAAAAATTTCACCTGTAGAATTATCACACACATCTTCAAGAATAATATGCAAATTACAGGATGCCACCAGGTGACGCCGATACGTCACAATGACGAGAGTGTAAGAGAGGGATATGAAAGGAATGATGGCAAAGAAGTAAAATTGTTCACAAGCGTTCTGCAAGCCGCTCAGTGCCATAACCGAATAGTTATGACACAGAGGACGCATGTGGATGATTTTTTACGTGGAAGAATTATCGGCCGCCTGGAATATGGGCGTATTCAGCTGGAAGTATCCGAGGAACATGTAGTTGCCCAAAGTGTCATCTCTAAGCTTTGGCAACGATTCCAAGATGGTGGAAATGTCAGTAGACGTTACAGTACAGGTCGCCCCCGAGCTACAACGCCGAATGAAGACTGGTATTTGGCAGTAACTGCCAAAAGAAGCAGACGGGGCACAGAATCCGATATGTCTCGTCAGCTATCTACAGCCACGGTTACCACAGTTTCAAGGCAAGCCATGTACAGACGTTTGGGAAATATTGGTCTATATGCTCGCATTCCTGTCAGATGTGTTCCGCTCACAGCAACTCACTGTCGGCAGCGATTAGCCTGGAGTAGAGAACATATAATGTGGACATCGTCACAGTGGGCTTGTGTGATGTTTTCTGACTATTCGAGGTTTAGCTTGCAGTCTAATTCACGTCGGACTTTCATATGGAGAACTCTAGGTACCCGTTACCACCAATTCAGCATCATTGAACGACACCGTTACGGTGGTGCAGGGTTGCTCGTTTGGGGTGGAAATATACTGGGCTCCAGAACAGATCTGCATGTTCAAATGAGAACCATGAACGGCTACATTTATAGGGACATCATTCTGGAACAACATGTAAGTTTGTTTAGGGGTGCCATGGACGCAGAATTTGTGTTTATGGATGACAACGTCCGTCCTCACCGAGCAAACATCGTAAACGAATGCCTTCAATCTGAGGATATCACCCGTATGGAATGTCCAGCATTCTCACCTGACTTGAATCCGATACAGGATGTCTGGGACATACTTGGCCGACGAGTTGCAGCCCGTCAATCCCCTCCTACATGTGTACCGGAACTTGGGAGAGCATTGCTTTCTGAGGGGAGTAATCTTCCCCAAGATCAGCTGGATAATTTGATACTCAGGATGCCTAGGCGTTGTGCGGAATATATTTCATCGCATAGGAGACATACAATATTAACCATCATACCAAACTTGTAATATTAAGTTTTTGTAAAGGATAAATTTTTTACAATTGCTCCAGGGAGCAAAAATCGTAGTTTTTATGAAGGGTATCATACATACACCATCTTTTTTGTTCTTTATCTTTTGTTTAATAAATGGGCTTTATGAATATGTCACGTTTGTTTTGTTTCTCAACTTTTATTTGCCGGAGCTGGCATTATCCTTAATTTATGGTCATGAGTGTATATATAAATAAATAAATAAATAAATAAATAAATAAATAAATAAATATATATATATATATATATATATATATATATATATATATATATATATATATATATATATATATATATAATGTCGTTACTATTATTTCTGTTTTTAGTGTTATCTTTTTGTAAAATTTAAAAAACATAATCATGTAAGGTAAAATATTATGTGTCCATTCTTAAGTCTTTTGCTGGGGATAATAAAGTAAAATGAACTACTTCTACCCTTCAACTTAATTCAATTTCACTGTTTGTTTTGACTTGTTAATTTATTTGCGCTAGGAACTCCCATTAAAAGTAATAAATTATACAAAGTCAAAGAGAACACGAGTGCAGAGAAAAAATCAATAAAAATATATTGAACTAGTTAAAGTTTATTTTCACTTTGAAAACACAAACCATGAATTTTCTTTGAATTTTATATATGACAATATGTACATCTGATCACATGTAAGAAATATTTACATTAGATTCCCTTTTATTTTAAGTTATGCATATCCTTTGTCCATCATATTGTTCGAATAGCTGGAACTTTTCATCTGCAAATTGGTAAGAAACAGTAATTAGAATTACAGCATTATACAAAAATATGAAAGAGGTAGGGAATTGGATAAATTCACGATTATAAAGCGTTTTAATCATATGGTAACATTAAAACATCAGAATTTCCTCACTTTTATCACAAAATTCATGTAAATCTCTGTCACATTCAGCTTCAGACATCTCGTGACTGTCTAGATATGATGCTGGCACTTCTCTGTTGAACATGTACGTCGTCTCGTTTTCACTTTCGTCACCTGAATGACTTAAAGAAGAATCACAATTAGAAACTTCAAAAATGTAATTCTTTCAAAGATTGACTAGGTAAAACTAAAATAATAAAATATAGAGGGTGTTTTTATATATATATATATATATATATATATATATATATATATATATATATATATATATATATATATATATATATATATATATATATATATATATAAATATAAATATATATATATATATATATATATATATATATATATATATATATATATATATATATATATATATATATATATATATATATATATATATATATATATATATACTTATTTATGTGAGTGTGTGTGTTAGATATAATCACTTTCAACCTCCGAGCTAATTATTGTGTGGGTCCAAATTACGAAGCATTCATATCTCGTAAAATAATAGTAATAATAGTTTGCATACGTCTCTGAAGTTTTCCCCAGAGACATGATTTTAATTAAGATATCTTGTTATCTATAGAACGTTAAAAGACTTATTATGTATAAACTTTTATTTTCTTGCAATATCCAATTATTTAACAAAGATACGAAGCCTCATTACGGTTATGCAAGTTTAAAATAAAGCAAATAAAAATCATAATTTGAAATAATGATCTTTTAATGTTTTTAACTGTACTTCAAGGTATCAAATGCATTTTAATAAAATCACAAAAACGGCCATTTTGAACATTCAACTTTTAAAATATACACAAAACAAAATTCTTTAGAATCACATGAAACACAATATATTTTTCTACAACGATTATGTTCTCAGATACTGTATTTTCTATTACATAATATTTATGCATACACTGCTGTATAACTTGCTTTAATGAATCTAGGAATTGAATTTTTCATAGTAAGCCGTAGTTGAAGGAATATACCTAATATTCCCTTCAACGTATCTCTATGATATTAAATTATGTAGGATTATCTTTCTTTCTATTTTCATGGAGCTGGATTCAGAAAAACAGATCAATTTTTGAAATTAAAAAAAAAAATCTTTCAAACAAAAAATTATCCAGAAAAAATATTTTTTGCTGTTTAAAACTTTGGAAATCTGGCTGACAATTTTTTCTGGAACCTATTCATGAATGAAAAAAGAATATGAAAAATGAGAAATTGACACTCTACATATATTAAAACTATGCATGCGTTAATTTTTAATTTTTAAAATTATTAAAGTTTGAAATTTTATAAAGAAATAAAACTATTAAATTATTTTACTTTGTTTTATGAATTCTTGTAGTTAACACTTACGGAATATTTTTAAAAAATTAACCAGAAAATGTTACCACATTTGTAAGGATAATTTTAAGAACCGGAATGTAAAATATGAAAAAGAGAAATTAACTCTGTACATATATTAAAATTATACATGCATTAATTTTTAATTTTGAAAATTATTGAAGTTTGAAAAATATTTTATAAAGAATTAAAACATTTATTCTTACTTATGAATTCTGGTAGTTAACAATTACGGAATATTTTTAAAAATTTATCCAGAAAGTTTTACCACGTTTGTAAGGATAATTTTAAGAACCTAAATGTAATCTTAAGGGGATGGTGGACTTTGAAATTACCAAAAATCGAGCAAAAATGGGAATTTTTTGGGGGGATGTATTAATATTTTAAAAACATGTAAATATTGGAATGAAATGCATTTAAAATATGTAGTGAAAAGTAAAATGAAAACTTGGTGACTTTACAAAAGTTAGTATTAAAGGTAGGTGAAAAAACATGTTTTAAATGTATATTTCTCAAAATGAGTAATTTCCAGATTTGCAAGTCTTTAAAATGCTCCTTGCGTCATAATTTTTGACGAAAGTTTATGAAATTTATAATAAAGACTCCTGTAATACATGAAAATAAAGTTATGTATCCATTTTAGGATTCGAGGTCATTAAGGTTATCAAAGTTTAACTTAAGTGTACAAAAGTACAAAAATTTCAAGAAAATTCAGAGTACAAGCATAAAAATATTGCCTGAAAATTAACTATTCAACGAAAGTACAAAAAAATACATAACTCTGTTCAGAAGGTATTTATAAGCAATATAAATGCAAAATTAAGGGGAAAAGTTTAAAATTGAGTCGCAAGGAGCATTTTAAAGAAAGGTAATTTAATTTCAATTTTTTAATTATAAAATATTTTTTTTTAAATATCTATGAAATTTTATAAGGTGTTTAATATTGTTAGACTTTAATGAATATATAAGCAAAGTTTCATATCTCTGTGGCAAATATTTCAAAAATCGCTGTGAAAGATCCACCATCTCCTTAACCCTCTAACGGTACGGTGCGGGTCGGATACGACCCAAGGGTGTGTCTTCCCTTCCCGTACTTTCCCCTCTCATTGCAAGAGATCGAATTGACAAGGAACCTTACCAGATACACCTACTAGACCCTACTACTAGATATAGGATTAAATAAATACGAGTGTCTTTGTTGAAAAACATTATTCATGATCAATAGTCATTTATAAAAAAAAATTTAGATTTTTATTTTTTATTTCGATTTTGAAGGCCAAAAATGTCAGTATATACTATTTTTTAAAATTTTTGTGCTCGGAAAGTTGGTTTCTCTAACTTCTAAAACTAGGAAGATTAAATTACATATTTGACTTAATATATACAACATGTAAATGCCAAAGACATTTTCTTTGTTTAGCAAAATTACGATTCGTTGTTAATTTTTTCTACAAAAAGGGTTATATCTCATCTAAAATATCATCAATAGATGTTATTATACAAAAAAATGCTTATTGTGTACTTATTTCTATCAAAAACCTCATAAAAAATAAATAAAAAAAAATTAAATAAATAAATAAATAAAAATAAAAATAAAATATAATAAATAAATAAATAAATAAATATTAAAAAAAAGAGATCGGGTCGGATCCGACCCGACCGTACCATCTATTTCATCTCAAACTACCGTACCGTTAGGGGGTTAATACAAATGTAATACGACTTTAAAAAGCCTTCTCTACATAAAGTTAGTGTACAAAGTATATAAAATACAAATACTGAAATTAACACAATTGGATTCCGTCTGAAAATAATTGTAATGTACAATTTCCCGTTACTTTAATTTTTATTGTTATCAATAGAGGTCTAAAAAATAAAAAAGTAAATTTTCTGAAAAAAAAATAACAATATTTATTTTTCGAAATGTTTCACTTAAGTTTTGGAGATCTTTCTAAGTAAATTATTTTAAAATATATTTCACATGTGAGGTAAATAAATGAGGTATATATTAGTATTTTAGAAGTTTGTGCACCTTTAACTGTCGATCTTTTCAGTTAATAAGCCATCTGTTCATGATCCGTTATCAAGTTTTAATTCCTTTCTGGGAATAGGATTTTGCCCTATGACCATAAGGTTTTTTTGACATGGAATAAAATGGTAAAAATCTCCCCAAAAGTTATAAATTAAAAGTTTTATAAAATTAGAATATACAGCTTGATCTATAAGAAAGTATGTAGGTAGGCTGAAAAGTAATGGACACATGCTTGTAGAGCGCGAACGAAATGACCTTCTAAACAGCGCCAAGTGGCATTTGGAAGTTCCATCTCTCCTCAATACGCATGCTCAGGTTTGAAATCGTTGTGTTCATCCTGTGTATTTTGAAAAGCGGTAGTATGGAGACGTGTTCTAGTGCTATGTCAACGGCGAGTTATACAGCGCGCTGTTATCGAATTTTTAACAGCTGAAAAAGTGAGCCCTACTGAGATCATCGTCGTTTAAAGGCTGTTTAAGGTGACGATGCTGTTGATAGGGGTACTGTAAATCGATGGGTGATAAAATTTCGTGGTTTCGAGCCTGGAAAAGTTTTAATTGTTGATGAAACTCGCAACGGACGTCCGATCACTGCCACAGACGATGAACATCGCAAACTCATTCAAAATGACCGGCGAATCATTGAAAAGCACATCGCAAACCATAATGGAGTATCCAAGGA
>OU015500.1:120646525-120679025 GCA_907164885.2 Dolomedes plantarius | reverse complement strand
GGGTTCTAACAAAACAGCTACGCTTATTTTCTCCACACACAGCCGCAGAAACCTCTGTTACTAGTTTCACGAAACGTTCAACACTTTGGGTGTGGCAAGGAAATTTTATGCTTCCCAGGTATTGTGCTACAGACTCTCCACTGGAAATCAAATTTCTCAAATCATCTTCTGTTAAGTGATAGGTTATTGGGTTCCGTCAAATTGCATTTCTGCCAATCAATAAGGTCTAATATATGAAACTGCATCGAAGTTAAGTGACGGAATGTTGTAGTGTCTGATTCCATCCTTTTTTTCCTTTCTTGCTCGTAAAACCCTATAGTCCATGTTCTCGAATAGGCTGTCTGTCGTCTGTGATCATTGACAAGATTATTGCATCCGGGGGGCCTAAATAGCCATTTCTCTGGATAATTGGATCGACCGCAGTCTTTAATTCGTTTTTAAGATAGTGCGAGACGTTTATTGTCTTCCACAAATTTCGTGGACCATCCGTGCAATATGGATTTAATTTGACTGTAAACCACATAGGTGCGTACTCTTTCATCATGAACTCTGCTAGAGTTTGAAGTTGGTTTGAAAGCTCTGAAGATCTAGTGTATAAACGTTTTATTCGAATTGAAGTTGTTAGCCATTTGTGACAGCTTGATAAATATCCCAAAGGTATCGCTGGTCATTGCAAAGATCCTTTATGTCGATTTTTGGAAATTTGCTCGAAATGACTACAAATCTCACAACTGGGAGATTTTCACAATTTGCCAATGCTTTCCCAATAGGACCAGAAACTGCATTAGGTGCCACTCGTTCCACCCTCCAGATGCTGCACTAAATGTCGGAGTGGCAACTCATTTGCGTGTGACTGCAGATAAACCAGTGCAAGGATTTCCCAATGACTTCCTCAAAACGGCGAATTACGCCGGTTTTACAGCCTGTATTAACGACTGTTCTATCGCACCTTATTGCTACTAGTTGATGAATGAAAATATTCTTATTCTCCATGAATTGCAGCATCATTTGAAAAATGCTCAAAGCTGATTACGAGGTTAGTTCTATGTGTCCAAGGTGCTTGCTCCCAGGTTCCTTAATCATTGCAATGTGTCCTTCCAGGACTGTTTACTGGTACATCTTTCCCCGTACGCTCTCTTGCATTAGAGTTTTATCCTTTCTTCCGTTGAAATAAAGTCTCTTCTGTGGTTCCACCTGTCTTTCTTTTCCTTGATGATATTCTGTCCTCTCTCTTCTTATTTTATGTCTATCAATTACATTCAATGCGTCTGTTTCGGTAATCATCCCCAAATCTTCCAAAACAGTGATTGCAATGATGGCTCCAGCTCGATCTGAAACTTCGGTCCTGTCACAAGCTATAGCTACTGCTGGGTATCGGCTTGATCGTGACGTCTTTTTCCCTTCAGATTGAGTCATCCTGGATGTGGATGTGGAAGGCTTCAAATAATTTGTGTCACTATCGTAGTTATGTGGATCCACGTCAGAATCTAGATCAGGAAATGTAAGCCTAGATGGAGTAACAGATGGCGAAATGTTTTTTTAAGACTCACTGCTTCTGTCTCTCTCTGCTTCCTATCGGCTCGTTTCCTCAGCTTTTCAGTTTCTTTTAAGTCAACTGGACATTTTCCTAAGTACCCGTTGGTATATAAGAAAAGTTCTTTCCAATTCAGGGGTCTTTTTATGCTTTTGGCAAGAATATTTGATAAAAGAAACACACTTACATGAAGAAATGTCGAACAATTTCTGTGAGTCTTTGACGATGGTTTTAAGCTTCGTTTCTTAAGTTGTTATAACGTTTTCATAACACAATATTTCTTTACCTTTCTGCACGCAGTGTGTCAGCTGCTGCCATTCTGTATTAAGTTTCGAATTACCCCTGTATTTTATTTAAGAACAAAATGATGAGTTGCACACAAAACAATGGAAATACACATTTTTAACTGCATAGTAAAAAAATCTGCTAAAAATGACGACCGAAATGAAAACGGAAGATACTTTTTGTTTTTTCAAAACGTTGCATACGTGACCTACCCACCAGTACTCAACTTTTCCGCACAAGGGCAAAAACAAAATCAAAAACTTTTTTTTTTACGCTTCCACTATTGTACAGCCTTGATATAGTAATTAGTAAACTATCATAAATTTAAATGATTTGATAGTCTTTTGATTTTATTGTTTTAATTACGGGGTTGGAAGTATTTTGATTAAAAAAAAGATCTATCATGGTAGAAGCTAAGATATTCCTTAGAGAGCGATTACTGGTTTCACACATAATTATCCCGATCACTCTTTTTTTCCGAATGAGGCAGGCACTTTCCATTAGACGGTAGGTTTTTCTTCTGACATTGGCTCATAAAGATCCGCGAAATTTTGCAAGCTTCTTTATTATGGTTGCACCATTTAGGTGAACCAGCATTGCTCCCTATGAGGGGAACGACACGGTAACGACCAAGTCTTATTCGGCATTTGAACCCAAGCCCACTGGGTTGCAGTTCAGAACGTTGACCACTACACTAGTGTGCGGCATTCTCCCATTAAAACCGATATTTTTAGGGTAATCGTATTTTTTCGACTTTCATACATGCAGACACACCGCCCAAAGCCTGCATCATGATGATCAACTAATTTCTTTTCTTGACAGTAATCTTAATTAGTTAATGAATACTTCGATAACGTCTGTATTTTATAGAAAGTAAAATATGAATGTAAATTCTTAATAATTTCTTTAAACATTTTTACAAATATTTCAAATAATAGTGATGCAGTGCCAGCAGTTAGAATGAGCCGATACATGCTTAAAGCAAAATTTAAAAAGGCTACCACATATTAATGATACATAATTATATAAGGGATAATAATATATATCAAAAGTAAGAATTCTAAAATACATACTAATTAAACAATACGTCTTTCTTTAAAATTTATAGAAGGTTAAATTTAACTTCTTGAAGAAAATATATTGATTTCTTCGCAGATAACGAAGTCATTAATTTATAAAGTTAAATACCAAATTTTAATTGGATTCATTAAACTTACATTTGAAATATAAAAACAAACAACTCAGGCTTAAAAAAGTGTTTTAACCATTAATGATTTGAGTTAATTATTATGCTTATTTAATACCAAGTTCATTTACAGATATTACAAAAGAATACGTTAAACAAACTGAACTATTGAACTGTTTTCCATTGTTTCTTTGGATGGTTAGTAAAGAGTATAATCCTATTTATTTTTCGTTTTAAATTATAAATCGTGGTTTCAAAGTATTAATTTTTCCTGCAGTATTTTCTGTTTATTTTATCTTAAGTAAGCTCCCGATCAAACACTATTGTTTCATTTAATATAAATTTAACCTTTGTGGGTAAAATATTATTTATAAAAAAATATATAAGCGTTATTTAGATGTAATTTCATTTAATGAAATTTAAGTTATGATTAATTTATTTAAATGTTATTATTATTTTTTTACCCGTTATCATAAATTCCGGTTCGACTGATAGGTAAAGGCAGAAATGAACTTACAATCGCGAAATTGCTGTTTTAACAAGGATGAGCAGCAAAATACCATCAATCTCGGAAGTAGGGCCATGTTGTGGTTTGAGAATTCCTACGAGATTTAGGAGAATAAGTACTGCCCTGTAGAAGAAGAGAAGGTATAATCTTACATTATACCTTAACATACGATTTATCATGCTAACTTTGAAACCAAGTACATACACATTTAAGTGTTTTTAAGTCTAAGGTTTAATTATACTCACTGAATAACTTTTTAAATTACTTTCTTTACATAAGGGAAATTTAAGACATACCTCATACCTGACTATCGCATTTTTTTTACTCTCATACTTAGTTTATTTTCTTTCATTATAATTTCAATTGACATTTTAAACTGAATATATACATCCTGTGATTGCATGAAGTAAACTGTAGCCAAAATTTTCCAAACACACTTACAGGACATTGCACTGTTATTTCAAGTACAAGATTTGGATACACGTGCCTAATTCTACCTTAACAAGTACACTCTTGGGGAAAAAATATAGGTGTTTTTTCTGTCATGTTCAACAAACAAACAGAGTTAGTTGATTCAGAACATGGCAAAGTGTTCTTAAGTACATTCAAAGTGTTCATAGAGGAAATACAGTTCTATATCGTATAAAGGTAGTTTCGAAGCTTGAAGATCTGAGAACTTCGTGGCATTCCAAACCTTCTTTTAGAAATCAAGTTATAACATCGTGTGGGTTATCAAATTTAGGTTGCTCCACTGTGTAGAAAGGTTGACAACTGTGTATAGGTCTCAGTAGGTTTATCACAAGAATTTACAGGAAACAGATGTTACATTTACGGCAGATAAACCTTCAAGACCTTCGGCTTACTACTAGAATGATATACCACTTACAAATTATTTTATCACATTCAAATTATTTTATCCCACTGTGTCCACTTGAACATATGTTAGGGTCTTAAAAACTCTAAACGCAAGTCTATTCGGGAAAGAAATTTCAATGAACGGGATGCGTACTAGGGTGACTTTGGTGAAGTCAACGAAAGCACAAAATCATAAAAATACATCTCCCTTAAAAGAGATATTATTCAGCCTCAGCATATATAACAATGAAATCTATTTGAGCTAGGAAAAGAAAGCTTGTGACCGGACTGTTTCCCAGAAGAGCTTGCACATTGCCTTCAAAATAATGGCTGCTGTTAATAAGTCATTGATCGTATCTGCAAGTACCATCATTTAAAATGATGCAAAAATACCATCATCCGATTAATGGATGAGGATGCTGTAAAACGATGAGTCTTTGTATGCAATGTATTTGCATGATGAACGAGTACAGACCAAAGGAGTGGTACTTTCAAATTGGGGTTTGCCATCAGTAGAAATTGAAGGTTCTAGCGTAGCTTTACCTACAAATAAGATTATCGTCTATAGTCCCTGGAACTTACCATTTTGCAATATTTTCGACTACATAACTGTGTCAAATGTCTGGAATTATCTTTTAACGTGTTAGCTCGGTCTTTTAACAGCTTCAAAGTTCCTTGCCAGTGTATTTAAGATAGTGATGTTGAAATTTTTTTAACTAGCCAGATGAAAGCCCTTTAATTTAACTCAACTGAACACATTTCATGTAAATTGAAACATTATTTGGGCGATAAACATACTTGCCCAAAGTACACTGGACAGCGATTTCGGTGTATAGCAAATACGGAACTTTGCTGATAGCTTAAAAAATTATTATAAATATGAAAATAGGAAAAGAAGGTCCGAAACCCTGTTAACAAAATGGTGGATTCCATAGTGAACGACAACAGATGGTGTTTAGAATCTTTTGGCTACATAATGCTAATTTATTATTGAAAAGGTTCTTCGTATGCCATTAGCAACTGAGAACCCATTTTATACTCTTCTAACAAATGTTTGAAGCGTATTTTTGTTAAATTAAAGAAGACAGATATTATTTATAATCGGATCTGAGAGGATTACGAGATTCGAAAATAATAATGTTGTATATTTCACTAAGTTTCTGCTTTTAGAATTTTTAATATTTTTAAAATCAGTCAAAATGCTCATATAAAATAGAATTAATCTCAAGATGCAATAAAGGAAATAAAAGTGTTATTGAAACATTTTTAACCTCTTCTATATTAATGGGAATAAAATTTATTTTCTTTCACTTTAAAAATAGTTTAAATACCTTAATTTTTATATTTTTTCAGAAAATTTTGAATTTAAACGAGTTCTAACAATGTTTTCAGATAAAAAATAACTTAACTAGTTTAAATAGCATTCGTTTATGTCGTGTGATTTCAAGCATAAATTGGAATTCCAATCTTTAGAGAAATGGTTTTTATCGTTCGTTGTTTTTATGTTGTATCTTAATCCAGAAGGGTTAAGACATATTAGTTTTCAGTTTCTTTGTATAAATTTAAAAATTTTAATTCATTATCTTATAAAACTCTGGTTTTTGCAAATGTATTTGTCTCTTGGTAATACTTTAAATATTAATTCATTTAAAAGTTAAACCTCTTCTTACGCAGTGTATTTAATTCTTGCTTTTTATCTACACGTTTTCTTAATTATTACAAACTACTCTATCAAAAAATCGAAATTACATTGAAATATAGTTCAATGTAAATGCTACCGTGAAGCGAGGTTAAAACTTATGTGGCAAAAATAAAAAAAAAGACCGCGTAAAATATTGTCTTATATAAAAGCGATGCGATTTCCACACCTCTGTTAACTGTATGAAAATGAATGCTAACATAAAACGACTGACTTTTAAATTACATGTTCGTATGAAGAAAAAATGTTGCTCAACATTTTAAACTAAAATTTAGCAGATAGTTTCGATACGATTATCTATGGTATTTTTATGATTTATCCAACAATGCATTGAATTTGACTAATTAAATTTATAACTTAACTTGCAGAAATATGAAAGTTTTAATTTATATTGCTATCTAAAAGGAAGTGTAATTATGGGATATAATGTAGTGCATCGTAAGCATAACTATTTTTTGAATAATTAGTTAATTTTCAAGTGAATTTTTTAATTTTGACTAATAATTATATTTTTCTCCATTATCAATTGGTTTTAATTATATATCTATCTTAATAAATCATATATTAAAATCTTATTCAAATGTTTCACATGCAAATAAGTCTATCTACACTTTAATTAAATAAAAGAAGTGAGATATTTACTTATAAATAATTATTATAAAATTGATAAACATAAAACTTCAAAACATTGAGATAAAGTTTCTATATATTCTTAGATTAACTCATCAACAGTTTAAATGATAGTAGGGAATATTATTTGTTATTGATATAAGTCTATTTTTTACATTAAAGTAACCTTACTTTTTGCGCAAGTGTAAGCAAGCGAAAGTGTATTCTTGTGCAAATTCAAAGCTTATATGATGTTAAAACTATTTAAAGCCTTAAATAATCAATGAATTTTGTACGCTATTTAAACTAAAAATAGAAAAAAATTACTTATTGTAATCTGCACTTTTATTAGTTAAACATTATGGACCAGTTTTTGTGTTATTTTGTTTATAAAATATTTAATAAAAAAGGGTGCAAAAATTAATAATAAAATTAGATTTTAACATGTTTTATAGACCATGCAATATTAAAGAAAAAATAATAAAAAGTTAACACAACATTATGGTAAAGTTTGGGCATGTATTTAGATCAACTTTATCAATATTAGAGTGGTTTATATTAGCATATTAACAAGAAAAACCTTTAAATGATTTTACATTTAAAGCTTTTAAGCACCAATGCATGCAAGTAAAAACTGAGAAGATATTAATAATGCGTGCTTTAATACAAATTACAAATATAAAAGTAAGTGTTATGGTGAAACAGTTGCTATGAACAAAAGACATAAATAAAATATTCTCACCCCTCAGAAGCTATACTGGAAACTTTGTAACTTAATCTGTGAGAGTTTCTACTTTTACTGGATCGTCTCTCTCGGTGGGATGGCGTACTGGCACGGACTGCATGCACAGGAATGACACCTGGAAACAGTAAATACACAAAAGTTCTAAAAAAGTTAAAAATCCCATATTTTAAATTATTTTAGCGAAATTATTAATAATTAGATCGAAATTGAAATATTTAATGAAGAGAGTTTACTCACTACGTTTATACTTCGCATATATATATACAAGGTGTCCGTAATTAAAGTCCCACTTTCAAAAGGCTGCAAAAGAAGAACCACTGATCAGAATGACTTCAAATTTGAACTGAATATACTGGAAGAAGGGGGAAACGATTTGGCATAGTAAAAAAAAGCTCCAAAATGTTACAGAGCCATCTATTGATACGTTTTGGAAACTTTTTTTATTATGCAAAATCGTTTCCTCCTTCTTCCAGTATATTCAGTTCAAATTTGAAGTCATTCTGACCAGTGGTTCTTTTTTTGCAGCCTTTTGAAAGTGGGACTTTAATTACTGACACCCTGTATATATATATATATATATATATATATATATATATATATATATATATATATATATATATATATATATATATATATATATATATATATTTCCAACATTAAAATAAGTGTAAATCAGCATAGCGCCTGATGGTATTTTAATTGAGTACAGTTATTTAATATATTATTTCTAACTTTTGTATATGTATATATATATATATATATATATATATATATATATATATATATATATATATATATATATATATATATATACATATATACATATACATATATACATATACATATATATATATATATATATATATATATATATATATATATATATATATATATATATATATATATATATACATATATACATATACATATATATATAATATATATATATATATATATATATATATATATATATATATATATATATATATATATATATATATATATGTATATATTTACTTACTTATATGCTTATTTTTATAAACATATGATAAGAAAATCTATAATATACATTCCACAACCAACGAATCCTTATAATGGTAAAAAAAAACGAAACATATTTAGATGACAGTAAAGAAGACACCCCAACCTTTCACCGTGAGGTGTTAGAACAAGAGAAAATATTAGCCTATTTTATTCTGATTCTAGGATTTCAAGTCCCACTTTGGGGGAAGTCGGTGACATGGAGTGATTGATTTGTTGACATATTACAACTAGACACCTCGATATTTTCCGACAGCTTGAGTTTTGTTGCTTTTCGATGATGAATGAAGTATTTCAGCTGTACGTAACTAAAAGTTTTATCAGCCATTTTTTTTTATTCGAGCATATCGCATAATTATAGTTTCATTGGTAACCGAATAGGAAATTGATGCTTACATAGGAAAATACGAAAGAGTAATTTCGATAAACATGGCGATATTTCCACTATTTTATGAATATTGAATGTGTGGTATATTATTTTCCCATCTACCGTATAACACCGCATTAGTATACACAGGTGTACCTTTTTGAATACATGAAACACCATCCTTATGTATGACATTTACACACAGTTGATACAAAATTATGTTATTACATGAAATTTACTTCCTCTATTCTTGATCGTCATGTAAGATTTATGAATCGATATAAAAACTAACGCATCCTGGAGATGTTAATTAATGTTTATTTCAGTAACTTTTTATAATAACTTTTAAAATATGATTTAAAGTAAAGTGTTAGGTTTACCTTTGAGAGATTTTTATCAAAAATATATTACATATTGTTTTAAAAGATTTATTCGTAAATCACGGCCACTTTACTTAGTGGTTAATTGATGTCATTGCAGAGAGATTTGGATCGCTAAAATATTGTACAGCAAATTGGATCTTTATATTATGCATATACATTCCAGATGTTAAGGCTTTTGGTTGGCGCTGTTCTGTCAGATGAATGCAAAAGTGGCGACTGAATTGTAATCATAACGTTGAAATGATTGGACACGACTGCTTGGCAAACACATCTGTTCAAAATGGGTATATTCCCAAGCAACGTTTTACCGATCTGCAGGGCAGGCGTTATGAATTCGGATCATCTCCTAACTTGCCATGGACTTGACAGAATCTACCAGAGAAACGGAGACATCAGCAAACTTTATTCGGATGCAAGGACCAGTATGAACTCTCTTTGTGACTGAACTTTTTGATTGTGTATATTTTTCTAGTTTATTTGTTTTTTAGTTTTTATTGTTGGTTTCTAGTTTATATTACTGTCTTGTTTTTATTTGTTCCCGATCCTTTGTAATGTTGTGGGCTGCCTGATCTGTATGGATTAATTTCCGGAATAAAGCCGTATGTAACACACGTTGAAGTGTAATACTCCCCTCGAGTGTTACATTACAGGTGTCCAACGTCTCTAAGTTTTGAATGCGTAGCTCAAAAGGAACTTCCCTTCAGTCAGTTCAGTTCGGCAATCACTGACGAAATAGAATAATCAAGGTATTAGCCCTCCAGTAGCGAAAATCGACCATAGTGCTCTCAATCAACCAAATAACCAATCATCAAAGGTATTCACGAAAAAACCCGGAAGTCTAATGGAGATTGATTGCTAGACTCCAGCGGCATGGATCTTTTCTCGCTTTCAGGCAATGACTACCGAATGTTCGTGTCACATTACATTACATAACATAACAACAGTTTGTTAGGGCGGAGACTGACTTGTAACGTAATGTAATGCTCGTGGCAAGCATTACAAGTGTATCCGTGTTTCATTGCGAAAGATTGTTTTGAATGCTCGGCTAAAAATGTGCTCGACTTCAGCCACTTTAATGCGACCTGCGTTAATATGAAATGTAACGATCAAAGGAATTTGTGTTTAAAAACAGGAAAGAAACAGAGACAGTCAAATGGAACGCGATCGCTCAACTGAGTGGCTCGGCTCTTCGCTAGGTTTAAGGCACCGACTATCGAATGTTTGGGTTACATTGCATCAGATTGCAACATTAGGGCATGTTCACACATAATCTACCAGCTTCAGAGTTAAAAATTCCGTTGGCTCTGATTGGTTAAAGAGATCGATGATTGGTATATGATTGGTTAAAAAATTTTACTCTGCGGATTCTATGTGAACAGACCCTTAGTAGCCGCCTTAAGGAGAACTCAAAATATATCTTTAATTGCTTGCATCTTGTAATAGCGTGTATATTTTTTCAGGTTGTTCTTAAAGAGTTGTTGTTTGTAAACAGACTGATTTCATTACATATTTTTCATACGTTGTTCATTTGAATATGAAAAGCAAGTTTGCTAGTCCTAGATCGAAAGCTTTTTATGTTTCTCTCCTGGTAGTAACATTTTATCTCGATATAAGTACAGCTTCTCAATCATTCAGTTTAATTTCATTGCTTAGCCCGTGTAAGTCACTCGTGTGAATGGGTAAAATTTCTCAAAAGTTTAAAAGAAAGAGAGAAAACCAATAACTTCATTATCCAAATACATTTTGATCCATCTTTGATCCCGTATCCTTTAGAAATGTGGTTTGATTAACTTTTCAAAACAGATTTCAAGAATTTCGAAAACCAAATAACCAATTATCATGAAACTAGTTCTCCTTTCCTCAGAAATCCCTTTGTACGCTTCACTTTTAATGCTATTTGGCATTAACTTTTCATAATTATATTTATTCCTAACTTCATTAACTACTAGAGAGTCAGTGAACTAAAAATGCAAAGCTAGCAGAGCTTATCAAACATGATGTAATAATAAACTCGGTTGAGTTCTTCATTTTTAATCTGAATTATTTTTATTTCATATGTATGTGATTAATTTTTTACCAGAAATATCAAATATATCATTAAAACATTTTTTTCGACGGAAATGCGTATGCGTACCAAACCATGTGCATAATTAAAACTTATTTCCTTTCTGAATAAGAAATATTAATTTGTTACCTCGTTAGTAACCGAATTTGCAAAAACCTGAATTTCCAGACATATGCACAACCCACGCAGTATTATTTCCTGCAGTATTGTGAATTTTTCTTGGAAAAAGTATTTTCATGATGTAAAATGTGCTAAAATCTGTTCTTATCATGCATGATGTGAAAAATTTGAAATAATTCGATTTTCCTCATTTTTTTAAACAAATGTAATGTAGTTGTTGTTGTGACTTATGCTCCATGGCCGGAACATTCCAAGTCCATAGATAGCTGCGGGCAAAGGGATAAGGTTTCGATTTTTAATGGCATCATAAATTTAATGGGAGTCTAACTCAGCCATGTACCACTACAATTTAGACCGCACATCCCTCGGGACGACATCTGGTTGGCTCGTAAAAATTTTATAAGTAAAATTTTTGTATATAATGATGATAAACTTTGAATTATTTAATATTTATTTACTACAAATGCCCGGAAGATTGGCAATCGAGATTACTGACCATTCATTTTAGGGGGCATCGTATAAGTGGCCAGCATTACCCTTACAAGGCGGTCCCGTAATTTAGAACCAAGTCAAGTGACGAGACTGAAACACTTGACCTCAAACCTCCAGAGGTAAAAAATTCTTTAATATACAATACAGAAAAAAAACAACCTTTTGATTCAGTTGATATATCAGAAAATAAATAACTTTTCAGTTAAGTTTTAATGTTTTTCAATAACTTTCAAATTGTTTAAAAAATGGTTAGTTCTGCCATCTGTTATCAGTTTCAACAAGTAAAAACATTTTGCAATCTTTAATTGGAAAAAAAATTCAAGATTTTTTAGGTTAAAAAAAATCTGGAAGAAATCTTCACCCTGCAAACGGGGGTTTGTTGGCCCTGAAAGGGTTAAATATTTTACATACGTAATGTTTTTTTGTGAAATGACACTTTTTGATAAGGGCTGCCAGACCTGGGTCTTTGAACCCAGATCTGGGTATTTTAGTGACCATATGAGTTTATTTATTTATTTTTTTCCCAAATATCTCAATATCGGAATTTTTTCCCCTTATAAGTTAAAGATGTAGCAAACATTTAATATTTATTTATCATTCTAAGCACCATTAGTTACTTAAATGTAATTCTGTAATTAAATTATCTAATTATGTACATTAAAGAATGTAAAATGATACAAGCAGAGATCATTTCGATTCAGTCTTCTTGTATCTCTCTCTTATTGCATCATTCCAGAATTTTCCCAAAATATTCAGCCATATGAAAGATGATTTCAATAATCCGCAGTATGAAATCTTATCAAACTTCATGATCCATTTGATTATGTTAACTCACTCTTCTGAGTGCGTAGAGAGAGTGTTTTCATAAGGTAATAGGGTCACAACAAAACACATGGATTCTCTGAAAACAGAAACCGTAAGCGATCGCATTGTGGCAGCATGAATAGGTAGATATCATCAAAATTGTCGTTCCTGAATGCCTAAATAAGAACTGGTAAAACTCGTAATGAAGGAGCGTGTTCTACACGATAAGAAGCAAGCATTTAAAAAAACAGAAATATCAAACTAATTTGGAGGTGAATGATAAAGTGGATTCGACCTGATAACAATTAAATAAAATAACCTTAATTTAACTTCGAGTAACCTTATAAAATGGGGTGAGTATTATCTTTTTTGTTGTTGTTGTTGTTACATATGGCCGACTGCAACTTAATCCATACAAATCTGGCCTCTCACTCAACATTCAAAAATTATAAAAACACAGTACAACAAAAAGGAAACCACAAGATACGAAAAAAACAACGACCAAGAGGCCGTAATACCAATTAAAATCATTAAAGTTCTAAGATAAAATATTGAAAGCCGGAAGCACAACAATTGAAGACCGTGAGATCAGGATAATTGTTCTCTGGCCCTCCACTAGATAACACACAAATCACCATTCTGCCGTAAGTTAAAATCTAGTTTCGAGGAAACAAGTAGGTAAGCCTTATTCATATTTTCATTCTCACATAAGGTCCATACCCTGGAACTCACAATCCCTATTTTGGCCAGATGTTCAGCCATACAGTCGTTCCCTGTTCTTAGTCTAAAATTGGCCACGGCCTCTTTACATGGTTTATGACAAAATTTTATCCAGTCATCCCCAAGAGACTCCCAGACTTTTCCCTTGGAAATGGACGATAATTCACTAATGTATGACGACATAATCTTGTCTCGAATAATTCGACTAAAAGTGTCAAGAGGGATAGAACACTGTCCATTATCTTTTTTGTATTTTTTATCATTTTTAATAACACAAAATACATTTTTTAATTACAATTTGGATTTCTTTGAGACTTTCTCTGGGTATATTAAATTTTTTTTCGCTGAGAGCCCTTTTTTTATGAATAAAACATTTATAAAAAATGTGTGTAAATAGATAAAATAAAACTCCCTGTCTTGCGTCGATTTAAAGATAGATTTAATTTCAAATAATGTTTTAATTACCATCAAACCATTATGTATATCAAGCTCAACTTGTGCTAAAGTGGAGATCAAATTGATTCTGAAACAAAAAATATGCCAATACGTCAGGTTTGAAAGTAACGTGTAGTATCATGTGATGTGGAACATAATACAATATACGACAAAACGACAAAAGCTTTTAGAGGATTTTTAGATTGTAATTTCACTTTTAAAAGATATTCTTCAAACCCTTTCTTCAGTTAGTTAACTTCATACGTCGTGATAGAGCTTTAACTCTTCTTTCATGACCGGTATAAGGCACAACTTGTTTTTTTCAAAAACTTTATCTGTGTATTTATTGAAAATAAGTAGTAAAAGTAAATGCTTTTGTTAGCCGAAAATATATTTTTTGACCGGTAAGAATAAACTCAACTTTTCTTTTCATATTTATTAACTATTTTTATACAAACTGTAACCGGCTGAATTTATGTTTAAAACTCATCACATTTTATCCTGAACAGTGAGAATAACTCCGCATCATATCAAATAGCGTGTTTGTAAGCCTTTTATAAAATTTCCTTTATCCTACACCTTTAAATAGTGGGAATATGACTCTGGATTTGAAATATTATGTTCCCGAAGCTCAGAGGAGAAATCGTCATACATATTTATGGATACATTTAATAGCAGCTGGTCAGCAAACGGGAATGGAATGTAAACAGTTTCCGGTATTTCACTTTTATGCGTATACTCTGCTGGGGAGAGAATTTTATGTAGAAGGGAGAGTTAGAGTTTGCCTCACAAAAGAGGCATTTCCAGTCCATATATTAAAATGAATGGAGTACAAAATAATAAAAAATTTGGGACCATACTGAATAGGGATATACCATTTCGTTTATCATTCTTTGCAGGGGTTAATGTGAGTTGCATTATATATGCTCGGCATGTAGAAGCAAGGGATTAAGGTTCCATTATTAAAGTAACCATTAAAGTCTTTAACCATTAAATTCTTGGAAAGTCTCAAAGAAATCCAAATTGAAATTAAAGTAGTGACCATTATTAAAGTAATACCTCGTAATGACAGAGGTATTACTTTAATAATGGAAACATAGGATGGAAACTGATATATACTGATGGTACTATACATGGGTACTATACTGATGGTACTATACATGGGTACTATACTGATGGTACTATACTGATGGTACTATATATTGATGGTACTATAGGATGGAAAACTGATAAGTTGAAATTTTAAGGGGTCCAGGACACAAAATTGTTCAAATTTTCAAAACAAAATTTGCATTAAAAATTTCTGAGTTCTTTTACGATTAAAATGACTTTAAAACATGTTTTTATCTTAATTAGAACAGTAGAAATTATTATTATTTTGCAACATTCTAATAGGAGCCAATCGTTGTTTAAACCTGTAAGTGCATTTTTCTACAAGATGGGTGTTTTCCCATTTCTCGCTTTTAAATTGTTATAAGTCTAGAACCGTTAAAGATAAATGGTTGAAACTTGGAACATGTCTTTTTCAAATATTTTACTTTAATTATGATTCAACAATTTTGAAAAAATATATACTTTTGAAAATATGATTTTTAAAAAATAAGTTACATATTTTTTTTTGTTAAGTTTTAATCTAAAAAATTATAATTTTTTTAAAAACAAATATTTAAAAAATGCTGAATCAAAATTATAACTTATATATTTCTATTTAATTAAATGAAAAATTTTGAATTACGACAAATAATATTTCGAATTATAATGATTTTAAATTACCCCACTTTTAAAAAAAAAATTTAATTTAAAAATTTTTAAAAAAATTTTGAGAACTTTACTGTTGTGAGTTTGTTTACAAATTATATGGCTAACCATCACAAAAAATTCAAAATTTTAAATCAATAAATAAAGAAAAATTTAAAATGTGTCCCGGACCCCCTTAAATTCCTAAGAAAAAGGATCAAATGTAATTTTAGGTTTATACAAAGCAATGAAGATTATAATCCTCCCTGTTTTAATATGAATCTTATAATTTGAAATCAAGCTGTTTTTTTAATATTTTACTAAAATTTTTAACTGAAGCACAAATTTATATTAACATTTAAATATGAAGCTTTTATCACGCCAAAATCGAGTGTAGAAGATAAGCGAGACATTCTTTTTCAATCGCTATTATGCAAAGTAAATATATACCCGAAATTCACATACATAGTTCATCGATTTTAAAACAGCTTGTCAGAATTTACTTTTTTTTAGTTTTTTTTCTGAAATTTTCCTAACTTTTTTTAGAATTTAGCTATTAGGTAAAAAAAAAATTGTTTCGGTTCGAGTGATTTTTTAGAGTTTCAGAGTGGATCGAGTTCGAAAAAGCTTACGCAATAAAAAGTACAGAAGGTCCTTCGCACTTTATGGAAATGATTTTGTAATTCGTTTTTGTCGCTTGCATTTTGATATAAAAATTTAGCAACTTCAGAATAATCGTCTGCTACTGTTTTGGTGTGATTGGAATGTAAAATGAAAGATTTATTTTGGAAATGGCTCCTGAAATTTATAGATGGCTGGAAGGTTACGTAAAGAAATAATTAGAAACAGGAATTAATAGTATCCCATTTAATGACATACCTGTAAAATCCCCTGACGCTTCTCCAGTGGACTTTTGCGCTTTCCGTTTATTAAAACGAGCTTTAGGCACAAGGCATCCAAGAACACTGAACGAACTATGGAAAACGGTCCAAGAGGAATGGGGAAAATTTGACATGGCAGTACTAAGAAAAAGCTTTCTTTCATGGAAAGTTAGTGCTAGAACTATTGTCAAGAACCATGGTTATCAGATAGAAGCAAATCACCGCAAAAAATATTGCACTTATATACATAAAACTTGACTATCAAAATCGTTTCCATAAAGTGCGAACGACCTTTTGGATATGTAACAGCAGCTAGTTACTTTTTCCCTTTGATTGAAAAAAAATCTGACTATAAAATATTTTTCTCCATACCACCAATTTTAAAGACTTTGGAAAATAGAAACGCAATGAAATGACAAAAAATGATGGAAAAACAAACAAAAAAAATGAAAAACTCCATAAAAAATAAATAAATAAGCAATTCTACTCGAATTTTGAAATCTCCGCACAGTCTTGATGAATTGAAAAGCCAAGAAATTTGAAGGGGGATTTTTTTGTTCTTGCTGTCGTGGAAAAAATAAACTGTGAAATTTTGAATAACGGGCTTCGTAATACACAAAAGGATAAATACGTATGCATAAAAAGTGAGGGGTGGAGACCATTCAAGAAAACAATATGCAAAAAGCTAAACAGATAGAGACTAATGTAATAAACTGTTTAATTTTATTGCATGTATATTAGGGTGGAGCGAAAAAACTTTTTTCTCGAAATTCACATTGCCAGAGTCATTATTTGGTATGAAACTGGCTGGAACAAATTTTCTCCAAATTTCAGCTCAAAATGTTGCCATCTTGAGGTTCCACATCTCAAGTGAATATTTGTAGTGCCTTTTTATCAAAAAAATAATTAATTGAACAATTAATTTATTTGTAAATTAATAATAATTAATATTTAATAGTAATAATTATTTAATAATTAATATCAATATTGATATTTATTCTCAAATGTCAGTGCTAGAATTGGAATTTTATGCATTTGAGAATATCGCTGTCAAATATAGGCCTTGTTTGGGATAGAACGGGAGTATCGGATAGGTCATCTGCTATCATTGCACCCTCTGTGCTTCGTGATATAGGAATTGTATCCAAAGATACTTCCTATAAAGTTATTGACAGGAGTAAGCTGAGGAGAGACCGTCGAAAGGTACGATTACAGCTTAATTCTACACAAGTAACACAGTCTTTGTACGCCACCTACTTCGATGGAAGAAAAGACAAAACTATAGTGCAAGAAGGGAAGATCTTTATAGCTGTGGAAGAGCATATTGTTTTGTTGTCAGAACCTGGTTCTGTTTATATAGGATATGGGACTCTGGATTCTGGGTCTAGTGCGGATTTTATACGAAGAATCATGAACTTCGTTGCACGAACTGGTTTGCCGTTTGGTGTGATGGGAACAAAAATTGGCGCAGTTATACGATTTGAAATCTTTGTTGGTCATAAAATTCTCTAGTTTGTATGTTTATTGTATACTGATGAACTACCCCTTCACCTCCTTTTCCAAAAGATTTACGGAACAATAGGAAAATCTCTGAAAACGGGCAATACCCTTGCTGTGACAAGTTTTGTTTCTATTCCAGTTGCTCTGGCTGAAATTGATAAAAAAGACCTCAGTGCACACAAAAAATACCTTTTCTATATTTCTAGTGCAGTATCCTCTGGGAGTGCCTTCCAGATTTAGCAAACAGCAGTCCTGGAACCATGTCTCATTCAAGATGGCTTACTACAGCCAACAGAATTATGAGTCTATATGTGTCGACTGCCGAACCAACAGAACACTTTAAGTTTCTAGTAGAATATGTCATGAAAGTTTACGTGCCATCCTGGTTTGAAATAAAGAAAATCCTAAGAGCTACTCACGGAGCACGTCATCTGCATGGAATGATAAAAAAAGCTCATTCTTGCCAGGAGATTTTAAGTCAATCATTCACAAAGATATTCAGAGGAACTATTATTCTTCTCACTCTCACTCTGAAAACATTCTGTTGACAATGCTGTTAGATGAACGATCACATATTCGAGAACTCGGCCTCAGAAGAATACTGAAAGCAAGAAAAACTGATTGGAAGGGGAAAATACGCCAATTTGACCTTCCAAATTTAAATTTTGAAGCAGAGGAATATTTTGAGACTAAGAGGAATATTTTGAGATTAACTGGGACAGTCCTTTGGAACCACAGCTACCATGAACCTCAGTGACGAATACATAGCAAGTATGATCAGAAACGGTTCACAATTTGAAACAGAGAATCTCCCTTGCCATTCTCAAGCAGTAGACAGGCATGTGCGACTAGTAACACAAAAATCATTGGTAACATGTAGAGTAGAAGCCAGGGATGAATACATTCACAGTGGAATCAAGTCACGAAAGGAATTTCCAAAGTTTAACACCAATGATAATTATTTTGGTCCTCGTGTGAAATTCAAAATTGAAGACTCATTAAAGTAAATTGCAAGTTAGTGATATTTTTTTGAAACGACAATGTTTTCCTGTTACTTTTTTATAATTAGAACTGTTTTTGAGTCAGAAAATAAAGCTACTGTAAACATTAAAATTTAAAAAAAAAATTGATTTTATTTTTTCTTTTGACATTAATATTCCCTTCTTTGACCACCTGTGTGGAACGTGAAGACGATGAGTCATTGCACTGGGATTTTTTTGCAGTGCCTTTTTTGACAAACAGCACCATTTATTGAGTAAGGAAATATAAAAATATAAAAAAAAGTTTGCCTTTTTCCCTCCACCTAATTTGTGTGTGTATATATATATATATATATATATATATATATGTGACATTATAAGTTGAATCTCGTCTATTTCTATAATTAGGGTCCCCACATCTGTTAAGAGAGGCCCCTTTTCACAGAATAGCCCACCCAACAGCAAGTGAACATCTGCAAGTTCCAGTGGGATAAACACCACAATAAATTATTTTCAGTTGATAGAAATATACAGCCGTGCTGCCCAGAAGGATTAACAAAACCCCGTCTCTAGTCATCTAAACTCGCAGTTCACAATATCTCAGAGATAATGGCTGCAGGTGCCAGAGATAAAGTGATCAAAAGTGTCAAACAATACCATAAAGATAAAACGCACCCAATGTGCTCTTAAAAGTATAGCAGCCTTACCACCCACGACAAACATCTGTGCTGATGTAAACAGTCGCTGACTTTTTGGTACAGCCCCTGACTAAGAGAGCAGGGATTCTGTGGTTGTCTCTGTATCTGTACGCACATGTATGTTTCGCGTCATGCTAGAAGGACGCTCTGATATCTAGTATCAACTCTTGCGAAATATAGAACTGCAATTTTAAAAGAACTATTCCTCTTCATTTGTGCATAGTGTGTGTTATTATGGAAAGTCATGTGGTGAAATGCCATATATATATATATATATATATATATATATATATATATATATATGTGTGTGTGCGTGTGTGTGTGTGTGTGTGTGTGTGTGTGTGTGTGTGTTTGTTTGTTTGTTTGTTTGTTTGTGTGTGTGTGTTTGTCTGTTTGTGTGTGTGTGTATGTGTGCCTCTCAGTGTGTGTGCCTCATCGAAAGCATAACATTAACCTTCCACATTTTTAACGTAATCTTGCTATTTTGCCAGTATTAAGGAACATATATCGAGATAATAATACTAGGTGATACTTATATAAATATCAACTAATATTATTATCTCGACGTAAAAATAGCATTCATCTCCATATTAAAGGAGTCTAGTACATAAATTTTGTATTATTATGTGACCAAAATAGCAGCCTAAGCGATATAAAAAGTGAATAGTGAGCACGATTAGCAAGAAAGATTCATTCATTTTCGTTTTCGTTTTATTTTTCGTTCAAGTACTAAGAACTTAAATATAAATATATACATTCAATATCTCTGATAATGAAAGTAAAAATATCTTAAACTAATGAAAAATCGTAAAAAAAATGACATTTAGAATTCAGTACAAATAGTAAAAAAATAAACTTATTTGAATTTCAAAGTTTTAATGCAGGCATCTTCAAAAGAGTCGTAAAACAACAACGTGATGAATTTGAGAGCCGCAAGGTGTGTAGGAAAAACGTTACTTTTTTCACAACAAAATAAAAAAAAATGAATTTTGGGAAACGCCAAACTGCGAAACTGTATACATAGAAGTGAAAAAAAATACCGCGGAAAAAGCATGAAAAGAAGAGCAAGGTAAAACGAAAAAAAAAACTTGGAGTAAGAGAGAAAACTGAAAAAACTCTCACTTCGTAGGGATTTTTTTCCAAAAGTCCTTCAGAGAATGCATATTTTTTTAACCAAAATTCATAAAAGTACTAGTGGAAAGTAACTCTAAAGCTCAAAAGAATGAATAATTATATAGTTCCCAAATTAATTTCTTTAAAACTTTACACTTTATAAAATTGTATTCAAATTTGTGAAATATTTCTTTTTTTCAATCCTACATTACTATACAGAAAGAGACATCACTACCACAGAAATATTTTCACACGTTGTATTTGGTAAATCTGTAGTTAAACATATAAGGGAATTATGTTCATTATTAGAATGTCTAACAATAGTTTAATATATAGATTTTTTTTTCTTTTTTTAACCTAAAGGCATTTGACCGTTAACTAAACTGAAGACCTCTCAATTTTAGGCTTTAAACTTGTTTATTGGATGATTAACCACAGTTCGTTTAAATTCCTTTTTTTTTCTAATCGAGACGGACTTACGGATGAATTCTATCACAAATAAAAATATAATTTCGGAATAAATTTCTTTAAAACTTCACATTTTATGAAATTTTATCAAAAATCTTGAAATATTTCCTTTCCTAAATCCTACATATCTATACACAAAGAGACATCACTGACGAATAATTATTTTCACACGTTGCGTTTGGTATATCTGTAGTTAAACATATAAAGGAATAATGTTCATTATTGGAATGTCTAACGAAAGTTTAATATATAGGTGTTTTTTTTATTTTTTTTAATTTAAAGGCATTTGACCGTTAACTAAATTGAAGACCTCTCAATTTTAGGCTTTAAACTTGTTTATTGGATGACTAACCACAGATCGTCTCAATTAATTTTTTTTTAACTGAGAAGAACTTAAGCATAAATTCTATCACAAATAAAATTTTTCTAAAACATGGCGGTTAAACATTATGCTCCAAGTACGCTACTCCGGAACTTAGAATGATAGTTTGAAATTTTCTTTCAATAACGGCTTCTTCGCATCGAACCCGGAGCGTTACGTAGCGTCAGCGCGAAAAGTTTTAACTAATCACGGAACTTAATTCACTGACCACGTGATACATTGAGCGAATCACAGGTAATCAACAATCTCGGAGCCAACTGAGTAACGAAAATTTAGGCTTCGGATGCAATCTTAAGTCTTTACACTGCTTTTAAGATTATAAAGACTGTCGTCAAAGAATACCCCGCTTTAAACCCGGGGCTGAGAATTGAAGCCTGATATTCTACAAAATGAATAATACCAACGATATGGAGAATTTCCCAGTGGCTTTTCTATTTTATTCTATATATTAGACAAGCTACGCATGGTGCCAGTTTCTTTATAGTATATCACTAGCTGAATACTCGTACTTCACTACGGAGTACATTCAAATAAGATACAAAGGTCAATGTATGCAATTAATGCCAATATCTATATATATATATATATATATATATATAATACAACGTTCAGTGTATGCAACAAATTTGTTTAATATCCATAAAAATACTTATTTGAATTAATTTTTTAAAGACTTCCATCTCAATTAATCTAGTGGTTAAGTTTTATCTTTTACCGTATTTTAATATTTTTTTTGTCAATTTTTTTTGTCAAAATATTTATTTATAAAAAAATCGTAGCGGATATTTTATAGTCAAAATAATACAGAAGAAAATATTCAAATTAAATACATCGGTCCATGTATGCAATTAATGCCAGGAAAAAAAAAATAAATATATATATATATATATATATATATATATATATATATATATATATATATATATATATATATATATATATATATATATATATATTTTAAATAAAAACATTATTAAACCTGACAACACCAGCACAATTCATCAACCTGAAAGATGAAGAATATAAATGACCGGGGGGAGTTGTGACCCCCAACACTCCGGTTAAACATGTTTTTGCCTAGGCAACACTCCCGGAAGTCATTCTTCATCTGCAACCTGACGTAAAGTGAAAACAAAGCAAGGAACAATGTAATAAAAAAATAAAGGAACTGGAACAACGTACATTAAAAACCTGGGTTAAATTACATCATCAGTATTAAACTATTTCAAAACAATTTGTCAATTCACTAAAACATTGCAGCAACCCCATATATTCTCTACACCTATAAACAATGCATCATATAATATTTTTTTTAAATATTTAGACTTATCACTAAATTATAACTGTATCCACATATAACCACTTCAAATAAGCACCTCCTAAGTATCGAAATATCTACATACAATACTCTAAACATTATCAAATATATACATTTAGAACTATAATTATAACTAAAATAGCAAGGACACATACCTAGTGCAACTCTACATTATAGACAGTAAAAGACTAACAGGTGCGAAACGTAACTTGCCAATTATCATTTTATTGCTTCAATTACTGAAATATCGATTAAGACATTCTTTCCTATCGATCGAATGGAATTCACACATGGTCTTTAATAAAAATCCCAAAGGAAAACCCATTTCTAAAGCAATGTTTGCAAATGATTTTATACCTGATTGTATTTCCAATTTGTTACAGTTTAGACGTTTAATACGTAGCATGTAGTTAATGATTAGGTTGCGCTTTACATTTCTATGTAAACAAGTATTCCAAGGCATTACGCGTTGTGTAGTAAATGGATAATAGTCCCTTTTATCATGCATTTTGTATTTCACTAGACTACTCTCTTCATCAACACTTAAGCTCAAATCCAGAAATACAACTCGATCATCCGGTGTTTTATCAGATTCTAAAAGGCTAAGATTTTTTGGATAAAACCCCAGATCTATGACCTGCTCTTTGTACTTAGTGCAAATTAAAACATCATCCACATATCTGAAATATATTAGCTCACTCAATAAGGCGGTCCCCATTTCATAATGGTGGAGGTAAATGTCTGCCAATATTGAGGAACATCCTCCCCCCATTGGGATACCATGTATTTGGCGGAAGAAATGTGTGCCGTCATATAAATATGTCTCTTTAAGTACCATCTGCACTAGAGTCTCATAACGATGATATGTTATGTACGTTTTTAGGTCATATTTTTCAGAAAGATTTTTAGTAATTTCAAATAAATCGTTTATAGTAATAGTGTTGAATAAATCTGCGAAATCAAAACTCTTTATATAATTAATACCACATTCATTATTTAACTTATCAATTACCTCAAAACTATTTCTGATCATATAACCTCCCTCCTTAATTAGTTCCTTATATACGACTTTAAGAATAGCCAATAAGAGATCATTTGCATATGTTAAATACGATTTATAACCCACAGTAAAATTTCAGCCCTTTAGGTCCAGCGGTTTGGTCTCTGCGTTATCTGCCTGTCTGTCAGTCAGCCAGTCAGTAAGTCACGGAACTGTTTTATCTCCATATATATATATATATATATATATATATATATATATATTTATTTCAATCATTCGAGAAATCTAACCATAATTTTATCTACATTGTCTGATATAAGTTTCCAGTGGTCCATCAATTTTCAATCGAATGGTTTGCTAAATCAGTAAGGACTATGTGTCCGGATCCCAGCTGAAACCATTCAGACAGATCTCCACAATCTATCTCCCGTACTCTACATAGTTCAAAGAATTCGCATTGCTTCAATTTCTAAAATTTTGAAAATTAATAGAGTCATTTTTAGGTTGAAACTGAAATTTATTTTTCATTTAGAGTTTCTAACTTGCGAGGAAAAGGAGCTAAAAATCTTAATTCAAGAAAATATGCCTTAGATTGTTATTCAATTTTTAATTTGGGTGGGGGAGGGTAGTCCACGCTTTGTGAACATAAACAGCTGCTGCTCCGCAACAGTTTAGAACCGAAGCATTTTTGTTCATGATCACTCCACTATTTCCTAGCAACCACAATATTGTCCAGTTCTGAATCCATTAACCTATGATTTTTATTTATACCTTCAGACCTTCTTTATACACAGGAAATAGGTTTGTCGGTATGGTATCGAAGATAATGCATGGATATGTAAGTGTTGCGGAATTTTCTTATTCGGAACTTAGTGGTTAACTTTTGCCGTCATTGCAAGGGCATAGCGGCAGTACAAGGGTATATATATATATATATATAGTAACTTTTATATTATTTGTGTTATTTTCGCTGTTTCGATCTGTAGTGACAAATAAGTTATTTGCTAGTATTGGGCGTATAATTTTGTTTAAGTTCAATAGTTGAACGATTATAGGATAAAGCGATTGAGGTGGTAGCATAGTGGCAGCATTTTGGGTAAGATATCAATAAAGTTGAGATATAAACTAGAGGTAGTGGTTGAGTGTTTGGGGGTTATTTTGCCTGTTATTGGACGTTTTTAGGTGTCAAGGCTTCTGGGGGAAGTTGTCCGTTTGGTTTTGCTGTTAGTGACCAGTTATCAGTAAAACAAGGCCGCATATTCATTAAAGGGGACGGTATATTCCTTGGATTATACCCTCAAAAGAAAAACAGTTCAGCAGTCTTTACAATCATACAGCAATCCATTTTAATAATAGTCTCGCCTAGTAGGAGCAGCGCGACAACTTTGTCGATTTCAATAAAATTATCTGTTGATCACAATAAATTGGCCACTGAGTGCAGGTTTATTTGTATTAATTTAAGTGACTAGTCGATTTGTCTTAAAACCAGTAAAAAACGGAGTATACTGAGAATGAAATTAAAATAATATATTTTGAGCAAAACTAAATGTTAGACAGCATCAATATTACACGCCATCCAGGATAGCATCGATTAAAAGAAACCTTTTGCCTGTAAGCATTTCCGAAAATCTGAATTCCTTTCTTTTATTTTTACAAAAATGAATAAAATTCATTTAAGTTCTTCGCGTCTCAAAGTCAAAAATACAAATTCTTCGAAATATGTTTCCAATAAAATTGTTGCTATGTAATTAATTCAATTTTATTCATAATTTACGCGCGTTAAATTTCAACTAATGAATTCTTCTTAAAAAAGCGGAATTTATGTACAGGTAAGGAACTTAAGGTGTTAAATATACGTAATTTAAACATTAAACAAGTTTTGTTCTAGTATTTACGTTCGTCAGTTTATGCACGCTTGCGGAGTGTGTTCTCGTTTACATCTGTACTTTCTTGAAAAAGAAATGATTAAAATGGAAATGGTTTTGTTCTTTAAATGCACAATCATAGTTTTTACGTCTTGCAAACATTAATAGGAAGACATAAAATTTGTTATTGAAACAATTACGGAAGTAGGAAATAAAGATGAGATTTTTGAGGATTTATTTTCATTTCAAATAATTAATGGCTTATTTTCGGGTGAAATTTTTTCTTTTTTATAGCAGGAAAATTCATTTCTTATTTTGTACTTTTCTTTCGTTAGAAAAAATAAATATTTTGGTAACAAGCAAATTTTCAGATTTAAAGTAGTGTACGCAGTTTCCTGCAGGAATTTCCATAACGTTATTTGAGGGGTAGAATTACACTTGCATTAGAATCTCTTATTTCTATTCTTGGAATCCTCTCTTTCTATTCTTGGCGTCTTTATTTTTAAATTATAACTGATGAATTTTTTTCCTTACACGTTAAGTATAAAAATACAGGAAAGCAAAATGCTAAATTGATTCTAGAAAAACCATTCTGATATTTCGAATACGTTATTTTATCGCAGGAAGCTCAGCTATCTTTTTTCAAGGGATCTTTAAAGGAAATTTTTAATATAGTGTAAAAAGGGGAAGTCTAAGGTCCTGTTCACATAGGATTCCGTTGCGTAGCGTTAAGGGAAATATGACGTTGAGACGAAAATAAACCAATCATAGGCGTTAAAAATTTCCTTGCTAATCGTTTGGAGGCCTATGATTGGCTTATTTTCGTCTCAACGTCATCTTTTCCTTAACGCAACGCAACGGACTCCTATGTGAACAGGCCCTTAAACATGCGGCCAAATAGATAAAACCCGAGGGGATAACAGAAATTAAAATATGGTTTTGATTGACGGATAAGTTAACGAGACTAAACTAAAAAATAAATACTTATTAGAACATAATTTATTTTTAAATTTAAATTTCACATTTGACTATCCATCAAACATTCGTGTATATGTATAGGTAATGACAAAAAACATTTTTTTTTCAAGTGAAGATGCGTTATTATAAATACCGTTAAACGCACTTTCTTTTTGATGCTTAAACATATTTAAATTGTGATATTGTTTTTCCCTTTGGATGAAAAGGTTTGCGTAATATTCTTCATGTATCGGGTTTCAAAGGAAAAAAAAGCAGCAAGTTGTGATAGTGTCATACAAGTAATTATATTAGACTCGACATGTCTTGATGAGAGATGAAAGATCCTTCCAAGATTTATTTTGATTATTTTTGTGTCACCTGAAACTAAACTTCAGAATTCATTGATTTCTGTGTATTTTTTGTCTCTGTATTTATTTTTTATGGTATGAAAAATAATAGTAGTAAGAAATTTAATAATTTATTTTTGCATTTTCTAAAATTTATGTCTTTTTCACTTAATCATTCATTTATTCACTGCTTTTAATTTGCATTAAAAAAGTCTTAATTTACGATTTTTTTACTTGTTTAATATGTTTGGGAAACGTTCTGTCTTTCCCTGCAATTCTTTGTGCAACTTCTTTATGGCGGCCAGTAATGGTTCCGAAAAAATGTGGCCGTTTAGAGGGGTGGCCAGAAAGAGGGGTTTCACTGTAATTATTTTCGATGTATTTTAATTGAGGCTGTTAACATTGTGTTACATACTCTAAAGTCTCATGCTATTTCAATTTTCCAGCGGTATTCCATTAATTTCACAGTATTTCAAGGAATTTGAATAATTGGGAAGTTTACTTTAAAAAGCTGTTCTCATTTTGTTATTAAAAGTGCAAGTTTAAACGCCAGCCTGTCGTAAATTAAAAGTAGCTAATAAACGTAATTCAATTTAATAGAAATAAAAGAAAAAAATTCAAACGCTATATTTAAATTTTACATTTACGGGAAACTCTATTGTAAATAAATCTCATATATCTTTTGTATTTATTTATGAACTGAGATATAGTACTCATTTATGTAATAAATATTTCATACATATCAACTTGATTATTTGCTCTGCTAGTTTTCACGAGTAATGATGATTTCAAGTTAATTTCGATATTGCACCGAAAAAAAAAGGTTTATTTTAAGATCGTTTGTGTCGCCCAGTGGCTAAGGCATCAGCCACTGGTTAAGGCATCAGTCTGCCCCTCCAGGGGCGCGGGTTCGATTCCCGCATAAGACTTGGTTGTATTCTTGGGAACCGGTCAGCCTTCCGGTCAGTCTAGAAAGGGGAGCTGCAATTCATCGTCCACCGCTGGTGTCATCGCTTGTTAATAAAATTCTTGTGTGATTTGTATCCTGTGTGATTTGCATGTGTGATTTGTATCTTGTGTGATTTGTATGTCTATTCGTATGTACACCGGAATGAAGTGTAATGTCGTCAGCCCCCAGGGATATTACCCCTCCCCCCCCCCCAAAAAAAAAAAGATAGTTTCTTCTAATGAAGCAATCTTTCGACGTTATCAGAAATTACAAAACGGGTAATACCGATAATTTTTTCACAGTTATTTTAAAACGTTACTGGCCTGGGATCGACATAAACGGTCCTTAATTTCACTTGATCCACTAGGTTTATCTTTCCAAAATTACTTACCCATTTAATTTTTTTCTTCACCATTAAGCTCAGTACCGAGGTGACAGAACTTTTAATGTAAATGAATGATTTCTCCATTAGCATTCAGAAGGTAGTAATGCAATTTGGATTGAATCCATCTTTCATCTAAACTGAATTATGAGAGCAGCATTAAATACTATTGAAAACATCTTAAATTCCAGTTAGCAACTGTTAATTTTTTATTTCCCTTTTTTTCGATTTCTTACCAAATATGGAACTTTTTAAAGTTTTATTTTTAAAGGATAGGTAATTGTTAACTAGTGATATCTATTAATCAACCTTTCGATAAAACCGATTACAGAGACCAATCTGATTGAGACAGATAGCATATAATTCTCCAAGGGTATTTATGAGGAAGATAATTTAGGACAGTTAGCAAGTAGGGTCAAAAGCAAGGTTGGAATTTTAGAACATGAACAATTTTTATTGATTTTTTTTAAAAAATTGATTATGTATATGTGAATTTTTACTGATTTTCGGTTCTTACTGCATAGTTAATATCTCTGACTATATTTTTTATTGCGTTTTATTGAATTTTATTGCTTTTTCCTGTTGTTTTGCATTGCATTTCATGTTGTTGATTATGTCTCCAAGTAGTTGAATGTGGTAATGTTGAGGGTTACGTGCCGTAAAGTTTTAAACGACTTGTTTTATCAAGGTTTGATAGATAGCCATTTTAATAAGTTATGGGTTGTTAATAGTGCATTTATTCCAAGTTTTCCAAGGGATCGGTAGGCATGATCCAGCTTTTAACTGGTCATGACTGCTTAGCTAAACATTTGAGCCTCTTGAAAATTCCACAGCGTCCTTTATGCACTATTTTTGTTAAACGACAAGATATGGACATTTCCAACTTCTAGACCTGTGAGGCACTGGGATCCCTATAGCCGATATTGGATGGCAAGATCATAAATAAATTAATACTTTCTGTTTCCTTCTTTGTTTACTATTTATTTTTTAATTATTTTTTATTGTACTTTTTATCTTTTTTTTTTTTTTTTCCCAATGCGGAGGCACTTGTATTCAAACATTGGCCCTTACTACGCCGCAGTTTTTACTGTCCATTTTATTGTGGGGGCACCATATAGGCGGACAGCATTACCCCCTATGAAGAGACGACACGAACGGAGGCATTTTTCGTGGCGCAACGCTGGGACTCGATCTGAGCACCCTCAGCACCGAAAACCAGCGCGCTGTACCACTGGGCCGCCACAAGCCCCTTTTTATCTTATTATTCTGTTATTGTTTGCCATTGGGAAAAACAAAACTTTATTTAAAACTTTATTTGAGGGTGCTGGGACCCATTTAAATTTTTATTTTATTTATTCAGTTAAAATTTTAAAATTGTTTATGATGGTTAAACAAATAATTTATAAGCATTATCATATCATGAAACTTCTCATAAAGTTTAAAAAAAAAATTAAATTTTAAATTTTAAAAAAAGTGGGGTAAATTAAAATCATTATAACTCGAAATATTATTTGTCGAATTTCAAATGTTTTTCACTTAATTAAACAGAAATATATAATTTTTAATTTTGATTCAGCTTTTTTTTAAATATCAATTTTAAAAAACTAAAATATTACTTAAAAAAATTAAAATATTCAGAGCAAAAATTTTTAAAAATGATGTAACTATTAGAATGTTGAAAGAAAATTAATTTATCCTGTTCTAATTAAGATACAAATATGATTTAAACGTCATTTTATGCGGAAAAGAACAAAAAATTGTTTAATGCAATAATTTTTTTTCGAAAATTTGAAGAATTTTGTGTCGTGAACCCCCTGAAACCGAATTACCGCCATATCATCGCAAATGGAAACTGTAGTATTAAAAATATCTAGTATTTGCTAATCAGTGGCCTAGTTTTAAAACAAAAGGTCTTACTCTGTAATTAATTATTTCAATAAAATTATAAATATGACACTGTTTGTTCCATCGCATTGCAGTTGCATCACACTGCAGAGAAACAAACGCATAGTTTCAGTATCATGCAGATTTCTATTCCTAAAAGTGCGTGTCGTAAATTTTCGACTAAAGATACGTTATTCTCCACAGCCGTCTCTTTCATCTAAATTCGTCATTTATTACAGGAGGACTCATTCGAAAAGAATGAGATTAATGCCTCTACAGAAGAAACAGAATACTGAGTAAAGCATTTTTGCCGAACACAGACTTGCAATTCCTAGGAATAAGTATTCTTTTTCAATCAAAGCATTTCTAGAATCAAGAATTTTATCTGTTCATAGCTTCGTCATATATGGTGAAAGGAAAATTCAAGTGACGAAGTCTACCCTGGTAACATGTATAACGCTTTTAATCAAAACCTCTTTGTTCTTTTTTTCAATTCCTACTATTAGTTCACACTCTCTCTCTATATATATATATCTTGTTCAAATTTTCAATCGTTAATAAAAGTACTTTTTATTCATCCACTCAAGTTCAAATACATTTTTTAAAACTTGTAGTGGATGACACTTGATGTTAATACAGTTTTTTTCAAATATTAATTCATTAATTAAATTTAATTAATAAATTTTAGTTTTATACCTAGAGCGTATCTTGCTCTTGAATAGTAATTTCCCTCTTGTAAACGATAGCACTGCGGTATCGCGGGCGTCTCCCGTCCTGTAGGTTGCGAGATCGAATCCCCAACCTGACAAACTTTTTCTCTCCCTTCCCCCCCCCCCCCTCCTAATCTCGCACAGTATTCAAGGCTCTGGCAGGCAATCCTTTTTTTCAATTCCTACTATTAGTTCACACTCAAATTTTCTTTGTTGACCTAAGTAGGAATTGACTTTAAAATTTTTTTTTATATATATTACTTGTTTAACTAGCACTCTGGATATAATCAATATTCATAAAATCAGCATAGTGCTGTATTTTGTCCTCCAGGTGTAAGACGTTCGAGGAAAACAAAAACTATAACAGAACTGTCATCTATTACATTTTTAATCCTGCACATCTGGCATTTGCTTCCTTTGCAACTTTTTCCCGATCACCCTTTACTCACTGATTACTGGCATATCAAAATTTTGGAGATAATTGCAAAGCAACTCTGCAAAAAAATGGCTGCCAAATAAAGCAGAGGAAGATGACGCCAAAGAGAGGCAAAATTTACAAGCTTTAAGTATAGTTTGACATTCAACAAGCATAACTATCACTCTTAAATCCTTATAGAATAACGGTTAGTATCATTTAAGACGACACTGAAGTTTTATATTTTCGTATTTTTGGACTTTCTTTGAATCTTTAGCCTTGAAAACATTGTTAACTCTACACGAACAATCTTCTAAGGTTGTTTTTTACAGCTTTGTACATGCGTCATCGACAGGAATATTGTTATCTGGAGGGAAAGAAAAAAAAGTATCCAAACGCTTCTGTTCACATATGTAGAGAATATGCAATGCATGATGTAAGATATCTCATAGTAAAATTGCATTCATCATTTAATGGATTGGATACCGACAGTCATCTATTTGGAGAAACTTTTTGAGATACCTTTGTGTTCAATTTCGGGATTCTTATCCGCTCTCTATCTCTTTCAAGGGACGTTTCCTGTTTAAGTTTGAACGATGTATTTGATAAAGGTCTTCTTATTTTCGTAATTTCACATTAGCCTTTTTCATTGCTTTCCCGCATAAACTCAGTTATGTGCGTGTTATTTTGGATATTTTTAAAGGAATATGTTATCAGTGGCATGTAAAACCACACTGTCGTCTATTTCTCCGTATTCTGCTACTGTCATCAACTCCATCTGTGTGTCTTTAATATGGGTTACGACGTAGTCTAGCTAGTCGTCTGTTGAAAAATTCTTTAGATTTGAGAGCTCATCTGTATCCTACAAATTTTATATTTATTTTTCTTAGAGGGCACAATAAATGCCTTCTATCCCTTTTCAAAGTTTTATTAAAGAAACGTTTCACAAAACTTTATAATTTTCAATAATTCTGTTCTGTAAATTGCAACTTTCAATTTCCAACGGAAAAATTATTTTAACACTAGAAGAAGCACGTAAAGAACAAATTAATCGGCCATTTTTAAA
>OU015500.1:120611525-120641525 GCA_907164885.2 Dolomedes plantarius | reverse complement strand
CTAACATTTAATCACCACAACATATTATTACAATAAAGAAAAAGAATATCTGTGTCCATCTGACACAACAATAATGCTCATTTAGTCAGAGCCACAAAGAAAAACCTGCAATCTTCATTCCGTCAACCATCATAACATAACGTAAAATTTTAATCCAGCATAAAAAAAATGAAGTAAAATAACGTGCGTTCCAAAGAAACGGTTGAGTTGTAACCCATTTGAACCAGTGGCACGTTATCCTTAATTCATGGCTCGGCGCGTGTCTTGTGACTCTAAAATATCTGTGTTGCCACAAGAAGGGAATTCTCACAAGTTCGGCCATCCTGCAACTCAGACGTCCTCGGCTGCCTGAAACCGATGAACCTAAAAATATAAAATAAAGAGAAACGAAAAAAATATATCTATCCGATTCGTCGATAGCACACTGAAAGTTTTCTGGAAAAAACTACTCCAAGTCATGTGACCATGACTTCATATGGTCGGCGGCACTGGAAGTTTTCTGAGGTCCGTCATGACACCCAACTTTTACAACATCATATCGGTCATTTGATTTTATAGCTGTGATTCTGTAAAGGACCATAAAATTTTTGTCTTAGTTTTAAACCTGTCCCAAACTGAGTTCGCTGGATTGCGACGAGATCATTTAGCTTATAGAGATTAGATCTCTTTCTCTTCTTATTCAATTGCCTTCTATTCTCTTTCTGCAACTCTAAAATATTCCGTTTAGCATCTTCTCGCATGTCATTACGATCTTTCATTAATTGGTCCGCATATTCTTCATTCAAGATTTCCTTGATCTTCACGTCCTCTCTATTCTTCATTTTTCCCCCACTAACAATTCAAATGGGGAATATTTCGTGCTTCTGGTAGTCGTACTATTGATTATCCGCTGCACATCAGCAACGTACGTAAACCATTTAGTCGTATCTTCATGTGAAAGTTTGGCCAAAACGGGTATTAAGTTTCTGTGAATTCGCTCGACCTGTCCGTTTCCCCTAGGTATTCCGGTGGTGATTTTTACGTGTTCGATTCCTTCCTCAATGCAATGATCTTCAAATTCTTTTGAGGTGAACGTTGTTCCTCGATCTGAGATTATTCGTGATGGGTTCCCAAATGTGGTCTGCTGCTGCTTCAACTTTTCAATAGCTTCTCTCGCGGACGTAGATTTTACAGGATAGAACCAGGTAAATTTTGTGAACGCATCAACAATCGTGAAAATGTATTGGTATCGCTTATTTGTTGACGGCAAAGGTCCAATGAAATCGATATGGTACGTGCTGAGAGAAATGTTTTCCTTTGGTATTGGATTTAGAAACCCCTCACCCTTGCCATATTTCTTGTTATGCAAAATACACTCTATGCAATTTGCTATCACACTTTCTACTTTATGTTTCAAATTCGGGATGTAAAACTCTTGCTTTAATACTTCTTCAGTCTTCGATACGGCAAAATGTACTCTTCTATGCACTTTTCGTATGATTTCGGTTTGTAATTCGTCAGGTACCACAAGAAGATCTCTTCCGTTTTCAATTTTAAACAAAACATCATTTCTTATAAAATAACTTTTTTCCTCATATCTCTCAACTAAAGTTTTGATTACTCTTATATGATCATCTTTATCTTGTGCGGTAATTATTTTGGATGTCATTTCGTCTTGTGATTGTGTGACAAGTAAAACTGTATTGCGACTAAGTGCATCCACATGTTTCATTAAATTTCCCGATCGGTGAACGATCTCATAATTAAATTCTTCCAAAAGTAAAGCCCATCGTGCTACTCTAGGTGCAAGCTCTTTTTTGTCAAGTGTTTTTTGGAATGCTGCACAATCTGTTACAATTTTGAATTCTGATCCCAATAAATAGTTTCGGAATTTCTTTAAGGATTCTATAATGGCAAGTACCTCCAGTTCATAACTGAAGTATTTTTCTTGTTGTGGGGTTGTTTTTCTGCTCATGTAGTGTATAGGGTGCAGATTTCCGTCATCTGATTTCATTAGAAGTACAGACCCAAACCCAAAGCTGCTCGCGTCTGTGTGTAGTTCTAACGGCATTCGTTGTTTTAAAATGTCTAAGACTGGTTTTTGAGATAAAATATCTTTCAATTTATTGAATGCTTCTAATTGTTCATATCCAAATTTGAATTCTGCCTCTTTACGGAGTAAGTCACTCAATGGTTTAGCAATTAGCGAATATTGTGGTATGTATTTACGGAAATACCCTGTAAGTCCCAAGAATGATTGTACTTGTTTAATCGATTTTGGCACAGGACATTTTTGCACAGATCAAAGTCTTATCTGGAGAAGGTTAAATCGTGCCATTCTCAATAACATGACCTAGGAACTCTATTTTCCTCTTTAAAAATTGGCATTTCTTAACATTCAACTCTAAACCATAATCTGAGGCAACTTTGAGAACTCGTGTCAATTTCTCTACACCTTCCTGTTCATTTTTTGATGGAATGATAATATCATCTAAATAAAGTACTACCGTATCATCGCGAATTAAATCTCGAAAGACATTTTAATCGTATCTCATGAAAACATTTGGTGAAGTACATAGTCCAAAAGAACACTTAAAAAACTCATATTGTCCTTTGTGCGTGATGAAGGCTGTATATTTCGTACTTTTTTCCTCGATGTCTACGTGGAAAAACCCGTTCTTTAAATCGAGCGAGGTGAGAACTGTAGAATTTGACAAAAGATCTAGAACATCTTCAATTAACGGCACAGAGAATTTATCTTTGATGACTTTTCTATTCAGCTTTCGATAGTCTATACATAAACGATGCGAATTATCTTTTTTCTTACATAACACGACAGGGGCTGCATAATCTGAACAACTATCTTGTATAATCCCTTCTTTCAACCACATTTCTACCTGATCATCTATTATTTTTTGTTCGACAAAACCAAATCGTCGAGGTCTTTGTGCTACGGGGCATTCGTCCAATAGAACAATATTCATTTTCACATTGGTTGATTTGACTTTCCGCGGTACATAATTATCAATAAGTCTTATCACTTCGTTTCTAAATTTAGATTCTACGATATTACTCACATCTAACTCTTTCAAATATATCGCATTTGCTAAACAAAATAAAAATTTATTGCCCTCAGACTGTGACAGATTATGTCTACTTTGGCGAAGAGAAACTGTATAGATATTATTCCGGATGTGTATTCTGCATCCGGTCACAGACAGAGACTCGCCGTCAAAACCTTCTTCTTTCGGTGCAGGTGTTGGCTCAAGGAAACCTTGTGTTACATTTATTTTTCATTAAGCGGTTCTCTGTTTTTAATCCTAGCGTAATTGACACAAAATGTATTTCTTCTTCCCAAGACTTCAACGCCTTTCTCATTAATTGAAATGTTCAGTTTATTAATTACATCAGTCCCTATAATTACTTCATGACACAATTTTCTGAGAACATAAATGTCAGTTTCAATTGCACATTTTTCAAAAGATATTTCAGAATGAAAGTATCCAATCGGTGAAATTTCCTCACCTCCGATTCCCGTTAAAAATATATTACTTAAATTCAGTTTAGGTGATCCAATTTTAACATAAAATTCATAATCCATTAAAGAAAGTTCTGATCCTGAATCGCAGACTACACTCAGACTTACACCTTCAATTTCAGCTGTCATCTCAATTCTGTTAGGAACTTTTTTTGTTATTGAGACCAGAGATTCTTTCTTTTCATCACACATATTGGCGGTATGTCCTAACCTTGAACATTTAAAACACCGGGGACCGTCTGTCTTATTTTTACATTCTGAGGATTTATGACCAAACAAATTACAGTTAAAACAACGAATCTTTGAATTATTATCATTTCTTGAACTATTACTATAATTAAATTTCATCCTTGCTTTAAAATCACCATCCCTTTGAAAATTACGCCTCGCAGCTTCATATTCATCCAATTTATTAACCAAATTATCAATATTTTTTATTGTGGGTAAGTCGTCTAAAAATGTTCACGAGCGTCAGGAGACATTTTCCACTTTAATTGGTCTACAACCAAAAGTTCTTTCAAATCTTCAAATGTTTTGACTTCTAATCCGGTAATCCACTCTTCAAAAAAAGTTTTAAGTTCAAAAGCAAAATCGCACCAAGAGGCGACCGATTACTTCTTGTGCTGAACAAATTTTTGTCTAAACTGTTCTGGGGTCAGCCTAAAGTGTTTCAAAAGTAGCTTCTTAACATGATCATACTCATTAGCCGACGGATCTGGTTCTCTAGTGACAATGCTTATAATCTCTAACGGCAGCAATTGGAGTAAATACGTGACCCAATCTTCTTTAGGAATTTCAATTCGACTGATTTGCCTTTCAAATAATTTAAAATAAACACCTATATCGCCGGACATATCATAACGTGTCATTAATTTCAACAAATTATGTTTTTTAAAAACAGTTTGCGGAACCGGAACATCGCCAATTCTTTTAATATTTGCCTCCAATTCGAGTTTCCTTAATTCAAACTCCTGGTCTGCTATCTTTTCTAGCCTCTCACGTTCTGCTATCTGTTCTAGCCTCTAACGTTCTGCTATCTCTTTCTGTTCTAGTTTCTCAACAATAATAACATCTAATCTACTTTTACTAAAGTCCTCATCATAAGTTTCTGAACTGGTGATGATACTAATTAAATCAGCGACATTAGTACCTTTTGCTGCTTTTAGTCCTAACTCATTAATTAAAGTTAACAAATCAGTTTTACGTGCTCCATACAAAAAATGCCATTGCATATAATTATTCAAAAAGGAAAACAAAAACGAAATGTTTTGTACTCACAGAAATGCTGGTCTTCCTCTAAGACACAAAATTCATGCGTTCTTCATACGCCACTAGTTCATTTCTCAAAACTATAGGGTCTCTATAGGGTCCGTAAATCTTCTGGCACCATTAATGTGGGAAATTTATCCCCACGGTTCAAATATCAAAAGTCAAAATATAATAATGCGTATTCACAACTAACATTTAATCACCACAACATATTATTACAATAAAGAAAAAGAATATCTGTGTCCGTCTGACACGACAATAATGCTCCTTTAGTCAGAGCCACAAAGAAAAACCTGCAATCTTCATTCCGTCAACCATCATAACATAGCGTAAAATTTTAATCCAGCATAAAAAAAATAAAATAAAATAACGTGCGTTCCAAAGAAACGGTTGAGTTGTAACCCATTTGCACCAGTGGCACGTTATCCTTAATTCGTGGTGCGGCGCGTGTCTTGTGACTCTAAAATATCTGTGTTGCCACAATAAGGGAATTCTTACATATATATATATATATATATATATATATATATATATATATATATATATATATACACTCTGTCACAAAAAATATATACACCCAGAAGAAATCGAGCTACTATCACGAAACTTCGCAGGAATGTAGTCTGGTAAGAGATATGCAAAGGAATAAAACTTCGACGCCAATGAGACAAGGGTAAGCGCGCTATGCGCATATGAGTTCCGCAGCTGGGAGAGTTTAAAAGCATGATTGCTCCCAAAGGGTTAGTCAAACAAATCTGTCGACTTGGATGGACGGTATTGCCTCTGAGACGTAGATGCCTCTGAAACGTAACCGGCGACAGTACGAATAATTATCTGACTTTTACAGGGAGCGTATAGTAGGCCTCAGAGAAGCTGGTTGGTCGAACAGGCGTATCGGCAGCCACCTCGGTCGGAGCAATATGTAGTTGCTCGGTTTTTTTAAGCAATGGATCACGGAAGGGGTAGTCTACCGTCGTGGAGGGTCAGGGCGTCCCATTAACACAAATGCGCGCGAGGATCACGCAATCATAAGAGCGAACACGTCCGCATCAACAACATCACTAGAATCGGTTCAACGCCATTTACCATCGTCCAGACATTCGTTGGTATCAAGGGAAACCATTCGGAGACGACTGAACGACGCAGGTATAATGAGCCGACGTTCATTAAGACGCCTACCACTGATGCCACATCATAGGCAGTGTCGATTGGATTTTTGTCAACCTCGGACAATCTGGAGTGTGCGCGTGATCTTCAGCGATGAATCCCGATTCAGTCTCAATGCTGATGACCGGCGTATGCGCGTGTGTAGGCGGCCATACCACCGATACGATCTAGCATTTGTTGTCGAGAGGTAGACGCCGATTACACAAGGTGTGGGGAGCGATTTTTTGTGACACACGATCAACTCTAGTCGTCCTTCAATGCACTTTGACGGCACGCAGTTACGTGTACGAGATTTTAACGCCAGTGCTACTGCGTATTCTATCAAGTCGGCCAGGTGTCATTTATCAGCAAGACAACGCTCGTCCACATACTGCGTGACACTCCCAACAATGTCTTCAAGGATATAACGTAATCCCATGGCCTGCCAGGTCACCAGACCTCCGCCAATAGAGAACATCTGGGACGTGCTTGGAAGGCAAATGCAACCGCCCCGGAATACTGGTGAATTAACTGTCCAGTTGCAAAGATTATGGCATGATCTTCTGCAGGACGTCATAAGTGATCTCATTGATTGGATGCCCCGCCGTGTTTCGGCATGTATAGCTGCCAGAGGTGGATTTTCTACTTACTGATTTGTAACCTATTTCATGCCATGTCTTCTTAATAAAATGGTCTGTTCTTCTTAATTTGTAATCATTTGTTTATTTCCTCATATACTGTACACATGTTAAGTTTCGTGATAGTAGCTCGTTTCCTTCTGGGTGCATATATTTTATCGTGACAGAGTATATATATATATATATATATATATATATATATATATATATATATATATATATATATATATATATATATATATATATATCAATATTTCGACACCTTTTGGTACTTTTCTGTATACTTATTTAGTGCTTGCCCAAGCGATACAGACTGGGTTTGGTGCGCTGCCAAAATTATACCTCGCAACGACGAGCGGTTTTAGCATCTGAATTTTTTTTTACGGAGGACCGTTATTGAGGAACGTAATCCTATGTTAGAAAGAAAAGTGACCCAATGTGTAAAATTAATTTTTCTATTATGGAGTACAATTATTTAAAAAAAATAATAATAATAAATCCAAGTCGGCAAACATTAGACTTATTTTCTCCATAGGTTAACATCGTGGTCAGCGAATCCTATAGGATTTGTACGCTCCAGCCATAATGGAAAAAAAATTTTCCAGAAAAGGTTTTCATTATTAAAAAAGAAGATTAAATAACCTGATTCAGGACTTCAGTGTACGAATGGTATAGGGTTACTAGAGGGAAATATTTATTGCCTAATTTGGTGGATTGAGTAGAGAACCGAAATTCAACCTTTCAACAAAATGACAAGGAAGTCCAGAATATTGAATACTAAAATGGAATTTTTATAATTTTATTTAGATGACCATTTTTATTTTTTTCGGTTATAAACATACAATAGAATATGATAGATAACATAAAACATACCGCATGTTTATAAAATGTTTCAATTCTCACGAACAAAACACATTAATACTGCACTGCCTATGAGAAGCTTATTGCATTGTCTGTTTATGTCGAAATGGATTTTTCTCAGATTCTTCATATTTAAAAGCATATATCTGCAATTGTATGCAAGGTATCATGGTGAAATATAGTACGGCATCCGTTTCATCTGTTTGGCATTGAATATTTTTGCTTTAAAGTAAATCTCCTCAAAATATTTTTCGTGGAGTAAAAATTTCGTCGGGATTCCTAAACAAAATTATAATTAAAAATATATAAATCGCAAAGACACATTACTGCGGGGCATTTTCCGTGCACAGCAGGGGAAAAAATGCAACTAGACCAACTGGTTCGCAAGATCTATGAAAATCCAAACACGTATTTGACCTGTAAATTTGGATTTCTTGACAGAAAAATTTATTCGAGTTACACATTTTTTAAGTTCATTGGGACACATATATATAAAAATACAATTTTGTAAAACAATCATAATAAAATATTATTGCATTGAAAAAAAATTCTCTTCTATAAAACAGATAGAATAGGCATAAGTGTAACATGTTTCTGAGAAATTTTTCTCCATAAGATTCAACTGTTCCGTTTTGTGAACGACTCATGTCAAATCGATTACCGTTCATGCAATGGTGGAATACGTACATGGTAGACAAAGTATTTTTATTAGCAGCATCATAAATTATTCTTCTTATTATTAATTTTCATTATTTAATATCATTAATCATATTCCAATTTACTTTTTTACAGATATTAATACTGATAATAATTTTCATTATTAATTATTATTTGTGCATAATCCATGCTATGTGCTGCAAGAGATTGCTGAGTCGTTGTAGACCATACTTTACACTTTGAGTTGCGAATTTTCATCCAGCAACCTATTTGATGGGAAAAACTACTCAAAAACATGTTTCATGATAAATAAAAAGATCTTATTTTTCATAGCAAACCCTCTGAAAACCCTTTAAAATGACTTTTATGGTAGTTCTAATATTAATCTATATATATAAAAAAGTTTCGTAATTGACTGACTGACAGATAAAGCACACACCATATCGCTGGACCTAAAGGGCTGAAATATTGCATGACGATTCTTCTTATAGTGTAGGGGTGCACTAAGAAAGATTTTTGAAAAATTTTATTTAGATTTTTTAAAATTTAAATTTTTAACCTGCTTTAGTAACATTCATTAAAGTTTACTTTTAAAATAATAATCCGAGTGTTATAAAATTTATATCACGAGAAATATCATAAATATTTCTTTAAAATGAAATCTATTTCGAATCTTTACCTCCAATTCCTGATTTTTGGGGAATTTTTAAAGATTAATTTTTAGAATTTATTTTATTAAATGCTGATCACGTGGTTTCTTTTCTTTTCGTGATACTTTAAATTAATTTTACGTCACGTGCATAATAACGAAATAAATTGACAAAAAATATATATATTTCGGCAAAAGATAAATTTGAACCACTAAACAAATTGAGATGGAAGTTTTTAAAGAATTTAATTCAAATTAGTAATACATTGATTCAAATTGCATACATTGATCGTTGTATTTAATTTGAATATTTTCTACGAAAAATATCCACTACGATTTTGTATAAATATTTTTTTTAGCATTAATTGCATACAATGGCCGTTGTATTTAATTTGAATGTACTCCGTAGCGAAGCACGGGAATTCGGCTAGTATATGGAGGCGGTGAAAGGCAAAGTTGTGTAAGTCAGTAAGTCTAGTGGTGTAAGTCGAAAGCTTTTTACTGCAAAAACCACAAAAAACCCCTCAATAAATTAAATAAATTATAGTTAATAATAGTTATAATATTTCAAATAATAATTATTCGCAATTCCACTATAAATTGAACATGGAGATTGCATTTTTGTCCTCAAATAAGAAAAGTTGAAAATGTGACTTACACCACTTTCCCTTTCACCGCCTCGTATTATAAAGTAGCATTGAAACATAACTGACAGAGACTTATATTTCAAAACTTACTTACCCATTTCGGCGGATAGGGCACATCGTATATATGCTCCCTTCCGAAATTTCTCCTTAGCGTCTGACTACATTCTGATTCGGGCGACCCCTGCTTTTGGAACATGGGTATATGGCTCATGGCGTAAGGCGAGGGATAATAGAGCTGGTCTTTGATGGGGCTGCCACTTCCGGCGCTCCCCTGTTTCCGCTCCATTACGGACATGCTCATCCCTTCTCCAGATTTGTCTTCCCTGAACCGGGAATCTGATTAAAAGAGAGGCAGGAAATGAGATGAAGGAGCTGATTAGATGATTCGTTTTTGGTAACAAAGCAATTTTGCATCGCATCCATTCCCTTTCGTGAGAAGTAATTTGCACTTAATCAGTTAATTCCCGTTTCTTCCTTTCAATAGATTGAGGTGTTTAATTAAATCACGCGGGCCATTCCTTCTCTAGGGAATGTGTCGTCACTTTTTTTTGAGTGCTTGATTTGGCACTTTAAGGGACTTGATAAAAATGTGTGAAGCGAGCATTTTGCGCTTCGCACTTATCGTTCCCTAAGAATTAAGTAATGCGCCCCTAATTAAATGTGCTTCGATTTCAATAAGAAAATATTGCCAAATTTTTAAATAAAGCGTTTCGTTCATGCGTTAAAGATTGTATATATTTCCGGTAGTCTCTTCTAACGAAACTACCGCGGGTCATTAACGTAGGATTACTTATCGTTGCTTACCTCTTATATATATATATATATATATATATATATATATGTGTGTGTGTGTGTGTGTGTGTGTGTATATCAAATTTTGACGCATCTTGGTACTTTTCTGCTTAACCTGTCAAGCGATAGACTGGATTTGGCACCCTACCAAAATTCCAACTCGCGAGGACGGATGGACGGACATTTTTTCTTTCAGCAGGACCGTTATGGAGGAAGGTAATCCTACGTTAAAAGTAATCAATTGACATTTTTTAAGGAAATTAAATTTTTTATTCACCATAGATAAGTCGGAAACTGATCTATTTCAGGATCTATTGAATTATGAATATGCGCTAATTTTAAATACACCAAATTTAATTCATAACCTTTTTTTTTAACGTTAGTAAAAACTAAGACATTCAAGATCTGTTAATTAAGTCATTTTTGGAAGTTTAGGAAAAAATTTTGTATTTCTGCTTTATTTCAGGGGACATCAAAAAATCTGTATATAGGATTTTGCGAAGCACGGTTTTGCGTCCTATGCTAACGTTTGAATATTAAAGGTTGAGTTAAGCAACGATTTGATATTAGAAAAATAAGGCTAAAATATTTAAGCTTTTTGTTATAATTTTTAGTATAAATAACTTCTAATAAATGTAAAAGGTAAAAGAAATGAAATAATTCATTTGCAACCCCTTTAGAGAAAATTCAACTTTTAATACAATTAATCCCAGTTCCTTTATTTGCGATCCATATTTTAACATAGAGTTCAAATATAAATAATTTACTCTACCACATTTGATCATAATCCCATAACTGTTTAACGGAATATTAATAAATGTATTTAACCACAGTCCACCAGTTTAGGCGTCCATTTTTCAAAGGTAAGATTCAGTTAAACCTAATTTAAGTAATTTTGAGCATTTGCTATTTTTAACGAATTGGAATAAACTCTGTGAAAACTAATTTGAGAAGAATAAACGTGTATCTTAAGACTAGCATTTCAATAAGCGCTTTGATTTCAGAAAAATAAGACTAAAATACTTGAATTTTCCGGCGTAAGGTTAAAATCAAGCACTGCTTACGTTGTTAAATATAGGTTAGAAAAGAAAATTTCCATTAAATTGGCATCCGTATTACGATTCAAGATATATTCGCAGAGGATTTATTACAAAAACTACACCCATTTAATTTATTTTGAGGGGCATTTTTAAACTAGGTGAAGACTGTCTGTGAAATATAAGTACGTCTTTTTCTAGGAAAAAAAAAACCACGCTTGTAATTTAATGAGCTTGGATTTCAAAGAAAGAAAAATAATGCTTTAGAAAAAAACATTACGTTCTGATGGAAAGACGTGTTAAAGAATAAATATTAAGTCTTATATTTGCGATTGTTTTAAAGAAATTTCTTTATTTTTTTCACCGTCCATTAAATTTTAATTTGTACTTTATTTCAGGATCTCTGTTTCATAAAAAAGTACTTTAAAGGCCCCGTTTAGAAAATAATTAGTCTTGTTTTTGAAAGGGAGATTTCATGACCACTTATGACCAGTTAAGTGGTTCCTTATTCAAGAGTTATGAAGAATTCTAATAATTTTAAACTTTTTTTTCGCTTTATTTTAAGGACCGTGAAAAATCTGACCTTGAGAAAATTCTGAACATAAGCAACTACACACTTAAACGCTATCCCAGTATAGGCGCATTTAATAAATACGAATTCAATACCTCTTCTGTTTGGATTATCCACGTGTCTTCTCTTCTTAACTACGACGCAAGCCACAATAAATATGACGACCAGTACAACCACAGCACAAGCACTGGGGACCATGATGCTCAAACTTCTGTAAAACTGGGGCCTTCTTTCGTCATAACTCAGTGGCGGTGGCACAGTAGCTAAAGAGAAAAAAAAAAAGGCATGCAGTATTTGACTACTTTACTCAAGAAGGGGAAACGCGAAGCGCTAGCTCATATAAATAGACACTGAAGCTTTCCCAGCAATCAGAGATCTAGATGTCGACCTTACAATGAACTCTTCAATATATCGCTCACTCCTTTCAATAACGTCATATCTCAAAAAACGTGATTTTTTAGGAGAGTGATTTTAAAGTTTAAAAGTACACTAAAATGTATTGAAAATGAATATTAATTCTGCTCTCTAGCGGCTAAATATTGAGAGGTGAGACATGACGATCATGCAGGGATATACTACTCTTTAAGAGCATTCTGAAAACAGGCATAACTAAAAATTGCCAATTTTTGAGATATGACGTTGCTGAAAGGACTGAGTGAAATATCATAGTATGATCAGAAAAATCACATGTGGGATTCCACTGGATTTGCTTCGTTTGCCACACAAACTGCTATCAAATTTGCACAGAATAGAAAAAAATGATATTGGACATATAATTATAGTCTTCTAAGACATGTGATAGAATATTTCTCTTAAATTAACCTAATCGTTTAAATAGACCTCCACCCCCTGTATTTTTCTTTTACGCTCAAGGTCTCTGAATAAAAGGCAACTGTTAATGGGGCGTGGTCCGTAAACGATTTTTTTTATAAATTGATGTAAAGATAAGTATATGATAAACCCTTTTCGATAAATAAAATGTTGGGGGACGATTTGTAATAAGCAGTAATCAGTTTAAAAATGAAACATTGTATTAATGAGATATCGTAAGCTTATCCCTTTATCTTTTCGTCCGTTAACTTTAGTATATGGCTTGGTTTAAGGCATTTACAATCTAGCCGATATAAAAAGGGAAGTTAGATAAGAATTGTTCTTGTCTTGTATTCAAGGGAGGTGGATTACTACAGATTTAAGCTCTCTGGACGTTTTCATTACTGTCAGTTCCTTGTATTGTGAATATTGCAAAAAACATAGCGAAATACGTTTATTCAGAAAAACATTTTTTGTTGTTCTGATCAACTTAATTTGCTATCGAAGCACTGTGAAGGCAAAAATCTCTTTCCACGTAACTCAGTTTAGCATTTTAAGTTCTGCGAAGAAAAGTGCTCTCAAGAATTCAATTTTCTCTAAACGAAGTTCTAATTATTAAAAAGGCAAATGAGTGTGCTTTGATTATGAAGAGAATAAGTATATCAGACAACTAACAATAGGAACCTTATGTAGTCTGCGGTTTTTCAAAAAAAGTTATTTAATTTTTCGAAATGATTCAACTCTTACTGCATAATAAATATCAAACAGCAAACACATGCTAATTTTTTAAGCTCTTTTGCTTAAATGTACGCGCTTGGCGATTGGGCACAAACTTTATGTCGTGTTATTATCATTTTTCCCAATATCATATGTATTGAGTAATTCTTCAAAATAATTCTTGGTAATATTTGATACACAAAATTGGTACGTGTCAATAAAGAAGAGATTTAAAGTGTTGAAAACCAACTGGTCATTGAACTGGGGAACAAACGTTGTCCAAGTAACGATTTCTTGCAATCGCAACAGCTAATGCGACTGTTTGAAGTGCAGTTGCTGTCAATGAAGACATTCGAGAGATGAAACCAGTTGTTAGGAAGGAAATTTTAATGAGCAGTTAGCGTCACAAGTGTAGAGTCGCGAGCTCCCACGGAGTGGGTTAGAGTTTGAATCTCGATTGAGAATAAGGCCGTCCGCACACGGAGCGACTCAAAGGAAACTGAACTGGTTAGCGACTGAAATTGCTTATCGGTTGCAAACTCGTTAGTGATGCGGCTCCGCACACGGGCCAACTCAAAAGTGATTCAAATCAATAGTTTGTGACCTGTCATGGAAGGAAGAACATCATTATTCCGGGCATTATTTTTAGTTAAATTATTATCAGAAATTAATTTATTTAAAAAAATCATTACAATAGATTGTCTTTGATCAATCGTTTAAAAATGCACTGTATACATGACTGTATACATGGGCGCACATATTCCATACAATAAAAAACGTTCGAATTTCATTTCCTCACAGGGCAGAAGTCACGTGATTCGTGTATGTCATTTGGAAGCTTGCCAAAAGAGTGGCTGTAACATAGATTGTGTAATAACACGCGCAACGCAAGAGAAACTGGTGACTGAAGTTCCTAGCGACTCGACACGTTGAGTTGCCTGCGACTGATTACAAACGCGTTGCTGACGGGTTTGTAACCAGTTGCGCCTTGTGCGTGGCTCCATCCAATTACATAGGTTACGACTCATAACGGACTGATTTGTGATTGAAGTCGGTTATCAGTTTCTTTTGAGTTGCTCGTTTGTGTGCGGACGGCCTAAGAGTTTTTGTGACGTCCCCTCATAGGAAGCGATACTGGTTCATCTATAGCAGTGGTTCCCAATTGGTGGTCCACCTGAGCCTCGGGAGTGGTCCGGCACCACATATAAAAAAAGTCACCAAATAAATGGGGATTTTGAAAGTAATTTTTATTGAACTAGATGGGCCGAATATATCCGATGACTATCAGGTGTTGAAACAAAATTTCTTATAAGTTTAACATAATTATTTTATTATTAGAATATTCTACGTTAGAATGTGAGTACGTTAATCCTGCATCCCTTTTTCTTGAGGGATATTCTATACCCCCATACCCCCGGAAGGTTCCCCCCTCAAGTCTGATCACAGTGTTCAATTTCTGGCTTAGTGGTCCGCAGACTTCTACGGAAACCACTGATCTATAGGGTCAAGCTAAGAAAAATCACCATGTGGATGGCCGAATTTTATCAAGACAACTGCTCGCCTAACTGGAAAAAAGACTTAATGGAAAACAGTATTTTTCAAGCTGCTTGTATGTGATATTTGTGCCTGTAGGGAACATTGGTGTGTTGTTTTTTCCCTTTTTGTCATTGAATTTCAAGAAAGGAGTTATTATACTGGTCGGTTTCTTATTCTACCATTGGGAAATCAATATCTTTTTTTCTATAAATGAAAACCTGACATCTTTCAGTTATGTGGTTCTATTTCTTATTTACCCTGCAATCCTCTAACGGTCCAGGCACACTATAAAGTAAGATGCATAAACATAAATAATTCCTTTTTTATTCTACGTAGAGGTAGATTAACATAGACCGACTTGGGGCTTCAAATAATAACACAACAGTACCGCAACTTGCGGTACTAAGAAACTGAACGTTAAAGTCGTAATGAACCCTTTCAGGCAGAATATACGTTCACTAACAATACCCGTAACCATCGGGCTCTGAAATAACTATCGAAATCGTGCAGCCACCTAGGCTACATACTAATACGTGCTCTATCAGTTAAATACCGCTATCACCTTCAATCTAACTTTTCTCGCCTCTCCGTATCCCTACTAATAGCGTAACGTACTACCGTACAAATCTCCATTCCCTTCTTGGGCTTTTGCCAACTCAGCGTGTGTCACTTAAATAGACCAGACACCTGCTCCGAACTCACTTCGACTGGCCTGCACTGCGCAGCTACCAGAAATTTGCATCTGAGCAACACGCGAACCCTACACAGTGTAATACGATAATAATGCGAATTTTTTAAACTTATTTTGTCTAACTTACCTCCGAAGGATGTCAACGTGGCGAATACATATTCAGCTTCAGTCGGACCCGCTTCACTGTGAGCCGTCATTAGCACTGTGTACCACGTCCCTGGATTCAGATCAGATATTACAAGTACTTTCTGTTCCGGTACTATGTTATTGGAGACAAGCACCCATTCTCTTTGGGTATTCGCTTTGTATTGCACTATAAAGAAATTGACAGGACATGCACCACCTAGCCAGGTATTCAGGTGCAAAGCGACTGCAGTAGAATTAACACTTAATAAGGCATCCCTCTTCGGTGGATTTGGGGCTGAAAAGCAAAGAAAAATACTTTATAAGTGTAAATTCGGCGTAAAATGAAAGTGTTAAGGCTACTGTGTACTAATACTATTGGAGTCGCTCACCTTAATGTTAACCTATGGAAAAATATGTCTGCTATTGACAGCTAAATAGATGCTTATCAGCATTTATGTAGCTGTCAAAATAAAATTGGTATATTCAGATAGCTTGGACTTTTCTGCGCCTTGCAACATGATTCCTTTTTATAATTTTTGCCAACCAGGGGAATTTATGAGTGTATAAAACACACTATGCCAGATTTTTCCCCGAATAATTTAAATTTTAAAATATTATATGATTTTTTTTTTTTGTAAACGAAAAATGTCCGATGGTGTAAAATTTATTTTTCTATTACAAAGTACAATTTAAAAAACAAAAATCTTTCAATCCAAGTCGGCAATCCTTGGACAACATTTTCCCCATAGGTTAACATTGAGATGAGCGAATCCAATAGGATTACTATACAACAGCCTTAATAGTTCTTAATTCTCCAGTGGTATCTACTCTAGTAGTTACATTGTTATTTCCTAGACATTAGAAATAATCATCGAAGTACTGATATCATAGTTGCTAAATATATTTTTACTGTGACACTATCATATCATAGTTGCAAAATATATTTTTTCTGTGACACTATCATATCATAGTTGCAAAATATATTTTTACTGTGACACTATCATATCATAGTTGCAAAATATATTTTTACTGTGACACTATCATATCATAGTTGCAAAATATATTTTTACTGTGACACTATCTTGTTACCGAACAAAAATGATTTTGTCCATTTAAAGTATTTTTTCTTAATTTACATTATCTATAAGGTAATAAAATTCTTATTTTCATTCTTGTTTGTTATTTAATGTGAAATACACTACAAGGTGAAAACATTACAGTTTAAATGCTATATGAACATATAAATTTTAGACATTATACAGCAGAATGAAATATGTGTCCGACTTAAATTTAAACTATGCAATATTTAATTAAAATTTCCAAAATAAGTTAATATTAAACTATGGCGGACTTGCATGTAAAGGAATTCCCTATCAGGAAAATATCCCCGACTAAACTATATTAAAATTTAATGAGTTATTATTTTTATGAATACACATTAATAATGTAAAACTAATTGGAAATAACTTTTAAAAACCTCGTAAAGAAACGTAAAATTTTATTGCTCTCCGAACTTCAAAATTTAAGTAAGAAACTTCAAGGAACATTTAATTTCTCGTTAACTCTCCTACCCTTGATCAGATCCGATGATTCACTTTAAGTCACTGACAACCATAAATACGAGTAAGAAATTTATAACACCCTCACTAATAGATTCATTTTTCATCATATTTTTTAACAGCCAAAGCAAAATCATTTTTACCTCCTGATCTTCGAAACTAGTTTACTCATAGTAAAACATAAATAAGCAAGGGTTATTTCCTCTTTTGGGAAGAACTTTAATTTTGGCGAACTGAACAAGATGTAATCGATATACTGGATCTAGATGTAATCAATAGATGTATGTCGTTTAATGAAATAATTTTAAAGACTTGCTTTGAGACTAAATTGATTATTTTAAGCCACGCAAATATGAATATTTTTACTACTTTAAGGGGAGTGGTCACTTTTACGTACCTTTAAAAGTATCATTTTTAGACCCATGTTCGATTGTATGTACTACTCATGATTTTTGTTTCATTTACATGAAATTTTTTGAGTAACTGTCTATAATACTGTTTATTATTGATGCAATTTTTCAAGGTAATTAATAAAAATGACTTTTTATGAATAAAAAGTGAATATTTTTTAAAAATCGAGCATTTTGCAGTCAACTACTGTGCGCATTCTGTCAAAATAAATGATTAAGGAACATTAATAATTTTTTACTATATGTGATTACAATACTTCAGGCAACAATATCCAGCAACATTATTAAAAAATATTAAAACATTTTAGTACGTGCTATTTTTAATTAGAAATTTCAAAAATGACTGAGTAAAAGCTTATAAAAAAATTCTTTAAAAAAATTAAAATATATTAAGGTTAAAAAATTTTGGTGGATTTTGTTGTCTAAAGTGTTGTAATCACATATAGTAAGCAATTATTAATGTACCTTAATAATTTATTTTGATAGAATGCGCACAGTAGTTGACTGCAAAATGCTTGATTTTAAAAAATTATTCACTTTTTATGCATAAAAAATCATTTTATTTTTTTATTAATTACCTTGAAATATTGCATATATAATAAACAGTATTATAGGCAGTTACTCAAAAAATTTCATGTAAATCAAGCAAAAATCATGAGTAGTACATACAATCCAGCGTAGGTCTAAAAATGATACTTTTAAAGGTACGTAAAAGTGACCACTCCCCTTAAATTATGTACCGTAAAATCTCGAGTATAATACGCAGCTTTTTTTCACATTTTAGTCCGTAAAAATGAGGGTGCGTATTATACGTGCGTACAAAAATAAAGTAGTTTTTAATATTGAATAAACGACGTACAGAAGCTGTAAAACATTGTCGTAACACGGGTGCGTGCGTATCCGCACTCCGCCCGTGCATATTCATCCACCCGTTTACTAAGCAGGTATTCCTTTTAAACAAACGGAAGTCACTGTTCGTATCGTTAAGTGAGGATGATTACGGCAATATATATTACGACGGCAACAATAATTACGACATGGACGCAACAACAATAGATGAGCTATATTCTAGTGAAAGTGATTGACACTGATAATTTGACAGTATTGTTTGTTTTGAATTAACAATTTCAGTTTTTTTTTTTTCTACCGAATTTGAATTTTTCGTTTCTTTCTATTACAAATTTTATTTATGTTAATAAATATTTGTTCAATTTTTAAATAAAATATTGAAAAGTTATGGGTGCGTATTATAGTCGAATTTCCGAAAATTTCGCGCAAAAATCAAGCATGCGTATTATACTCGGGTGCGTTTTATAGTCGAGATTTTACGGTATATTGATCCCAAGTTTCAAAACTACATCTTTTCGCATAATTTTTGAAATGCTTTTAAAATCCATTTTCAAGTCTGTACAAAATCCTTTACTAATGGTAAATTCTATGTCTACCGGTTCATTTCACTGACACACACTGGTTCATTTTATTGCATTAAGCTCGTTTTACCAAAGAATCCTTACAGCTTGTCGAATACCTTCATTAAGTGCTTACTATAAGAAATACACACTTTCAGATCACTATACACTGTATAATATTTCAATATATTTCCCTCATAAAACAAAAATTCATTTGACTTCATGAAGAATTTTTAGTAATTTAAAATTTCGGAGTAATCCGCTAACCGTCGGTTCACAGGGTAAAAATTCGGAAATTACGTAAATTAATTTGCTTAGTAAAAGTTTATTTAGTCGTAGTATAGAAAAATGTAATAAGATAACCACATTTTTCAAAATTAATAACCTTAAGAGTAATCTTTTTGTGGGTTACAAAGTGAATGTTAATCTTTCCTGGTTTTTTTTTTCTACATGTTTGAAACTTATATTTATTTCGTATTAGCAAAAATTCTGGCATATAGGATAATGGTCAAAATCATAAGAGATTTTACGGAAATATTTTACATCCGCTTCTCTGGCAAAGCTCTCATTTTATGTGTCGTTGAAATTAAGCTTAGATTTATATGCTCACCCTTAGTACATAAGAATTAAAACGTCATATATTTCTCAAAAATAACAGTTTATTGATAACAGTTAAGGAGTTACAACAAGTTAATTTCATTTTCAAAATATTGCATTGTCCGTAAAGTAAATTTGTTTCGCTTTATAAATGTATTCATTTCTATCTTGCTGCAATCTATGCTTAATTTATTTAAAAGAAAAAACGACTTCTTACATGTTTTATTGTGGTCAGTCAGTCAAACACCTATTTTTCAGCGCTTTATATTCATTTCGTGCTCATTCACCCAAATCAAATCTATTCGATAGTTTGTTTACATAATCTTAATGCGATATTTGCGTAACACATGCCTAATTCCAAAAATGAATCAATAACACAAAAATTGTTTTGTTAAATGAATGAGATGGATTGGGAAACACTTGTGAATTACAAAATTTGCATAATTAAGAAGAAAAAATAAATTAACTTAATACTAATTGAAAACAAACCGATATTTCGCTGTATAACAAGCAAATCGTGTACTATGTGGAAATCTTTTCATACATAAACAGAGTAAAAGATAAAAAAGGAACACACAGCTTCTCATTATGCACAATAAAAATAGAATTATAGTTCACAGATTCTTATAATACATAATAAAAATAAAGTTATAATTCACATATTATTATAATGCAAAATAAATATTTAAATTAGATTCACAGATTCTTATTACCTGCAATTAAAATACTATTAAAATTCACAGCTTCTTATTATCCACAATAAAAATAAAACTTAAATTCACAGATCCTTACTATCCACAATAAAAATAAACATAAAATTAACAGATTCTTACAATACAAAATAAATATTTAAATTAAATTCACAGATTCTTATTATCGACAATAAAAATTAAAAAATTCCCAGGTTCTTATTATCCAGAATAAAAATAAAACATAAATTCGCAGATTCTTGCTATGCACAAATAAATAAACATAAAATTAACATCTTATGATCAACATTTAAAAAAAAATTATCTTCTTATCATCCACCACAAAAACAAAATTAATTACCAAGATTCTTACTTCAACAGTAAAAACAAATTTTATTTTATTACAGATAATAAGAATCTATATGTACCTCTTTTACATTTCCAGTAGTTTCCAGGGAGTCAATGATATTTTAAGACATACGATTCAAAATTTCATTATGGAGAGGAAATATTGCTAAAAAAAATCTTTTATCGAATGAAGTGGAGAAACCGGTTGAAAGTTTATTTTTGAGTCCTGTATATGAATTTACTTTTGGCCGCTTGATGAAATTCTCTATACATATTTTTATCAATTCTTAGAAAGCAGACATTTCTGTTATTTAGTTTAAATTCCACTTCAACAAGAACATGCTGCAGAATGAGAATAATACATTTTTTTCTTTTTTTTTTTTTTTTTTTTTTGGTCTGTCGAAAAAGCATTTCAAACTCGGTATCTCCAAGGAAGAATATCCGTCCCAAAATTTTAAATAAACAACGCAAAAACAGGCAATTTGTAAGAAAAATAAAGAAGTTTACTTCAACAGAAATGAAACTGATTGAACTGAAAATCGAAATACCTGAACCGGATGTTTTTCCGGCAATAACTTCGCTTGGCTTCCCTTTGCCTACGGCGTTGTACGCCACGATGTAAAACTGGTAGTGAGATCCACAATATAAATCCTGGAAAGTGTAACTTGTTTGATGGCCTGGAACTTGTCGTTCTTCCCAGGTCTCATATTCTTTTTTGAAATACAAATAATATCCTGCAGGAACGGTGTAAAAAGTAAACATCTTTTTAAAATTGTTATTCATAAAAGACTAGCGATATGTGTATGAAATATTGCGTCAAAGAATGTGGAAATTGAAAGAAATATCTATCTAAAAACTTAAATGCAAGCTTTGAAATTCAGCCTTTGTGTAATTTGTAAAGGGAACAGTAACTAGACTTCAATAAAGTAGAGTTTTTTTTTTCGAATTAAAAGTGTTGTATTTTATATAATTATTTCAAAAGAATATAGTAATTCCATGTATTAGAGATGAGATCGATATTAAGTATAAACAAATATTGTTTTAGTATACTTAAAATTGCAAATAAGACTCATCTTAATTAACCATGCATCAAAATTTATTGATGTGGGTGAATAACTGCGTAAAATGCGAATTAGATTCATAATAAATAGAAATATTAATATACTCATATATTAAAATTACATTTATTATTCATGTATTTCAAACAGATTTAATGTATGAAGAATTATATATGTATATATATATATTCATTTATTTATTTATTTATTTATTGAAGTATATTTAATAACTATTTTAATGTTAATATTTATTTAAAATAATATCAAATGTATGCATATTATATATATATATATATATTCATTTATTTATTTATTTATTTATTGAAGTATATTTAATAACTATTTTAATGTTAATATTTATTTAAAATAATATCAAATGTATATGATACAGGTAAAATTATATTATAAATAAACAATTAATTGCATTCATTGAAAAATATTAACGATATCATATACTGTAAATATGAGAGTCATGTTGAATAACATAATTAATTTTCATTTTAATTATAGATCTTTATTAGGTAGTTAAAAGTATCACACAGACGTACCTGTCACAGGACCATTATCTTTATCTGGTGTGTTCCACTTTAAATGGATGGTAGAAGTTGTTGTAGATAAAATCGTCAGATTTGGTGACAACGGGGGATCTAAAGGAATCCATACATTTCCATGAGAAAAAGAATTGGACATCTCACATATTGATCAAAAAATTCCTTACACTGTCACATGTTATATATCTATGCTATAAGATACATTTTAGAGTACGTCTGCCTCCAGGGGAAATGTCAAAGATTATTATTTTTTGAATAGCCCAAAGAGGTAAAAGTCGGATCCGATTATATTATAAGGTGTTCATGTTGCTATTAACACAGTGTTGATCGACAATTTTATTTAGATATATTCGCAAGTCTCCGAATAAGACTTAAATTTTCGAATAAAGAACGGTATTTTTATTTTCTGAAATATGTTTTCTTTATATGGGGATCTGAAATTCACGGTTTAATTCATAAAATGTGAGGACTTGCCTGAAATTCATTCAGGTCATAATAAATGTAGATTTAAAGTAAAGCAATCACTTAGTTGATCAAAAATTTCTACAATATGATTTCCATTTATCCTAAATTTTGTCTTCAACATTTTAGTGTAAAAACGCGAGCACTCGGTACCGGTCAACGTTGTGTTAAGGTGATTATTTGCTTCAGTTCTATCAGCTTGAGAGAATTACAAGGTGCAATATATGCAGATCAAAATTTTAAATCTTGGGCTTTGCGGTAGTATTTTTTTTTATTTGAAATACTCATACAGTCAATAATTTCGGGGACTTTATTTACTACAACAACTAATACACTTACAAAGTCTTCTGAACACAATCACCTTCAAAATTATGTCCTTCCGCAACTATACACTTCTGCCAGCGTTGATACAGCTTCTGGAAACAGTCCTGTAAACCGTTGCGTGAGAGCTGTCGTAAAACGGTTGTCACTGTTGCCATCACTTCATCGGCATTTGCAAACCTCTTGCCCTTGATGCGATCTTTCAGTTTTGGGAACAGGTAGAAATCGCAAGGAGTGAGGTCTGGGGAATACGGGGGATGTGGTAGAACTGTGGTGCCGTGTTTAGCAAGGGCTTGTTGCACCATCAGGGATCGGTGCGCCGGGACATTGTCATGCAACAACATCCACTTGTTGGATTTCCAAATGTGAGGACGTTTACCACGGATTGCCTCCCGGAGACGACGAAGAACTTGTACATACTATTTGTTGACGATGTTACCTTTTGGTTTGCGCAGCTTGTCCTTTCTGGACCTTGCGCCAGTAAACTTCAACCAACCAAACAACCACTGCTCCCACCCGTTGGATGTTCGTCTCCGTTTGTGGGGTCACTGGCCACCCACTTCTCGGATCATCTGCAACAGCGTCTCTCCCATTTTTAAACAATCTGTACCATTTGAAAACTTTCGATCTGCACATAGCTTCGCATCGCTACGCTTTTTGCAGTAACCTTAACGTTTCTGCAGTGGTTTTTCCTAATTTGTAGCAGAATTTAATGTTGGAACGTTGCTCCAAAAAGGACATTTTGCTACATCGACATCATAGTCTGACAGTCTGCAGCCAAATTTTCAGCTGCGCGCCTCAGTAGTTGTGCAGAGTTGCTCAGTAGTTAGCTAGATTAAACAAACGAAGTGTTCAGGGAGGAGCTAGGTTGATGCTAACCTAAACGAGTTCTTGTTAAGCCAAAAGTTTGCGTGGCAGCACTGCTGGTTGACTTTCATGTATTATGAGTATTGCAAACTGTATTTTCTTGCAAAGTGTCTATACGGGAATAATATCCCTTGCATGAATGTTTTATATATACTCGTACTAGTAGTACACTGTAGTTATGTTGGAAAGCAAATTTTAGTGCTGAGGTTAAATAAACATTTTGATTTATTTAGAACTGTGTTTGAATCTCCTTCATTAGAGCGCCACTTCAAATTATATACACCCAAGTCAGGGTAGAAGTGAATAAATCTCTATAAATTATTTTTCGAAAATTATGTTTATAATTTTGTTCCTTTCTGATCTGCCCTTTCTGTTATCTTTTCCTCACATATTCTTACATTTAGACTGAATTTTTCCCTTTTTATTTATATCTCTCTCAGCTTAAAAGCATCCATCCTTCTCTATATTTCTGCTATGGAAGGGGGCAAGATTGATCCTGGGCGCTGCAAAGACGTCATTGCTGCGACTCTTGTAATACAAACCTTCAAAAGAACTTTGGAAAATGCATGTGAAATTATAATTAATTAATTACTTTACATGCACTAGGGAATTCCCTAGTTATTTATATTTATGAAATAGTTATGAGTTTGTCATCGGCGTTGTTGAATATTCAATGCTATTTCTAAATCGCCAAAATCAGCCTTTGTCATTTCAATAAGATACATTGTAATTCCAAAAGATACATTGGAACTATTGCTCGTATATGATGGTTACAAATCTGTTGATTTTTATATGATGGTTATAATGAATTCTAACGGTTTATATATGGTGGTTAGAATATATTATAATGGTTAAATAATGTCGTCTACGAGAGAATGATCCTCTTTGAAGGGAAATCGTGTAAAAGCATTACAAACAAGTAATTATCCCATTGACAGTTCGCATTGCTCAACGCAAATGACTTTTATCTTTTTTCCAAAATTTAATATATAGTTTTCCTCTGTCTGAACTCCATCTTAGTAACCATACTTATTCCTTTTTAGTTTAATAATTATTGTATATATATATATATATATATATATATATATATATATATATATATATATATATATATATATATATATGTGTGTGTGTGTGTGTGTGTGTGTGTGTGAATTTAATAAACCCATTACATCACGTCCTTAAATTATAACACTGGAAGGGAAAACTAGCTCATATTTACATGGCTGGAGCTAGACTCAGCCTGAAAGACATAAAATTAAATTTGGATGCAGTCAGATCGAATCGTTTATTAGAGCGACAAAAGTGCATCCGTTCATTTCAGGAGTACGGCTCCGAATAATATCACATTTCAACATTAAACGCGAGGGCGAGGTACATGAGACTCTCATTTGTAGGGTCAGCAGATTTTGGGGATTGCGATGCGAACCCACTCCAGACTATATACGTGTAGAGATGCAAAGACTTTGGATTCATGGGAAGTTCTGAGGCTAAGGGTTTTGAAGCTATAAATTAATATTACTGGGGATTGGATTTAGGAAAGGGAATTTAAATGCTAGAATTGGGAGTATAAATATTTAAGATAATACACACACACACACATATATATATATACATATATATGCATATATATATATATATATATATATATATATATATATATATATATATATATATATATATATATATATATATACATTTGTGTGTGTGTTTGTTTGTACAAAGAAAATGTTTCTGTAGGATAGGTTCCTTTAAAATGAAATCGAATTGTCAATTTACAAAATAATTTGAAATTATGTCCATATTGTATCCAATGATGAATGAGTTTTTTTGCGTTTATTATCGCTTCCATAGCATTTGCAATAATTCTTACAGGAAATTCTTCATAAAATGGTAATATAACTACAAAAAAATTAATTTAAATGCCATGCAAGAACATTAAAGCCATGTGACATGCAAATGGGACCTCAATAATACAATCCGAGCAAATTGCAATCCGAGCAATATATTAGTATTATTTCGAAAAAATATAATACTACCACACATCAGTTCCTAAAACAGCGCAGTATTTAATATTTTGTTATAGAATTCCACAGTATTTAAAAATTTTGTTCTACGTATATTGCACTTTTTACCCCACTCAATTTGCCAGAACTCGTTAAACTGAAGTAAATGTTCCCTTAAACAGCAACTCCTTATATAATTTGTTCCGAATTTTTCCTCTTTGGGCAATTCAGCAAATAATGATCTTTGACATTTCCTATGTATATATATATATATATCCTATAGACATATACTAAAATTAAATCAGAGTTTGGTAAAATATTACTCAGAATTTGACGTTTAATGAGAAAATACGATTAACTGTAACTTAAAAATGTCAAAAAAAATTAATCTGAAAAATCTATGAGCTAACATTCTTATTTAATGACCCATATCAAATGATATTTAATGCAATTTATTATTTTAACCAGGCTTGAGTCAACCTACATGGATTAGATTCATTCAGGCCAGAATTATGTGACATAATTACTGTCTGCTACGGTTTAAGATAGCTCCGGCATCTCCAAATACAGATATAGTTATAACAACAGGAACTACCGCGCGATGTAACGAAGTGTTATTTCCTATGACATTTACTCACATTAAAATAAATGGTCTCTACAAGAACACCGATGGTTATTCCGGTATTAAAAAAACACATTCTCTCTCCCATCGTTGTTTTTTTCTTAGCTAATTTATTGTCTTTGATAGAACACAGTACAAAAGTTGATAAATTTACTAAATTAACTTAACCTATAGTAGTTTCCGAGATCTTCAGTCTCCACTACAGAAAACATAAAAATCTCTTTTCGATTTATATTTGAAGTTTTTCTACCATTTAGGAGATATTTTCTTTATGTATTACTATATATAAACTAACGACACTTGAAACTTAACTCTCAATTTTTTGAAAAAAAAAAAAAAAAAAAAAAAAAAAAAGTAAATTTTTTTTAATGAAAAGTCTGTGAAACATTTTTTTAAAAATATCGGACATGCTTTTTAATATATCCTTTCTTCTCTAATTAAAAAACATGATTAAATATTCTTACACTTCAGTGAACGGAGTTCTAGATCACTCGAATGTAAAGTTTATTGTAATGGAAGTATACACGACAACCACAAATTAATTTAAAGATGAAAATAAAATAACGTAAATTTCAAATTAATTTTTATCATTTATTATGCTTCATTTAACAGCTCTCAAAAACGAGATATTAGATTTTTTTTCGCCATATCCAAATCCCCGTAATTAAACTTTTTCATATGAGGGAAATACACCCATTTATGGAAGCCATTTTTCCCCTAAAAATCACATTACTTTCTGAATTTAATTAAAAGGTCTCGATTTCGAATTGCGTGGTGAAAATGCAATGAAATATCCGGGAACTATTTTTTTTTCAGCAAATTTATTAGGCTATATATTACATTCGTTTCTCTTGTATTTTCGTTCAAGCACGACACTTAATGAAAACTTTTTTATGCAAAAAGAAAGTTATTGAAAGTCAAAATTACTTTTAAGTTTGAATGGAAAATAACAAGTGAAATTTTGTGAATTCATTCAGATATCTGCTTAGCTATCTGCATTGATATTAACAAAAAAAATTTAATGGAGTCGGATATCAAGATACTTTAAAAGGATATCTTTCAAGTTATTAAAAATCGAAGAAGGCATTTACGCCAATGTAAATATATCTGTAAAGGAAGCCAGCATTTTAATTTAAATTTCATTTAAAGAAAGATATTTTGGGGTTAAAACACTTTATTGATTTTACCTCATCAGTACATTGCATTACATTATATTGTATATTATATTATATCACACACACACATACATATATATGTAACAAATATTTCATTTTCAATCACTTTTAAGCAATTTATATTCCATCGCTTTTTTTATTAATATTCTAACTAAATAAACTCATTAGCTCAAACAGTCGGACAAACAATAAAAAAATAAGTAAATTTTATAGAAAATATTTCCTAGTATATATATATATATTAAACATGAAACACATTTTAATAGCTGGCATTATAGGAAATTATTAGTTTTTGCCAGTAAGCTTTTGTTCGTTTATTGCTTGTTTATAGTTACTGTGGAAGAAATTTTTTTTTCAAACAACAAAATCACTGCTTAGGTTAAGATTTTAAAATTTTACTCTGTAAATAATTGCTTTAAAGTATAGAGCTGCATCACTGATAATGTTTAACGCCGTCTTCACTGTTACGGTCATTAAGATTCCTGTCAGATATCACTAACTATTTTATATCGCCAAGATAATATAAAAACCTATAAAGCATCGAAAGATCTCTTTTAAACCCATTACGGCTACATATGAAAGAATCCATTATGGAAGATTTTAGAATTATTTTTATAGAATTCAGTTCTTATTACCACAAATAAATCATGCATTATACGATAATTATCGAACTGTGTTACGATTGTTTGCCACGAAAGGAGTATAATCCGCGTCTTGGAAGATACTCTATTAACTTTGCTATCTAAACGAGATGAAAAATTGCTATTTCTAATGAATGATCACTCTTTTCACCTATCCCTATTAATAGTCAACGAAAAGCGATCTTCGCCTGAATTCATTTTATTAATTCGTTAATTTCCGACAAGTCTGATTACTGCGATGAACTTCTGTCATTCGTTAGAAATAATGTAATGAACAGTACACATTCTATATGTCTCTCATTATATATATATATATATATATATATATATATATATATATATATATATATATATATATATATATATATATATATATTTATATATGTAATGAATATCATCATATTACGGAAACTTTAGAATAAGAAATTTATTTCCGAGTGGCTAAAACGTACATCATATCTAATAGACAGCCAGCACCCGAGTGTCTCCAGGGCTAGCATATAGAGGTATCTGTGGAGTCTATCCGTTAGAGTATATAAAATGAAAGTTAGTTGAATCAGATATGTATTGAAGCATATAATATGTTAGTTATGCTCTTTAATTAACCACTATTGCTGTTCCTACTGCGAAATATAGGTATTATCAAATTTATTTTTTTTCTCTTTATATTTTCTATGAATGCTTATTACAACAACCAAGTTTTGCTGTAAGGTCTAAAAGTATATTTAATAAAATTTCTATCATATTTTATGCAAAGTTGATACGCCTGGAGCATTTTAATTAAGCTAATTTTAAAACAATTAATAATTAATAACTCCAAATCTAATTCCTATTTTGCCTTCAAATTTTAGAAATATTTATATAACTGTACTGCTAATAACATAACCTTTTATCAAGGAAATTCCTTTAAATAAAAAAAAAAGTTAGCTCTGAAAGTCCACTGTCACCTTAAGAATTGCTGAGCAAAGATGTTTCTTGCAAGCTGCATCAGTTGTGCAGGAAGATCGCCTTATTTGGGCATAGAAATTGGTCGGATGATTTCGTGGCTCCCCAGGGATTGCTGAGGCTATGAAAAATAGCCCTGGGTTCGTGAAAACAGAATTTGGTAATGCCATCCTAAGCATGGTAAGGAAAGGAAATTTACAGTGGATCAACTTAAATTTTATGGCAATCATATATATATATATATATATATATATATATTTGTGTGTGTGTGTGTGTGAAATCTGTTGATCGTATTCCAGGAGGGATTCTAGACTCTTTTTTTTCTCTCAACCTTGTGACCAATATTGTATTAACTTAATTATCCAAATGATCAGGAAGAGTGTTAACTCCAGCTAACTTTCCGTATAATCATTTATAATTACAACGGAAAGTTTCAGCATTAAATCTATAGAATTACATTTATTATGTATGAGGGAAATTAAAAATAATTTAAAGCGAAACAGCTCACGAAAAAGCGTAACTCACCACTCTGCAAAGTATCGACAATAAGCTCTTCACAAGGAGGTCCAGATCCTTTGTTGTTGAAAGCTTGTACAATTATGCTGTATTTTGTCGCCCTCCGTAAGTTTGTTAAAATTATTTCTTCTTTAAAATCGCCTTGAACTTCCACAGTTTG
>OU015500.1:120600004-120611425 GCA_907164885.2 Dolomedes plantarius | reverse complement strand
TACGCCTTCATTACATAAAACTTATTATTATTATTATTATTATTATTATTATTATTAAAGCAATAGCCCTTAGACATACATCTGGAAACTATTAAATTTCACTAAAATACAATAAGCAAACAGAAGAAACAAAAGACAAAACAAAATGGCATATAGAAATCTTGGAACAGAAACAACAGGCTAATTGGGCTGATTTCCATTCGTCCTCATAATTTCCGTGGTCTCCCAATATCTGCCATAAAGACAGTTACCTGATAATGCGTAGCATTATCAGTTAACTGTCTATTTATTTTTCTAGTAATGGGTTTATTAAATTCACACACACACACACACATATTATTTATATATATATATATATATATATATATATATATATATATATATATATATATATATATATATACACACACAAATTATTAAACTAAAAAGGAATAAGTATGGTTACTAAGATGGAGTTCAAACAGAGGAAAATTATATATTAACGCCTTCATTACACAAAACTTATTGTTATTATTATTATTATTAAATCAATAGCACTCAGGCATACATCTATACACAATTATATGCCGCTAAAATACAATAAGCAAACAGAAGAAACAAAAGAGAAAACAAAATGGCATAAAGAATTCTTGGAGCAGAAACAACAGTCTACGGAGACAAGGGACCTTGAAACTCATTTTTTTCTCTAATTTTCAATTTTTAACTCTGTAAACAGAATGAGAATAATTAATAGTCTATTTCAATACATTGGAGACACTTATAATTAAGAAATAGATATTTTGTGGCAGGAAAATTTTTTTTCAAATATTTTTGGCATTATTCTAGAATTTTTCAAAAGGCTCCCCGCGCAGTTCCATATCTTTTAAAATCTTAATGTTTTACTAGAAATTTACCATATATAAATATAAATATAACTGTGCATTAATTTTTTTATATGAATCAAAAGCCATAAGACAATTTTTTTTAATCTGCCTGTCATTGTTTTTTGTGTTTTTGCATCTTTTTACTTCATACCATGGTCTATAAAATTGGCAAATATTTAGGGTTTCAAAGAATTATGCACAGTTTTGTAGTAAACATTTCAGTAAACAATCCTGGGAAATTTCAGAGAAATCAGAAGAAAATTAATTTCAAAAATACTAGCATAAAGAAAAAAGTCCTTGAAAAAGGCCTTATTTCCTAACAAAATATTTATTTGTGAATTCTAAGAGTCTTAAATGTATTAAAAAGAATATTAATTATTCTAATTGTGTATATAGAGTTTGTAAGGTATACACAAGATTCGATTCACAAGAATCGAACTTTTGAGTGAATGAATTAAAGAAGCTGCTTGAGATATGCTAATTTCGGCATAGGCGCTTAGTATAAATACCATGCAGCGTCATTAATATAAAAAAGGTTGTTAGGGTTGAAAAAGGTTGTTAAGGTTGATAGATAAGCGAAAGGGAGCTACGAGGGTATGCAGCTCCAGTACTATCCGGTGCTAGTGCTTAGAGGCCCAAAGTTTACGTGGTAGAATTGCTGGTTGACTTACTGTTCGTGAGTATTGAAAAATATATTGTTCTTGAAAGCTGTATTTATATATCTGTACAAGTAGTACGTATGGATATTGTTGTTAAAAGCAAAGCCTACATGTGCAAGAATATTCAATAAACATTGTTTCATGTGTAAACTGTGTTTGTATCAAATTCATTTAGAGTGCCACTTCAAATTATATACACCTAAGTCTGGGTAGAAGTGAGCATAGTTACTCTATAAGTTTATAACTGAAAATTAAAAAAATTATGTTGAAAGTCCCTTGCCCCCCTAAGGGCCTGTTCACATAGGAGTCCGTTGCTTTGCGTTAAGGAAAAGATGACGTTGAGACGAAAATAAACCAATCATATGCCTCCAAACGATTAGCAATGAAATTTTTAACGCCTATGATTGGTTTATTTTCGTCTCAACGTCATCATTTCCTTAACGCGACGCAACGGACACCTATGTTAACAGGCCCTAATTCGGCTGATATCCATTCGATCTCATCAGTTCCGTGGCTTCCCAATATCTGCCATAAAGACAGTTACCTGATAATGCTGAACACAATGGTAAATGATGTGCATCCATAGACACTTCCATACCACAAAGAGTAACGTTTGGGCTTTCAAGAATACGTAATCTGAAAAGATAGTTCGGCAAACAGTCGTGTCCCGTAGCAGTCTAAGATCATTACATAGAACTAGTAGGTGAATTCTTATTTCTAAAGAACATGTTTTCGTAAAGGACACGCAAAGATAATCCTTTAATAGAATGGAGGAAAATTATTATATACTTTACATGATACAACAATATCATAGTTACGCAACCTCCTCAATGATATCAATGTTTAACTTTTTGTACGTTTTTATATAATGTTTTCAGAAGTTGAAAATATTGACCAGGAAAATGAGGTTAATAATTAATATTAAAAAAACAAAATTCTGAATGAATGCAAAAAAATGTATCTCAAGACAACTTGAATAATTTATTTTCGCTTCAAGTCACTCTTCCTTTGATTTTTAGATCAATTTTTCCCAGACATCTGCATCGTAGGAATTCCCTTTATAGAAACATCACATAAAGTAGTATAAAGAAAAGTTTTAGACAGAAGTGAAAAATCGAAATCTGTTCGAACTGGAAGAATTTATACATTCTTAACGGACTTATGAATTTCAGGGAATTTCAATTTTTTTTCAGATATGTATCTCTACTACAATAAACAGCAGTAGTAAATAACTTAAAATTGTGGAATATAAACCACAAATCTCAAAACGTATGTGTGTTAATCAAGCGATGAAGATAAACCGGCGTTAGATAGTTTTGTTTATTACTTTTTGGTAAAACAAAGGAAAGACGCCTTTAAGTCTTTTGCAGTTATGGATCTTAGAAAGGGATACAGTCTAAAAACCATAACTCTCCTTGGTATCTGGTTTGAAATAGGCGGATACTGGGTAGGAATTAATACATGTTCTGTTTCTCGAAAAAAACATTTTTTTTTTACTATAAAACCGGGCATTCAAAATTTTCAGCATTATTCATAAACAACAAATATTAGCAGGTAAAAAAATATATCAATCTAAAACAAATTTTATGCAAGAAATCTCAAATTTTAGTTGTAATTTTGTTTCGAGCTACATTTAACAAAGGATGATTAAAGGATTTATGAAAAGAATCAGTCCTTATTTTCCTCATGACCTAAATTCCAACTGAAGAATGCAAAATTACTAAATTAATATCCACCTTGAACAATGAGTTGTATATTCGTATCATCTTGTCCATACGCGTTGCTTGCAATGCACGTGAAGAGGGCAGAATCTCTCCTATCGACAGCATGGACAGAAATTTTTGCTATTACACTGTCGCCTTTTACGTCTGTAGAGTTTTCGTACCTAAAAACGTGGTAAAAATAGAAGAGAATACTTAGGTGCAAATACCCATTTCATCAATTGATTAATATATTGCCACGCAGTAAGTAATTTTAAATGTACACAAGAAAAAAATCCAATAGTTATTAAAATATAAAGCATTAGAAATATTCTAATTTCGTTAAATAGTAGCTCTTTCTGTCACAAACTTTATGTCATTACTGTATTACAATGACACTGTAAATATAAATTTAGACTAAGAAATTCTTTAGATACAACACTACATATATTTAAAAATTATTTTATCCTTCACAAATTTTTCCCATGACCAGACCATTCCTTACGTCGTGTCCAATGCATAAAATCTTACAACTTTAATACTCTTTTTGATTTGGGAAATTAAAGTTAGCATTTTATGTGATGCGAAACCTTAACAACATCCTTTTCTGCGCATTGATATATATCTGCTAGTTTTATCTAGCAACCATTTACTATGGACTTATGCTATAGCTTGAAATATTAAAAATCTTCCGAGTCGAATCTAAAGATAATTTTGAATTTTGAATGTATTCAATGAAAACAAATTTTTTAAAAAGAAATTTTTTGTTATTATCTTTAAATTTAACAATTATCACTATGCAACTATCATTTTACGCTGCTTTAAAAAATTAAATGTGGAATTCAAAACAATGTGTACCCTGTTTGTTTTATTTAGGATGTTGATTAACGTAACTCTAAGTTTAGACCGTAAATCAGAGCTACCTACATAAGTATTTCCTACATGATTGGCAACAGATAAAAGGAGTCCAGACAGCATGTGATTACAACTCTATAAAACATTTTTCTCGTAGAGCACTGGAAACGTGCCCATATCGTTGAACTTCAATTACGCCACATCAACTATAGTTTCCAAATAAATATTTCATTCTCATTAAATGATATCCCCTTTTGCAAGAACTTGACTGTACCGTTTTTCAAAAATTAAAGGTGACCTGTACTACAGATTCCGTTTCTAACACGGTTCACTGTGCACGGTCGAATGTAACTTTCTTTTTTTTCTGTTTTATCTTGTATCAGGCCATAATGTGTTGTCATTAGGTTATAAAATTATGTAACCAAAATGGAATGGGTTTCACTACATTAAGGCATTGATATAGAAATGAACTCTGTGAGTAATTATGCATTAATCTGTTAAATTGTACGCCATCCAATACATGCAGCAATTTTTTTTCATTTCAGTAAATTTAAATTTTTATGAATTTAAAAACTATTTGACATAAATAAAATCATAAAACATTAGAAAAGTACACATTTATTTACAAAACAATTTAGAATTTTTTTTCCAAGTACATAGAAATAAAGGTAATATATATATATAAAAGCAAAGTATATATACAGTGGAATCTCGATCGATCGTTTTCGGAATCATCGTTTTCCCGTATGTGTCGTTTATTTCACCCAGTCCCGAAGATCATATTGCTTTGTTTTGTTCCCGAATCTATCGTTTTCCCGCATTTATCGTTCAGTTCAGTCGGTCCCTTCAAAAACGATAGATCGAGATTCCACTGTATATATGTATATATATATAATATTTTGTTTGATGAATTGTCTTCTTGTTGTCTCTTTTTTGGTTTCGATAGAAAATTGATAGATTCACATTAGATTAAAATGCATTTTGTTTAAACTATAATTCTATCCCACTTCCCGATGCTGAACACTGCCCAGAATTGACCAGTAATCTCACCTTGGATCCGTTGTTGGGTCAAAAGGTTGTCGATCTTTGCTCCATGAAATATTAATAGGTTTTTCCCCATGTGCTTCACATAAGAGATTAGCACTTTCTCCTTTCTTTAACGTTTGCGCTCTGAATTTTCCTTTGAAATGTGCAGCCACTAAAAGATATAACCTTTGGTTAATGCGTTGTAAAAGGTTTCACATATTTAATCTTAAAAATGAATAGGTGCCCTTCTTAAAAATGAGCAAAGTAATTTTTAAGAATACGCTGGTTATAGTGGAATACTGTATGTAAATGTTAATACAGAAAAATTTTATACCATTACGGTTCTCAAAATTCTCAAAAATAGTATTATTGTATGTTTATACAATAAATAGTAACATTGTACTAAATAATATTTACTCAAAATTTATTCCTTCATATTAAGTTCATCGCTACAAGATTAAACCGTAAACAACATCTATAGTATAAAATAATTATATGCTACGTATTATATAAATTAGAAAATAATTATATAAACTAGAATCGCTAACATCTGTCGCTTAAACAAGAATATTCTATACTTTAGATGATTACTTTTTTTCCTGGAAATCCATTATATATATATATATATATATATATATAATATATATATATATATATATATATATATATATATATATATATATATATATATATATAATATATATATATATATATATATATATATATATATATATATATATACCATAAATACCCTCATTTTTTTATTTATATGAAAATACGTGATAACTATGGACGAAAAAGTGCAAAGGAAAGGTAATGGTTCAAATATAAAAATGAACTTTACAACCTAAAAATCATCAAACATTTCAAATACTGTAAAATAAATATTCTAAGAAATGTAAATTTTATATTAACAATAGACGAATTACAGAAACTTATTTCTTTGATCATATGTTCCTTATACCTTAAAAGCCAGAGATGTGTGAAATCGTAAAATAAAACCAGATAAATACATTTTAATCATATGTCATTCTTATAACTTAGCAATGGCAGTGAGGACAATTTTTCGAAAAATATGAATGAATGAGGCATCTGTAGTAAGAGTAAATTACAAGAAGAGGTCGAACAATCAAGTAATGAACAATCTTTTAGTGATTGTGGTCATTAGAATCACTGATTTTAAGATACTGAGAAAGAGAATTTCAGTCTTTTATAACTTATATTTTGCTCATAGTTCCTCTCTTCTAAAACTTAGGTTAGAGAGCTTGCATTTTGCTGTGATATCAATAAGGTTTTTCATATAATTGTAAAATATATAAGATAAATTTGAAATGGGTGAAAGTTTTTTGAAACATTCACTGCTATTGATATTGAAAAGTATTTTTAAGTCTTTCATCTGTAATGAGAAACAAAAGTAAATGGAACAAGCACGTTACCTTGCTAAGAGAATTATTTAATGATGGGTTACATTTTTGTTGTTTGTTTTTTTCCTTGCAGAAATATCAACTACTCATAAGAACGGAGATAAACATATTTTTTTCCATTAATGATCTGGTGATATAATTTCCAGTCTATTATGTAATTTGTAGATTTACTGCAACAGCAATCTTACAGCTTACTATTTGGCATTTCGTTATCAGTAAGGAATCCAATTTCATTTTCAAGTAAAATGGAAAAACTCAGACAAACGCTACACCTGCAATATTATTTGAAATTAATTCTTTGTAAAATTATATTATAACCTTAATTTTTAAAAAAAAAATCCTTGTTATTTAGAAAGTATTTTATGCAATACACGGATTAATTTACATGTATATTATATTCAAGTTCAAGGTTTTGTAAAAAGCACTATAAATTGGAGAAAATAAGTGCACGGAAATACATTATATGGAGATTTTACTTAATTTCTATTAATTTTAAGGAAAGTATTTCATCTTTAGAGAATGTGTCATGCAACATACGGATATTTTTTTTTTTTTTTGCAAATTTTACTGAAATACAAGGCTTTGTAAAAATTTTCATAAAGCAGAAGAAATACTTCAAATAGAGACTGTACATAATTTCTCTGTATTACAACAATAGTACCTTTGTTTCCGTATGAAGTTTCACATATACACGCAGCGCGAATACATTACTGCCTACTTTAGTTAGCAGTGATGTATTAGCTAAATCCACGCTGTTCAGAAAACGTGAATGATGCTGCGCATAGTTATATAACGGTTTACACTTAGAATATTATTAAACTAATTTATGAACGCCTGCAACATTACCGTGTACAGTTAGTTCAACAACTTTGCTGAGTCCGGACCCAATGCCATTAGTTGCCTGACAGAGATAGAAGCCGGCATCATTCTGCTCCGCTTCCCGAATCATTAATGAACCGTTCTCCAGCGCATGGATGTGCGAATTACTGATGATTGTCTTGTAGTCCCTCGGACCGGACTCTGAAACGATATGCGGTGGCATGCGGTGAAGGGCATAAATTAAACAGTGGACAATGCTAGAAACCTTAGAGACATCCGGTTGTTTCAGGGCGGATAATGAAGTGTTGTCTTGAATAACCTTACTGGGAGAATAGAGTGATTTTGTTACATTTCACGAAGAGAAAATACTACTCTAATTTCCTAATTTTATTTTAAATAATATGGATCATTTCAAATAAGTGTTAAAGGCAATAAATTTTATGTTTATTCACACATTAAATTTTGATATAAATTCTTGTTAACTTTAATAAATATAAAATGTCCTCTCTTAATAAAAAAATGCTTTAAGATATCAAAATTTATATGAAAATCTGCCTACGTTGAAAGCACTGTTTTTGTTCAAAATTTAGAAAAAAAAATATTGCTCTGTTTCAAAGACCAATCAGAGGATTAGCCTTTGAAAGTTGGGCATTAACTAAAGGTTAATGCCCAACTGCTAACTAAAGGTTAATGTTCAAACTAAAGGCTGCTAACTAAAGGTTAATGTTCTTTGGATGATTGGCCTTTCAAAGGCCAATCATCTTTATGGATTCTACAACTGCTTTATTTTTTTTTCTTACGATCATGGGATGAGTACTTGTGATCAATTTAATTAACCGAAATCTATATTGAAAGACCATAAGTAGCATCTTTAAATGCATTTACTATAAAACTCATTTTTCAGTTACTTTGGTAAAGAGAAAAATAATAATTAAAAAGTTTTCAATATAATTCAATGAAATTTTGCAATAGTTTTACATATTACTAACTATATTTTGAATTAAAAGCTAAGTTATATGTGTTAAATTAATCATTCTACAGATACAAGTATTTAAAAATATTTTTTTTAAATCTGTGTTTTTTAATTTTTTTTTGGTATATTTCAGTGATTTTTGGAAATATTGTAAAACTTTTATTTCATAACACAACTAAGTGTCACAGAAGTATATAGTATAAAGAAAATCAAAATATATTTAGTTGAATTGAGTGTGCCGTCTCTGGCATAAGCACTCAGTTTACTAAAAATTTATAAATATATATATATATATATATATATATATATATATATATATATATATATATATATATATATATATATATATATATATATATATATATATATATATATATATATATATATATATATATATATATATATATATATATATATATATATATATATTTCAGGTAGTCTCTTCTAACGAAACTACCACGGGCTATTAACGTAGGGTTACTTATCGTTGCTTACCTCCTTTCTTTTTTGACGCATTTTGGTACTTTTCTGTTTAACTGTTTTACAGCTACTGAGTTTGGCGCGGTGCCAAAATTTTATCTCGCGACAACGTTGAAATTTTGCTTTCCGCAGGACCGTTATTGAGGAACGTAATCCTACGTTAAAATGCCCTATATTTTAAAATGTTATGAAATTTTTACCAAAATTACGTTTGTTTACGTGATTTTATATCACATTTGAACTAAAAATATATGTGTTCAATCAGCGCTGTATATTTCTAAAGAAAGTAGACAGATAATTAAAACTTAGTAAATCAAGGTTAACAGGATAATGTATTTTTGTTTCATTATTGAAATTTTTTTTCGTTTATATTTTGAAACTAATTATGAATTATAATTCTAGGTATTAAAAATGTTTTATTACCTAGTCGGATCGTTTCCTAATTTTCTTCAAAAATTGTAGCATTGTTATATTAGTTTCATTTATATATTAGCAAATTGACATATAAAAATATATAAATCATATATCCTCAATAAATTACAACTTGATATTCATTATAAAATTTTAATAATCATTAAGTCTTTTACAAACACACATTTTAATAGTGATAATCGTCCTCGGGTTAATTTTGACAGTTTAATTCATATGACTTATTATAATTTTATACTTATTTTTATTAAATAACTACGATCATAAAATTAACGCCTCAGTTCCTATTTTTTTATAAATATATCCACGCTTTAATTCTCCTCTTAATTAAGTGTTTAATTCACTGATTTCATACATTTTCCAATAATACATATTAGGATCTATTACAAACTACATCTAAAATTTCTGTACTGTTGTATTAGTTAGCTTTCATAGTAGCAAATTTATATATTAAAATACATAAACTATATTTCCTCAATGAATTAAGACTTGATGTTCATCTTAAAGTTTTAAGAAATGATTCCATCTGTTGATTGAATCATTCAATCTTCAAATTGATATATTTAAATACATAAATTATATTTCCTCAATAAATTAAGACTTGATGCTCATCATAAGATTTTAGATAATCATTCAATCTTTTGATTGACTCATTCAATCTTCAAATTGATCTATTAAAATACATAAATTAAATTTCCTCAATAAATTACGACTTGATGTTCATCATAAGGTTTTAGATAATCATTCAATCTTCACATTGATATAGTAAAATACATAAATTGTGTTTCCTCAATAAATTACGACTTTATATTCATTATAAGGTTTTAGATAATCATTCAATCTTTTAATTGAATCATTCTTCAAACTGATATATTAAAACACATAAATTATATTTCCTCAATAAATTACGAATGATGTTCATTATAAGATTTTAGATAATCATTCAATCTTCTACAAACTCGATTTTCATACACATGCATCACATTTTATCAGTGTTACCCGTCTTCAGGTATCTTTCGACAATTTGATTGAAATGTCTTACTCTAGGAGAATTTTTATGTTAAATGTCTTTTAATTAAACAACCACAATTCCATAATTCCCGTCTTAGGTCACATATTTTTCTATAAATGTATAGCACTCGATTCTTGAATTCTCCTATTATTTAAAGTATGTTTTTTATTAATTCCTCATTTTTTTATGACTTTTGGGAAAATTGCACTATCAAAAATAGAGGATACAAATCATGAAAGTCATAAAGTAAAAAGTAGAGGTCGAAATTACAAACCTTCGGATTTTTCCCACCATATCCTAGGCTGAGGAAACCCGTCCGCTTGGCAATCGATGATAACATTCTGTCCAACGACTACTGACTTATGAGAAGGAGGAATTTTCCATTGAGGGGGAACTAGAAGAGCAAAAATTTACGTTCATATGCTTCTATTATTTCCTGAAAGATCGTGCAGTAAAGGAGGTATTAAATAAGATGGAAATCCGCCAATAGAGATATCAGGAATGTAATATCGCTTTTCGTTAGAAAAAAGGTCTTGCTTTGTAAGCACAAGATACAGTATGAGAAATTTCATGCTACCTCTGCGATAAATTATAATATAAAGTAAATGTCATTTTTGATGCTATTGAAATCGGAAAGGTAAAACTTAAATAACTGCAAGATAAAATGAACTTATTATATACCACGTTTTTTAATTTTCTGTTGAGTCATATAAACTAATTGCACAAACCTTCAATTAGTTATTCTTTTCACTTACTTTTATTGAATTTTAATCACTTTTTAGTCGTTTCCTCTATCCACAGACTTTATAAACTGCTAACTTTTATAATTAAAAAAAAAATTCGCACAATATTTTTGTAAACAAACTAAATTCATATGTATCCTGTTTTCAAAGTCGTCAAACGCCGTTATGCAAAAGCGCAAGCATTGAATTCGATTGAAGCGCCACCTTGCGATGTTTTCCGAACTAACTTTCCATACAGTCAGAATTAACTGAAAAAGAATTCAATTCTCCTTAACGATGGTAAAAGTATTAAAAGAATGCATTGTAATCGTGTTCTCAGCTATTCTAAAAGTTTCAAATGTCTAGCTAGTCGGGAAGTTAGTTAAAAATCGATTGCAAGATTTGTATTGGACAAACACACAAACAAGAAAGCGAGTTAATAAAAACGTAGTAAAAATA
>OU015500.1:120520004-120587504 GCA_907164885.2 Dolomedes plantarius | reverse complement strand
ATATATGTTCAAAGGGTGAAAAAAAATTGCACACAGTGAAATTTTGATATACTTGGAAGAACATAAAAAGCATGAAAAAAATTAATCAGAATTTTTTCATTTAAAAAAATCGATAATCTGAAGAAACAAAACGGTGAAATAATATTTGACTTACAACAGAATAGGAAATAAAAATTTCTTAGAGCAAAAAGTATTAGTACACTTATGGTTTTCAGTTGTTTACAAGAATTATTTGTATTCTATGCAGTCTTTTTGACATTGAATAAACTATATTTTGTGTTCATTAGCTATTTTCATTAGTCATTCACTAGCTAATCCCCCTCCCCTTTCACTATCAATAACTGATTCCAACTTAACTGTGTTGGCAATGTGACACTTTCGAACATTTAAAGTTCACCTTCAAAAACCAAAATGCGGCATCTTCTTTTGATAGAAGGTTTTCTCGAGCAGTGTCTTTAAGGTCATACAGTCAATAAGTGTTTCTAGTTTCCAGCTTTTGGGCCCTAGGCCCTAAATTTTACAGAAAAATGTCGATATACTCTCTTCCCTTTATATTTCCGTTACTGAAAAGTAAGTTACCATCTACAGAATATGACATGCACCCCGACCGCATAACATTGTCATTGTAAGGTATACATAAGATTCTATTCACAAGAATCGAACTTTTGAGTGAATGAATTAAAGAAGCTGCTTGAGATATGCTAATTTCGGCATTCGCGCTTGGTATAAATACCAAGCAGCTTGATTAAGTTAAGGGGTTGTTAAGGTTGATAGATAAGCGAAGGGGAGCTACGAGGTAAGCAGCTCCAGGTGTTAACCGGCGCTTGTGTTTAGCAGGCCCAAAGCTTACGTGGCAGAACTGCTGGTTTGACTTACTAGTTTGTGAGTATTGCAAAGTGTATTTATGTTGAATGCTAATATATATTTCGTACTAGTAGTACGTATGTTCATTGTTACAGGGCAAAATCTATCTATGCAAACATTTAAAATAAACGTTTCATGTGTAAACTGCGTTTATATTCAATTCAAATAGAGTGCTCCTTAGTAGCATTCTCTATACTGGCACCCGAAAGTTTATATATACCCTGGTTGTTCTCGTTACATTTAGAACGAACAACATATTTGAAGTTTGAACTTTATACTGTGTTATACTCTGATATTGATAAAATTAAATTGTGAAAGTATCTTGTTATTATACTTATATACTATTTTAAAATGAGTGTTGTAGAAGAAAACCCTGTTGGAAATTTTCCTCGGGTAATTATGATTCAGCAAATTGCGCCATTCGAAGCCACCTTCAATGGCGGCCCCTCAAGCCAATTCCTAAAGAAAATTGAGCATTACTTTCAGCAACAATGCACCCCAGAGGGGGTGAAACTTAAAATTTCTCTAGCCGCTTTAAGAGGTAGTGCATATCAGTGGTACACGTGTATGCAAAGCAGTAATCTGATTTTTGACTATTTGTCATTCAAGCAACAGTTTTTTTCCAAAGACCTTTAATCAAAGTCAAATTGAAGCAGGAATTTATTCACTAAGGCAACGTTAAGGTCAGTCTGCGTTGGATTTTGCTATGGAAAAGATTTCCAATTGTGGGGAATATTTAGACGGGGTGACGGAAGCGGTAATCTTAAAAATAGTTATCCAATGTTTGAATCAAAGTGTTCAAGATTTTTTGGACAATCAAAATATTACAAGCAAGGTTACCCTCCTTCAAGCTTTAGCTAAACATGACAATAGGCATTTCTTCGCTACCCCTTACCCTCAAGCAGGTACGAGAAGTTTTATACCCCCCGCCAAAATTTTTCGCGAGTTTCAAACCAACAGCGAAACCAGTATCGCGTTCGAAATAATAGAAGCTCACGGCGTTACAATGAAATTAGTGCACTTAAAGTAAATAATATGCAAGCACCTTACGTGCACTGGCAGGTTGTTTCACATGATATGGTTCAACCTGTTAAAACTGTGTGGTCAAATGTATTAACTTGTCCGAGCAGTAATCATTATTTTGAGAATAGTGAAAGTCGAGGTATTTTTGTGGCGTATAAAGAAAGTGAGCCTAGCTGGAATAATGCGGTAATTCCAGTGCAAATTTCTGAAAATAATGCCTGTGCTAATGCTAGTGGTTTAGAAAATAAATCTTCTGATACTTGTATTAATGTTATACCTGATATTTTAGATGATATTCACACATCTGTTAATGAAGGAAATTTAGTAGATGACGAAGTATGCGTTACGGAAGTTAGTGAAAACTTATTAGTTGACGATAATAAACATGCTTTAAATGATAGTAGGAACTCGCTAGGTAATGATAATGTTATTTGAAGTTTCCAGCCGAATAAGGATGCTGTCGAACAGGTTGATAATATGGTCTTAAATAAAGTGCATGAAAACCAGACTGAGAGTCAGGAGGAAAAGTTTACACAGAGTTATACTGTAAGTAGTTCAGCTGATGTTTCGGAAGTTGTAGAAGTAGTTAGCATTAAAACGCACGAATACGGAAAGCATAATCTTCCTAAAACTGAAGCAGTATAAAGAATTTAAATGATAACGATTCTGATGTCGCAAGTTTCAAAGAGACTTTTTTCGTCAAAAGAGGATAAAACTAAAGTTAAGGGGGATAAAAAACGTGAAAAAGCGCCTTCAGGTTCCAGCATTAAAATTGCTAATACTGAAGTAATTAAGGCGGTAAAAAAGAAGTCGTATAAGCACAAATACGAAAAACAGAGTCAGGTTGTTGAAAAACCTGAAACAAGTGGCGAACTAATTAGTAAACGTATCATAAATGGCGAGATATAGCCAGTAACTGAACACATAGGTGCGGCGTATAAGTTTGAAAAAATAGAATCTGCATTAAAATCTAATACCGATACAAGCAAAAGTACGAAGAAAAGTAAACTGTGTACTGCAAAACCTCCTTCAAAGGATGAACGTGGCACACATAAGGTACACAAGGTTATCAAAAGGAAGAATTACAATTCTAAAGGTCCTTTGCATAAGTACAGGAAGCGCAAGATATCAGCCGCCCAGCAAGGTTGGCCTCCTCCCAAGAGACCTCCCGTCTCTCGTCAAGCCAGATCAGCACCACAGGACCAACGCCCTGCTACATGAAGGATGCCCACACGGTCAACGAATCCCTTTACTAGGACTGCGACCATCAAGAGAGGTTCCACGGAATGGACAGACTGGTGCAACGAAGTTGCTGCCTTCATGAACAAGCCGCAGTTGGCCAGCCCAGTATCTGCAACTCTACAAATCCACTGTTTGATGGTGTCACCTGGACCCTTCGGAGTAGTTTTGTAAAATGGGAGTGGCGTTTTTCCCCCACGCAACGTGTGGAAGGTTTTTTTGGCTTTGCCACCCATTATGTAAAAAGTCAGACCAGCACGCTTTTTCAATTAGTTAACTGAAGCCATTCAGACCTCGGTTACCTAATTTTTTTTCGACGGAGGCCAGTGTAAGGTATACATAAGATTCGATTCACAAGAATCGAACTTTTGAGTGAATGAATTAAAGAAGCTGCTTGAGATATGCTAATTTCGGCATATGCGCTTAGTTTAAATACCAAGCAGCTTGATTAAGTTAAGGGGTTGTTAAGGTTGATATATAAGCGAGAGGTAGCTACGAGGTAAGCAGCTCGAGGTGTTAACTGGCGCTTGTGCCTAGCAGGCCCAAAGTTTTCGTGGCAGAACTGCTGGTTTGACTTACTAGCTTGTGAGTATTGAAAAGTGTATTTATATTGAATACTAATATATATTTTGAACTAGTAGTACGTATGCTCATTGTTGAAGGGCAAAATCTATATGTGCAAACATTTAAAATAAACGTTTCATGTATAAACAGTGTTTGTATCCAATTCATTTAGAGTGCCTCTTCAAATTATATACACCCAAGTCTTGGTAGAAGTAGCTAATTCTCTATAACATGACCTCCACCTTATCTAATTGTATGTGAAATGTTGTTTGGTATTAATTCCGTACTAAGTTGGCGTCAAATTGTGTTACCGCATGTGAGCCGAAAAGATTGAATTTGCTCTCATCAGTAAATAAAATATTTTTCTGAAAACTAGAAGGTTTTTCTACATGTCCCTTATATTAAAGAGCAAGTGCTTCTTCCTGTTGTCTTCATCATTATATGGATTTTACCTTGGAACTATACCTTGATAATTTAAACATGTCGGATGGTGGATGCACAAACACCTTGTTGATACGGTTATCTACCGTAAGCCCGAATCCCCGTAAACCCGAATCCTGAATTTGCAGCTGCAGTTGACAGGTGGGCGTTAAATGGGGGAATGGCTGGTTGGTTGGTTGGTTGTTGTTTAATGGCGAAAGGTCCAGAGAGGACATGCTGTGCGAAACACACGGTAAAATCCGAAAAATCAAATATATAAATTAGCATATTAAATCACAAACCATTGATTTGGCATTTGATTTTGCCAAATGAGTTTACTAAATTTAAAGGTGAAAATTTCGTTCTCTTTGACACTGACAGAAAAGAAAAAATTATTTACTTCTGCTCTGAAAAGTTTTGAGGAAATTTACGAACGAATAGCACCTGTAAAACAGTATACATGGACGGAACTTTTAAAGTAGAGCATAAGATTTTTATTATCAACTATACACCATTCATGTTTTATTTACAAAAAGCAAATTTTTCCATTCGTATATATATTACTCCCAAATAAATCTGAAAAAACTTATGTGAAAATGTTTCACGAAATTAAGAATGCTGCAACAAGGCATATAATTAATATAATAAATAATATAATTTTAACCCAACAACTATAATGGTGGATTACGGAATAGCTGTAATGAATGCTTCACGAAAAGTTTTTCCACGTGTTACCGTAAAAAGCTATTTATTCTATTACAATCAAGCATTATGGCGAAATTTCAGTAAATTAGGATTATCTGTGTTTAAAATTATTTCTGAAGTAATGAAGTTGTATCGGTCTTGTTCAGCAATGGCTTTATTTAGAATAGAAGATATTGATGATGCATGGTTAATAGATGCTGCAGATGCCCCTCCACCTGAACATGCGGCATATCAAAAATGTCAAGAGTTTATTGATTACTTCGTTAGCACATGGTTGGAAGGTAAGCAGTTTCAAACAAAATTGTTAAAATTTATAAAATTTTAATTTTATAAATTTTAACAATCAATCTAAATATACATAATTATAAGTATAAATTGGGATAATTCTAAACTTGTATGACTTATTTACATACCTACATACAATAAGGATCACAAATATTTTAATTTTCAGGCTCTTTTACGCCAGAAGTATGGAACCAGCATGGTAACTTCGGTGCCCGCACTACGAATCATATTGAAGTTTGGCATCATGTCTTAAACAATTCCGTTGGAAAATCGCATGTTAATATTTATGAATTCATAAATCAAGTAAAAATCCGACATGCGAACTCTGAGAATCAAATGGAATTATTGGATTCAGGCAATAAACCACACAGAGTGAAAAAACATTTGAAAAGTAATTAAAAAATAATGTTACTCACAAGTGACTATATTAACGAAGAAATAACACTGCAAGCATTTATGTTTTGCATAGTATTGTTTTGTATTATTTATTATATTAATAAAACATACTGTAATTTTAGTGTTAACCGTTAAAGCACCTTTTTTCAGAAATATATTTGTTTTGTTTTTAATATTCGGAATTCGGGTTTTCGGTGAGTCACCGTTGATACAGCAATGATTTCACCTTATGTTTCGTCACATGGAGATTTTCGCACTTATGCAACAATGCACCGACGGTTTTTGTTGGAAAACTTTTTTGGGGCGACAAGAACGGGTTATGTCCGTTACAGTTCAACGCGCTTTATTTCAATGAATTACATATCTAACAGTAGAAAAGCATTTATCTTCTTCTTTTCTGACATCACGATAACGTTACCTTCAAAATGCAGTGACATATTATGTTCTAAATGTAACTAAATTTTCGCCATAAAACTCTGATTATGTGAGCAGACGTAAAATTAAGAATAAAATCCACTGGCCGAGGGATTTACTTCTTATGTTCGTGACTGCCTCTCTCATTCATAAAAGCGATGTATTTAATAAAATTGTAGGTCTTACATTTTTTTAGCTACAGATTGAGTACCGGACGTATTTTAGAATCATTAAGTTTGTAATAAAACTACCACAACTAAATATTAAGAATTATTTATTAGAAATTATCTTAGATGTTTTATACTTTAGAAATATTAACGGTTAAGTGGTTGCATAATTTCTCAAAAAATCCCCTCAAGACATTATTATATATTCTTCACTTTGTCGTATCATTAAAAGTTTATAAAAAGTTTAAGTTGGCATTGGAAACCCCTTATTCTATAACAATACTAAAAATACATTTTTGCTACTTGCAAAAAATCTAAATACTTATGAAATACATTTTTTAAAACAAAAATTCCTCACAAGACAGCAATTTTCAAACTTTTTTACGAATAAAGGTTAAGAAATTGAAGTTTTCTGTAATATTATATAAAGTTAGAAGCATATTTATTTTACTTTTTTTGTAAAGTGAAACCTTCAGGCAGCCGTAATAGAACAATTATAAGGTTTCTTAACTATTATCTGTTTTTCTTCTTCTTTTTTCCTTCGTATATGTTTTAACGGAACATAATATGTTAAAGTTTATAACTAGTATCACGTATCCTTTTATACAGAATATGCTGTGTCAGTATTTCTTCCTTTTTTGTCTGGACATGAATGCATTACCCGAAAACTTATGGGTCCATATCATATTTCAGTGTCTAGGAGGTTTTATGTAACGAAGGAAAAAACTTTTTTGATATTAATATTATTTTTAGAAATATCTCTGGAATTTTCTGAATTAAAATGCTATGGCATATGTCTGGAGGTTATTTCAAACTTGGAAAATGAGAATAGCAACACGTGAATGCTCGTTAGCTAGGGCAATTATACAGTATTTCCGATACTTTAGCGAGTAAAATGACTTTTATTTTTTAAAAAAACTGACAAGTGTTATAATTAAAACATTCAAAATTAATATAATTATACAGTGGAAATTTATATTTGTTATTATCCATAATATTAAATGTACTTTTTCTGAATTCTAGCTGACTTTCTGCAAAAATGATAGAAAAAAAATGTGTTACTAAAAGAATAAATTAATTTTGCATATATAGTACGTAGTGTATTTGAAAATTATGGAAAATTTTCATCTTAATTAAAGTTTAGAACTATCCTTGTCAAAATAGCTTAAAATTTCATTCAGGGCTCTCAGACCTGAGTTTTTCTGTGACCATTTGGATTTATGTGAGTTTCTTCTTTTAAAAAATATATCAAAATCTCGGTTTTTTCTTATGTTGTAAAGTAATTATAGTTTATTCTTTCGTCCCTAGTCAGTCCAATGAATGTAATCGTAATGTATTTAGAATTTTGATAGTTTTGTATTCATGGAATGACAACTCGTACTAATGTTTTGTCTTTCTTTAGAATTAAGTATGGATTCGAATAAGATGGTTGTGTCTGTTTTAGCTTCGTGATATGAATAGCGATGCGATGCTGTTCTTATTATTTGAACTGCCTATATGTGTGTGGAAATAAAATACCTTGTATTTTGTGCCGTCACGTTTTGGATGAATTTTTATAGCCGTTGTTTTTAAATTTCCCTTTACATTAATCCGAAAATAAGACTACTGGCTTCCGCCACCTTGTAAGTTAAAATTATAGCTAAAAATTAATATTTATTCATCATTGTAAGCCCAATTAGCAATGCAAATGTAGTTATGTAATTTAATTATGTAAATTAACAAACTTAAAGTGATACAAGTGGAGATCATTTCGATTGAATCATGATGTATTTCTCTGATGTTCCTGATATTCTGAGTGTTCAATGATGCTTTAATATTAAAATTAAACATTATAACCAGGGAACCAAGACCTGTTTTTTTTCTCCCAGATCTGGGTTTTTCAGTCGCCGTATGGGTTTATGGGTTTTTTTTTTCAAAAATATCTCATAAGCTGAGTTTTTCACCTGTTAAAAACATAACAAAAATTTAGTGTTTATTTATCAATGTCAGAATGATTAGTTATGTCAATGCAATTATGCAATTTAATTATGTAATTATGTAAATTAATTAATATAAACCTTTACAAGTGGACATCATTTCGATGGAATCGTGATATATCTCTCGTTTACGAAAACATCCAAGAAATTAGATATTCGTTACGCAATATCAAAGATGGATTCAATAATCCAATATTTTTTTCATTTATCACAAATGCCAGGCTTTAACGAATAAAGTCATTAACCCTCTGGCTTTCCAATATTTATGAACAGTACATTTAAATCTATTAAGTTCAGGGCACGTGTCAATGTGGCAACTGTCCATCGAGCGTCCAGAATTACAGAGACAGAAGGCCGGGGAGTCTTTTAGTCCAATTTTAAAAAAAGATCGGCATTGAGACAATCGTGTCCTATTACTAATCCAATACGTAGAATATTATTACATTCCATGATCCGTTTGACTATTTAACCTCACTCTTCTGAGTGACAAGAGAGAGTTTTTTTCATAAGTTAATAGAGTCACAACAAAACACACACTCTTAAAACTGAAACTGTAAATGATCGTATGATAGCAGAATAAAGAGACAGATATAGTCAAAATTGTAGTTCTTAGATACCTTAAACAGACCTGGTAAAAGGCGTAATAGAAAAAGCATGTTATACCCAATAAGAAGTCCGCATTTAAAGAAAAGAAAATAATGATTTTTAGCAAATTAATTTGGAAGTTAATGATGAAAAGGATTCGATCTGACGGCATTTAAATAAAATATACTTAATTTAACTTCAAGTATCCTTAGAAAATGGTGCGTGTGTGTAGTATCTTATTTGCATTTTCTTCATCATTTTTAATAATAAAAAATATACTTTTAAAAAAAGCTGGGTTTTTTTAGTATGTTCTTTGGGTTTATTAGATCTTTGTCACTGGAAGCCCTGATTTCAATAATAATGAGACTGTGTAAAAGATAATAATTACTGATTTGGTGTTGGTTGCGATTATTCTCATGAAATCCACATCATTATCATTTGCATCGGAAAGCACATTAAACTCCCAGTAAATATTTCTCGGAGGAGTCAAGAAAGGTGTATCAATCCCTCAAATTTATTTTAGACTATTATAGTTTTTTCAACTGGGCTATTGAAGATGCTATTGGACAAGGTCATAAAGCAATTGATATATATTCAGAGTCACGTAGTTCGTTACAGGCGTTAAATACACATAGTTTTAAAAGTGAGATGATGGATAACATCAAAAAATTAGTTCAAACTTCGTTACTTAATGTCGCACTACATTGGATAAAAGCGCATATTGGGATTGATAAAAATGAAGCAGTTGATCAGACTGCAAAAGAAGCAACTAAAGTGGAAGTAATAAATAAAGAAATTAAATGGACTAGAAACCAAGTAAAAGCAAAATTATTTCAAATGGCGTAACACGTCTGGCAATATATGTGGAACAATACAACTGTTGGAACTAGAGTAAGAGAAATTATTCCTCAAGTTAAAACTGACAGGCTAAGTGCAGATTTTTACATAAACCAAGCAATCACAGGATATGGGTCGTTTGGTAGTTATCAAAGCAGGTTTCACGGAGAAAGTAGCACTTGCTCTTGTGGTGCTGAACAATCGGTGGAGCACTGTATAATAGTATGCAGTCATTTTAATAATATACGCAGAGGCTTACCTACCAATATTGATATCTGGAATAAGAATAAGTTTTATAATGATTATTACAGTAGAAGAGCCATAAGAAAAATTGTTATGGCCCTTATGGCTGTTCATTATCCGATTTCATAGTTATTCTATTTCGTTGTGTTTTACACAATTAGCACAAGTTCCCCCCCCCCCTCCCCCTTAAGTTTTTTTTAATATTTTTTTTATTTATTAATGCATAACCGAAAGGTTGGGTCGTTTATATATTTGTATCTTATACTTTTTTCACGCATATTTACATTTAAAAAGGCTTTTATACTACCCCGATATTTTGAATGCTGCAGTGTTTATCATTAGCAGTCAAACAAAATTCAAGAATTTCTTTAAACTGTTTCCATTTGTTTGAATTTACGAATGTGGTCTTTGTAGAATTCATTAAGTGCGCTATTTTTGTTTTTGCTAGAGGTATTACAGTTTTGAGATATACTGGTACGATTTTTTTTAATCGTAAATAGCTCCATAAATAGTAGTACGCTAGATTGTTGTTTAAACAAAATCTATATGACTCAACCTTTTTCGTTGAAATATATTTTCCAGGTTTTTGCTTGGGTCGTACATTTTTATACATTAAAAATTATCATTCCGATATTTTCAAACTATGAAAAATCAAGTAAAGATCATCAATGGAAAGAAAACTCTCGACTTGCTGCACCTAAAAATTTATTTGCTTTAGAATATAGTGATACTGGTAAGACAATGTTCATCTCACTACGGCAGAATATGACACCATTCAGAAATATACGCATTATCAGCAATTAAACAAGGATACAGTTTATTATTTATGAAGTGACCATTTCTCCAAAAACATTTCCACTGTCGAAGAAAACATGCAAGATTATGAAAATCAGTAACAAGTGACCTAGTAATGTATTTTCAATGATAGCCGATTTGAAGAAATTTCTAACTCGAATCAAGTGAAAAGTACTCCTAAAGCAATATAACTGCTGTTAATTGATTAAATTTAAAAACGAGTATCGTATTATTAAGATATAGGGATGTAATTTCTTGTTATTAATTCCCCCTAGCTGGATAAGTCTTAACCAATTCCACTGAAGCGATGCAGCTCTTGGTTTACCCGGCTATTGGGCTCCACAACATTTTAGAGGCGGACATATTGCCTAATGCCACCCCATTGTTGACCGAAATATCACAGGGGAGACATCTGGTGGACTATTACCCTCCTCCACCCCTTAAAACCTCATGGAGGGACTTTTGGCCTAAAGTCTTAAAATGTACATACCCGGCTTAGACAGGAGAACAGTTAGTGGTACTTGTCGTTATTCGAGCCGATTAACCTCAGGGACGAAAAATCAGAAAACAAAAGCCTCGACTAACCCCACCTAACCAAAAGATCCCCAGGCGACAGGGATAAAAGGGGTGTGTAAACGGATAGAGTGAAATTATCCGAAATTTGTTATCCACGATCACTAAAAGGTCCACCTGAAAAGGGGAAAAAAGTGCCCCCCAAAATCACAAAATTTGTTTAATATTGAAGGTAAGAACGTTTATGATGGGAACTGGGCAAAAGCTATTGAGGCTTGGAACATAAGTGATATCATAGGATTGGATCAAAATCGCCATGCACAAGAAAATGATCTTTTTAGTGAAATTTAAAATTGCACTCCCTTACATTAGGGATAATAAAACTCTATAGCTTTGGCATAAGGTCCAGGTGTTGGAGGGTTCCTGATTTACCTTATTCCAAACGTATAAATAAATCAAGAGAGGATGTAAACCTTGCTTTTATGTACAAGTTATAGATGCAATACTATAATCAAGGGCCTGTCTAGACCGAACTCAGCAAAATGTAGCGATAACACAGTAACGTAGTAGCAAAAACCAACCCATGTACAAAGTTATCCCACGAATATTTCTTTTCTTCCTTCACAGCATCACTGTTTTTCACTATGATGGTATCAGGATATATTGTGGTTAAATTGCTTTCGAGTGGTTAAGGGGTCATTATACATCATTTTCACTGATAAATGACTACCTTGGTATCCAGACTTGAAATGTTCTGTAAACTTTCGAGACGTGCTAAATTGTTTATGCACTGTACACTCTCCACAAAACATAGGAAGTCAAGAAAATATTAGTACAGTCATACCACGCTACTCGTATGCTTCGATACTCGTCGCATTTCAAAGCAAAAAAATTGCTTCGGTACTCGTCGCATTTCGAAGCGAAAAAAACTGCTTCGGTACTCGTCGCATTTCGAAGCGAAAAAAATTCTTCGGTACTCGTTATATTTCAAAGTGAAAAGACAGCTACGGTACTCATTACATTTCGAAGCGAAAAAATTGCTTCGGTACTCGTCACATTTCGAAGCGAAAGAACTGCTTCGGTACTCGTCGCATTTCAAAGCGCAAAAAATTGCTTCGGTACTCGTTACGTTTCGAAGCGAAAAAAAATGCTTCGGTACTCGTAACACATGCTAAAACATGTGAGAGACAACACGGTGCCCCCGCATTCTGTCTCTCCGGAAGAAAAGAAAGACCAATATAGGTAGAATAACCATTTTTTTTTTCAAAAGTATCACCCTAAGAAGGTTCTAGCAATCCGAAATGTGGACTTGTTTATTGATCAAACAATGTCTCACCTCAAAAAGATTTTTGAATGTAGGCAGATACAAGCTTCTCTTGATATGTTTTTAATGGAACTCCCTAAATCTGAGTCTCCAACAGGGATAAGTTGTGTGAAGAGACAGAAAAGTGAAAGAATCCCAGTGCAATGGTCTAATGTTTTATTGGAAGGAAACACCCCTCCAAGCAATAACCTGTCTCCTCCTCTACTTTGCAACTATCCTATTAAGCCATCAAATTCTTTCAGTACAAGTTCAGTGAAAAAAAAAATTATTTTATTTTATCTAATTATTGTTTAAAATTATGTTTGCCTAGTTTAAAGATTTTGTAAAAATAAAAATCATCAATTTATAAATTGCCCAGTAAAATGCGAAATTTCTGGTTTTCAGGAACGAATTAATTCAATTTACATTACTCCTTATAGGGAAAAAATGTTCAGTACTCGTCGTTCCTTCTGGAACCAATTAAAGGCGAGTACCCAGGTACCGCTGTATATATTTAGACGGAAACAGTCATCGAGAATTTACTCATGAATAAATAACTTTGGAATCCGAACTTGAATTGCTTTTTAAGTTTTCAAGACATGCTGAATTAGTTATGCACTGTCAACACTCCATAAAACAGAAAAACTCAAGAAAGTATTAGTCTATATATGGACGGAAATAGTTATCAAGATTTATCATTAATCTTGTCAAAACAGAGTCATGATGGATGTAAGTTGTCATGAATTCAAACTGTTACACTCGAAATCGTAAATCATTAAAATACTTATTTAAAAACTCTTAATAGTTATTTTGTAAAAATCTATTTCGAGATAGAAGAACGATAAGAATGACTCAACATAGACAGATTTTTCCCCGGTACTTAAATTTGATTCACAATTGTAGATAGCCAAAATCGACATGGTCTACCTGGATAAACCAATTAGTTGCATTTTTATCTTAATTGAATACATTGCAACTTAAATTTTCAAATTTTGAACGAAACTTTTAATTAATGCTATAAATCTTCATTATAAATGTCTTGTAATACATATTTATAAATATTTAAAAGCACTCTAAGAAAGATATATAAATTGTTATTCACATTTTTCACCAGTTCTCTGATAATTTCTGTTTGGATAAGTTTTTAATAAAAGCCAGTAATTCAAACTAAATGTTCACCTATTCAAAGAAAATGGCTATAATTTTAAAATATATAAGTAGCAACATAATGAATTTAATATTAAGAAAACTGGAATAGGTTTTTACAGTTTTTTCAGTGCTTAAAATCTTAAAATTGATTTTTCTCAGTTTGCTGTTATTGATGTATTATTGTGTTTAAAACACGATTACGACTACAAATGTAATTCAAATGACTCCATTATTTTTTTGTATGTTTAGCATAATGTATTTAATAAAATTATGGATGGATTTTAAAATATAATGATAAAAAATACAAATCGAAATGTTGAGGAAACCATGTTTGTTTGCAGCGTTTTTGCCTATATTTGAATATTTTATTATTTTTTCCCATAAACTAATTCATTAATTGTAAAACCGATCTATAAACTTATAAAGTATAATGTCATACACATCCAATAAAAAAATCATGTTAGAATTCTGAAAACTAAAAGAGAAATTTTTTTTTAAATTCTTTAATTTTTTTAAATTAAATTTCTGAATTTTTACCCCCAAAATGATATTTTTTCATGTTAAATTCAGTTTGTCTAAGTTTTACCTATAATAATATGTGTATATTATACGTAAACATACTTCTGCAAAAATATTGCTTCAAAGGGTACCGAGACCCCTCAATATTAACCTTGGCATCAAACTTTCTAATGCCTCCTTCATTTTCAGCTCTTAGAATCCGGCGTAATCCAAGATTTCTTACACGACTGCAATTATCCCATATCATGCAATAAATATTTTTGTTTATTTTTCAAAAGTTACTCACACTTAACGTTTTACGATAATTATTCTTTAATAATTTTTATGTTTTCCACCTGAAAATTATTCTTTTAAAAAGAACAATATACGCACTGCATTTCAAATAAATTATATATTATTGTTTTTAAATGAAAAGCATTGAGGTTGTATTAAAAATTTGGGTGTAAAAACAAATATGGACAAAAGATATTTTTAAGTATAAAAATACAATTATAATTCACCAGTTTAAATGACAAAAGAAATTAGCATAGTGTATGGTAAAATTAATATGTAAATACAAGGATAATTTTTTTAAATGAACCTTAAGGTTTGTCGAAGTATCCAAATACTTCCATCTTTTATTACAATCTATAAAAATATTTACTGTCTTGATTATCAATGTAGGAGATAAATATTGTCCAAAACAAAGCACATCCATCGAATGAAGGGAATTACCACTTAATCTGTTTTATGGAAACCGTTAAGGTCAATAACAGTTATTTTGAATATTCTAGGAATTCATGGATAAATTGTTAATTAAAGCTAAGAGAAATTCAATATATTGAATACGATTTCAGGAACTTCATATTGGCTTATTACAGTTCTCGGACATCGTATCAAATATTTATTTCTAGATAAAGATATAACGTTTAGGAGAGACTGTGGACAGCAAGGTATATGAATCACTGCTATAGTCCGAAGAGAGGAATGATTTAGTTGGAGCAAATATTGGAAGTAAAATAAGTTAAATAACTATACTGAAAGCTATTTGGTTTTGTAGACTAATTTTAATAAGGTATGCAGTAATTGCAAGTCATATACGAGTAAACACATACACGCATATATATACTTGAAAACACAGTACATTCTTGACATTAAAGTACCTATGCAGATATCCTCTTATATGATATATGCTGAACAGTATGCAGTTGATATAAGAATGCATATTACATTCACGTTTGCGCAGACACACAGACACATTATATATATATATATATATATATATATATATATATATATATATATATATATATATATATATATATATATATATATATATATATATATATATATATATATATATATATATATATATATATATATATATGCAGTCGAACCTCCATATATCGAACTTCCACATATCGAAATTTTCTATATATCGAACTCTTAGCAAATCTCCATGTTCATTATATAGAAAAATTGTTTCTATATATCGAAAAAATCTCTATATATCGAAATTTTTTTCAAGAAAAATTAGACGATTTTATTCCACTTTAGAATAAAATCTCCCAATTTTTGGCATTTGAAACAATACGTCGTGGACTTCAATTCGCGGAAAAAGTCCCTGATTAAGTTTTTAGTGGACTGAATAAATACGAACATTTCTTTGAACTTTCCGCAAAACTGGCTGCTCAGCAAGATAGTTTTTTTTTTTAAAGAATGTAACTGTGATCATTTTAACCACTGTCTGGATTATTGTTTTTTTTAAAGGTATGTAGTACTCAATAAATCTTTCATGTTAATTCAGTTTTTAGTTATAAACTTTCATTTAATGGGATTCGCATATAAATTAGAAATGTATACGAAAGTATACGAGTTGTTTCGTATACGAGTTTCGTATACGAAAATTAGCTTTTTTTAAGATAAAAATAAGAATTATGAGAGAATTATGATAAAACTAAGCTCAATTCTATATATCGATTTTTTTCCGACAATTTGCTACTTCGATATATGGAGGTTCGACTGTATATATATCTGTGTGTGTGTGTGTGTGTGTGTGTGTGTGTGTGTAAGTAATATCCTTCACGGGGTGATGCTCAACAGGCCGGTGAACTTGAACTAATCCAGGTCTCAGGTAGGAGACCTCAAATCACATTATGAAGTCATAATATTTGTAGTCGTCGGAGTATTAAACAGTAGAAGTGGTCGACGAGTGAAGGCAATCACAATGTAGAGTCAAATAAAATCCGACGCCAGAAAGGAAGAAGTAGTTTGGTCATAGTACAGTTTTTTTATTCTTGGAAATGTTGCCGGACATCTTTTAACAGATACCTCATTCAGAATAGTCCGGAACAGCACACCATAAAACAAAAGAACGTAGAGCTAAAAGTTGTGCATGTTTGTCCGACTCGAGCAGAACACAGAAGACCCGCGAAAACCCAGGTTCACGCCCTGAGTACGGGCTCGTTGAACTTTTAATTGGTTAAAAAATTGACACCTGACTTTAACGCATCATATGGAGTGGTGGTTTTCGAATGTTCCACGACATTCGATCTTATATAACTGTTGTCCGCACGTGGCTTTTAGGGGGAAAACTAATAGCTTAATTTGGTATATCTAGATCAAAATGAAATTGAGGGATAATGTTCTGTTGCGGTAAGGCAAAGTTAATGAAGGGAAAGGTTTATCGTTTCATATATATGCTGTTTTCTGATGAGGATAAATGAAAAAATATGTTTTGCAACAAAGAATTCCTTTCGGGGTTCCTCCTTCTTCTATCTACCAGGCATTTTTATTTTCTATTACATAGTCTAAAGAGAAATTTTAGAAAAATAAATGAGATCCCTTATAAAGCATATTTCTAATATCCTCTTCAATTTATGTTGTATCCTTGAAAACTACTGAATGTGAAAAAAAAAACATTTATACTTTGTAAATCAAAACATAATTTTAAGATTTTTATACTATTTGTTCTATATCCTATTTGTTCACTATCTTCATTAAATTCACTTAAATTATACTTTATGAGAGAAATATGCAACTTTATTGATAGATTTTTAAATGTTCAATCTTAAGAAGTCATATGTAAATCTATGCTTCTGACTACATGAATTAATTTTTTTATACAACTTTGTCTTAAATAAGAAGGCCTCAAGTTTCCGTGTTGAACCCGGTGGTGACAAAAGTAGGAAATATAAATTATAATTCAAAATATTTGTAAGTTTAGGGCAATTTCAATGAACTTCTGTGGTTTGGGATGCCTGGAAATAAGTGAAAAGTGTTAATTAATGGCGTATTTATTTTATTTGAATAATAAATTGCAAAGCTTTGTTTGTTATTCCTCACTAAAGACCCCAAAATACATGAAATACTAAAACACAATAAAGTCTCGTGAAGTTCAAATATACTTTCGTTTAATTAGTACAGTTTTGTCTATGTGTGTGTGTGTGTGTGTGTGTACACTAAATGTATATCCTCTAGACTACGAAACACACAAAAATATCAGTTCTTCAGAAATATTGAATGCATAAGCAATAATATGACATCTTAATAAAATCAAAATATTCTGATTTCCTACTCCCTTTGTACAAAGCCAAAACAATTCACTTGAAATAAATAACTTTATAAAGATTTGGTTCATATCGAAACAGTCGCTTACCTGCCACCAAAAGTTCCGTATCTACTCTTTCATCTGCTACGCTGTTGTTGACATAACATACGTACTTTCCACTATCTTCCGGCTCAGCTCGCCTTATAATAAGATTTCCTCCCAATTGCAGATATCGCTGGCTCTTTGACATTCTTAGTGCCTGGTTCTTATCTAGTTTAAGCCAATGAATTTGCGGGATAGGATAACCTTCCGCGGCACAAGGCATTTCAACCGTGCTCCCTTGTATTGCAGTGATGCTAGCTTTTCTGTCGATGATACGAGGCGGAAATGTACTTTGAGGATCTGGAAAGGAAATGGAAGTTTTATAAGAATTAGTCAGGTAAGGGGGGAATCGCTGTATTGTTACAAAGCTTATAATGGACTCGATATCTGGAGGAAAATCTAATAATAGTGGAATTTGTAATATTCGAATGTTCTAGATCAATGGGAAATATTTAATGGTGAGTAGAAGGATTTAAATCGAAGACAAAACCAGACTTCCAAAATTAATTCTTACTTTAGTGTACATGTATATGATTTTACTTAAGTATCAACTGATAAGGATTTATAATAAACAGTTTAAAATCCATTCTGCTTCAAAATTTTCATTTGGGTTAGTAGTAAATGAGACAAAACACTAAACATATCATATACACCAAAAATACTTTGCTTTTCAATTAATTTTAAGTAATATTCGTGTATACATATATACATATGCGGATGCTGGCACACTTATACTCACGAGGAATAAAAACAAGCTTTAAAATTCAGAATCGAAGAAAGCAAAAGCGGGCTGAATTCGAATTTCAGATGCACAAATTAGATTATTAAAAATTTTATTTTTTAATATTTGTTCTAAAACTTTCACTGTCAGTCAACATGAAAGCCAAGGGATGGACGAATGGCTAGCGCGGTGGCATTCGGTTCGGATCTTGTGGGGTCGAGTCCCAGTGTTGGCATGCATGTTTGTAGCCGTTCCGCATCGGCTTTAAACTGTAGGTCCTGGTATAATTAACCCTCGTGTAACAAAAAGTTGACCGTAGTGCTCCAAGCCAAAAAAAAATCAAACGGAAATTATAATATAAAAAATATATTAAAGTTTCTTTTATAGGAAGAAAATTCTTTAAATTTCATCCACCAAACTTCCAACTGGTAGTAATAAAAATAGAATCATAAAGTTCAGAGAAGCGTATTAAATACAGACATCTTAAGGAGGAATTAAAGAAAATACATGATGTCACGTGATACTTATTCGCAATATAATGCATATTTCCTCAAAGGAATTTTTTGAACTTTTCTTATCGTGCCAAGTTCCATGAACATTGGGCATTGATTACTATGTTTCTGCTTTTTTACCTTAATTTAGAGCCTAGTATTGTAATTCGGACGGGCAGTTCTACTCCACTATGTATCTACAGGATGCGTCAGAATGAACCCCTAAATTTCAAAGGGTAGTAAAAGACGAACGAAACGATTTACAGAAAAAAAGCTATCCATTTTCAAAAAGTAATAACAATCTAATATTCTCCGACTTCGCTTTGTAAATAGCATCACTCAGGTGTCGCCAATTGTTTGTGATGCACTGCTGCAGCCGTTCTCTAAATATTTTCCATCACTCTGTTTGTCATCTGTGGGGGAATGGTGGTAACTTCCTCACGAAGAGCAAACTCGTGTCCTCGCACATTTTCAGATGTTCTAATGTTTTACTTGGTTTCCTTGGCTTACTTGCTCTCACGTTTAGAACCCATCGCCGAATGTTTTTTCGATCAGGAACGGCCTCAGTTGCGTAGCCCCCGAAGCGAGTACTATATGCCCTCTGTGCTTCAGTTACAGAATCGTTGTTTTTAAAGAACACTTCGAAAACGAAGCTGCGATGTTCAATGGAACAACTCATGGTATCTACTGAAAGAAGATCGTCTTTACCACCAGAACATTTTCCACCTCTCACGCCTACCCAAACCATTACTTTAAAAGTGACCTTCAGAAATGTGGGAGTCCACTCTCCCACACCCTTTTTTATGTATTACCATAACCTCTGCAATTAAATTTAAACATATAATGAACTCTTCTAACCTTAACCCATGAATGCCATAATATGACAGAAGTGAGTTATAGTATGTTATGCAGAGATCTCAAATGTGCCTCACGATATCGTCTGGGTAAAAGAATAGACGTTGCCCTCCTAAAGAAAAGCCCTATATTATGGATCAGGGGTTCCATTTTTTTTTAAAGTTGGTTTAAGTTTTGTACTACATTTAAATTCGAGAGACTTTAATTCGTCATATCCTTAAAGACCGTATCTTACATGTAAACAAATTGCATAAAGATATTTTTTAAAGACACAAAAATTACAATTGACTTCTGGCATTGTTCTCCATCTCCAAAGCCATTTTTTACTATCGCATTTTCTTTCAAATTGGAAAAGGAAATTTCAAGACTTTCTAAAAGTTACCATGAATATCTTCATTTCTTACTTTAAACAATGGAACTGACGAAATAATTTATTCTATGCTCTATAAGAAGGGTTCATAGCCGTCTGAGTTGGTAAATTTGTAAGCTTGGAATTCTAACAAAGAAGATTGAAATGATCAGTAGGTAAATATTGTCCTTTTCATTTTCCCAGCGCGATAAACATTTATTGGAAGGACATTCCTCCACCCTCATCGCGAATTCGATGTTGTTCATGTCCAAGGGGCCTCAGTAAACAAGGTCTCCAGTCATATGAAGAGACAGATTACGATGTACAGAAAGAAATACATAGACACGGATGTAATTGATTTTTGTTCAAATGATGACCGCCGGAGATGGGCGTTGGTATTTTCACGGCTTCCCTCTCAAAATGGGGGTTCCGATTTAAGGCGGAGGACTGAATTTACCCCAGATGACCACCAAAACTTACTCCGGAATTGAACCAAAGTAAGTGGAGTAGAATTCGAAGACGCTATCCACTATGCCAAGTGGGCGGTGTAAATTCGATGTCGGCTTAATTATGGGAGCACCATACAGGTGTATCAACACTGTTTCCTGTGCAGAGAGGGGAGGGGGAAGGAAAGTTCACTTTCTAGCTGATTGGATGATAACCACTATAAAATGTGTGTGTGAAGGGAGGGCATGAAACTTTTTTTTTTAAAATTCGATTGCAATCTGCTCAGAAAGAAGAGAATGACACATGAGAATTACTAAGCTTGGATGAAAAAAAAGTCATTAGAGTTTATAAAGAACGCTGTTATTAAAGTTGCACGAGATACTAGATATTAATCATAAAGGAATACTTTAGTGTTCAAAAAATTAATATCTTTAATAATATTTTATTACAATGTAGACGAACATTCCTTTATGTACATTACCAATTTTGGACACTTAAGTATTTATATGTACTAATCAATATATATATATATATATATATATATATATATATATATATATATATATATATATATATATATATATATATATATATATATATATATATATATATATATATATATATATATATATATATATATATATATATATATATAAATTTATGATTTTAATTAAGTTTTATGATTTTAATCCTTGTTTTTGATGTTATATTTAATCTTAATTTGAGTATTACACTTATTGGAAACAAATCATACCAGAGACTTTGAAAAGGGGTATAGAAAAATTAATCCGCAACTGATGATTTTTAAGCTTTACAAGGACATTTTGAAAAAGAAGCTTTCTTTGACAAAATATGTCTTTAACAAAATATAATGTTATGTCTTAAATAAAATATGATGACATGATTATAAGTTTTTCTTTTTTTAAATGCTGTACAATTTTTCTTCTTCGAGATGGTGAATTTCAAGAACACGAATAACGTAATAAAAATTGATTAGGATTTTTTAAAAACTGCTGAAACACCGAAACATAATTTTTCTCGAAGACTTTGCTCTTTGTCCAAAACTTCACAGGGTTACACTAATTCTACAACAGTTTAAAAGAAATTGCTTAGAATAGGTAGCAAACGAATAATTCAGAAAAAAAATCATTCTTAAATCTATTAGCGACATCAAAAGACAGGATGAAAAACAAATCTGAAAAAGGAAAAAAAAAATTTCTCTGCTTTACCAAAGATTAAATTTCGAGATAATGACTTCCAATTACAATAGCTTGTTAAATTAAGGCAAAGCGTTTTAAAAAGTTAACCCTGCTTTATTAAAATTTATTCTATGACGCACACGTGTGTGCATATATATATATATATATATATATATAGAGAGAGAGAGAGAGAGATATGCGCCCGCCCAGGGCCCACTTGAAAGGGGACCCCTAACTGCTGTATTTCTTTTATTATTTTCTCAAACCTAATTAATTAAGGGGTCCAAATATAAACTCTTGCCCAGGGCACAAGAATGGCTAGTTACGGCACTGTTTGTATATATATATATATATATATATATATATATATATATATATATATATATATATATATATATATATATATATATATATATAAATATATATATATATATATATATATATATATATATATATATATATATAAATATATATATATATATATATATATATATATATATATATATATATATATATATGCACCCGCCCAGGGCCCACTTGGAAGAGGGCTCCAAAATGCTGTATTTGTTTTATTATTTTCTCAAACCTAATTAATTAAGGGGTCCAAATATAAACTCTTGCCCAGGGCACAAGAATGGCTAGTTACGACACTGTGTGTGTATATATAATACATATATATATATATATATATATATATATATAAGAATAAGATGAAAGAGAAAACCAGTAATAGCTCTAAAGCTTCTTGAAACCAGGAACATCCAACATGTAAAGAAAAGTATGAATAAGGTTTTTGACAGCATTTCTTCATCAGCGGTGTCAATACTGTCTAAAAACCAATGGATTGTTTCTCATGAGTATGATCTATTAAATAAACACTCAGACACCGTACAATCCATTATTAACAGAAGAATTGAATAATAAATGAATTAAGTTTGAATAAAAGTAATTAACCAAAGAACACCAAGCCTAGCGCTAGTCAGAGTGGAAGTTAAGAACTTGTAACCGCAAGATGACTGACGTCATAAAACTTGCAACCATTGAGGAAGTGGATACTCAGTTACAGACTTACTTAGGTTACCCTATTTTAAGACTATTATTCCTTTATTTATTTAGTTTTTATTATTGTTACTACTATGAGTTAATTTTATTTTTATTTTATTTTACTTATGATTTTTATTTTTGTTTTTAGTAGTTATTATTTTTATTTTAACCTATTGTTATGTTTAACTTATTAATGCAACCGAACAAACTATTCATTAAAACAAAATATATGTATATATATATATATATATATATATATATATATATATATATATATATATATATATATATATATATATATATATATATATATATATATATATATATATATATATATATATATATATATATATATATATATATATATATATATATATATATATATATATACAGTGAAATCTCGGATCTATCATTTTTCAAGGCACGAACTGAACTGAACGATAAATGAAGAAAAGCGATAGATGCGGAAACATATCAAAGATATATGATCGTCGGGACTAGGTGAAATAAACTAATCATACGGGAAAACGTTGATTCCGAGAACGATCGATCGAGATTCCACGGTATATATATATATATATATATATATATATATATATATATATATATATATATATATATATATATATATATATATATATATATATATGCTTACATATGGTACTCAAGTTTTCAAGATAGTATATTATTCTTTAAATTTGGGTGAACTGGAAATAAAATGTAATTAAAACACATTAGAAACAAAATATTAGAATATAATGAATCATTCAAATATTAGAATACAATGAATCATTCATGTAGTGTTTCTTACACAATGAATCGCTTTAAATCCACTATCGGTCAAATTGATTCGTCTACTTTTATGATCGTGTTTATCTTATGCATGATGCCAGTTTGTGATATGTATTCCATTACCTGGTATACACATTTACTTCCTCTATTAATGGAACTCTAACTCGATGGTGTTTCGCATTATTACAATAAACAATGCGGCAGTTCATCCATCTTCTGGGCGGGAGATTACATGAAACTGCTCTAAAATCCACGAAATAACTGTTTAAAATGTAAACCGGAAAATTCCTCAAAGAAAAATGTCTTTGCTGCTTTCATAAGTTTAAATAACTTTTTTTCTTCTTATTAGATTCGCATAAGAGTAAAGATAATTCAATAATTTGTGACATGCTCGTTTGAATATGCAGTCAGTTAAAACGTAGAGATCTCCGTTGTGAATTAGCATTCGAAAAAAGAAAAGAAAAATCTTATAAATTATTTATCTGCGTGTTCCTTTCACCTACAGCCTGTTTGAAACAAAATCAGTTTTGCCAAAATTTGACAAATTAATATGCTCTGTAAGCTCAAAACACAATTATAAAATAACTTTTAAAATCTTCTGAGAAATGAGGGAAAATACTTATTCATAGTATATTAAATAACCACTAGCTGGTTCCCGTCAAAACATGACGGCTGGATAGTAAATAAATTTTCTAATACAGAAATTATGCTCAACACATTGCCAATTGTTGAAAATCCTAGTACAGGGTCTTCGAAAAATGTTGGACAAATTTCCAAAACTCATAATTCTAAAATAAGTTGAGCAAACGCAGTAATATTTTTTTCTAACAACTTGGCAAGTGTCCAAGATTTCTAAACGTTGAATGTTGCGCGCCAGAAGGGATCCGAGGTGGAAGAGGTCTTTGTTTGGCTTTCAGTCGGTGTAATGGCGGCCGTTCAGGAGAAAGCTCAAGCTATGGTTGTTTGCAATAAACACGACGGTAATTTCGCTGAACTTTTTTAACAGATTTTTACTCCGCAAACCACAACACACATTGAGCATTCTCCTGAACGGTCGCCATCGCACTGACTGACGGAAAGCCGAACGAAGACCTCTTCAACCTCGCATCGCTTCTGCGCAACGTTCAACGTCACGCTTTTGCGTACTAGCTACATTTTCGAAATCTTGGATACTTGCCAACTTGTTTGAAAAGAATATTTTTGCGTTTGCTCAATTTATTTTCGAATTGTGAGCTTTCGAAATGTGTCCAACCTTTTTCGATGACCCTGTGTTAACAATAGAATAATACAGTTAAAAAAATTACTATTGAACCCAATAAAAATAAATAGGGTGACTCAAAAGCGTGAAATAAACAATTTCCGTCATGTTTAATTCTATATCTCACAAACATAATTTTAAAAAAAAATGACAGAAGGAGAGACAGAGAGAGAACTAGAGAGATTCCTCAGAGTAAACAAATTAACGTGTTTATGCGACCTCGTGCTTAGTGAGTATGTAACGCCGGATTTAAACATGTCATAGAGCTTGCGCAGAAAGCAATTTTTAATTGTAAATTATCGCAAATTAATAGAAATTTCGATTACAAAAACCAAATTTGAGACATCTATAGATTAAATTTTTTTGTTTAAGTCCAAATTGGAGTAATTTGATGCTGTAGTTTTCTCTCACGGACTGACTAAAGAATCGGCTTAGTAACTTCAATATATAGTTAGGTGTATATTTCGGTCAACTCCTACTTATTTTACAATAGATGTTTTGACAGAAAATAAACACAACACGCACGTAACAACTACACATAGCTGAAGAATATTCTAAATTTATTAGCTAAAAACGTAATATGTATTCTTAGAGCAGTACATTTAAAATTAAGAAAATATTAACTTAAGAATGTGTATTTATATTCAAATACATACATGTTTATATATATATATATATATATATATATGTATATAAATGTATATATAAATAAATATATATATACATTTAAAATTAAGAAAATATTAACTTAAGATTATGTATTTATATTCAAATACATACATGTTTATATATATATATATATATATATATATATATATATATATATATATATATATATATATATATATATATATATATATATATATATATATATATATATATATATATATATATATATATATAAACATGTATGTATTTGAATATAAATACATAATCTTAAGTTAATATTTTCTTAATTTTAAATGTACTCTAAGAATACATATTACGTTTTTAGCTAATAAATTTATAATATTCTTCAGCTATGTGTAGTTTTTACGTGCGTGTTGTGTTTATTTTCTATATATTGTTCTGTAAAAAGTTCCATTCCGACGAGTGCGTTTGAATACTTTCCTGCCTATGCCGGGTATGGGCACGTTAAATCAATTAACCGTATAGTCCTTGTATGAGTACAGTGGGTAGGATTAGGTAAGTGCCGTGCAGATGTCTCCGCTGAAGATACATTTACGGTGGCAGTGTTGGTCCTCTTATAGGTTGACCGTCCATTGAAAGCAACCAGCGTTTCTCACGGATAAAGTAGGACTGTGTTCATTGACAATTACACGGCATTGGCAACAAACAAACAAGCAATATATACATTGGTGTCCAAAAGTTAAGCATAATTCGTAAAATGTGGAAGTACGTGAATAAATATTGGTCAAATTCTTCAAAAACACTTTTGGAGAATCACTGTTTGAAGGTGAAATAATGTGCATATTCAAAAAATTTCAGTCGACGTCGGCATGTGCTAAACATGTGCGAACGTCAGAACGAGTATAAAACCGGTTCACGTGCCATACGGAGATCAGGCAGCTTATGTGCAATTGCTGTGCTGAGGAGCAAGTTAAGCGATCAAAAAGGCCGAAGGATGGTACAAAGACGCCAAATGGACATGTTTTCGAAAGGGAGAATTATTGGAATGCTGGAATGTGGACGATCTCAAACCGAAGTGTCTCAAATTCTGAATGTACCACAGTGTGCGATGTCAAGACTGTGGCAGAGGTTTTAAAGTACCAGATATGTTACCCGACGACCAGTACAAGGTCGACCAAGAGTTACAATCGTTCGTCAAGATATTTGGTAATAACTGCGCGACGTCAGAGGGCAGTTGTGCCAGAGAACTCGGTTCAGCGCTCACAGCCGCCACAGAAGTACGAGTTTCACGGCGAACTGCTTGTAGGAGACTAAGTCATGTTGGTCTGTATGCCATATGACAAGCCGTTTGCTCTGAGGCCTGCAAATAAACGCTCTCGTCTAAATTGGAGTTTGAAACATCAGCACTGGAGTTTTCAACAATGGGCCAATGTGATGTTCAGTGACGAGTCATGGTTTACTCTGAAGACTGATTCTGATCGGATAACGATATGGAGAGAACGTGGAACTCGATTTCATCCAAGAAACATCACGGAAAGACATCATTTATCTTCAAAGAAAGTTATGTTGTGGGCAGGCATAATGCTGGATGGCACACAGACCTACACGTCAAGGGGTATGTTACTCATGAAAGGTACAGTAGACGAAGTCCTTGAGCCTTATGTTCGCCTGTTTCGGGGTGCTGTCGGTCCTGGATTCATATTCATGGAGGATAACGCGCCTTGTCACCGTGCGTCCTGCTCAACAACTTCCTTAAAAGTGAAAATATCCAACGAATGCAGTGGTCCGCTTACACTCCTGGTCTTTATCCTATTGACTATGTGTGGGATATGCTCGGGAGACAAACTTCAGCCATTCCACACCCATCAAACTCCGTTCCAGAACTGGAAAGAGCTCTCCTCAATGCTTGGAACTCTTTGAGGCCACAATTCCTCCGATCTGCCATAGCCCATATGAGCAATCGTTGTGCAGCATGGCTACCAGTGGTCGCCACACAGCTTATTAAACTGCCAAATAAATTTTATTTTATTTTTTTTCACTAAAGTATAAACTATTAGTTTGTGCTGTTTCATTTCAAACTGTTTCTTTGGATAATACGAGTGATCAATATCCTTCATTTGATTTGTTTTCTTATGGTATAACCGTATTACACTCGCTTATCCCATTTCCTAACATTCTGACTAAGATTCCCTTAAATACTCACATAAACATCAGTTATGCATAACTTTTGGACACCAGTGTATATATATATATATATATATATATATATATATATATATATATATATATATATATATATATATATATATATATATATATATATATACATATATATATATATACATATATATATACATATATATATGTATATATATATGCATATATATATATATATAAATTTATATATATATATATATATATATATATATATATCTATATGCATATATATATATATATATATATATATATATATATATATATATATATATATATATATATATATATATATATATATATATATATATATATATATATATATATATATATATGCATATATATATATATATATATATATATAGGATACGGTAAAATAATTATAACTATAAATATATGATAACTATAAATGTTTATGGAGTAGTTTCTTCCCAAGAATCAAAGTATCGGGTATACATCAATCGATTTACAGATATTCAGTAACATACACAATATTCACCGTGAAGGAGGAGAGACGTTTCCACAGTGATTTGGAAATTCTTGATGTCATCAAAGCTTCGAAGAAATTTGAAGGGAAACCAATTATATTCCCAAATGTGTTCGGAGTTAGAATAATTAATTCATATTTCTGAGAATCAAAGCGACGTAATATGTCAAGAGAGCGGTAAATTTAATATTAAATTATTCAGTTTAGTTTTTGAGTCGCAGAAATTATAAATCAATATAACATACGAACCTTGTGTAATGGAAGAAGTCTTGATGATAACTTCAAGGAAAATAATTTAACTACGAAATGACTAGAGTGTCTTAAACTTCTGACAGTAACAAGAAATTTTCCACTAAAACTAGGGAAGTAGGTCAGAATTAGAGAATTATTTATCAATTCTATACTTATCAATTTATAAAAGATTTTTTATTTTATTTTATTTTTTTTTTAATAGTTGATTGTAAAACACAATTCTGAAGATAATGCAAGTCGAATACGAATCTTTCCGATTACTATTACTTGAAGAACGTAAAGTGTTTTCATCATAATTTCAGTTTTGAATCAATGTAATAAGATACCGTTGACGCTCGTTATATCAACCGGCCATTATAGCGACCATTCCAATACAACGAACCGTGAAAATTACCCTATGGAATCCCCCTTTCATGATATACATGTATGTGTATATATATATATATATATATATATATATATATATATATATATATATATATATATATATATATATATATATATATACATATATATATATATATATATATATACATATGTGTGTGTGTGTGTGTGTGTGTTAGTTAGTCATTTTTGCATCGAATATAAAGACCCTGCAGATCATTCCATTCCAATACGGTGTAGCGTACTGGAAGTATTTTTTTTCCAAGACCTCTCAGCGTGCACGAAACACAGATGTGTGTTTATCGGTCGGTTTCCCTAACAAGTGGTGAGGGTAACTGTGTGGAAAAATAGAAAGTGTTTTCCATCCCCGCCATAAAGCTGTCTGTCCTAGCGATAGCTCTGCGACTTTGACACGGGAATGCGATAAAGTTTCGGCGTTACGAAGAAAATGTCACCATCTGGGTTGCCAACCCCCTCTCTGAAAAACAGACGCATTTTCGTGGAATTCAGAGGGTCACCGAAAAAGAAAATGCCGCAAGATATAGGCGGAGAGTTGGAGAATTGGGGGAGACGCTGCTTAGAATGCGCCCTGAGTGGACGTGTTTTTTTAGGCTCCTGTGTTTTTGGGCCGAGCCAGGTCCTAGTGCGTGTGTTGTAAATCGGCACGTAAATTAAATAATTATGTCTAAAGTATATAATTTTTATTTTTTTTTGTAAATAAATTGTTGTGTTTTTGTTTTAAAAAATTGGACTTCGCTTTTTAATTAGAACTCTGTCTTTATTTGTTATGGATCTAATAGTAATAATTTTTAGCAAAGCCTCAGAGAATTGCCTTAACCATTTACCGTGACTCCACAACGGCGTGCCCAGTTCACTTCCGCATATTTTTTTCCCAAGAACTGATTTTAGAGTTCGCGGGCACCAAAGTCTACTATCGGTACAAAAAGAAACTGTGTTTATTCTACGGGTGAGAACTTCTCGAAATCCAATTTGCGAGTGAGGGGAATTGAACGATTTAGGATCCAACTGACGAGAATGAATTACCGTCGTTTTGTTAGGGGGGAATGGATATATACGTGGGCAATACATCAGTTTATCAGTTTCTACTCCTAGACAAGTGTACTTTCTAAGCTTACGGTCAAACTCAACTGTTCAGATTAGTAGCATCTTTGCATTAAGTTCAGACGGCTGCCTCAAATAAACGTAACGTGATATGTTTGGATACAAAATTAAACGTTTTAACTGAAGTTGGTAAAAAATTGATGTCAAAATCATAAATTGCCAAAGTATTTGACGTCTCAAAAAACACGTTATTTTCTATTATTAAAAACAAGGATTCGATTCGGAAAGCTGAAGAGTTAAGTCTCCCTTCTTCCCGTAGTCGATTGCGAGAAGATAAATTTCTGCAACTGTATAAAGCAATGTTTGCATGACTAAAACTAATGCGATCGAAAAAATATTGAATGTCATGTGAATTAGTTAAAAGCAAAAGCTAAACTTTTTGCACAGATAATGGACATTGATGAAGAAACATGCATAGCTTCGTATGGAGGGCTCTGTGAGACCCCCCCCTCCCCGGAAGCTTTGGGGAAAAGGTAGTAAGGTGGTTCTGTAAACCAAGAAACAGTTGATTGATGGGAAAAGAACAAACTTTAAACAATAATTGACAAGTATTCCCCACAAGACGCGTATAATGCATATGAGACTGGACTGTTTTGTATGAGGACAACTCTCAGATCTTTAGTTTTTAAAGACGAAACTACAAGAGGAGAGAAATAGAATACAGCAAAAAGTAGCAGTTTTATTATGTGCCAACTTTTATTGTGTCCACTTTTATTGATAACTAAATCCAAAAATCCTAAGCGTTTCAAACGCGTTTAAACGTTGCCAGTAACCTATGAAATTATCCTAAATACGTGGATGATGGCAATCATTTTTGAAGAATGGTTGCGTTGTTTAGTTATATAAAAATAAACGACAAATAAAAGACAAAAATTGCCTTCGTGACTGACAACTGTACTATTTATCCCAAAATCAATGGTTTGAAGTCCATAACAGTGGAATACTTGCCACCAAATGTCATGTTTTTTATTCAACCTCTCGATCAAGGGATCATCCCATCAAGCTTCAAATGCAATCATACGAAATTTATTTTGGGAATAATTATTCCACTACTGCACGAAAATAAAAGTCATAAAGTTCATACAGCATTGTATCTCTCCAAAGCAGCATGGAAAAAACCATCAAAAATTGCTTCCATCATGCTCGTTTTAAACTGCAACCAGAACCTGTGGTATCTCATGATGGAATGTTAGATGTTGAGCAAATCGATGATGAAAATATTGACGAGGAAGAGGAAATGCTACAAGAAAATTCTAAGATATTGATTTTGAAGGAAAGGGTTTCATAAATCACGCCGCCCCACTCTACTACTGATAACCGTCTCCAAGACGGTAACCCGCTACATGCCAGTTCCAAAGGCCGGTCACTCGGTACGTCCCCCAGCCTCGCCATCGGGAGACTCTTCACTGCCTCCAAAGTTATAGTCGGTAACGGTTATGCCCCACCATTCACTCCAGCACAACAGATCAGACCCTCCATGAACCAATTCGAATTAATTATTTCCCCAAAACTGCTGCCGTACGCAGGGCAGCAACCACACTGCGAGATACATCACCTCATCCCCCAAAAAGTTGACAATTTTATTACAACTCAAGAGTTACATAGTAAACATATTTCAACTATACACAAAAGCTCCCTAGAGCAAAACTACACCACTCGTGTAGTAAACATAAGTTTATTAACAAGACATCAACACCACCCGTGTAGGAAACAAATTAAAAGTCCTTTTCAGTAGCTGTAACGCTTTTCAAAGTCCGAATCAAAATCTTCATCATCTGATTTTGAACGAAAAGTTGATTTTGAAGGAAAAGTTGATTTCTCCAGATTATGTTATCTATTGTGATGAAGAATGTGTGAAAAAGCTCTCGGTGAATGACATCATTTCTCGTTACACGCAAGAAGAAATTGCGTCATGGGACGAAGGGGACATAAGACATACTATTTACGCCGACGACTGCCATAAAAAGTTTTACAAATGTTATTGGCACTTTAAACTGCTTTTTAGAAAGGCAAGAAAACACAGAAAATTACATATAATCTTTAGCTGAGAGGAGAAATTATATTTTAAAAATATCTCAAATGCACAAAACATAAACAAGGATTTCGGAGTATTTTTATAGGAAGTAAGACCCGATTTGTTGCAAATTCATTAATTTTTAACCCTTACATCGGCTCATCGGTCTAGGAGACCGCTATTACACCTGTTCTTAAGAGTGGGGGTGGAAGGTAGAGGTGATCAGACTGTTGAGGGTTTGTGAGTTCTTCAGTCGGGTCCTAACCTTCAAGTACAACTCATCGGAGATTTTCGCCCGTTCGTATTTTGTCGGTAAATTTAATCTTTGTAAAACATAGTCGGTCTTTTGAACCGATGAGCCTTCAACTGATTTAAATTTTTGCCGGTTTGTATGACCGATAAACCTTGAACCGTGCAAATTATCTGTCAGTCTGCATGCATTCTATTTCCAAGATCTTTGTTTTATTGTTGTAGCTAGCATGGCTGGAAGAATTCCTCCTGTTCCACAACGAACCAGACATTTTGTCTCATTCGCGCTATCACAGATTGAGGAATCGGATTTTGAAATTTTTGTTGAATAATCTATTTCTTATTTACTCTTTTCAAAAATGAGAGGTGGCAGTAGTTTTGCATTGATGACTTATAACTGCGAAAAACTTTTAAAAATAGGAAGATATCCTAATTTTATAGCGTAGCGGTCTGTGAGACCGATGATGTGGGGAACAGTGAAAAATATGAGCTGACGTAAGGGTTAATTTAAGTTTGTGTCTTATAAATTATCGTTTTATTATATTGTTTGATATGTAATTAATTTTCTTTGACAATTGATTAAAAAATTTAACAGTAGTATGTACAATGATATCGTGTACTAAAACGGAATTAATTAAGAAATCTTAATTTGCACGCACATTATTAGGGTTCATTTTGTTTAAAAAAAAAAAAAAATTCGATACAGCGACCACCCGTTATAACAATTTTTTTTCGTTGGGATGCAGGGGTCGTTATAACGAGAGTTAACTATATTAGAATTAAATACGGAGTTGATGCCCAGAAAATCTTGCCAGAAGCGTAAAAATAAAAATAAATAAATAAATAAATAAATAAATAAATAAAATTTGGATATTTCACACAATATGTTATAATTCACACGTTATTTATTTTCTATGTGCTGTACCTTTATTTCTTCAATAATGAAAGATCTCGTTATTTTTAATTTCAATCGAACATGTCTTGGTGATGTGGGTTTATCGAACTGACACACAATCGAATTTCTAATTCATTATTGAGTTCTCTTGCATTTCAGTCAGTCAATGGAATTTTATTGAAATCCAATTCTTCTGACTGGTTAAAATATTTTTGAATGCATTTTAATTAGCTAGTGGAAGTATAGTTTAACTGACTTTTTATGTGATCTAAGATAGGAATTGAAATTTATTTTTATTAAAAAAGGATGTAGAGTTTAAATGGCATGTGTGTGATATATGTTTAAAGGTTATTTAGGAAGATTTTCTTACATTTTAAAACGTGAATAAGTAAAAATATAGGAAGCTAAATTTGGGTCATATAAGAAAACTAAAGTTTTACCTAAGAAATTCAAATTTAAGCCACTTGCACAGTATTTGATTCAGACATTGTTTCAGGAAGTAATACACGCCGAGATTAGGTGCTCTTAAATGGATGATATAAAGCATTTCAGAATTCATGAAGAATTAAGCGGGCAGAGGACTTTCAAAATTGTGAAATTTGTCCAAAAATTCGATTTATTTTATTTTATTGGATTGTGAAACTACGGACGAATAGGAATATGTTGCAAAAATAATTTTTAATTTCTCTGATTACTTTCCTAGTTATAGACGTTTGTGTTTAATTTAGATATTATGTGGTTACTAATAGCAATAACTTTAAATGCGTTTTTCTCAAAATAAAAATTTTCGTGTCATACGAATATTCAAACTGCTCCAGGCGCAATTCTAATCATAGTATTGCTTTGAAATTTAAGTTTTATATACTTAATTGTATATAAAATAAATCTTATTGAGAAAAAATTTGCTTCGTAGCTCAAGGTACTTGAAAAGATGGTACTTGAAAAGATAATTTATAGGTATTTTGTGTAATAAAAAGGGTGTTTTCACTATTATTATTTATTTCTCTTCATATTTTTAATGAATGCTTAAAATAAGCAATAAGTTTCATTGTTAGTTCTATAAGGTATCCTGTAAATAAAAATTACCATATAACATGCAAAAGAATGGAATATTTTAAATTAGGCCAATTTTTTATATAATTAATAATTCATAATTCATAAATTATTAATATTCCATTTTTGAATTTTAACCACTTTTACATATCTATGGTACTAATCACATATTCAAACTTCAAGCAAATCCATTCAAAAAAAAAAAAAAAGTTAGGTTTGAAGGTCCACTGCCCCCTTAAAATTAGTTAATACATACATTTACTGTCTGAAAAAATTTAATGGTTTAAATTTTTTTCTTTCTATATCTTGGTTTTATTTTTAAAAAAATTGTTGTATAAAATAAATTTCTCGGCACCTTAAACTACATCAAAGAATTATCAGCTGAAAAACTTATCATGTAAAATACGTTAATTTATCCTACTGTTGTAAATAGTGAAATTCTACTAAGCATTTATAAGAAATAATGCAACGTACTCGTCTTTTGTGAATAAATTTAATTATACTGGTTATTAATCTTTCAGCAGCAATGCATTTTCTCTTTGTGGCATAAAATGGGTAAAACATAATTATTTATTTAAATATTATTTTGTGCGAAACAAATTTTTGATGTAATTTACCATTAAGGGAATGCCTTAGTCGAAAAAATTTCTTTTGTGGGGAAAACTCCTGTGTTACCGGGAGAGGGGCGGTTACCCACCACGAATATTCTTCCAATCAGAAGACCTTAAGGGCCATCCCTGACCACTGGTTGAACGTGATGGATGTTTTGTACCATGTCAACACATGCTTGAATGTGAAAGAACTATTGTGAAGAACTTAACAATAGAGGTAGTTGGAACGCTATAAAAGAGGGGGATAGAATTAATTAGAACGAGACACGTCGACTGGACTCTAAAGAGTACTTTCAAAGAATACTAGTGTTCAGTTTTTTAAACAAAGCTAAGAAAGGCAGCTCTCGTCTCAAAATAGGGAGTAAAATTTCTGGTATGATTTACACAGAATTTTTTTTTTCAAAAGCCTTTTATCTACGATATTTAAAGATTTTTAAAAAAAATGCTGTGTTTTACATAACACAAATTTAAACTGTTTGCGAAAAATCGTTCAATAATAATGATGAAATTATACAAATAGGTTTATTTTAAAATATAAACAAAATATATTTTAAATTAAAATTACATCTAAAAACACCTAAAGATGATGATAGCTTAAGAGATAGTTCCCTGTAGATCAGGGGTGTCAAACTCGCGGCCCGCGACGAACATTTTTGCGGCCCGGCCAATATATTGGCGCACAATAATATATAATAAAATAACCGAAGCAGAATTATAATAAGATAGGAATAATTCGCTAAATGTTTTTTTTAATGATACTCTTTTTTTGCTATTATTAAACAAAATGCATATATTTATGTTGAATATACTGTAATTAGGTAAATAAACCTACGTTTCTATTAATATTGAATTTTTTTGCGGCCCACCTATAGTTAAACCTTGTTTGTTTGGCCCAAGGTAGCCTTTGAGTTTGAAACCCCTGCTGTAGATCGTTCTTTAAAACAGGCATTAGAAAATTGGACACTAAAAATAACGACTCTTCTTTCCCATCTACTATAATGCCATGATCTGTTTAGAAATAAAAGAGACTAATTACTATCATTCATTATTAAAGACTGAATGAAAAGTTTTAATCCCTGTTGCTAATCCTTTCTTTTTTTCACATGAAGCCTCTGGAAGAGAAAATGGGAAAGAACAATATAAGGTATAAGTTATTGCATTTAGATTAAAAGCAGAGCCGCTCTGCCAAATCCCACCAGATTTCTGGACTTATTTGTCGAGTTACAACGGTGCAATATCAATGGTATCGACTGCAGTAAGGGGAGGGGGCAGCGCGCAGGACACCTCCCCGCACAGCCATTTATTTGTCTATAAAAGATACAAATCAGCCACTTGAAGGGGATGATCCCCGTAAAGGTACCACCCCTTACAGACCATGAACGAGAAATTAAAATTGTGATGACATCAAAAAGCAAAATAAGAAATCCAAACTTTTGAGATTAATGTATATTCTCTATCTCCTAAAAGAAATTTAAATAAATAAATAAATAAATAAATAAATAAATAAAAAAATAAATATATATATATATATATATATATATATATATATATATATATATATATATATATATATATATATATATTTATATATGTATATATATATATATATATATATATATATATATATATATGTATATATATATATGTATATATATATATGTATATATATATAAATATATATATATATATATATATATATGTATATATATATATATATATATATATATATATATATATATATATATATATATATATATATATATATATATGTGTGTATATGTATATATATATATATATATATATATATGTTTATATTGTGAAGAATCCATTGATTTTCACAATCTTAAAGAACAAGACCCCCCCTTCTTTTCATGCACGTTCCAGGAAAAACCAACAGTGAACCTGAGGGCGAAACCCCCCTTCTTTTCATGCACGTTCCAGGAAAAACCAACAGTGAACCTGAGGGCGAAACCCCCTTCTTTCCATGCACGTTCCAGGAAAAAACAACAGGGAACCTGAGGGCAGATCCAAACAGCGGTTGAAGCTAGACCAATCAAAATCCAGAGAAATGAGGTCACTTTTAAAAGGCGCCAATTAGAGCCCTTTTACATTTAGAGAGATACCAGCGCCAAAATTCAAAGTGCGTTGCTACGACAGTAAAAATATTCAGTTAGCTCTGAGTTCTCACGCTGAGACTGGCTACTCCGGTTTTTGCAGCCGTGACTTCGTTTCAAGTCCTCGGTGAGGCAAAGTGTTACTTCGATTCGGAGAAGAATCGTTCGACACCCCGTCAACTTACTTCGGGCAGAAGTATATTGAAGGCTGAGCTTAGGATCTCAAGCTAAGAGGTGCTACTCAGGCCTCGCAGCCTATAATTTAAATTCTCCATAAGTCCTTGTGATAGGCGAAGAGTTTTATTGACTTCCTGTCGACCTAGCTGTTTTGTGATTCCAGAAGGATTTGGATAATTGTTGAATTTCTGTGGACTTCAATGCTCGCAGGTGATCGTGACGCATCCTGAGTTCCCGTGCACGATTTAAAGAACTTTAGTGCCGGAGTGCAGTTAGAGATCTAGTATAAACTGACGTGTGGTAACTGACTCGTATATCCGCACAGCATTAGAGAGCATCGCTCCTGTAATCATCTCCTGTTTTCATCGACTCAACTATTATGTAAATAAATCGGTTATTTTAAATTTTATTAGATTGTATCGCTGATTTCTTTTCGCTACCATTCGGCGAATTCTTTACAATCTAGTAAAGTGGTGGCAGCCCCGGGATTTAATGCTACTCCAGAAAACAGTAGCAGCCCACATCTCAAATTTAAATTATAGTGAGAACTTTCGACTAAAAGAACTTGTATTGTGAGTGACCGACAGTGTGAAAGAATTCACTACAAATCATCGCGGATGCTGAAAAAGTCATCAGATAAAGGTAAGCCTGACTTTTATTAGAGGCGATCTTAGTAATTGTGTTATTAATGTGTGACAAGTGTAAATTTAAAATTCTTAAGAACATGCATTTAAATTGCAAATGTGCATAAATTATGGATTAAAATTTGAGTTGTATTTTAGTAAAATTATAACTAATATTGCAAGAGTGTTTTAAAACTGAGAATTAAAAGCCAAGTTATTAATGGCTCAAATAGAAAGAGTTCTGTGAATGATCTTGAGTTGAAATTAAAATTAATTAAGAACCGTTAAATTTTCTTGTACAGATGCAAGACATTAACTGAAAATTCATAACTTATAATAGCCTATTGAGAAGTGTTTTTATTGTGTAAAGTACGTGTTGTTGGTATTAGTTAACTTCCTTGTTAAAAGTGTAGAAATTAAAATGGCTTTTTTGTATAACTATAGAAAACCAGATTTAAGGGAGTTGGCTTATGAATTACGAATACCGTTCGAGGATTCAGATAGAATCATACAATTGATTAGGAAAATCGTTGCGAGCGAATATTTTGAGGAAGAAAGAGCTAAGGGTATGTTACGAAATATCGTAGAGGACCGTCAAATTGAGGAAGCCAGACAAAAGGCAGAATTAGACAGACAAAAGGCAGAGGAAAAAGAGATTCGCTATAAAGAGTTTGAATTACAAAAACTTAGACTAGCAAAATCGGGTAAGACTTTGAGCGTCGCGTCCGTGAGTCTAGAAAACGCTTGCGTACAGCAAAAGTTCGACCATCCGGTCGTAGGGAAAGTTTTGAAAAACTGTAGCAAGGTGAATGCTAAAAATTTAGAGAGCGCAGATGCTCAGGGAAATTCAGAAATATTTCTTTGTGAAAAGAAAATACTTTCAGTTGAACAAGCGGATTTAAATCCTAATGAAGAAATTAGAATCAAAATAAGTTCGGCCGACGAGCCAAGTTCAGATAAAAAGAAGGTTGGGTTCAGCGAAACGAACACGCTTTTGGAAAATACAAATTCAGAATTCGGGAGAGAAGACCCCGTTCAGAAAATTGTAAACGGGTTTTCAAAAACGCAACAATCAGATGCACCTCAGATATTAGAGACAAGGGAAGTGTGTCCCGTTTTGATCAATAGTAAGTTTAGGTTAAGCGAGGAGAGACCATTAAGGGAAGAAGCAGTTGGTGACAATAGCATTGTGTTTGGGAAGAGAAGTGGGGAGCAGTGTTGTGACCGATTGTCACTCACGAGAATTGTAAACAGCGGGAAAGTGTGCGATGGACTTTCATGGAGGAGTCAATTAACAAAGTATCTGACTAGCGATGCCTGCGTTAAAAAGGGAAAACTTGAGACTGATACGCCTCATGGGAATAGGGTCGAAGGTGAATTTGCCAAGAGGGCCCAGGATTGTCGGAAACAGAGAGAAATGGTGGGAAGCCAGAATTCCGTCAAAGTCAAAATGAAAAGTGAGGAACTTAGGTTTGGTACGCATCGGGTTGATAAGATCATAGCCGTGAAATTGAGGCTTAAAAAGGAAATCAACCGCAAGCTGGAAAGAGATAGAGGGCGGCGTAAGAGTTTTATACGAAGAGGGCTTATGCTGGCCCCGAGACTTCGAGTTTTTGGTAAGAAATGGATGTTCGGGAAGGTCAGGAGTGCGAAAACTCGGGAGTTATGGTCAGACATTTGGAAATGCGAAATGAGAGAACTATTTCGGATTTTAGATAATGGAAAGATGAGTAATGGAGGGATCGCGTCTCAAAGTCATAGGGTTGAATCTATGGGGACAGATTTCGAGCTAGCGGAATCGTTAAAATCTTTGAAGTACGAGAGGATTACCGCCAAAAAATTGAACCGAGTAGAATTTCGGAAGAAAATAAAAATTTGGGATGTCAAGAAGTTTAAGAATAGATCGAAAAGTCGGAGTTTCGGTAAAACGCAAATGAAAGAGAATACGATAGATTCAGGGAATCAGATTAGGATTTGCAGGCAAGAGAGAATGCTGCGAAATTTTGTGAAGGTGAAAATAAAAAGACAGTTGAGGATCCGGAAGTCTAAGGGAGAGATTCATAGGGAATTTCCGAAAAAAAGGGATATTTGGAAGAGAATTACCTCCCGAATGAAAGGGTTTAGTCCGGGGAAGGTTTGAAAGTCTCGGACGAGATCTTAGGGTCACGGGAAATGTAACGTAAATGTAATCAGTGTAAATGAGTGACCCAAGAGAATTGAAGTGTATAACATTTTGTATGATGATTTTTGTGTTTTAATAGAATTTTCTGTATTATTGCTTATCTGTTGTATACCATGAACCTATGTTTTGGAAATGGGCTTAAGAAATTTGTGTTTTTTTGTGATAATTATATCAATTAGTGTAATTGTATTGTGGATAACGTTCCTAAGACGGTTTTTACGGTGTATACGTTAGAAGGCCTGAGAAGACATTGTTAAAACTGAAAGTGGGATTCTTGGTGTTTTTGTGTACCCCATAGAAGGGTCGCAGAAAGGAAATAGTTCAAGTTAAAGTTAAACCCTTGTGTTATATGTGGTTAATGTTGGACGGCTTCAAATGGGCTGTAACTATGTTATATCACGAATTACTTATGTTTTTGTGTGTAAACCATAAAGTGTTGGGGATTATAGAAAATGATCCAACATTTTCCGTTGCGATTTAGATTAAGAGACTGTTGGAAGTCAGTTAAGGCAAGTAAATTTGTTGTGGTGAGAAATTAAAAGGTTTATCGTGGTGAAAACCAGTAAAAGTTAGCGAAAGGCTAGTTAAAGGGACGAGTGCCCTTAGGTTTGAATTAAAATGGATAGGTGCCGTTTAGATCGCGTGTCTTAGCGTGAAATTAAGTTTCACACTACAGATCCAACAGGATGCTGAATATTGATGAACTTGTAATTCCGAGTATAATGTGATAGAAAGGATTATGAAGTTTGCATCAGGTTTATTAGAGTAATTCTAAATAATATGTTTTGGCCTTAACTGATATTCTCAGAGCACAGAGTAAAACTTAGGGGAGTAACGTTATTAGTTGTAGCTGAGTGTATTATGTTTTTTTTAAAGAATCCCTGTCCAGGTGTTACAAAGAAATGGCCTTAGTCGTACAGCCCTGCGATCATAAGATCATTCACAGAGCTGGTAGGGACGTCGGACACGCTGATTGTTTAGGCAGGAGGCTATCCGAAAAAAAATTACTAAAGACGTAAATGTAAATATTTCAGTGTTCATAATTTTAGTTAGTATTTATTTTGTGAATATCATGTATCATTTTTTATTAATTTTGCTGCCTCTAATGACTGTCGGGTGAACCATGTCTAATCATTACCTTACAGTTTTGCCATTGAGACAAAACTCTTGTGAGGGGAGGGGTTGTGAAGAATCCATTGATTTTCACAATCTTAAAGAACAAGACCCCCCCTTCTTTTCATGCACGTTCCAGGAAAAACCAACAGTGAACCTGAGGGCGAAACCCCCCTTCTTTTCATGCACGTTCCAGGAAAAACCAACAGTGAACCTGAGGGCGAAACCCCCTTCTTTCCATGCACGTTCCAGGAAAAAACAACAGGGAACCTGAGGGCAGATCCAAACAGCGGTTGAAGCTAGACCAATCAAAATCCAGAGAAATGAGGTCACTTTTAAAAGGCGCCAATTAGAGCCCTTTTTACATTTAGAGAGATACCAGCGCCAAAATTCAAAGTGCGTTGCTACGACAGTAAAAATATTCAGTTAGCTCTGAGTTCTCACGCTGAGACTGGCTACTCCGGTTTTTGCAGCCGTGACTTCGTTTCAAGTCCTCGGTGAGGCAAAGTGTTACTTCGATTCGGAGAAGAATCGTTCGACACCCCGTCGACTTACTTCGGGCAGAAGTATATTGAAGGCTGAGCTTAGGATCTCAAGCTAAGAGGTGCTACTCAGGCCTCGCAGCCTATAATTTAAATTCTCCATAAGTCCTTGTGATAGGCGAAGAGTTTTATTGACTTCCTGTCGACCTAGCTGTTTTGTGATTCCAGAAGGATTTGGATAATTGTTGAATTTCTGTGGACTTCAATGCTCGCAGGTGATCGTGACGCATCCTGAGTTCCCGTGCACGATTTAAAGAACTTTAGTGCCGGAGTGCAGTTAGAGATCTAGTATAAACTGACGTGTGGTAACTGACTCGTATATCCGCACAGCATTAGAGAGCATCGCTCCTGTAATCATCTCCTGTTTTCATCGACTCAACTATTATGTAAATAAATCGGTTATTTTAAATTTTATTAGATTGTATCGCTGATTTCTTTTCGCTACCATTCGGCGAATTCTTTACAATATATATATATATATATATATATATATATATATATATATATATATATATATATATATATATATATATATATATATATATGTATATGTATATGTATATATATATATATATATATAGATAGATAGATAGATAGATAGATAGGCTGCAATACCAAAATCTGGACCGTTTTGGCGAGATTTTGGCGAAATTTCACGATGCATTTTGAGCATCTAATTTGAGTCTTTGTTAAATATTATTGGGAGTGACAAACCTCCCACACGCCTATAAATGAGGGAGGTCGGTTGCCCGAATTTGGGAGATTACCGCAGTAAGATATTACCGTCCTCTTTGGCGGACCGGTCCCGTTTCGGTATCGAAGGCAACGAATTGCTAAGAGCTTTTTCCCAGCAAACAACAGCCAAGGAAATAAAGGTCATAATGGAGTCCATTCAGAATCTACAATAATTAATTTAATGACAATTATTCTTTTTTTAACATAATGCGGAGGCAACTGTCGTTAAACATGCACCCTTTTGTTATTCACCGCTATTTACTGGCTACTTTTTTATTGGAGCACCTTATATGCGAGCCAGCATTGCTCCCTACGAGGGAGCGACACGGAAACGACCAGGTCTTATTCGGGATTTGAACCTAAGTCCACTGAGTGGCAGCTCCGAACACTAACCCCCAGGGCCAGATTTAGAAAATTCTTGACTATAGGCACAACTCGGGATGGGGGCCCCCTAACACTGATGTGGGCGTAAGTTTCCAAAATTGACACACAAAAAAAATTATCATGAATCATTGTGAAAGTACTATTTTACCAAGAATTGGCTATTTGAAGCGTAGAAACCTAGAACATTATCAAATAACATTATGCAATACAACATATTAACTTCATCATTAAAGCACCAATACAGTGCAACCAGCAAAGCTTATTAATCCCTTATATACATTATAATATGCATATGATGAACTAACATATGAAGAACCAATCAATCAAATTTGAAAGGATATATAAAAATAATTGCTATTAAAAAGAGGTAAAATTTTTAAAAAATGAATTGGGAATTTATTCTTTTTTTTTTCTTTTAAAATAAAATTTTTTTGGGGGCCCCCAACATTAGGGGGGCCCTAGGCCCGAGCCTACCGGGCCTAATGGAAAATTAGGGCCTGCTAACCACTACATCATGCGGGGGACTTCAACGGCAATTCTACAATCCTTAAAAACATTAACACTTAATAAACGAAATAAAGAGTCAACACAACTAATAAACTAATTTTTTATTCAACGACTCTTTACGGCAGGCACTCGCTATTGATTTTTAGTCTTACAACTAAAAGTTGTATATACGCGCGAACTTGATTATAAAAAATTGTACAACTTTTCTACAAGAGTGATTCAGTGAGGAGGTTGCGCGCGAGAGTTGTGCACAAAATATACAGCACTATAACGAACCACTACGCCACTGCTACTAACGAACCACTACGCTAACCACTACACCATGTGGGCGACTTCGATGGCAATTATACAATCCTTAAAGCTTTAACACTTAATAAATTAAATAAAGAGTCAACACATCTAATAAACTAATTTTAACGACTCTTTAAGCCAACCACTCGGTATCGATTTTTAATCGTACAACTAGGAGTTGTATATGCGCGCGGACTTGAAGATAAAAAATTGTACAACTTTTCTACAAGAGTGATTCAGTCAGGAGGTTGCAAGAGTTGTGCACAAAATCAACGGCTCTATAACGAAAAATTAAATCAGTTGGGCAACTAACAGTGCGCGCAGTCTCATACGTTTCGATAGGCCTCAAATGTCCAAATTTTAGTTGTACAACTAAAAATCGTACAGTGCACAACTAGCATTATCCAATATTGGAAAGAGATAACACATGGAATGAATTGATCTTTAATTTAACTACAATTATCCGATATTTAAAAGAGTTAACGCATAGAAGGAAGTGATTTTTAGTTCAATGACAACTATGCAATATTATAGATGGTTAAAACTTAGAATGAACTGATATTCAAATGAATAACAATTATCCAACATTCGAAAGAATTATCCCATAGAATGAACTGATTTTTAATTCAGTAACAATAATCCTATATTAAAAAGAGTTAATAAACAAAATTAACAAATAAAAGTTTTTAATTCAGTGACAATTGTCCAATATTGTTAAGAGTTAAGTGCTAGAATAAAATAACTGTTTCGAGATAATATTCCTCCCCAGACAGATTCGCTGTTCGGGGAAGAAGTCTTACAGTAAACGTATATTGTCAAAATGGAGTAAAAATTAATGAATAGAATCATCAGAAACGCAAAATAATGATTACCTTCTATGAAAAAAAGGTTGGTTACGATACGCTGAATCATTACATGAGATAGTTAGATGTTCTGTATAGAGAAGCTATTGAAAAGATAATAAGGTGAAACTACCATTTCAGCTGATGTTTTCATAACAGTCTAGCGTCTAGTTATCTTTTACTATTACATTCAGTTATCATATTGATAACTGAACGTAATTTTCGAGCTCTTTTTAAGAGAAATTCCTCTGTCATGTTCCTGTTGATATCAGAGTGGGATGATATTTATCTGAGCTGAAATTCGTTCCAATGAGGGGTCTTTAGTTCAAACCTTTTCAGTAGAATAAATTGCAGACGCATCAACTATTTATTCTTCTTATTATTATAAAATGAACGAGTGGATTCTTTAATGTACTTAGTTCTAAGATATAAGACAGATAATCATCGACTATGAGGACAAATCTAAGTTTGGCACAGTTTATGGTCCATGGGAGTATTTCTCTAGCACCGTCCAATAATAACCCAACTAGATGTCTCTCGTATATTAACCTGATTAATCGAGAATAAATGATGTTTTGTGTGGATATCTATGACTAATGTTAATCATGTCGTTGAACCATTTATGCAACACTGCTCGCGCTTATATAAAGTAATAAATCACTCTTTAATACAACGTATATGAGATTCTAAGCGGAGTAAACTGCAATGAATAAATTACAATTATGACTGTAAAAAGTCTCATATCAGGAATTTACGTTTATTACACTACTAGTTCTTTACTCAGAGACTACCTCCCCTCCCCCTTATAATTATTCCCTCATTAATTTTATCGGAAGTTTACCACCACGTAATTCAGTGCTTCTGGTAACTGAACATTAATTTTTAGCAAATCCATGGGTGGAAAATTAAAAATTAAATGCAATTTTTAGGGTAAATAAAATAGACATGGGCCATAAATAAAGAGTACATGAGACATTTTCAACACCGAATATTTATAATTAAATTTCATTATCATTTTAATTTAATCATATTTATGTTACTATCGTCGTCCATTTTAAATATTGAATATTTTATGTTCTATGATGCGCAGTACTGCAATGCTATTTCCGTTGCCCATAACTATCTCACTGACCATAGTAACCGTTTGAGGATTGTCGCCGTTTTCTGGTTTTTTTAATCACACTCTTGAAAAAAAGTATCATAATCAGAGGTTCTGTGTGTTCAATGATGTTTTAATATTTTAATTAAACATTATTACCAGAGCTCCCAGATCTGGGTTTTTCAGTGACCATATTGGTTTATGGTTTTGTTTTTTTTCAAAAAAATATCAGAATCTGAGTTTTTCACTCGTAATTTTAAAATATAGCAAAAAAGTTAATTTTTATTTATTATCGTAAGTATAATTAATTATGTAAATGTAATTAATTTACAAATTAAATTATGTAATTCTAGAAATCAATGAATGTGAAATGATACAAGTGGAGACCATTTCGACTGAATCGTGATATCTCTCTCTCACGAATAACCCATAATTACGAAACCAGCCCACAATTTTAATATTTGTTACGCATATCAAAGATGGCTCAAATAATCCCAAGTATGAAATCTTACGAAACCAACCTAGACTTTTGATATCTGTTACGCTTATCAAAGATGGGTCAAATAATCCCAATTATGGAATCTTACGGAACCAACCCGCACAGAATTTTTATATTTGTTACGCATATCAAAGGTGGGTCCAATAATCCCAAATATGGAATCTTACGAAACCAACCCAGAATTTCGATATTTGTTACGCATATCAAAGATGTGTCAAATAATCCCAAATATTGAATCTTACGAAACTTAACCAGAATTGTGATATTTGTGACGCATATCAAAGATGGGTCAAATAATCCCAAATATGGAATCTTACGAAACCAACCCACAGAATTTTTATATTTGTTACGCATATCAAAGATGGGTCCAATAATGCCAAATATGGAATCTTACGAAACCAACCCAGAATTTTGATATTTGTTACGCATATCAAAGATGTGTCAAATAATCCCAAATATGGAATCTTACGAAACCTACCCAGAATTGTGATATTTGTTACGCATATTAAAGATGGGTCAAATAATCCCAAATATGGAATCCTACGAGACCAACCCAGAATTTTGATATTTGTTACGCATATCAAAGATTGGTCTAATAATGCCAAATATGGAATCTTACGAAACCTACCCAGAATCGTTATATTTGTTACGCATATCAAAGATGGGTCAAATAATCCCAAATATGGAATCTTACGAAACCAACCCACAGAATTTTGATATTTGTTACGCATATCAAAGATGGGTCCAATAATCCCAACTATGGAATCTTACGAAACCAACCCAGAATTTTGATATTTGTTACGCATATCAAAGATGGGTCCAATAATGCCAAATATGGAATCTTACGAAACCAACCCAGAATTTTGATATTTGTTACGCATATGCGTAATATATATTACTCATATAGGTATGTATCAGATGGGTCAAATTATCCCAAATATGAAATCTTATCACACTTCATGATCCATTTGAATATTTTACCTCACTCTTCTGAGTGCCTAAAAAAAGTTCTTTCATAAGATAATAGAGTCACAACAAAACACACCGATTCTCTTAAAACTGAAACTGTCCGTGATCGTATGATTGCAGAATAAATGGATAGATGTCATCGAAATTGTCATACATGGATACCTTAAACCAAACTGGTAAAAGATGTCTTACAAGGAGCATGTTTTACGCAAGAAAATAAAATAAATGAAAAGAAAGAAAGAAAGGAAGGAATAAAGAAAGAAAGATCTGCAGAATATTAATTTGGGTGTGAATGATGAAATGAATTCAATCTGTCGACAATTAAATATAATAACATTTGTTTAACTTCAAGTAACCTTAGAAAATGGGGTGTTCTATTATCTTATTTGTATTTTTTTGTTATTTTTAATAATATATATATTTTTTAAAGCTGGTTTTTATTATTACAGTCTGGGTTTACTACATTTTTCTAGCTAAGACGCCCTGAATATAACACACTATAATGCATAGTTGTAGAACATTTTTACTGGTGACACAAATCAGCAAGTGTAAAGAGCTTTCGCGGAATATATATTTAAAAAGTTTTAAAATTTCCATGAGTATATATTGCTTCAATAATGAATTTGCTTACAGTCATAACAAAAATTATAGAGATTTAACCACTGACAGATATTTAATTAATCACCCGGTGAATAAAAAAAAACTCCCTAGTTTTTATTCTGCGATATTTTGAGATGCTTAAAATACGAAACAAGATGGGAAAAAAAAGTTTTTAATTTAAAGCCTGTAACAGATCATATTTTTTTCCCCTTAGAAACGGTTAAAAATTGTTTACTTGTTTAAAATGTTTACTATTCTGAGAAAATGGATACAAGAGCTTTATTTTTTATAATTTTGTTCACTGAAGCTTGTTTGGAATTTTAAGTACTCGCGTCCATAAGGATTTCATGTTAAAAAAAAAAAGTGAGACAATAATTAATCACCGAAAATTGTTCATTGTAATCTTTTTGATTGTGATTTTTTTATTGCTGTGAATTCGGCAGACTATAATGGAAAGGCATGAATGTAGATATGATTTGGGTGGGTGGGTAGGAAATAAAAAAAATAGAATCGTTTCTAGAAAAGAATAGTTTGCAGTCTTATTGCCTTTATATCAGTGATTTAGGGTCAAAACTAGCAATGTCCATTAGACCCCTTTTTTTCTGTAAAGGGCAAAAAAACAACCACATATTATGCTTTTTTGAAGTTATAAATTTAAAATGACCTTTAGAAAAATTCCAGCATTATTTTTTACGAATAGGCTATTTTCCAAAAATTTTCCTTTTTAATAAATTGAAATAATGTAAGAAAATATCCCATTTTAGTAGTATTTAGTGGTAGATCAATTTTGAAAAAAAAAATTGAGAATGTTAGTTTTGATCCTACACTACTCATATGAGACCCCCCCCCCCCCCCAAAAAAAAAAAAAAAAAAAAAAAAAAAAAAAAAAAAAAAAAAAACTGGAATAAAAGATACAAGCAAAAAATACATACGGAAATGTGATTATTTATTAGACAAAGCTTAATTTAAACTATTGGCATAAAATATAATAAACTTACTATCATAGGCCATTTGTGAAATATTTTCGTATACAAGCCCCCTTCAACACACATGACAGCTAAATGATTAATAATTTATGATCAGAAAACAAAAAAACTTCAATGATTGTTCTCGTAATCAACAAACGGAAATCTGATTCTTAATTAGAGAAATAGTAATATTAATTATTGTCTGGTAAGATAATATTATACATAGTTAAATGAAATTGAAATTTTATCACATGCAAGCCCTCTTTAACTGTCACGATCGTTAATGATTAAAAATTATGCACAAAAAACCTAATATTTAAGATGTTATGTAACATTCCAGTTGAAGGCAATGAACTAAATTCATGAAACCACAAAAATTCTAGGTTCTTTCCTTAAATTGCGATTTTAATAAAATGTTGCTTCTTGATGCTTACCAGTAGTTTCTGTTTGGATATATCATAATTCTATAAAACGGGTGTGTGAAAATTCATGTAAACTATTCTATTGCAGCTTGCATATGCTTATACTTCTTTAAATAGACGAAGCAGCTGTATCCCCGTGTTTCGCGACGGAATACATTACCATCAATTACGTGCGTGTTTGTGTGTGTTTGGGGGGGGGGGGGGGTAAGGTCGTTGGAGCTGAAGACTGTCACACCCCAGTCCAGTGTACATATGAATGAAAGGAAATAGAAACATAAATCACATGATCACAGATGGTTTTTTTACTAACAAACGATGATACCGGCGATGGACGATGGATTGCTGCTCCCCTTTCTACACTTCTTTTGCTGGCGGAGTTCCCCAGAATACAACCAGGTCTTATGCGGGAATCGAACCTGCGACCCGGCGTGAAAGGCTGATGCCTTAACCACTTAGTCCCTGGGTGACATCAATAACGTAATTTGGTTAATTTACCACTAGCAGAAAAGGGTCATTCCTCAGAGTAGTTCACTCTATATATAATTTTACGGCAGTGATCCGATATTAAATAAGTGTTATATATATATATATATATATATATATATATATATATATATATACTGGGGAAGGGGAGATTTTTGTCCCTGTTTTAACACTATTTTAATGCAACGGAAACTAGGCCATCAAAATTTCAGCATCCCAGGCCTTTTGATGGTTACAGAGATTCTGTGATCAGTCGGTCAGTCTTTTTTGGGAGGTGGAGTGGGGTTAAGTCCTTCCCACCCCCTTTTATTTTGCATTTCTTAAAAATATTGTTTATTGAGCATCCAGGGCCTAAGAGCCCTGGACATGCAAACATGCAAAATTTCAGCTTCTTAGGACTTACGGTTCCACTAATACAATATTCAGTCAGTTAGTGAGTCGTATTTGTTTCTTATACATAAAAATTTAAATGTAAAATAAAGAAATAATAAAAAATGATAATACGTAGATTGCAGAATTTCTTAATCTATGTAATAATAAAATTGCTAAAAACACAAACTTCAGCTGAGATTCTAAGACCTGATATTGTTTTTCCTTTAATATTTTTATTTATATTATAAAATTCTCAAGGATAAAGAATTTAGTTTTTGAATCAAGCCCAAAGTGGTAAGACTGAATTCTGGAGAGAAGATTCCTGGGACAGTCATTAAGGATGGGTCCTCTAGAAGTTGATTCCCAAAATTAGAGGTCGGGGATAATAAACACTTCACAATGGAGAAGCCTGGAGATGTTTTCATCACTCATTAGGCTTTAAGAAAACTGTGCATGTCTCATGTTTTGCCTTCCCATTTCATGTAATCAGTGTAATTTAATTCCATTTAATTTTACGAATTTTAACCCTGCATCATGCTACTTACTATTTTCCGAGGAGACTTTAGAATTTTATCGAGGATTTCAGAAATCCTGTATAAAATTTAAAATCATATTTCCTTTAATTAAGAGGGGATTATACAAAAATATTTCGCTACAGATACAGAAAATTTCCATACATTTGTGTTTTTGTAATTTTTAGCATCTCTTTTTACCAAAAGAAGCGAAATTATTTCCCTTAGTATTATTTTCACTTAAAATGATAAATATGGGCCAGTTTAATAATAAATAATGTAAAAAAAAATAGACTTTGAGAAACCGACTACAGCATTAATAAATAATAATAATTACACTTCTAAAATAGAAGTTTTCAATTTGAGATTTTCTTTCTTCATTGCATGTGTTGTATAGATAGTCGATTCAGACCCAATGGGGCCCTGGGCAAAGCAGACTTTGGGGGCCCCCTCCAAGGACAAATCCAGAGGGACGCCATGTTCCCTCTCCCTCCAGGAGTAGATTTCCACATGAACATGTGGGACACTCACCAAGGCGCCCCCCCCCCCATAAATTTGGACCGGAAATTCAAAAAAATTTCGACCAAAAAGTCAAACATTTGAAAAATAATAATAATAATAATAATGTGTTAATTAATTTACTTTTAATGTTAATAAATAAATTCAGGAAATTTTCTTTTGAAATGAATATAGTGGGTGCACTGTGCCCCACCCAGGATTTTTTTCTGTATCCGCCACTGCCCACCTTTACTGAATTTACCTAAAACCAAATTTTCAAAAATATGTACAACTTAATACTAAATTAGGGGGCCCCGGGCAAGTGCCCCACTTGCCCGTGCGGAAATCCGGACCTGAGTCGATTACTGTCAGATTCCGTTAATTCCAGTGTCTGAATTTAAGCAAGGCAATGCTTATAAACCAGGGGTCGCCAACGCGGTGTCCGCCGGCACCAAGTCGCCCGGGAAACAATTTTAAAGTGCCCGCCGTCCAAATATCTAAATTTTAGATATTTGAACAATCAAAGCTCGTAGTTGTAATGAATAATTTTAGCAAAAAAAAAATTAAAAATCGTAAAACCGCAAAAATCAAAAACTAAGAGGATTTCAAATTTTCTGGAATTTAGTGAAGGGAAATAGCTTACCATTGGTGGGAATAGCTCCCATTGTTCTCTTTATGCGTAAACATATGTTAGTGAATCTTTGTTTTCCAGTATGAAATACGTAAGTTCAAAGTATCGATGAAGCCTAACTGACAGTCATTTGGACCGATGCCTGACATCTGAAAATTCAACTTATGGGCCACATTACAACGAGTTGGCCGCAGATTTGCAATGTTAAATATTGTGTTAATTATCAATTTTAAGGTTATTTTGTTTCAATAAAAATTTGAATTTTTGTACTAAAAATTTTTGTCGCATTAATATTTTTTGTTCAAACATTCCCCCACCCTTTCCTCTTCATCCAGCGTTGCCCACCGAACTCCCGCATTTCTGAAATATGCCCTCCTACTAAAAAAGGTTGCCGACCCTTGTTATAAAGATAGAGTAGAAAGTTTTTATGTTGTTTACAATTTGCCTCTGAGAAAAAATTTGATTGCAATTTCTCAAAAAAATTAACAATAATTAAATAATTTTAGACATTGATTGGTAAATAAGACAATGAAATGAAATCACAATTTCTTTTCTTTTTCGTTTTTTAAATCAAAATCAAAGTCAGAATCAAATGATAGTTTACTCTGTATATAATAAATTTTTTAATACTTTTCAGCAATAAAAGTTCTTAAAATGCATTTTTAATTTGGAACAGCTGTGCCAGACGTACCTTCTTGGCGGAAAGTTGGTGTGGCTGTGAAAAGTTAATTAATTGGGGTATTAGATACTAATTTTACTATTAATGATGATTATGATTTTTGATTTTGTTGATTCAAGATTTTGGTTAGTACATTGAATAATTGTTGTGATTCCCAAATGATGGAAACAACTCTGGTTTACACTTACAAATTAATTTATTGATTATTAAAACACATAAATTATATGATACAATCCTACTAAATATTTCATCCTTCATTTACACATTATTCACAACTTAATTACTACTTAACTCACTACGAATCATATATTTAATTAATTCATTTATTATGATAACATTTTATAAACATAATCACTCATACAACCATGTTCCATTACTACCAATATTTACTCATATATATATAAGCATAACATCATATTAATTAAATTGTTTTTTTACGAATTATCGGTCATCTCCTTAACATTTTATACTGAAACTAGCTTTATATACCCGGCGTTGCACGGGTGAACCCTTAATAAAGCTTACTTGTATGATATGTATATTTGTATTTTATGGTAATCTATACCCCTCTCCACTGGTCATCATCCCATCAGCATATTATAATAACCCTCCCCTCCCCATGCTAATGTCAGCATTAAAATGTTTCTTTCAATTTTGATAACCCACTGGATCCCGGCCCTTCGAGGAGTTTGAGGGCTTCCCCGTAAACCCTTGTGAAAATCGCCGGTTTCATAAACAAAGAATTACCTGACGTTGCCCAGGATAATAAAAATGAATGGAGTTAACCTGAGCTCTAGATGTATACGTACTAACAACCGAAATATATACAATTCACACACACACACACTTTTCCACACTTCATTTAATTAATATTGATCTCTCTCTTTTCTCCTACCACCAATTTGGTGTTCAAAATAGTGATATATAGGAAATATAAATTATTCGATTGTTTCTAGCAATTTTGTCAAATCTAAAGCGAATGTCGAAAAATCGTGACATTGATCGTGTTTGTTACATTTAATCGTGTTTCTTACATTTTAAATCAAGAATCTTATGGATATCTGTTTCCTTCTTTGAGATATGACGGAATATGTAAAAAACACGTAAAAACACGTTTAGCGCTCCTAACCCCGTGGGGGCCAAATTTTGAAAAATCCTTAAATTGGTTTTTAGGTATTCATATTCCTTAGATTTTAAAGCAAGAATCTTATGGATATCTGTTTCTTTCTTTGAGATATGAGGTAATATGTAAAAAATACGTTTTGCCCCCTCCCCCCCATGGGGGGACCGAATTTTGAAAATCCTGAAATTGGTTTTAATGTATTCGTGTTCCTTGCATTTTAAAGCAAGAATCTTATGGATATCTGTTTCTTTCTTTGAGATATGAAAGAATATGTAAAAAACACGTTTTCCCCCCTCCCCCCCTTGGGGGGCGATTTTTGAAAAATCGCTTCTTAAATGACGCCTTCAGCCCAAAAGTAATAAGCTCTTAAAATTTGATATCTGTATCTCCAATAGTTTTTGCTGGGTGTTGATTTCTTTATATATATAGATAAAACACGTAAGAACACGTTTAGCCCCCCTCTCCCCCTTGGGAGACGAATTTTGAAAAATCCTGAAATAGGTTTTTAGGTATTCATAATCCTTAGATTTTAAAGCAAGAATCTTATGGATATCTGTTTCTTTCTTTGAGATATGAGGTAATATGTGAAAAATACGTTTTGCCCCCTCCCCCCCATGGGGGGACCGAATTTTGAAAATCCTGAAATTGGTTTTAATGTATTCGTGTTCCTTACATTTTAAAGCAAGAATCTTATGGATATCTGTTTCTTTCTTTTAGATATGAAGGAATACGTGAAAAACACGTTAAGCCCCCCCCTCCCCGTCCCCTGGGGCCAAATTTTAAAAAAACCTGAAATTGGATTCAAGGTATTCGTGTTCCTTACATTTTAAAGTAAGAATGTTATGGATATCAATATCCTTCTTTGAGATATGAAGGAATATGTAAAAAACACGTTTTTCCCCCCTCCCCCCCTTGGGGGGCGATTTTTGAAAAATCGCTTCTTAAATGACGCCTTCAGCCCAAAAGTAATAAGCTCTTAAAATTTGATATCTGTATCTCCAATAGTTTTTGCTGGGTGTTGATTTCTTTATATATATAGATAAAACACGTAAGAACACGTTTAGCCCCCCCTCTCCCCCTTGGGAGACGAATTTTGAAAAATCCTGAAATTGGTTTTTAGGTATTTATGTTCCTTACATTTTAAAGGAAGAATCTTATGGATATCGATTTTCTTCTTTGAGATATAAAGGCATATGTAAAAAACACGTTTTGCCCCCCTCCCCCCCTTGGGGGGCGAATTTTGAAAAATCCTGAAATTGGTTTTTAGGTATTTATGTTCCTTACATTTTAAAGCAAGAATCTTATGGATATCTGTTTTCTTCTTCGAGATATGAAGGAAAATGTGATAAAACACGTAAAAACACGTTTTCCCCCCTCCCCCCCTTGGGGGCCTAATTTTGAAAAATCCTGAAATTGGTTTTTAGGTATTCATGTTACTTACATTTTAAAGCAAGAATGTTATGGATATCAATATCCTTCTTTGAGATATGAAGGAATATGTAAAAAACACGTTTTGCCCCCTCCCCCCCTTGGGGGGCGAATTTTGAAAAATCGCTTCTTAAATGACGCCTTCAGCACAAAAGTAATAAGCTCCTAAAATTTGATATCTGTATCTCCAATAGTTTTTGCTGGGCGTTGATACGTGTATGTATATATAAGTCAGGACTTCTTCCTTTATAGATATAGATAACATCCTCCTCGCGCTCTATATTAGTTATTAAGTCTACACACTGAGAAGCAATGACAGTAATATAAAAAGGAAACGCAAAATCGGTACCTCTAAATATGACTGTTGGATCACTATGATGGGCAGGTGGCACTCGTAAGGACGAACTTCGTTGTATTATCATGGCACGGGAACTAAGGCACTTTCTTCGTCTGGTATAAGGCTCCGTCAATCATGGCAGACACTCTACACGGGACACTGGGGCACTCTCATCATCGGTTATATGACTGCTTCACTCATTGCAGACCCTCGGCACGGGACACTGGGGTGCTCTCTTCCTAAGTATTAGGGCTCCTTTGCATGGGCCACGTCTTATATTTATATTATCGGGGGTTCTTCGTACATATTCATCGGATTGACACTACTTCTATTTCCAAACTTCTAACTAACTCTCATCCTAGGTTATATGTGCCTTCCTTTCTTATTTCATATTATTTTCTCTTATTAATGATGACTCCACCTCTTACAATTTCCATTGGTCATATTATTACCATGCCATAGCCATTTGTCCGTGGCTGCCTCCTCTCAATCCCCTTTTCACCAATGCGCATCGAGGGAAGGGTTTTATAAAATTCGCCCAGCTAATTTAACTTTTTCCCATGCTTCGGCATCAAGCAGGGTGGCCTGTTTTATAGCCATCATACATTTAGTCTTCCCCTTCTTCTTTTCTTCTATTCGTTGCAACTCACTCTCTTGAACTTTTATCTTATACTTATTGCTACAAGCACAATCTATATATTTCGTTTCGCTATATTGTTGACTTTCTTCCATTCTCTTTTTATTGCCAGTCATTTGCCATGTTGCTTTCTTACATTTAGCAATTATTTTACTTCGTAATTTTCAATTCTCCTGCCCCTGACCGTGACACTACTGTCATGTCCCTATTACAGTTGGCGTCAAAAACTTTTGGCAAGAAATTCAAGTTTTTGCAGACCTGTTAGGCTTAAATTGCGAAATGTAAGGAAAAACATGAATGGCGATCAGGAAAGAACAAATAAGTTGGCAAAGCAAACCTACCGCTGGCTATATGAAACTCGTAGGTGCACATGGGATCTTCGCTTCGCTCAGATACCCTGCTCCACTCCGCTGCTCACCAAAAACATCACTGAAATCTTCAACCAGTGGTATCGCCATGAATATATTGGCTGTCGTTGTCAGTAAAACAAACTTACTACTGGATGAATGAAATCGTAGGCGTAAACAGCATTTCTCTATACAAAAATCTATTACACACCAGTTTTCCATAAAATCCATCTTAAACAATAACCTGAATTCAACCATGTCACTCATCTTGCCACAAGCTATACTCTAGAAGACACAACACAACATTTAACTTCAATCGCCATGTTATCAAAAACTCAAACGCAGAAACACAACCAAAATGTTAGAAAATCTAACGACAACTAGCTTAACCGTTTAAATTGACAGTTAATTTCAAACACATCCCTAGCTTCACCTCGGTTAGCCAATAAATTTGCTAGATTACAAAATATCAATAACTCATGCTCCAGAATCCAGTATCGTTCCACAGCTTCAAAATATAAAGGTTTCCATATTTTGACACATTAATCGATGGTTAGCACGCCAGACAAAAAAAAAATCACCAAACTTGTTAGGTGGTACGTCTGGCACACCTGTACCTTCAATTTTTCTTGTCAAAAAAGTACTGTGAAAATTAATTAATATTTACATTGATATTCAATATATGAGTAAAACCAAATATATATAGAGGTATTTTAATATATCTTCCTGAGTAAAATAAAATTTAGCAAACAAGATACAATTACAGTGTTATTTTCCCCTTCGGAACATTGCTGGAATAGAATTCGACCTTAAAATGTTACAATGACTATTCTCTAATGACCTCTGCTAGTGAAAAAGCCACTGCACCTTTACTAACTGTTTCAACACTTTATAAAATTTTCATATTTCACGCATTTTGGACACTCTCCAGTTGCAAAGCAGAAGTACAGTGAAGTCCCGATAATCCGAACTTTGGTAATCCGAAAGTCCGCTTAATCCGAAACTAAAAGTCAAAAAGAACTAAGGTTACAATAAAACTACAGTGATACCAAATAATATAAATTATAGTTCTGAAAATTACAAGACAATTCAAAGTTAGACAACTGTAGTATAATACAGTAGGACACAGTAGAATAAACAATGTGTTTATGCTAATGCTAAACCGACACTAGCAGTAACGACACATCTCTCCGACTGTCGTAGCAGTGTGACGTAATTTTTAGAACAACTAACACTCTACTGTACTGTACTAGGCACCGTTCTGTTCTCTTATCACCCAGTTCGTCCTGAAATTTGGTTATGTTTAGACATACCTTATAAAATAGACTGTGTAATCACACGTAATATGTACTATTTATGTAATCGCACGTAATATGTAATATTTTTGTAATCACACGTTATGTAATTTAAGTTTTTTTAAAGAATAATTTCGCTTAATCCGAAAAATTCGTTAATCTGAAAAGGGTCTAGTCCCAATCATTTCGGATTATCAGGACTCGTATTACTGTATAAATAACTGAAACACGAAAATATTTTTTTCCAAATTTAATTTCAAGATTTTAGGAGCTGAAAAAAAAATTAGTCAACCAGCTAAAAACATGCTTCATGCACTTGAGAACTGTAGTTGAAAAAATTGCACATTTTATTGAAAGCACAGACAACGTGTTTGGAAAATACCAGAAATTATGTATATTCATGAAAAGAAATAAAAATATATTTAGTAGCTATAAAAGTGTCTTAGTTGGAAAAACATATTGAGCAAATATTTCAATTTCATTGCTAAATTCTCTGTATATAATAATATACTGTAGAACTATAAACTTTCTTTGCAGGAGTGCATTTAAAGTAAATAAATAAAGACACTATACAAATGCATGTTATACATTCGTGTAGCTTGATCATAGAGCTCCAAATGATAAAAATACTTGAAACAACTCAAAATATTGATTTATCATTTTAATTGTTAATGAACCCAAATATAGATAATGGACTTATGGAATAATTTGTTCAGACATCAATTGAGATTATTAAACTTAAATAAAAAATTATTTTAATTCATTAGTTTCAAAGTTCAGTTACCTATAAATATCAAGTAACACTGTAGACTAACAGATTATTAAAATATTACTTTAAAAAATTCAGAAAATTTGCAAAACAGGATAGTGTTACTATTTTCAAATTATGCAGATTCTCAAAAAATAAAACCCATTTACTTCAATTGCTCATTTATCTTTTCCAAGGTAACTGAACAAGCATTTTTCCATATTTTCTGAGTATTAAAAGTAAGGTATATCGTAATTTAGGATATATTTTTTATGTCAAGGTTTTTTTTCGAAGAAATCATTTTTGAGTGAGCTTTTTCAGAATCTTGAAGTTGCTCGCTTTGAAAAGACCTAATTTAGGGGAAAAATGTACGTTTAATTTGAAAAATGTCCTTATTTCATCAAAATGTGACTTAGAGTGGAAAAAACTGCAGTATCATTAAAACTAGCATGGTTTCACAGATTTTGCTGACAAGTTTGAAATTAATCTCTTTTGGACTTAAAATTAGATTCTTGAATTCAACCACAGGTAAAAGTTTTAAACAGACTATTCTTGAACTAGGAAAGCATACTCTACGGTTGTATCCTGCGAAAATATATATAAATATGCGTGTATATATATATATATATATATATATATATATAATATTAATATATATATATATATATATATATATATAATATTAATATATATATATATATATATATATATATATAATATATATATACAGTGACGTAACTAGGCGGGGGCAACAGGCGCACCGCCTAAGGCACACTTGGAAGGAGGCCAAAAATATTGTATTTGTTTTTTTATTTTTCTAAACCTAATGAATTAATGGACCCAAATGCAAATTCTTGCCCAGGGCACAGGAATGGCTAATTTCGGCACTGTATATATATATCCTATACATCTATCTCCCCCCCCCCCTCTCTCTCTCTATATATATATATATATATATATATATATATATATATATATATATATATATACAGAAAAGGTAGACGTTTAATAATGCATATAATTAACAGTTTAAAAGCATAAATATGAATATACTTTTAAACGACAGTCGCTGTAAATATGAATATTCTTTTCAATACTCATTGCTAACTATCACTGGATGAAGTAATGAAAATTAACTTTCTAAACATGACTTATATTCTGGTTAAAGGCTGTAAAATTATGATTTGAATAATATTAAATAACATTTAGCGTTAGAGGATAGTAGACAAAGATCCGTTGATACTTTAATAGTCCATATAACAATAAAAGCCACTTATATTATAAATATTGAAAGATCTTCCGAACTTAAGGTAATTATTAGTCTCAAGGGCAGGAAAGTACATTACATTATTTAATTAAATAACAAAGGGATGTCTTATAAAAATCGGAAGTCTCAAAATAAGAAAAGCTGCAGAGAGTTTAAAAAAAATATTTAAATATTTATACAAATAATACAGTCCAGAGTTTACACGTAAATGTAATTAAAACAAAATGTATAAATTTATGACTAACGGTTAGTTAAAATGTCTCTGTAAAGCAACTAATTCCGTTTTGTTTAGCAGTTCAGGCAGTCTTCAGTTGTTTGCCAATGCGAGGCACTTTTCAATGGAGACATCTGCATTTTAAACCACGAGAATCATTGATTGCTTTGAAATGGGGGTACCGTATATGTGAACCAATACCACCCCTCTGGTGCCACCACAATTTTTACTGTGCAGTCCCATGGGAGATAGTCTTAAGTTGTAGCTTTCACTCATGTAACCCACTCATATGGGTAAGTCAACTTGCCGAATGAAGGCATGTTGATTTATAATTGTGGGTGAAAGTTGTTGCTAACGTCATCTGGCAGAATGTTCCAGTCCATGTTCATATAGGCGCTGTGTGCTGAGGAGTTATGGTCCGGTTTACAATAGCACCACAAGGGTCGGAGTCCGACTTGGCCAGGTGCCACCTCAACTTTGTCCTAGCACCTCCAAGGGAAACATCAGGTGGAATCTTACCCTCTCCCATCCTCTGTGACTTCATAGAGGGGCTTTTCGGTTTGCGAATTCAACGTGCCCGTATCCGGTCTACACACAAAGGTATTTAATAGCGCTTGTCGGGATTCTAACCGAACTACCTTGGTGCCTAAAGCCGACGCACTATCACTGGGCTACCTCGGGAACTTTGGACGAAAGTTGATACTGAAATGAAGAAACTGATACGAAACAAAATTTATAAAAAATTCTAAAAAATTTGATTGAGAAGACATAGAAATGGAATGGAAGAAGTAAAATGGAAGAAGTACCTAAGCATAATACTCAAAGATAAAATAAAGTAAAAATGTTGTTCGATACGAAATTAAGTGATTAGTTGAAATGGCGTAAAACCTCAGGTGGTTGAACAGCACGTTTTGAAAAACAGTTTACTAAGATCATGTATATCCTTAAGTTTATTATACATTACATTAACATAATACTTAATAAAAAGTGATAAATTGGAATAATTCGACTATGTGGCTAAATTTAAACATTTGAATTGAAGGAACAAAAAGAAAACATACTGTTACTTTCCTAATAAGCTTGACTACCGATGTAATCAAAATTACTGATCTGGTATACGTAAATTATGGTGGAAAAACTAAGCATTTCGTAAATAATAATTTATTGTTTATTTTCATTAATTTTTCAGGTATTATAAGTAATTAGATCCACAGGTTGTAGTAAATAAAATAAATTTTACATATTAATGATTTGTTATCCAACATACACATCTCTGTATTCTAAAAAAAAGTAACTCCCACTGCCGCTGTTAAAAGCTTGTCACGCTATCTTCTCCAAAACCGCTGGGGGTATGGGGTCGAGAGCGATACCAATGGATGCAGAAAACTGGGATGACCAAAGTAAGACATGCCTCATCTTCGTCAGACTTTTAAGTTTGTTTTTTTTTTATTTTATGTTTTGCGGGAAAATATTGACTTTTTCATCTTCAGATTACGATAACTCGCCAAAAAATTATCGTAGAATTTTGATCTTTTTATAATCTAAGACTACAGACATTTCTCTTTCAAACTAGACCTCATTTGTTTAAAAATATTTTAAAACAGGTTAATTTTTTCATCAAAAAATTAAACACAGTTTTTCAAGAAATAACGTCCCCTATGTGGATGTAATATCGATGCTCCTCGAGTTTTATCTTACAAAAAAAATATTTACATCATCTGGAAGCTGAAAGCTTTCTTATTCATATAAACCTCATTTCAAGTCTGTATCTTAAATTTTCGATTTTTAATTGAATTCTAAAGCTGATAATTCAACAGTGATGAAACGCCTTTTGCATTAATGGTGACAACAGTAAATGGATGGAAGCTGTTACATTGCTCGAGAATCACCCTTATGTATCTCGCTATTAGCCATAACAGAGGAGTGAGAGTAGCGAGCCTAAGGGCGAAGCCCCTAGTTTTATAAAACTATTGATTATCACGGAATGGAGTATTGTTTAAAGGGCGTTTTTTAAAGATCGCGTTGCCGGGTGATGGCCGTGTGGCTAGGTAGCAGGCAGTTTGTCATAGACTCTATGCGTTCGAATCCCACTGTTGGCATGGATTCTCGTAGACGTTTGGAATTTTAAGAGAACAGTACACCTTGAAAATGGTCAAAAACCGATTTGTTTTTCATATATTAATCGAAACCCCGATTTATTCTGAAAAATTTGGTATCACACTTTTTGTGTTACAACAATTACATCATGAGATATTAAAATAACCGTGAACATCAAATCTGTAATTTTTATACAAGATTTTATCTTTGAATGCATTTATCTAAAAATATGATTTTCTGACTTTGTGAATATGATATTTCATAAACTCTTTGAGATAAAGGATTGATATTTTCTATTCACGTTAATGTTAACCTTCTTCATAAAATTACCTAAAAGTTTAGAGGTTTCGTAAGCAATAAAAATTTTACAAAGCATTTTATAAGAAAACTAGCTGAAACCCGCGCTTCGCTACGGAGTACATTGAAATTAAATACAACGGTCAATGTATGCAATTAATTCCAAAAAAAAATATATATATATATTTATAATAAATACGATGATCAATGTATACAATTGATGTAAAACAACATATTTATAAAAAAATCGTAAGGGATATTTTCATAGAAAAAATAAAGTCCAATCGTCTGCCGCATTAGCAAGAAAAAAATATATTTTTGTCTATTTTTTTTTTTTGCACGTGACGATAAATTTATTTAAAGTACCAGAAAAAGAAATCACGTGATCAGCATTTAATAAATTAAATTCTAAAAATTAATCTTTAAAAATTCACCAAAAATCAGGAAATGGAGGTAAAAATTCGAAAAAAATTTCATTTTGAAGGAATTTTTATGATCTTTCTCGTGATATAAATTTTATAACCCTCAATGTATTATTTTAAATGCAAACGTAAAAAAAGTTTAAAAAACAGCTTAAAAATTTAATTTAAAAAAATCTAAGAAGAATTTTTGAAAAATCTTTCTTAGTGCACCCCTACACTATTAGTAGAATCGCCATGCAAAATTTCAGCCCTTTAGGTCCAGCGGTTTGGTCTGTCCGTTGTATGTCAGTCAGTCAGTCAGTCAGTGAATGAATGAGTCAGTTACGGAACTGTTTTATATATATAGATAGTACAAAAATAAAAAAAGGATTTTAAGTAAAGAATATTTTTTAAAATTATTTTAAGCACCTAAAATAGTATTCAAATTAATATTACGTTAGTTATTAATTAAAGTTAATTTTTTAAAAGAAAGAGGTGTGCTTGAGACCGTAGTTTTATTCAAAAATAAAAGAAGGATTTTAAGAAAAAAATGCTTTTTTTAATTATTTTAAGCACCTAAAATAGTATTCAAATTAATAGAAAGAGGTTAAGAGATGAAATAAAAATACAAAAATAAAAAAAGTATTTTAAGTAAAGAATTTTTTTTTTTTAAATATTCAATTTTTTTTTAAATTATATTCTTAAAATAATATTCAAATTAATATTACGTTAGTTAAATTTTAACGTTAATTTTTTAAAAGAAAAGAGCGTGCCTGAGAACGGCTAGTTTCGAACCGCTAACGTCAGAACAGAAGCCCACCGCGAAAGCACCACGCCAAAGATCGTTGAAGTGTTTGGTACAAAAAGCGGTAGAGGACAGTAGCGGTAACAATGGAGATTGTGAGGATTAAGCCCCTAACTTTATTTCTACTGATCAGATATACATAATATATAGCCTATGTCCATCTGGAATACTGTGCCTTTCAAACAGTGAAAGAATTGTTCAAATAGGTACAGTGGTTCTGAAGATTACCCTCCACGTACAAAATCGCTCTCTCTCTTTAAATATAAGTAAGTATAGATTATAGAAGTATAGATACACATTGGTATCTCAAAATTAGAGTAAGAGATGAAATAAAAATACAAAAATAAAAAAAGGATTTTAAGTAAAGAATGTTTTTTTAATTATTTTAAGCACCTAAAATAATATTCAAATTAATATTACGTTACTTAATAATTGTGTGCACGGCCGCCATCTTGTAATTTTTTGCGCCAACTTGGAGATTTTACGGTGTGTTGAGGAGTGGAAAATTTCTCGCCAATGTGTTTTAAGCGGTTTTTTCAAAACGCTGGACTTTGAATTTTTTTAGCTTTTTAATAAAAACCACCTGTTTAAATTATGAAACTTAGAAAAATTTTTGAAAAATCATTTAAACGTTGGACTTAGATTTATTTTTGGGTTTTTGATAAAAACCACTTTTTTGAAAAAATCATTCTCAAATATTGGAAATTTTGGGTTTTTCTTTTAGCTTTTTTAATAAAAACGACCTTTTTAAATTGTGAAACTTAGAAATATTTTTGAAGAATCATTTAATCGTTGGAATGAGAATTTTTTTTTATCATTTTTAATTAAAAACTACCTTTTAAAATTATGATCCATATGAAAAATTTGGTCAAATGAATTTTACTTACATATAAAATTTCAATGCCATCTATTCAGTTTGCCCTAACTCTTTGACAAATAGCAATGAATCACCAAAATATTATGCCAATATATTGTTAATTAGAAAAAAATACAGCATTTTCGTACCACCTAAATAACTTGCAATTTAAAAATTATCTAAAATTCAGCTTTGAAAAATGTAAAATAATTATGAACCCATAAATTTATGGTGAGTAACCAGATCCTCTTCTTTTTTTTTTTTTTTTTTAGGGCATTGTGGTAATGAAATTTTACTTCAGATTTGACCTTAATCAAATATTTGGTGCATACAATAAAATCGGAACAAGGATTATTTGACCATTTATCCTGCTGTGTTGGAAATAAGAAAAAAAAACCTTTTCCTAAACCAATAACTTAACCTTAACTAACTTTTTAACTTAGGTTCCTGGGGAGAGAGAAGTTGAACTTCAGTTATTTAAATTTATTTGTAATCCACTACAACTTGGAATTATAAAATATTTTAAAATATATTGTATTTAAAATGTATACTGTATTTTACATTTTACGAAAAAATGATGGCAGATAATTTTTACTTCAAATAAATGAAATGGTGTGTCATTGTAGTATACTAATTGACAATCGATAAACAAAATTAAAAGCAACTTAAACTTAATAAGTTAACAAAAAACTGATAATGGATTCAAAAATTTTCAATAAAAAGACTCTTAGTTTTAAAAATAATTTACTCTTTTGAGTATAGTCAATTTGACTCAGATTTCCAGGTCAAGGCCAAGATCTGACCTAAAATTATTATACTGTAATTAAAAGATCACATCAGAAATAACTGTTTGATCTTAAAATTAGAGAATTTGACATTAGGTTATTGTTACCAGAACGCAATAATTATCGCCATGCGAAATGCGCCAAACCCTGGCAGAAAAATCCAAGATGGCTGCCGTGCACACAAATCTAGAATATTCCCCCTAACTTTATTTCTACTGATCAGATATACATAATATATAGCCTATGTCCATCTGGAATAATGTACCTTTCAAACAGTGAAAGAATTTTTCAAATAGGTGCAGTGGTTCCGGAGATTACCCTCCACGTACAAAATCGCTCTCTCTCTTTATATATAAGTATAGATTTTCGTGAAACTTTTAAACATTAATTGTTAATTATTGAAAATTAAGGCAATTACTATGTTCTACTTCAATATATTAAACCAAATAATTTATTTAAATTAAAGTGTGTTTAATCTTAATAAATTAAAATTAACATCAGTTATCCTGAGGGTATTTACACATGGTAATTATGGAAATAGTAAAATCATATGTTATTTTATTAAGTTTTTCTAATTACTTTAAATAATTTGAATCAATATGGTATTTTTGTTACAAGTTATGTTTGAACTTACAGTACAGAAATTTTCATTACATTTGCCTCATTGGTTAATTTGTTAAAAATTATGAAAATTTAATTTTCTAGCATTTTTTGCCAAGTCCATGGTGTACTAGTCCCTTAAACTGTAAGTCCCGTTCAAATTAGCCCTTGTATAGTAAAAGGTGACTATAGAGCTCTCAACTCAACTCAACATAAGGATCAGGGACGTGATATGAAAGATAACCCCATCTTACTCCTTGAAAAGTTTTTGCAAAATGTAAAGATTAAATCGAAGCTGAAGTCGTAAAAAAACGGGAAAAAAGTATACTACAATTTCAAGTATAGTACCTGCTTCAAAGATAAAATTGCCCAGTTTCACGATACAATGAAACGACTTAAATGATAGGTGATAGAACAAGCTTATATTGATGTTAAATAAGTTCATTATGTAATACGTAATCTAAAATACTTTTCATATGACAAATCAGTATAGTTATACACCATGGCGAAAATTAAATGTTTAAAGTTGAAAGAACAAAAAGAAAAATTGTGATCTCTTGATTATTTTGATTGAAACTATCGAAGTCACACAAAATTGACCCTTAAAAAACTCAAATATAGCCATTTAAAACATTACGCATGTATAACATTTTAAGTTACCATCTATTATCATTCAAGGAAACATCGTTTTTAAAAGATCTGATCTCGAAGATAACCACACCTCGCTACTGAAAGATCTTTCAAATAATCTCTCAAAACATTTTGAACACTTTTTTCCCTGCTGTTTAATAATCTACATTTTGTAGATTATTAAACAGCAGGAAATAAATTCTTCAGCACAAAACCTAATACCGAGTTCAATATTAAAAATCACAATTTTCAGTTATTACAGCTACGCGATTCGATTTAATGGGGTTAAATCGGAAGAGATAGAACAACAAGGTTTGGAAAAAAAATCTAACTAAGATGGCAAATATATTAATTTATACACAACATACAAAACTAAAATACCTTAAATGCAATAAATTAGCACAAATAAACCATTTTGCCAAATTAAAATTCTTTGAATTAGAGAAGCAAAACGAAAGAACTTTTACTAAACATTTGACTTTTAAATTCTCGTAATGCAAACTGGCCGTTTCAAATAACTTTTTGGGTTATGACTAAATGATAAGTAATTTATTTATTTTTCCATTTATTTTAGTTTTCAATATAATATATGTAATTATATTGCCCGAAGGCAATACATTAAACTAAATTTACTATATGGCTAACTTATTAATTAATTATTGCATATCTGTGAGACATTGATGAATTAATTATACGGGTATAAAAAAAATATAGTGAAACATCTTTGGCCGGTTACCCTAATTCCGCGGCCACCCCTCTAAACGGCCACTTTTTTTAGAACCCTTACTGGCCGCCATAAAGAAGTTTAAGTGTAATAATCCTCAAACATAAAGTTGGTAATTATGCGGCTAAAAAAAAAAATATATCAGGATTGTAATAGTTTACAAGAACCTCCCATTCTTTTTTTTTCGAAAGAGATGCCTACGTTTATGAATGATTGTCCAATCAGAGGCGATGTTCATCATTACGACTATAATTTTCAAACACAGTCGGTATTTATTGTTTTTCTTTCCAGTGACCCCTGACCGGTATTTATACCAGACCAGGTCCATGAAGTCTAGGGGGTTAAGGGGCGTGGCTCCGGTTTAAAATAGCACCTTAAGGGACGGACTCCGGTTTAACCAGGTGTCAAGGCAATTTTCACCAAGCACATCCCGGGGACGCATCTTGGGGATTGTACCATCTCCCACCCTCTCTGACAACATAGAAGGTATTTCCGATATAAGGATTTAACATGCCCATATCCGGTTTAAAATACGGAGGTATTTAGTGGCGCTTGTCGTGATTCGATCCGAGCATCCTCAGCCACTAGAGTAGCGAGCATAACTGGCACACGGGGCACGATACATTTTTGGTACACCCCCTGGTCTTGGAAACCAAATGGTTCAATGGTCTCGGGGTCCATTTGGTGCCCCTCTGCGAGTGGCGCCTGGGGTATAATTGACCCCCCCCCCCCCCCACTACACCACTGCCCCCAGCACCGGAAGCCGACGAGTTACCACTAGGCTACCTCGAGCACAATATTTATTTAATATTAACCACCATAAAAGTGATGCTATAACCAAACATTCTCTGCTAACGGTATTTTTTTCGTTTCTTTTCGGGATTCAGTTGTTATTTATATTTCGGATTTCAGCTTCAAATTTTTAACTCCGAAGCAAAATATTGGTTAGCTTTAGTCGTAAAACTAAAAACA
>OU015500.1:120485004-120515004 GCA_907164885.2 Dolomedes plantarius | reverse complement strand
ACGGCAAAATAAAAGAAATAGGTATATGTTAAAATAATATAATAAAAAAATAAAACAGTTCGGCATATTTTGTAAAGTAATTTTTCTTGCTTTTTTTTCATTTGCAAACACATCTATTATGTCGTCAAAATTTAATGTTTTGGCAACATCTTTTTCAGTTGATATTATAGACATGTTTGTTAATCGCTCCTGTCCAATAGAAGAACGAGGGTACGATTTTACAATTTTTAGTTTGCTGAACGAACGTTCGCAGGAAGCTGTTACAGGCTTTGCTATGAACATCCTGAATGCTATGTCTAAATTTGGATCCGTGTTTTGGAATGAGAGTTCGAAAATTTTTTGCAAGATTTGAATAGCTTCCATGGCTTGATATTTGAAACTCAATTTCACATTCAAATTCTGGAGCATCTGAGTCGCTATTATATTTCAATGCTAGGTCTGTTGCACATCGGTACATCTAGCGGCATGATTTTTAAAGCGTGTCCATTTAAAAAATTGAAGTCGTTTGCGACCTCTTGCAAAGCAGTAAATCTATACCATTGAGCTGTATCAGTATTAAATCTAAAACTTCACACATAACTTTTTTTAGTAATGCACTTTCATTCATGGCGAAAGAATCATCAGTAGCTTTCTCACCAGGCATATGTTATATTTTTCACCGTATCTTTTCTGGAATGTAAGTTTTAATATTAGTTGTTTCAGCTAAGTTTTTTGCTGAATTGTGAAGCGAATGGAAAAGAACATTTCGGTACTTTTGAAATTCATTTTTTAGAGCATTTATCATTTTAACAGCATTTTCGACTGTGGTTTTTCTTTCTTGTAAAAGTGAATTTACTTTATTTATTTTTCCTAATATTGTATGCCAAAATATTAATAGTGCAACAAATTTAAATTTTGTTAATAATTTTAGCAACATTCGAGCATTTCTTACAGTCTACTGTAACTTGTCTTTGTCCATAACACATTTCTTTAACCTTTTCCTTACGGGGTGGGATAGCATGTATCCCGAGAATACGGGCCCAAGAATGAATATATATATATATATATATATATATATATATATATATATATATATATATATATATATATATATATATATATATATGTATATATATATATATATATATATATATGTATATATATACATATATATATATACATATATGTATATATATATATATATATATACATATATATATATACATATATATATACATATATATATATATATATATATATATATATACATACATATATATATATATATATATATATATATATATATATATATATATATATGTATGTATGTATAACCCCCTTAATGGCCGTTTGTAGAAAGGGGGTATGAAATTTCCCATTGTAAAGAGAGAATCGGAAAAATGGACCCCGTAAGCTAAAGGTTAAGAATTTCGATTATTACAGGTAATTGATTTCGTAAAGCTTTAACCGTGCTAGCTTTCGCGGACCACTGCGTGTCACTTAAACCTTAGCATCGGCATTACACATTCACGAGAGAGTAGAGTAGGGGGAAAGAGGGGATAAATGGTTGTGTAAACGTGCCCTCGCAGATAACCCCACTATTTTCCTCGCAATTGTGGTGCTCGTTTCGGGAGCTGTCTTTTGAGCCCGAGTCAAAGGGACGAGGCCGCCGTCCCCCCACGTTGCGGGGGCGTTGAAAGGGGGAATGGGGACCAGATCGCAAAGGGATAAATGGCGACTGGGAGGGAGGTGAAGGGTCAAAGTGGTGAATGTCGGGAAGTTGCACAAATGACAACAAGAGGCGGGAAAGTGAGAACGGTCAGTCGGGACGATTAGTCACGTTCCTGTCACTCTCCTGGAGCGTGACTAATGTCTCGCGAGGGGTCTGATTCGCGATTGTGTAACGCCACCTTTAAGACGAACAGATAATATTTCCTTTAAAAGATCCCATCTACTAGTATTATAACTTACAAAAAAATTAAACAACTGTTGAATTGCTTCAAAACATGATTTCATTTGAACAGATGTCTGTGCATCATGAACGCCTATTAAATTAAGGCTGTGAGCCGTTCATGGAACAAACCTCGCCATATTGTTTGAACGTAATATCCTGGCTTGTACCCCCTTGTGTTTACCCGCCATATTCGCTCCGTTATCATATGATTGTCCTCTTATATTTCTAATATTTAATCCGTCTAATGTTAACTTGTTTTCGATGACGATCGCAAGAGCTTCGCCAGTTTTTTCATGTGTCACAACAAAGTCTATGAAGGTTTCTTCAATGCTACATTTATTCGTGTTGCGGAATCAATGTTAACATAGCGCAAAATTTGCATCATCTGTTCATGGTGAGAAGTGTCAGGTGTTCTTTCAAATAAATAGAAAAATATTTTGTTTTTTGAATAGTTGAAATAATATGCTGTCTAATTTTAGAAGCAACTATGTTAATTATGTCATTTTGCATTATAGGAGAGAAATAATTAACTTGATTTTCCTTACGACTTTCAATATGTTGCGCAATAATAGGATATTAATGACTAATTAATTCTATCGTGTTCAGAAATTTTCCACATAGGGGATGACCAATTTTTTCACAAGTTCATCTCAAAGCGTCATTATTTTTTACGCAGTGCAGAATGACATCCAAAATAACTTTTAAAATATGCCTCCACTTTTCTTTTTCTTTTAAACTTTCTTCTTGTAATTGATCCCCTATAAAGCCACCTTTCTAACTTTAAGAGTAGAATGGTCAAGTAAAATAAACACTAAGTGCAACTCACAACTGGGTCGGTATCCTTTGTTTCGCACCCCAAACCCAGTTGCGCCCATGGCGGGCGCCTCTCTGGCCACACACTCGTTACGGCACTGGTAACACATTCTTAGGGCCTGTTCACACAGGAGTCCGTTGCGTTGCGTAAAGGAAAATATGACGTTGAGACGAAAATAAAGCAATCATAGGCCTCCAAACGATTAGCAATGAAATTTTTAACGCCTATGATTGGTTTATTTTCGTCTCAACGTCATCTTTCCCTTAACGCTACGCAACGGACTCCTATGCGAACAGGCCCTTAATTTTTTACGGTGCCCTGAATATATCAGTATTAAAAATGGAGAATTAAACGTTTTTATGTTTTTATTCAAAATACATTTAATGCAAAGAATCATAGTTTATAAAATCAGTTCGCTCACCTGATGCAGGCTCTGGATGTATCGTATGCCCATCGTCTCTCATCCATGACATTACGGTTACGTATTCCTTGACGAAGCTCGGTATATGGCATTTTAAAACAGCAGTATTGCCTTTAGTAACAAACACGTCATACACTTGCGTTTCATAGTATTGGATCACAGCTGCAAAAGATCAGATATTGTAAATTAGAAAGGAGAAATAGATTATTCATACAGAGATAACAGTGATATATTCATGACCTTTCTGAAATCGACTTTATACAAAATATCGACAGAAACACTCGTAGTGTCATCAGCTAATGTAAAAATGGTCCTCCTCAGTACATATTGTAAGGACTTGCCTTAAATAAAATACTGCCAGCCTTTTTTGTATTTAATGCTTTAATTGAATACAGGCTAATTACAATATATATATATATATATATATATATATATATATATATATATATATATATATATATATATATATATATATATATAACTAAAATATTTAAAGCATGTGTTGGAAATTGTTGTTTAAATACATCAATTTCCGTTTTTGTTTCAAAAATTTCCTTTTTGCTTCAGAAATTCACTATCCTTTTTTAACTTATCTTGGTGTATCATTATTGTTTTAATTATATCTTATATATATATATATATATATATATATATATATATATATATATATATATATATATATATATATATATATATATATATATATATATATATATATATATATATATATATATATAACTAAAAAATTTAAAGCATGTGTTGGAAATTGTTGTTTAAATACATCAATTTCCGTTTTTGTTTCAAAAATTTCCTTTTTGCTTCAGAAATTCACTATCCTTTTTTAACTTATCTTGGTGTATCATTATTGTTTTAATTATATCTTATATATATATATATATATATATATATATATATATATATATATATATATATATATATATATATATATATATATATATATATATATATATATATATATATATATATATATATATATAATGAAAGCTGTCGCGGGGCGATGCTACAGGCCGGAAAATCATAGCCTGTCGGATCCGGGGTGAAGTCGAAGTTGTAAGGTATACATAAGATTCGATTCACAAAAATCGAACTTTTGAGTGAATGAATTAAAGAAGCTGCTTGAGATATGCTAATTTCGGCATACGCGCTTGGTATAAATACCAAGCAGCTTGATTAATACACAGGTTGAAGGTTGTTGTTAAGGTTGATAGATAAGCAAGTTAGGGGAGCTACGAATAAGCAGTTCCAGGTGTTAACCGGCGCTTGTGCTTAGCGGGCCCAAAGTTTACGTGGCAGTACTGCTAGTTTGACTCTCTGCTGGTTTGTGAGTATTTGCAATGTGTATTTTTATTGAATGATAATATATATTCTGTACAAGTAGTACGTATGCTTATTGCTGTAAAAGCAAATTCTATATGTGCAACGAATTCAATAAACATTGTTTCATGTATAAACTGTGTTTGTATCAAATTCAAATTGAGTGCCCCTTAGTATACTCTATAAAGTGGCTGGAAGTGGCTGGGATGGGATGAGGAAGAACAAAATTGAATCCATACCAGAAGAAAGTGGCAGCTGGTCAAAAATATTTTTTTATTTCGGACGCAGTTTCGTGACTGGCTGTACAATTGAGGATTTCACATTTGGACGGACATCGCGGCTAGCGGGGAAAAAGGCCCCGACAGCACCGACACTGCGAGATATGGACGGAGAGCTAAAACTCACGTCATGTTGGGTTTCTAGTACGAACACAAAAGCTCACAACATACGGTCGGATCTCGAAAGGTAGAGGCGAGCAAAACTTTCAATTGGCTGAAAGGTGACAGCTGACCCCAATCACGCCATATCAGTTGATGATCACGTCAGACGTCGAATGTCATGGAATATTCTTCGTTATATAACCTGTAGGGGCGTGGCTTATTTAAGGGGAAACTAATAGATTACTTCGGTTATACATAGATCAAATTCAGAAATAAGGGACGGTGTTTTATTGCGGTAAAATAAAGTTAATGAAAGGAAACGTTATTGTTTCATATATATATATATATATATATATATATATATATATATATATATATATATATATATATATATATATAAAGATTAAATTCCACGGCATCGACGAGGAAGGTCAGACTTGAATTGTCGCAGCTCTCATTCAAGTCTATCTAGGCCCGGCAGTATCTCCTTGTCTCCGGCTCAAGCGTCACTCTGAATAACTTAATCTCTAAATCACTGACTATTTTAAACTCGCGTCCGGCGACTCTATATACCTTCGCTGAATGTTCTCTAAAGGTCTGGGAAAGGCGACTTTCTTTATTCAGTTGTTTTTCACAGACGACTAGGTGCCTCCGGTCGGCAACTTCGCTTTTGTAGCTGACGAACTGCTCCGCGAGCTGTAGGTAGCACTTCCGGTCGCCAAGAATGTCTGTCTCCAGCCGTCAAAATTACTTATGTGCACATACCGCGCGTTGGTTTGTCTTCGCGGAATTTCCATGCACAAAATATTCGCTATTGTACGGGAGTCGTTACAAGATTTAGTAGCTGTTGATAAAAGATGTTTATTTTTACATGGGCTATGATACGCCATATCAACTTAATTTATGTTCAAGTGCCTTTTAGAAAATCTTTTGTTTCTTGCAGTTGTCTTATCTTAATAATTCGAAGAATCATTTTTAATTCTTATAATAATAAAGTAAAAAAAAATAGCAGAATTATCTGTAACTTAAATCAAATTATAATACTACTTTAAAGTAGCTATCTGAAAACATTCTCCTTGATGAGTTAGATACTGTCAGTATCTAACAGTAAAAAACTGTCAGTAAAAAATTGTACAAATACTTTTTTTGAGGGGAAAAGCTCACATTTTGACTGTGCCCTGCCAATATCTTTACAATAATTGCAAAAGAAGGTTTCTCAGATCTTTCGATCAACTTTCAGGATTGTTTCATGCAATAGTATTAAATGCATTTGCCTGCTGCATTTCAAATCTTGAATTTTGTCTTTTACATGATATCAAGGTAAATTCCGGTGTCCGTGATTTCGGACTCAGATATGGACTCCATGTTATGGAGAAGTCAAGTGAAGTATTATTTTGATGATTGGTGGAACATGGTATTCTAAGCGATATTTAAAGCTAATATACACTTGTATAGCAGAAATTATCCTTAATATCATCATTATTATTATTATTTTGAAAGAGAAAGCGTATTGGTTTTAGCAAATGATACTTGTAAAGTTATTAAAAGATGTGTTTTCTTTGTATTTTCTGTCCTGAAAAATTTGAAATAAAAAAAAATCAGGCAGTTTCTTCTGATAAAACTACCACGGGTTATTAACGTAGGATTACTTATCGTTGCTTACTATTTTTAAGATGCATTTTGGTACTTTTCTGTGTAACTGTTGACTGCTACTGGGTTTGGCGCGCTGCCAAAATTATAACTCGCGACGCCGGACATTTTTTTTCTCTCCGAAGGACCGTTATTGAGGAACATAATCCTACGTCAAAATGTGGAAAAAACTAAAGGATCGGAAAAGACATTTCCATAATTAACAAGAAATGTCAAGATGGTTAGTTACTAAACAATTATTCTAAAGAACTTCAAGATTTAGACCCCCCAATCACAGAAATATAAATTAATTATATATACATACATACATATATTATATATATATATATATATATATATATATATATATATATATATATATATATATATATATATATATATATATATATATATATATATATATATATATATATATATATATATATTCCCAATTGACATAAATGGGGTTAAGATTAGTTTTATACTAAATGTACTTTTAATAACTGCATTTCGATCAACCACAAGTAGAAAACAAAAAATCTCGGATGAACTTAAAAATATATATATTTTCTGGACTTGCGAGAAAGTTAAAATAAAGAGCAACTTCCGTATCATTTTATGACTTAGAATAGAAAAGAAAAATTGTTTTGATAACAAGGTGATCAACAACATATGTATGAAAATAAATCACGGTTCGGATATAGAAAATCTGAAATCCTTATAAATTTTACATTGAATTCACAAATCTTCCATAAATATTTATGATATTTCACCGATGCGCAGACTTAAAAACCATTGCTTATTTTTGATATTCTAGGAGAATATAAAATATTACTCGGATTGGACTATAATCTCTATTTTCTTGGCGTCTCATTCCATAGTGTTCCATAAATATTTTTCTTAATTCTTTATCATCGTAAATAATGAGAAATGTCTGAACAATCTTCACCACCTTCAATCTCTGCAGCTACATTTTTCGAAATTAAACTATATCTATACTATATCTAAATATATATTTATAGATACGAGATTCATACCCTTTAGATGAATTCTGTCTTGCGAGAAATGATACTATTTGATACATTTGAATTGAATGCCTTAATATGATGGTTGCATGATGGGTATTTTTTGTATTAGCATTCAAGAATGTTGGATGTTTTTTAAAACGACAAATAAAGACTTTTCAATTTTTAGTCTTAATATTTTCTCTTATTGTTGAAAACTACTAACAGAGTAACGGCAATGTGGTGCCAAAGGCTTTAATTTTCACTGCTTAGGATTATCACATACTATCAATACTCTATAGTTTATATGAAGAAATATTATACGTATATTGGTACTATTAACCATCACGTGGAGTTATTTCCACCAAAAATTTCACTATTTGAACATAACTAAATAAAGCTACGCTAGGAAACTTTAGATTGACGCTACCTTTGCTCTGGATATGTATAGTTTTCCTTTTATCTCCACCTCTATGGCACTCTTTATGCCAGGGGTGGACACTAAGTCGATCGCGATCGACCGGTGTGTCATCAAGAGATTTTGGGGTGACCACCTTTACTAAGACCTAAGACGCGTATACTAAAAGAAACATATTTATGGAACACTGACGCCATTTGCTTCAAATGAGGTTTTAAAAGAGTAAGTTTTTTTTCTTCTAGTTATGTAGGTAAATACATACTCCGTATTTATTATTTAGTTATAATAAATATTGTAGACCTTTTTTTTAGCTCACCACACCTACGTCACTGGGTGGACCCCAACACCTTGAAAAAATTAGAAGTAACCCGTACCCTGGAAAAGTCTGGCCACCCCTGCTTTATGCATTTTAATCGTCTTGCTGTAAATTTTGCACCACAATTCGTGATAGCCGATAGTCCTTTCCTAAGTGGGCTTATAGACTGCCCTTTGCTAATCACTAGTAAAAATTTACAGAAATTCCTGATTAGGAATTTGTTTCACTCCAACGTGCGCCATCTGTTATGCCCAGCTGGAGATAACAAGGGCGAAAACCAGAAGATCGAAAGCTACCAGTAAGCTGAATATGTATATTTTGGCGAAAACCAGAAGATCGAAAGCTACCAGTAAGCTGAATATGTATATTTTGGTGAAAACCAGAAGATCGAAAGTTACCGGTAAGATGAATATGTATATTTTGGCGAAAACCAGAAGATCGAAAGCTACCAGTAAGCTGAATATGTATATTTTTGCTAATGCTACTCTAGTTTAAAAAGTTCAAATTCCACGTGCACTGGAAACGGAAGGGATCTCTCCAAGTAACAGACACCGTAGGCCCAAAGCAAACTTCCGTTACATCATTGAGTAATGGTTACCGTTGGTAGTATTTCCAGTAACAAGTGTAGACCAACCGAAATTTTTTTTTGCTAGTTTCAACAATTTTAGAATGTTGTTTCTCAAATGCAAATGAGGATTGAAGCGCTAACTAACAGCCAACCGTTGTGTGGGCTACAAGGGCAATCTCTGCTTCAAAATAACCATAACCGCCAAATACAGAAGTTGGCCAACTATGCTAAAAACGGTTGCTCGACAATTTCCCAATGGTCTTGTGCTACTTGGGTCATAAATGTCGGATTCCACTGACAGATTGTAGAAGAAAATAAATTACAGTTAGATTTTATGTGACTCGGATCGAAACTTTTTGACTTCGGTCTAGTAATTTTTAAACTTCAAATCAATTTCAATCGATATTTGAAATGTTTTTCTTTATTTATATATTTAAGTTGTTAAGCCGATTCTTTCAGTAGTCCGTGAGAGAAAACTACAGCATCAGTTTACTTCATTTTGGTCTTAAACGAAAGATTTCAATAAATAGATATGTCAAATTTAGTTTTTGTAACCGCAGTTTCTAGTAATTGGCGATAATTTGCAAATAAAAATTGCTTTCTGCGCATCCTGAGTGACAGTTCTAAATATGGCTTTAGATACCCACTAGGCAAGAGGCCGTATAAACACATTAATTTGTTTATGCGCATGCTCAGTGACCTGTTTAAATCTGTCTTTACATACTTACTAAGCACGCGGCCGCAAAAACATTTTAATTTGTTTAGTCCGGGGAATCTCTCTAGGTCTTTCTATCTCTGCCATTTTTGTTTTTAATTATGTTTGTGAGATATGGAATTAAACCTGTACATTGAAGAAGAATGAGAAGAATTGTTGAAAAGAGAACATTGAAGAGAGTACATTGAAAATAGAAACAAATCCTGCTTCAGTTTAATAAACTACAACAACATTTCGTTTTACCAAACAGTTAATAATAACCACACAATAAATAGAGGAAATATCCAAAGTTATCCCACAAAATTTTAAGAACTTGTTTCCTGTGTTTATTTAATGGACTGAGTAGTTAAATCAATGCTGCGGTGAAAATCGACCAAATGATTCTTATGAGCTAAAGTCATATACACTTAAAGCACACAATAATCAATACATCTCTGCAGGTTAACCAAAGTTAATTATGTAATTTATTAAGAATGAAGCCAATACTTTTACAAAATCTTGGGATATTCATGAGCTTGCTTTTACCAGGGAGCTGTAAAGATTTCATCTGGGTCTATCTATTTCGGGAAATACGATATTGAGGATTTTAATTTTATTGAAAGCGGCAATGAGAACTTCTTGTAAAGTATTTGTTTGAGACGCTAATTGGTACAATAGGTGGATTTTGACAAAAGGAGAGTTCGGAAAATTTTGTTTAACTTTCTAACAGTGCATTTAAAATGTAAAGTTATTATAGCTAATCGGGTACATTGCTGAGTACAAGTTAATTAAGCTTAGTAACAAAAAAAAAATCTCTAATAGGAAATGTTAAGGAAAGAAAAATTGCTTTTTAACATTTGTAAGGTTTACATAGGATTCGATTCACAATAATCGAACTTTTAAGTGAATAAATCTAAAGAAGCCGCTTAAGATATGCTAATTGTGGCATACGCGGTTGTTATAAATACGAAGCAGCTAGATTAAAGGAGGGTCGACAAAGTGTTGTGGAAGTGAGACGGAGTGAAAGGAGGAGTAGAGCTGACGAAACGAAGTATTGAGCTGGAGCTAGGCTTAGAGCCTGGTTTAATAATAGTTGAGTATTGCGAGCAGCCGCTCGAGGCATAGCTGGGTTGCTTCAAACCTACGCGAGCTCTTGTAGGCCCAAAGTTAAATAAGCAGCATTGCTGGTCGACTTTCCGAAGTATTTGTGAGTACCTTAAGTTGTATTGTCAGTGCATGAATTGTTATACCAGAAAATATATTGAATTGCCTTTCCCTTGCATAAATATTATATATCTCGTACTAGTAGTGCGATTGCTTTATGTTAAAAAGCAAAATTTACAATTGCAAATATTTAAATAAACACTGTTGTTATGTAAGAACAGTGTTTGAATGAAATTATTTAGAGTGCCACTTCAAGTTATACATACCCAAAGTTAGGGTAAAAGTGCTATTCTCTATACATGTTTTTTTATTCATTTCCACAATTCTTGTTTAGTTATTTGAAGACACAACGATATATCACGGGCTACTTGCATGATACATGCATATTTTAGTCTCTAAGTCCTGTACTAATTGAAATTAGTAATAACATAAATATCTATTACAAGAGTGGGGGAAAACAAATTAATTATTTAAAAGCTCTTGTTTCTTGATTTTCCCACTTAGTTGAATTTTTATAAAAAGATATGTTGAATAAAAAATACTTCCACTCTTAAAAAATTATGACGTGCAAATTTTAAAGCCATGTTTCAAGTCTCGCATATCTATCTGCCAAAACAAAAACTGTATTTGAATACACACATATACACCTGTGTTTAAATTCAAGTGTCTAATTGAAAATTCAAATGAAATTAATTTCACATTTGTCGGTAAAATTTGTAAAACAATGCTAGTTTTTATGATACCGTAGTATTTCCCTCTTAGTCATATTGTGATGAAGAAAGATCCTTTTTCATACTAAATATAGTTTTTTATCCTCAAGTCGATCTATCGCAAAAGCAATCGCAAAATAATTTTTTCTAAAAATTATATATATATATATATATATATATATATATATAATATATATATATATATATATATATATATATATATATATATATATATATATATATATATGTATATATATATATGTATAGTATGTATATATATGTATGTATATGTATGTATATATATATATATATATATATATATATATAATATATATATATATATATATATATATATATATATATATATATATATATATATATATATATATATATATATATATATATATATATATATATATATATATATATATATATATATATATATATCATGCCATCAGAATCAATTTAAACAAGCTCTACATTTTTATGTTGCTCAAAGAGATTAGATTAGAAACTTCATATTATGATGTTCCAATTCACAAAATACTTATTAAAAGTTTTAATCTGCCGGGTGAGATTTTTGAAACGAATCCATATACTACGCGAAACGTTTAAAAATAGTGACACGGTGTTTCGACTAACAATTTTTATAAACATTTATGTGATTCAAAAATTTTGTTTACTCAATTTCAGAACCAACAATAGGTCTTGTGAGTAAGGTGGTTTAAGGTAGTAAAAATTCCCATATTTTGGTTATAAATATGTAGACACTGACTTATTTATATAAATCAAGTCAGGAGGTGAATTAACTGCTGATCAGACGTTCATCTAATTGTTAAACAGTAAAATGTTAAATATATATAATACAATGCTTATAAAAATTTTATGGGCATCAATACATGCATCTCTGAAACAACTTATAATGTCTGAAATTCTAGAAATTTTTTCCGGCACTTCTAGTTCCGTCCAAGGAATTATACAGATACTTGTTTTGTTGTTTTCATTTTCAATGTAATATTTCCAATTTTATAATTTTTGTTTTGTTCGTTGAGAACAATATGCAGATTGAAAATACTTGGTTGACTTATGATCACCTACACCACAAGAAGCAGTTAACTTCTTTCAAATTATTTCCTTCCGTAAGACTACACTATTCATAACTTAATATACGGGGTGTTTCAGAAAAATTTGACATCATCTGAGATGTAAATAATCCCAGCAACAACATTGGATAATTTAATAAAGGCTGATATCTATAGAGGCTGATTGTTCGGTAATTACAAAACATATTAACCAAAATAGGAATGAGAAATACAAACGCATGGGGATTTCATGAACAGTTTTACAAATGTTCAATATGTGTTCCACCTGGGACACGCCAAATCAGTATTCCATTTCCTGACAAACGTGCAGCACCATGCCACTGGTAACAGTCACCAAAGCGACGCTGATTCCTTTCATGAGTTCCAACTACATTCCATGGAAGCGGGGATTTTATATCCCCGCATCCAGATCGGTCCCCGCAAGCCAGATCTCTAACATACCCACAGAGGAAAAATTCACTAGGTGTCAGGTTTGGTGAACGTGGCGGATATTTACAAAAAAAAAGTAAATAAATAAAAATAATGTTAAGTAAAATGAAATAAAAATCTGATGTGTTTCCACACATGGTATTAAAATATTAGGTTGTTTGAACGAACATTGACAAAGTTATTATATAGTGAAATGATGTCAAATTTTCTCAGACACAATGTAAATTTAAAACTAAACTCATGGCACAACATTCCGCTGTGGACCAAGGCCGGCAGTGGCCATCTCGGCTTTCTTGACCCTTGGGCTTGGGGGGGGGGGGCATACAGAATTTGTCTCTGTCAGGTGGTCAACCTGATGTGGGAGCACCAGAGTTTAGTTCACAAGCATGCTTAGTCCTCATTATATCGACCGTCTCAAGGGATGAAAGGCTGAGTCAACCTTGCGCAGTCGCAGGATCGAACACTGGGGTGTAGAACTTGTATATTTAACCCTTCAGCGGGCGCGCGTTGCACAAAGTGCAACGTCTCTTTCAACCTTGATTACTCCTTTTGTAATAAACTTTTTTTTTTCAAATTGAAAATAATAATTCTGCGTTTTATGAAAAGATATAAAATGTTGATAATATTGAGATACATTTATAATTAAAGGCCAAAGAATGCAGATAGAATCGCCTTATTTCAAAACTGTGCGGTTTGTTGGATCTAAGGACAACGTGCGAATGGATTCCTATTATGTCCAAAAGCATAAAAAAATGATTATGTCCATCTTCGTGATATGCGGGATACCGTGCAATAGCTGCACGTGATCGACTACATCAACTCCTGCTTTTGTCGTATTGTAATCCAGTATAATCGCTGGTTTACCGCGGTTAAATCACGATTAACAGTGAATGGAGAGGAATACAAGGATCAGAAAATCAGACCCGCATTAGAAAGGGTGTAGCTATAAACAGAAAGTACTTAGAACATTCAAACCTTAATTGCAAAAACAAACCATTCAAAATTAAGAAAATGTTGCACTTTATACACGGGCGCGCACTCTGAAGGGTTAACGAAGCTTGAAATGAATGGATAAATGACTCTACTTCTGTGCAATTATTGGACACTTGTGTATTAAATGCATGTTTGTTCTGAAAAAAAATTGAGCAATGGAAAAATTTGGAATACCTAAGTAAATAAAAATTTTAAAAAGCACTTCGAAATACAATTTCAAAATTTATATTCAGAAAAGTATTTCTTAATTCGGGTGCGTATTATTTAAAAAGAAAAAGCTGTTAGTATAATTTCTTCCAAAACTAATAAGAAGTCCGTCCTGAATTCTGTATATTAAATTCCACAATCGAGTTTTATAGCTCTTCTAGCAAATAGTCAGGATATTTCTACGAACATTTTGGTTTTTTATTCCGCGAAAGAGAAATAATCTTCTTGGTGTTTTATTGCAGAATTTTAATCAGAAAAATCCTGCTTGTTTACCCGCATTCCAACCTGAGTCAATGATCTAAAACTTCGGTTTTTCGCGGGTTTACTCATTTAATCATTTATGAATTTCGCAGAATTCCAAACTCCAATTTCAAGGGTCACAGTGTCAGGAAATATTTTCTTTAATAAAATAGAGGTATATAAAGATTGTGGAAAATATAAAATGTTACTCGCAATCCTTGATTGGTATGTGAATGTGACCTTAGTATATATATATATATATATATATATATATATATATATATATATATATATATATATATATATATATATATATATATATATATATATATATATATATATATATATGCATATATATATATATATATATATATATATATATATATATATATGCATATATATATATATATATATATATGCATATATATATATGCATATATATATATATATATATATATATATATATATATATATATATGCATATATATATGCATATATATATATATATATATATATATATATATATATGCATATATGCATATATATATATATATATATATATATATATATATATATATATATATATATATGTGTGTGTGTGTTTGTTTGTGTCTATATTGGTAATGTGTCGCAATATCGAAGATTCTTTGAGTTTCTAGTATAGGTACAGCATATCTCGCAAATAATGTTATTTTATTTACTTGGAAAGTAATTTCTTATGAAATTCAAAATATATTAAAAAAATTGATAATCATTACATAAAACTATTCACTGGGAGAAATCTAAAGCTTTCATAGTACTTAGCAAAAATCTATCAGAATGGTAATAAGCAATGAATTTTACTTAACAAATATTTTCTATTTATTGAATAGAATATCAGCGACTTCTTTTTGTTTTTTAATGGCGTGGGGGTAGTTATGCATACAAATTTTGCTAATACTTCTTAGTTTAAATACCATACGAATTACATGTTTTATTATTTTCCCTGAATGTTATTCCACTTTGATATTCAAACTGAAATTTGTTTTAATTCTGGAAAACTAGGAAAAAATTCATGTGTTTTTATTATTTTACACATCTCAGTTATTAAACATGTTATTCCATAACATATTTAAAAAAATAGTGGCTGAAAATCGTCCAACTTTAAGCATTTTTTTTTTAAACATGAAATGAAAATTAAAGACATATATTATTTCGAGCGATATTAAAATTTTTGTAGTTAATATCAATATAGTAAAAAGTTAATCATGAACTCCAAGTTTGAATATTCTTTCAAAATGAAAATAAAAAAAATAATTTAACATAGTACATTACCGTTTATACGTCCCTCCAAAATAAAATTTTCAATTACACGTATTTCATGAAAGACACATTATTGAAATATTACGCCATTTTAAAATGAAAATAAATGTGAATACATTTTTGCAATAAAAATTTTATGAAACGGTGGTGAAATATAGATAGATTTTATTGTTTCAATTATTCTAACGAATACACCAAACATTTCGTGACATTATATTAACATAAAATGAATTCGAAGTTTTAGGAATATGAAGACTGGAAGGAAAAATAAAGACTTAATCATAAAATTTTACTTGGAAATATCCGAATTCAGTTTAATGAATATATTTATCAAGTATATCTGTTGCGTATCGGTTGAAGCATGAAAGTTTCGCAAATGAACGCACGAAAGTTTTATTTGTATGTATTGTGAGGTTTTTAATATTACTTCCTTATTTAATATCCTTTCTTATTTAGGTACAAAACAGATTTTTTTTTTTATGATTACTTCGTAACATTTCGATATTATGCAGATAACATTTCTCAATCCGCTATAATACAGCTTTGGTTTAAAGAGGAAATTGAAATTATTATAGATAAAGGGAACATTAAAGACTCACTGTCAAAAGATGAACCTAGTAAAAATAAAACCAGCTGTCTCAAGCGGAAATGTGGTAATTGAACGGTATGGAATAGATATATGGTATCCATATAGAATGGAAACTTATGCAGGAAATCAGTCAAATCAAATAGCTCCTCTTGGTACTAGGGTTGTAAATATTCTTCTGACAGTTGCTACAAACCTCTTCAAAGTAGACATATTCTTTGATAACTTATTTTACTACTAATGATTTGATGAAGGATCTTGCAAGTAGAAATATAGAAGCTATTGGAACTATCCGAGAACATCGAATTCAAAAATGTCCATTGATGCTCTAAGAGAAGGTGAAAAAACTAGAAAGAAGTTCATTTGATTACGAGAGGGATGAATCGGTATTTTTATGCCGCTGGAATGACAATTCTGTAGTGACAGTTTCTTCAAATTATTGCACTCATCTCTCAATACAGTCGATTAAAAGATATTCACGTAAAAGAAGAAAGTTGACATACAACAACCAAATTTAATGCATAAATATAAAACTGGAATGGGTGGAGTTGACCTGCTAGATAGAATGTTAGGCAGCTACCGTCCCACGCTTCGCAATAAGAAATGGTGGTGGCATTTATTTGTTGCACTCATCTATCAATACAGACGATTAAAAGATATTCACGTAAAGATAAGAGGAAAGTTGACATACAACAACCAAATTTAATGCATAAATATAAAACTGGAATGGGTGGAGTTGACCTGCTAGATAGAATGTTAGGTAGCTACCGTCCCACGCTTCGCAATAAGAAATGGTGGTGGGATTTATTTGTTGCACTCATCTCTCAATACAGTCGATTAAAAGATATTCACGTAAAGATAAGAAGAAAGATGACATACAACAACCAAATTTAATGCATAAATATAAAACTGGAATGGGTGGAGTTGACCTGCTAGATAAAATGTTAGGCAGCTACCGTCCCACACTTCGAAATAAGAAATGGTGGTGGGATTTATTTGTTAATGCATTAAATATGGCTGTTGTCTCTGGTTGGCTTTTACATTCAGTGACTCAAAAAAAAAAAAAAGCTAACTCATCTGGAGTTTCGCCGAGAGGTTACAATCGCTCTTCTAAGAATTACACAAAGAAAGCATGGGTCTCAACCAGGACCCAAAGTTCACTGCTCTATATCACAGAGAAAGAGCGATGGCCATTTCCTTGTAGAAACAACACAAGGTAGATGTGCACGGGGCGTAGTAAATGCAAGATTAGCTTGCAATGAGTGTAAGAAAAAAATTGCATCTAACGTGCTTACCACTGTACCAAGGAATATAGGCATAAACATAAATTTTTGATATTTCGTTTAAGAAAAAGAAATTGTTTCATTGAAATAAAAAAAAAATTCAACTTAATTCTTATCTGCACTTAAATTTTAATATAAATCTTTCATTCATTCTTACTACTTTGCTTATTATTTAATCTACTCATCACTATATTCCATTTTTGAATCCACTGTAAAAGTACAGTCAAAAGTGGCCAGTGTTCCCTATTGGGAACACCATAAAAATTATATATAAAAATCTTTTCCCACATTTAAATGACTAATATCCCTTAACGAAAGCATTAGAAAGCAAAGCATGCAAACAATTAATTTAAAATATACATGCATCTGAATTCGGCCTGTAAAAAGTTTTGAAAGAATTATTTTGTTGGGAAGCATTTTTTAAACTCATTAGTGATTATATGTGTAATCAGAGATACATTTTTCCACACAGGAATTTAGGTATTGGGTTTGGAGAAATAATAACTGAAATTTGAAAAAAAAAATAAGAAGCGAAAGTTAAAAATTAGGTATCCATTTTTAAATTCAGGAATTTGCTTAAAATAATACCTTTTGTAGTTACACTCATTCCAGCAATGAAAATAATTAGATTTCCCCTAGGGATAGAAGTAATAATAATATATATCTGGAAGAGAATTTGCTTGATATGACCCCTTTAGGATTTGTCACTTTTGCAATGACCGGCATAATCAGTAAATACACGGAATCTGTGGGTAGAGAGGGTAAGTTTTCTTCTTCTTAAGCCATGACTGATCAGTATAAATGGAGTTCTAATATGTATTACGCATTTGAGAATTACTATACTATTTTATTTTTAATTCAATTATAAATAAGTTGATTAATAAATCAGAGAAAACTTTACGATGTAGTAATAAATGAAAAACTTCATTAAATTTATATATATAAATATATATATATATATATATATATATATATATATATATATATATATATATATATATATAAATGGAACAATGTATTAAATTCTTTGGAATTAAAATGATTAATTACTAATTAAATAAAGTGTCTTTATTGTAAAACCATTTTATATAGTTTAGGAAGAAATTCCCTGCATTTCATGGAATAAAAAACCTCACCACTTTTAATGTTGTGGTGTTGATTCTATAATACGGTACTCTTTTTCAGTTTATTAATGTCTGTTCAAAATAAAATAGTATGAAAATATAAGATGATTTAATGTGTAATAGAAAACTTATGACTGTTACTACAAATAGTTTGAAGAAACGCTGAAATTTAAAGGATTTAAGTGGTTTCTCTTTAGCACACCATTAATTTTTTCTTAAGTAGACTACACTTAAATATAGCCATTTACAAAAAAAAAAGTTTTGTGCAACCACGATAAGGACCTTATGAATATTCGGAAGAAGCATTTATCTTTTAAAGATTTCTATTTAATAGGTGACACTAAATATCCACACTGTAGGTAAGTGGTATTAATAAGAGGTCTGGTTCTGTTGCAGAGATTTATTCTATTGCAGAGATTTGGTTCTGTTGCAGAGATAATTTTTTCCTGTATATTACAATGTTTAAGGCGACAATGGAACTTCAGATTGACAAAATTATGTGCCCCAAACGATTTTTTTTTTCGTTCAGAAAATGATTCTGCAACACATCAGCTTTAAGTAAAAAAAGTATGTTGATCCGATCATTATTGGCCGAGTTATAATTATTTTTTAAAAACGTGTAAAATGGAAATGTTAGTCAAATTAAAACTTTAATGCTATTTTCTCAAAACAAGTTTTCACGTCATTTCGGTAAATTCAAAATCTTCCATGCGTCATAATTTTTCTTGAATTTTTATAAAATTTCATAAAATGATTATTTATATATGTTAGAATAAAACTTACTAATAAATTCATTATACAATTTTAAAACAACTGAAAATTTTTGCAATAATTTTTTTTTATATAACATTTTGCATAAAATGACCTATTTTTATCGATTCCTTTTCTAGTTTTTATAAATATGACTGTAAAGCATATATTGCTAGTAACTTTTATTATAGCTATATAAAGCTAGGTTAAGAGAGAAAATTAGATATCTGAGACAAAAATTTATGCGCATGGAGCATTTTTAAATAGAGTAATTAACAAACTGATTTTAATTAAAATCTTAATTAATTACATTCGGATTTCTTTTTATTTAGTAGTTTCATCTCTAAGCAACACTGTATAAGTATAAAAAATTTCATATCAATTGGTTGATAAATAAAAAAAAAAGTTTTTCATGGTCCATTGTCGCCTTAACAGCCAGTATATTAAAACATTTCTTATTTTTAAAACTTGAATGGTATCATTCATTATTGCATCCAAAATACCGTCAACCCATTGGGTACTAACTTACCTTCAATAATAACCTTAGAAAAAGGATAAGAACTATAATTAGAAATATTTCTTGTATTTTAAAAGACTTAGGTATTTTATTGTACAACTAGCTGAATACCCGTGCTTCGCTACGGAGTACATTCAAATTAAATACAGTGGTCAATGTATGAAATTAATGCCAAAAAACTAAAACAAAAAACATACAAAAAATATTTATAAAAAAAATCGTAACGGATATTTTTATAGACAAAATAATGTAGAGGAAAATACTCAAATTAAATACAACGATCAATGTATGCATTTAATTTGTATGTTTAATATACATAAAGCATATTCATTTGAATTAAATTCTTAAAAAACTTCCATCTCAATTAGTCTAGTGGTTAAATTTGATCTTTTACCGTATTTTAATATTTCTTTTGTCAATTTATTTCGTTGTTATACACATAACGCAAAATCAATTTAAAGTATCACAAAAAGAAAAGAAACGTGATCAGTATTTGATAAATTAAATTCTAAAAATTAATCTTTAAAAATTCACCAAAAATCAGAAAGATTCGAAAAAGATTTCATTTTAAAGGAATTTTTATGATCTTTCTCGTGATATAAATTTTATAAGCCTCAGATTATTATTTTGAATGCAAACTTTAAAGAATGTAACAAAAACAGCTTAAAAATATAATTTAAAAAAATCTGAGAAGAATTTTTCAAAAATCTTTCTTAGTGCTCTCCTACACTATAAGAAGAATCGCCATGCAAAATTTCAGCCCTTTAGGTCCAGCGGTTTGGTCTGTGCGTTATCTGTTAGTCAGTCAGTTACGGAACTGTTTTATATATATAGAGATTGACCTTTAAGAGTGAAAAAAATTGCAGTGTTACTGGTGCAATTTTTCACCTGTATCTACCGGTAACTAATGCAGTTATACATTGTTAATCTGAACTTGCACTCTCTGTGTGTATGTGTGTACATGAATTAGTTCACATTTATAAAATAAAACGGTTAGCTTATATACCAAAAAATATTTTGCATGGAACAAAACGTTCCCATTTATGGAAATAAAAGTTGTTTAATTTACTCTTTAGAGGACTATTATTGAGGGACCAGACTAGCCCGGACATCTTAGATCTTCTTGACCGGCATTCTTCTGAAATTGACACTATCCATTTTCAGTGGATCCCTTCCCATGTTGGGATTGACGGTAATGAAAGGGCCGACTTTTTAGCCAGGACTGCTGTTGAAGAGTGCGTGAACCCTTCTGGGGCTCTTATTTTTAGCGAGATTTACTTCCTTAAGAAGACAGAACTAAACCATCTTTGGAGAATTCCTCCCTACCACCCATGGTACTCTGGAAGAAGTCCGGGTGGCTCTTTCGAGCTCAAGCTTAGGAAATATCAAACAGCCTTCTCGCGCTTCATGAGTGGCCATATTAGAGCACTCACTTTTCGGCAGGGTCAGAAGATTTTCCCGGAATGTCACTGGTGCTCTGCCGACATGGCCTACCCTGCCCATCTTTTGGATTGTTTGGGTTTTACAAAGGATTTGGTCCTTCGGGACCCTCTACTGTTTTTAGACTTTTTAGAAATTTTTGGTTTCATGGAGATTGTCTAGCCTTGCTAGACAATCTGCGATTAGTAACAACATCAACAACAACTCTTTAGAGGAATTAAAGAAGAAGAAAAAAGGATTTACATGATTGAAAATTACAATAGTAGATAAAATTATAACGTTCCTCATCCTTTGTGTTCAGGAAATGCTATCACAGCATCAAGGGATAGATATTTTGGCGACTTTGAAGTAGAGAAACCACAAAACATCATAATTTGAAAGAGAGACTGCATACTCGTTGCAGAAAGTAATAATTGCAAGATAAAAAGAACTTTTTATATACCATGTTTTTAAATTTTCTGTTGAATCATAGAAACTTGACAATTCTATATATTAATAAATACTTAAAAAATTTTTTTTTGATGAATTATCCCATCAACTTGAAAGAAAATGAAGTTAATTGGAAGTTAACTTGTGTTTAACTTTTCGTTCCCGTCCCGGTCGATAGATGGCTGCACCAGTCTACAAAACAAAATTAACTGAAAATGAATTCAATTCTGCTTAAAGATGGCTAAAAGTATAAAAAAAAATGCATTGTCATCGTGTTCTGAGCTATTCTATAAGTTTCAAATGTCTAGCTAGTCGGGAAGTTAGTTAAAAATCTATTGCAAGATTTGTACTAGACAAACGTACAAACACACACCCAAACAAGCAAGAAAGCGAGTTAATAAAAGGATGAAAAAAATACTGTGTCTATTACCTGTGGAATTATAAACATATAAATCAACAACTATAAAAAAATTCATCTTTACTAACTTTTGTAGTAATTTATGGATACAAGGAGGGATAACTTTGTTATTACTTATGTGTTTGAAGTTATCTCAAAGATATCTGATATTTTCATGCTTCTGTAAGCTTCGCACGCCTGCGATTATCGATCAAATTCAATTTAGGGCCATTTCAAGGGCAAGGAAGGTATTGTATTCTTTATTTCAGCATTCCCATTTCATTAGGAGAGTCTAGATACAGGGCCGATTCATCGTGACACCCGAGGCAAATTTTAAGAATGGCGCCCTTTCAAATTTTTGAAGAGATTTTTAGTAATGAATGCATCATTATTAGAAATAGTCTATTTTTAGAATAACGATCCTTTTGGAAAAATTTATTAATTAAATTTTTTTATTTATTTAAACCCCATAAAAGTTAAAAGAAAAATTACTGAACTTAAAATATGCCGAAAAAGAAAATAAATTTGAATATAATTTGTTATGTAATGAATATAATTATTAAATAATTTTTCGAGCCTATATTGCAGAAAATGTCTCAAATTGCACCTCTACAATTAATTGTTTAAGGTACCGTCTTTTATATAGAAACTAGCTGTACCCGTCCCGGCGTTGCTCGGTTAATGTAATTACCATTTTTTTAGTAGCCTTAACCCTTTGTTAATGGGCGTCGCTGTCATCCTTTTCCTCACCACGATACATTATTTTACCCATATAAATTTAATCCTTTCTGGCACATTTTGGCAAAATTTTTGACATAGGATTACTTAAAACTTTCCACAACAGTCAGCGAGACGAAAAACGTTTTCCACAAACACACCACAAATTATATGATATTAACTAAGTGTTGGCCAAAAAAATTACGGCATTACTAAATGCGATTTTTTAATCGATTATCACTGCAATAGTAATCGATTTCCTTTAACCACTCAATCCCTCATAGAAAACAAACGCCCCAACACATCACGTGCTTGACGTCGAAAACGACCGACGAAAACGGCTTGACGTCGAAAACCTGTTTTCCCCCGCTGTACCTTCGTCCGGAAATGAAGAACGAAATCTCCAAAATGAGATTTCTCGCAAAAGTTTCCGAATCATAAAATAAATTATTAAAAAATAACTACAATTTGTAAATTAATTTTGGTTCTGGATTTCGAAACTGTGATGTCTAGGGTCTCTGAGATAAAAATTTCGTAAAAATGTAACGACATTTACGTATAGATTCGACAATTTGGAAAAAAGGGTCGCGGCCAAAATCGCGTTTTTTCCCGAAAAACGGGTGCGTACAGGCGATCGAAAAAAAATCACAATTAATCGATAAATTAAGACAGACAATTTTAATTGTGATTTCCGTATAGTTGCATCTTTCCCGTATAGGCTCGTCCGAAAAAAAAAAATTCTTGGACGGATACGTTAGGATTTACGGAGCTTTTACTCGTCCGGGAGCTCCAAATCGCGACTAAATATTTAATTACGGAAAATCTAATTAAAAAATCGAAAAAAGGGCTTCGAGGTGCATAATGAGACCTCGGGGGGCATCTTCGTGTCGAATCTCAAGACTGTCCGACCTGCCGTCTTTGCGCCGTGCCGCGAGCAGACAAAAACTCGGTCACACACACACAGACTTTGCCTTTTATATATAAAGATAATCCTGTTGTTTTTGAGCTGATTGTTACTTTACCCTTATAGTCTTCAATTAAATTATATTAGGAACAGAAGTATGCGTTTTATAATTACATTAAAACACTCAATAAGTTCAACCTGGATTCTAGAGCCCATAACAACTGAAACCCATAGCAAACTTTCCCACCACAGGCGATTTCGATTTTAAAGTAAAAATCGACCCACCCTAATGGGCCTCAACCAGGACCCAAAGTTCACCTCTTTATATCACAGAGAAAGAGTGATGGCCATTTCCTTGTACAAACAACAGAAGGTAGATGTGCACAGGGCACAGAAAATGCAAGATTAGCTTACAATGAGTGTAAGAAAAAAATTGCATCTGACGTGTTTAGCACTGTACCAAAGAATAAAGACATAAATATAAATTTTTGATATTTCGTTTAAGAAAAAGAAATTTCTCCATTGAAATTTAAAAATTTTCAACTTAATTCATATCTGCACTTAAATAAAAGAATCTTTCATTCATTCTTACTACTTTGCTTATTTAATCTGCTCATTACTATATTCCATTTTTGAATCCAGTGTAAAAGTATAGTCAGAAATAGCCAATGTTCCCAATTGGGAACACCATGAAAATTATATATAAAATTTTTTCCCACTTTTAAATGACTAATATCCCTTAACTAAAGCATTAGAAGGCAAAACATGCAAAAAATCAATTTAAAATATACCTGCATCTGAATTCGGCCTTAAAAAGTTAAAAAAAAAATCTTTTTGTTGGGAAGCATTTTTCAACTCATTAGTGATTATATGTGTAATCAGAGATACATTTTCCCCCACAGGAATTTAGGTATTGGGTTTGGAGAAATAACTGAAATTTAAAAAAAATAAGAAGCGAAAGTTAAAAATTTGGTACCTATTTCTAAATTGATTAATTTGCTTAAAATAATGCCTTTTGTACTTACACTCATTCCAGCAATGAAAATAATTAGATTTCCACTAGGGATAGAAGTAATAATATTATATATCTGGAATAGAATCTGCTTGATATGGCCCCTTTAGGATTTGTCACTTTTGCAATGACCGGCATAATCATTAAATACACGGAATCTGTGGGTAGAGGAGGTAAGTTTCCTTCTTCTTAGGCCATGACTGATCAGTATAAATGGAGTTCTAATATGTATTACGCATTTTAGAATTACTATACTATTTTATTGTTAATTTAATTATAAATAAGTTGATTAATAAATCAGAGAAAACTTTACGATGTAGTAATAAATGAAAAACTTCATTAAGTTTATATATATAAATATAAATGGAACAATGTATTAAATTCTTTGGAATTAAAACGATTAATTACTAATTAAATAAAGTGTCTTTATTGTAAAACCATTTTATATAGTTTAGGAAGAAATTCCCTGCATTTCATTGAAAACAAAAACCTCACCACTTTTAATGTTGTGGTGTTGATTCTATAATACGGTACTCTTTTGCAGTTTATTAATGTATGTTCAAAATAAAATAGTATGAAAATATAAGATGATTTAATGTGTAATAGAAAACTTATGACTGATACTACAAATAGTTTGAAGAAACGCTGAAATTTAAAGGATTTAAGTGGTTTCTCTTTAGCACACCATTAATTTTTTCTTAATTAGACTACACTTAAATATAGCAATTTACAAAAAAAAAAAAAGTTTTGTGCAACCACGATAAGGACCTTATGAATATTCGGAAGAAGGATTTAGCTTTTAAAGATTTCTATTTAATAGGTGACACTAAATATCCACACTGTAGGTAAGTGGTATTAATAAGAGGTCTGGTTCTGTTGCAAAGATGATGAGTTCAATTTCTAATCTAGCAAAAGAATGTTTAAAGGAGAAAAAACAAAATATTTTATCCGGTTACAAGCAGCTCAATTGCCAAAGATAATAGTGTGAAACTAAATTTAAAAAAATAATAAATTTGTAATAAAAATGATATTTTATCCAAAGTTCATACATCTATGCATCAAAACTTAAATGTTGTAATACTGTCCACGAAGAAAACATACATGACAATGTCAGCTACCTGAAAATTACTAGAAGAGGTCGAGGATGCTAAATATCTGAAAATTACTGAATATCTAAAATTACTAACTATCTGAAAATTACTAAAGATATCGAGAAATTTTCATCTTCTATATATTTTCTAACTTTCAGATAAAGAGTAAAGGAAATACGCAAGATACAAAAAATAAGAATACATTTAAATATGTATTTCCGTATTTCAAAACCCTGGAAAAAAGCGGTAAAAAGCAAAATATACCTTCTTCTGATAAGAAAATGTAACTTTGAAAAGCAAAAAACATTAAATGTGGACTACGATTTGTGTATACCTTTATTTATTCTGATAAAATGGTGGTATAATAGTGAAATCAAAAATTACACGGGTATAAGTACGATATTTCACAGAAATATTGCTTGTTTAAATTCAACTATTCTCTGTTGCCTCTGAATCTTTCTGAAAATGGTCTTTTCCAGACGTTATTTTCTTTCATATTTCCTTTTAGTGTAGTTTTATTGATAGTTCAAGAGCAAACTCTGGTAGCTGCATTTACCATAACAAATATGTTTACACATATGTAGAAGTACAGAAAATTTCCATTTGTAAAAGTGCGATATGACTTAAGTGCGACATCTCAGATATTTCTACGGCGTTATGGCAGATGTTGATATGTCCGAAAAGTTCAATTTTATGTTTTACGTTGATACGCCACACTTAAAATTGGTTCTTCAATGTGGCAAAAGCTGATATGTGGAATTATAAAATAATACTAAATTATTCGTATTGGATGTACCGTAGTCAATAATAAGACAAGCCTTTCGCTTCAACTATTTACTACGATACGCTAAACATGCTGCAACTGCTACATTTAAAGCAATTATGTACAGCGAGTTAGAATATATAGTTAGATCATCAGGTTGGCTTTTTGCGGTTCCAAGACAGCTCTGGCCTAATAAGGCCTCCGACCCGGAGAGCTTCGTCTCTCTGCACACATAAACAGTTCTCTACCTCGTGGACTCTTTCCGTCTATCTTTATACTGTCGGCGAATTCTCTGGCGTTTGAAGGGCTGGTAAGTGTTCGAAGTTTATGATATTCCAGCCGTCACTATAGTATCAAAATCTGAAGCGCCCTCGAACCACTCTGGGATTTATGCGTTCTATAACGTCAAAAACCGCACATTACAAGAACTTTTTGGCCTCTTATCCAAGAGTCTATGATACCGCTCAGTTCAAGTGTTCGCAGATAGATGACATGTTGAGGGTTAGCAAAGGGGCATCATATACTTATATAGGTACTGTATCAAAACTTTCTGCATAAAAATATCGTGTAGTAATTGAGACATTGTCACATGGCAAATGTTGTTATGTATAAAAGAGTTTTTTATCAACCATCCCCCAAAAGTTTAGTCCCTAATTGAAAATTTTCATTGAAGACCAGCCCTATGCTTCAGGTTGAATATGAGTATTTACTAAAGAGTATTTGGATTGAAAAAATTATTCGGTGATTTTATATTTTACAACAAAAGTTACTTTTTTAATTTGCCGAAAACATGGTAAAAAATGGCATATCAGCGTGATCGAATGAATCGAATAGATTGTGTAGTTGGAGTTCAACTGGTACACATCGATACCACGTGACCCCCGGAGAATGCTGTAAAAATTTGTTGTTTATGTTTTGACTGGTCTTGCTAGGTTTGATATGAATGGAGCATATCTTGGCAATTCTTCCAAGGTTTCATTAATTATACTCGGATTTAATTTCAGTCTAATTTTTTAATTGCTATATGTTTGTTACGTATGGTGTTAAAATAAAAGTATAAAACAACCATCTAAGACTCTTACTGATTATTTCTCACCTTACGCATTTTGTATTGATGGATATATTTTTCATTTTCTTCACAACATCTGTCATAACGCCACCGATCTAGTATCAAGAAAAAACTTTACATAACGTATTCTGGAACAAACAAATAGAAAAATTTAGTGACTATGTGAACAGGGTTTGTACTTGTAAAAATTTCTTAAGAAATATATGTATTTTTTACGTAACATAAAAATATTTATGTTGGTCTCTGTCATTGTTTTATTAAGTATGTAAATTAATTTATTAACTACTACATTATATTTTGATCCCTTTTCAGTCTCTTGTTTAGTTTACTCTCCTGTCGCAATTCAAATCAAATCCTTCGCAATTGCCTAACGCTGCTGTGCCATGAAGAGGGATGGAGGATAACTAATGGATATTTAGAGTAAAGATTATGTTGCAAGCGAACTACAGGTTATTGAATGTTATCTTTACTCTAAAAGATCTTTAGTAAGTCTATATTTTCGTGGAGATCTGCTTCGGTTTTAGCCGTCTGTTGAGCAATTTTCACTTTAGCGTCAGAAAACCTTTTGCTGACGAAGATTTGCACTAACGGCTGACCAGGAATAAAGTAAGGGAAGATATAGTTAACTATTACAGGGAAAAATTAAGCGGTAGCCACTATAGACAAACACATCGCACGCATATCCACCTGGCTCAGCAAATGGAAAATCAAACTCAACACTGATAAATGCGTAGCTGTCATGTTTACTAATAAAACCATCTCCTCTTACCGTAACATAAACATTAAAATTAATAACACTGTCATCCCCTGGTCAAACACTGTAAAATATCTCGGAGTTCACCTTGATAAGAGACTCACGTTCAAGCACCACATCATACAGAATAGAATTAAGTTTCGAGCAGCTCGTCGTTCACTCTATCCCCTAATAGCTCGAAATAGCAAATTAAGCACTAAAAATAAATTGCTCATCTACAAATCCTTTCTAAGACCCCTCTTAACTTACGCAGCACCGGCTTGATCATTTGCAGCAGTTTCAAATATTAACCATCTCACGGTTTGCCAAAACACTACGATCACACAGATTACTGACGCACCGTGGTATTTTCGAAACATTGACTTACAAAATGAATTAAATCTTCTCACTCTTCCAAATTATCTCAAAAAACTCGCGAATAATTTCTTTCAGAGCATTGATAACGATCTTTTATTAGAAAACTTCGATTATGACCCAGCCGCTGCTGAGAACAAAAAACGGCCTCGAGCCGTGCTTGTTCGTTAATTTTCTTTCACTTTTCCTTAAAATAATAAAATAAAAAAAAATTATAAAAATCTATAAAATAATACGTGCTTGCACGGTAAAAAACATTTTAAAACATGAAAATCTGATACGTAGCGCTGCTACGGTAAAAAACATTCTATCTTAAACTTCCTCTTAGATCCTATCCTTAAACTTCCTCCTAGCAGTATGGCAGAAAATTTTCTGTCATACTAGTTTTGTATAAGCTCATGGATCCTAGCAACTTCCAATCACTTTTCTCTCTCTTTCTGTCCCTACCTTATGGCCACTAATAGTTATTCCTTGCCCAATCGTTAACAAGACAGGCTCCCGAGGTCGTGGCCCAGAAGAAGTCTCTCACCACTTTTCATGTTGAGCTCATGTTGAGACATTTCTAAAACGTTCTAGATGTTTCTAGCTGGTCGACCGATAGCGGGCGCTTTGGAAGTCTATAAATATACCTGACATTGGCACTGGAACTCAGTGTTCTCTTCTGCTAAAAATTTAATGTATTGAATGTGCGTTAGGTGTGTATTGTATTGAAGACTCTGTTATCCTGACTTGCATTTTTAGAGTTTTCTGCTGTATAGAAGACAGTTGTTACGTGCTTTCTGTTTGAATTTGTGTTCACTTTCTGAAGAAATTTTATTCAATCCTATCGAACCCAGGAAAACGAAACAGTATTTTACTTATGAATAGTAATTATGAATAGTTGTTATGAATAGTAATGTTTTCAACACGATATCTTAATAATTTTTTCCAATAACTATTCTTTGCAATTACCATGAAATGCAATAAACCAAATAAATATGATTTCCGAAGTTTTTTTCAATGTAAAACATTTTATTTGGCTTCTCAGATTTCCTTTCAAGCACACGTCTACTTTAACTGTTGTGGTTCCAGGATATTTTGTATTCTTTCAAAAGCTTTCGTGGAAAATAAATTGTTGAATATGATATTAATTTTTCACATTAAAAATAAT
>OU015500.1:120450004-120480004 GCA_907164885.2 Dolomedes plantarius | reverse complement strand
ATCGAAGACGCCATTAGGGATGCGACATCGATGTCGATGTTTTCAAAACATCGATGTTTTCATAAAAGCATCGATGTTATAAACATCGATTTATTGAAGCCGATGTTTTCTTAACATCGATGTTTTGTGCTCGACTTTTTACGTTGTTTCGATGTTTTTTAAAAATAAAAACGTACTACAATAAAAAAAAAATTAACCACGTAGCATAGTTTTAGCACTCAGTAAATGTAAGTGGGAATTCTGAAAAGGATGAATACAAAAGGGGGAACGATCCCCTAGCAACGAGACAAATGGCAATCAACAACCAATGAACCAATTAGAGCGCTTAGAATGTTCCCGACACTCCAGAATCTTCCTTGGGGTTTTATTTTATAAATAGTATAAACACGAGAGCGGCCGTTTAAGTTTTTCTTTTGTTCTGGTTTTATATAAGTTAGCAATAATATTATTAGTAAGATGCCTGCCAAAAGTACCGTTTGGAAATATTTTTCCAAAATCTCTGACAAATTGGCGGAATGCAATATTTGCCTTAAGTCCCTCAAACTTCTGGCAATACCACGAATTTATCTGGACATTTGAAGGCAAAATATGGTGATATTTGCAACGAGTATTTTGAGTCATCAATGGAGCCCAAGGCAAAAAGTAAACCACACAATACAGATGCTGCGGCCCCAGCCATTCCAAACTTTAGGTGACTGAAACGGAACATAGAGAAGAAACCTTAAGTTCGTATTCCAATATTCCTAAGTTCCATCAAAAATCTATGAAAAACAGATTCACAAATGGGATTTCTTTTAAAGTTGGTGGAGATATGCACAGCAAAATTTCTCAAGCTATTCTTTACATAATTTGTAGAGATTCTCAGCAGATTACAGTCACTGAAGGCGAGGGTTTTAAACACTTGTTAAAAGTAACTTTGCCTTTATATACTGTTCCATCACGCAGAACAGCAGATTCAATGATAGATCAGAAGTACGAAACAGTGTCATTTATGTTAAAAGAGCGATTGAGCAATGTCTCAAATGTGTCTCACAACAGATATCTGGGCGGAAGCATCGATGCTCAAAAACATCGATGGTTTTGGGGCGATGTTTTAATAGCATCGATGTTTTAATATTGAATATCGATGTTTCAAAACATCGATGGTTTGTCGTCGATATCGCATCCCTAGACGCCATTGGATTGGGACCATCTCGTTCAATTCACCAGTTTGGATATTCCTCATTTAAAATGTCTGGTACAATAATACCCCAATGAGACGATGCCATATCTGTACCGTTTGTTCGCGAAAGAAGAATGGTCCAAATCATACGATCTGCCATTTATCCGCAATTCTTTCGACGCCGTCTTCGGACGTGCTCAGTGTCCCACATTTTTAGCGATTATAAAGGACACTTCCCGTTTCCAGAAACTTTTTATACCAAGCTAAGGTGTTGTTACGACTTGGAGAATCTTTTTCCAAATTTCACGCGAAAGGTTCACTGCAGTAGTATAATCGATTCTGTTTTGAAATAAAAGCCAACACATGTTGCTTTCTCTGATGGAATAGCAATTTTACAAATTTCTCTCTCACGGAATAACTAGCGCTATATGTTGAACTCTTTTTGACACGGAAACAAACTCTAATATATACAGTAACACATCTGTGGATTTACAGTTTCTACCTTGTATACTTTTTTTTTAAAACAAATTTTTAAAATGTGTCAAGGTTTTTTGGGACACCCTGTATATACTTTTAAATATAGTTAATGGTGAAAAATTACAATTGAAGACAAATAGACATTATATATACAGTAAGGTACACATAGGTATACATAAGCTGTGGAATCTAGCAATGTAACAATCATAGAAACGTTGCGTTTTTTATATTTTTTTATTTATTTATATTTTTCTCTTTCTATTTCTAATAGCTCAATATTATGTTGTTATATTATAAGCCAAGAAAATAAAAAAAAGTTCTATCTTGAGTATTTTGTATCCAGGACCACCTTAACTGAATTATTTAAAAAATAAATTTATAAAGGGGACAGTAATGATGGAATCAGAAGAGATGGCTGAATTTAGATGAGCTGTGCTGACATACAGATGGCCAACGTTGAGTGAGAAGAAGGATAGTACGGAATTCGTTGACAAAGTAAAGTTTACACCACTGAAATCTAACGTAAATTCCATATTTACATCGCTTAAAAACATCGCCGTCGAACATATACTCGTTAGTTCCTACAGTAGTCATCGATGTCTTCCGTTTTGTGCTATTAAAATTCCTCGGGTGGTTAATATGTCTTTTTAGATACCATATCTACCTATGTATTAACCTCCTGATCTATCTTCCACAAGGTGGCTTCTATAATGGGCAATAAGTCCTACTTTTTCCTTGGTTACAATTTTCTATCTCAAAATTCACATTTATCCATGGAAGTTCCACGTTGTAAATCCCATAAATTAGTTCGCACACGAGGCACTAAGCTTTCTATTTCCTGGGTTTAAAATTGATGGCGGGTTTGATTTTTCATCTGAAAATTCATATCTATCTATCAGAAATTCCTCGCTGCAACTTCCAGTAAGTAGTGACTACATTATGCCGTCCACATTGAATAGTTGCTAGCGTCATAAGCCTATCGAATCCCAAGTAATTCATGGGCGATCCAATGTTGTCCCCTCTTAGGGCGTGATGTTGGTTGACGACCTATATGGCGCTCCCCTTATAATGCAGCTAACAAATTCGTGATGAGGTAGGGGTAAATGTCTAAAGGGCAAGCGACCTCATGATTGTGATTATCGTTTTTAAAGGTATTGAAGACCGTGTCAGGGCACTGAAGTTCAAACGTGATAAACTTCATATAAGTACAGGTTATGGCAGGCGAAACTATGGCTTTCTTAGGAGAGTTGTGTCCTCTATGGGAGTTGTAGGATGCACTGTTTACGGCGTCAGATGCCCTTACCTTCACGTGATCCAGCTGGAAACTGAACTAGTTGAGGCTAAGAGATGCATGGTGGGGTGATCTAGTCTTACTCCTTAGGGAGTTAAGTACTAACGGGTTACAAAGACCCTGAATTAATTTCTATGATTTACTGGACTCGTGAGTGCGGGTAATCATCTCTACTTACTATCTCGACCCCACGATGTGACCATGCCTTTATCGCCAATTACCGCAGGTTTTTGGGTGAAAATTTGGAATCACTCGCGGGTTTAGCTAGCTGCTGTAAATCTCAACGTCATCACTCTAAGCAGGATACAAGTCACGTCCTTGGGGACCTTCTGGGATCACGTATTGAATGTTGTCACAATAAAGCAACTACCAGAAACAGCGCGGTGGTTCTTGAAATAAACATCTGCTGAGAGAAAAGCGAGGGGGAAAGTTATTGAACAAACATTTCCTTAAAAAGTTTATTGACGTCAAGATAGAGTACCAGCTTCGAAAGTTAGAGATGCATGTTCGACCGTTGACATACGCAGACGGTTCTTACATTTGTATCCTATTTTAGGAAGAGTTATTGTGGAGTGTTAGTCGAAATGTACTATAAAGTCACCGTGAATATATACATTAGTGTAAATCAAAATCTTCGAAATAAATAAATAAAATTATATCCAGACCAACACACTGATATAAAAAATGGAGTACAAAGAGGAGAGGAATGATTAGAAATGACATTTTCTCACATAACCTGTATGCTTCAGCTAGTAGAAAACCTGCTTTGGTAATTTGAGGGGATCGTTAAAAGATTTCTGAAATATAATGCATATTTTAAAACCAAATGTATGCTCCTGGGATTTCACAACTCTTTTCATTATATAACTTTTGTTGTATCACTTGTGGAACAATTGAAAGAACTACAGCTAGGCAAAGATTTTCTTTTTCTTTTTGTTATACTCTTATGCGTTTCTTGGTTGTTAAGTTTAATTTCATGTAATTGTTTTCAGTAGTGAAAGTTAAGAAATTTTAATTTTAGAAAATGCTTAAATATTACAGTGAACATGAAAAATTGGTGCGCTAGAAAGTTCTGTGAGGTCCGACAAGTATCATTAATACCGTATTTACTCGTGTATAGGCCGCGTGCGTGCATAATCCGACCCGAGGAAATATTTGGGGATTTTTTTTTTCTGAATTACGTTGTAGACTCAAAGTAGCCTCGTTCTGCGAAATGTAGCAATTTCGTACATTCCTTAGAGATCAATGCTCGCCTAACAAAACCTCGTACAGCGTTAGCTGATGATGGTGAAACTACAGTGTAAAAAATATGATTATATATATACTAGTGCACTTAGAAATTATTTCGCACGAAAAAAAAAAACTCTTGGGAACTCAAAAGAATTTTATTAAATAATCCTAAGGTGTAATACAGGATCATAGAAAAGGTTGGACTCATTTCGAAAGCTCATCATTCTAAAATAAATTGAGCAAACGCAATCCTATTCTTTTCGTGCTCGGATCGAATCCTGGCGTCGCGCCACGAAAAATGCCTCCGTTCGTGTCGTCCCTTCATAGGGGGTAATGCTGTCCGCCTATATGGTGCCCCCACAATAAAATGGGCAGTAAAAATTACGGCGTTGTATAGACGAATGTCTGAGGACAAGTGCCTCCGCATTGGAAAAAAAAAATAATATTCTTTTCAAACGACTTGGAAAGTGTCAAAGATTTCTAAATGTAACTAGTACGCAACCGTCACATGGAATGTTGTGCAGAAGCGATGCAAGGTGGAAGAGGTCTTCCTTCGGCTTTCCGTTAGTGCTATGTCGACTGTTCAGGAGAAAGCTCAATTTGGGTTGTGGTTAGTGGAGTACAAATCTGGGGTTATGTGAAGAACATTGTTTACATCATAAAGGTTCGGGACTCGACACATTTACGGGAGAGAATTGTAGATAGAATTGCCACAGTGGCGCCAGACATGCTCAGTACCACTTGGTTAGAGATTGATTATCGACTTGATATGTGTAGGGCAACCAAAGGTGCTCATATTGAAACTTATCAAGGTGAAATTATACTAAATTATGTACATTACGCAACAAAAGTATTGTTTGTATTGTAATTATGTCATTAAATATGATTATATGAAATGTGTCCAAAATTTTTCGATGACCCTGTATATACAAACAATATTATTTACAACACATTGAATTACGGTGGGCATGATACGGTGTTATAGGTTGTAAGGTATATAGATACTAATGTTTTATGGCAGTAAAATGTTCTAATCTAAAGGGTGTTTACTGTATTTAATTTTAAAATTCTGTGTATAAGGCGCAACCCATTTTTACAGACCTATTTTATGGAATAAAAGTGTGTCATATACAGACGTAAATACGGTATTTGTGGTATAGGGAATACGCACGTATTCTTTGGTGTTTATAAGGGGCTACAGAAAATTGCTCTTCTTTTGTCCCTTCAGCATGTTTGAAATATACTAGAAATATAAGGCGTATAAAACAAATAAAAAATATATTTTTGTTTTTAAATTCAGAAAATCAGCAACGAAAAATAAAATGTTTTTGTGTAAAATGTAAAAGAACATTCTTTTTTTCACAACAGAAAAGTAAATTTTCTTGAAAAATAATTGCATGAAACTTATATGGCAGTACTCTAATATAGAGTGTGATTTTTTTAAAACTGACACTACTCAGAGCCATCTGTAGCACGATCTATCAGCCGGAATTCCATCAAAATTGATAGAGGGACTAAGGACGACATGGGAAAGAGATTCCATGAAAAAAAAAAAGTTAGTTCCAAAAGTCGTCGATAGGGGAAGATATGGCACTTTTGTTGTCGGAGCACCTGAGAAATTGCATAAAAGGCAAGTAAAACATTAAAATACAAATTTTCGACTATGTAGTAGACAGCGGCGTCAGTATTTCGGACTATAAAGATAAGGGATGAATACTGAAAAAGTAGTAAGAAGACAAATGGATATCAAAGAAATTTCACTGCAACACCACTTTATGCAGTAAATCCGCTTCTCCCTCCTTCAATGTGACCACAGTCCTGGTGGACGACACACTGCATCCTGAACACTATGCTGTCAACTGCCAACCGTAACATGTCACCAGGAATGTTCATCAATGTCCGGGATATGTTGTCCTTTAGGACCGCGAAGTTCAAAACTCCCAAAAGATACACCTTAGACTTTAAATAACCCCACTGAAAGATGTCACATGGGTTACTTCTCGGGAGCGAAGTGGTCATGCAAGTGGAAAAGAGCGACTGATGATCCTTTCTTCTGTAAAGCGAAGGCACAACAGATTCTGAACCGATCTTTATAGCCCAAAATACTGGCGCTGCTGTTGACTACATAGTCGTGAATTTGTATTTTCATGTTTTACTTGCCTTTTATGCAAATTTTCGGTTGCGCTGACAAAAGCGCCATATCTTACCCTATCGGCGACTTTTGGATCTATTTTTTTTTTTTTTCACGGAAACTGTTTCCCGTGTCGTCCTTAGACCCTCTATCAATTTTGATGGAATTCGGGCTGATAGATCGCGCTACAGATAACTCTTAAGTAGTGTCAGTTTAAAAAAAAATCACCCTGTATGTCACTTTAATTAGTGAATATATTCTAATAAGACAATAGAATTAATACAAATTCAAGCTTCTGGAAATTTAACACATCCCGATAAGGATGGCATGGGATAAAACAAGGCAATTATTTTAAATGCGTTAAATTTTCATATACAGTACCATTAAAAGTAAACTCAGAAGGAAATAAATTCTATTCAATGTAATATGCTCTCTATCCCTTTAAAACCAAAGATATCAAATATTGTAGCAAAATCAAAAATACGGAAAGAAATTTACTTAAGTGAAAATCCTGACAGATTGAAAATGAGCTATATTTCCTAGGCAGTCCACCTTTTCAAATGTCGAGAGCGATAAAAATTTACTACTTGGCAATGGTATTTTAACACCATTTCTCAGTTTTTTTTTGCAATACATTGTGATAATATATATATATGACAGAAAAATATTTCGATAGAAGGATATCCGGCAAGGAAAATTTATAAAAAGCTTTCATCTTGTTTAGAATGTTAGTCTTTTTATCTACTTTTTTTCAATAGATATACTTAAGTACTTATAATACTAACAACTTGAAGTTTAGGGGTTAATCTGCTTTCAAAACTTACAGCTAAGTCAGCATAGTGTGTACAACTATACATATACTACTAAGTACTCGTATAGTTTAGGAAGTTTATCTATATTTATACACCTATCCATGGTGCATAGATTTCATCTGTTACATTACGTCTCAGTTTGCAAATGGTCTAGTTAATCCTACTTAAATATTTTTTTATTATATTTTTTCTGTCATAAAAATTTCATGCTATTTGTATGGTAGAAATGTTCCAAATTTTTAATAATAATGTTCATTTGAAATCAACACTTTTGCGATTTTATTCGATGTAAAATAAATGTTACTTTAAATGATTTCAACAAAGATGTAGTTTGCGTTAAACTTTATTTGCAATCATGGGACTGTTAGTACTTTTAATAGTATGAAGAGAAATAATAGAAAAATAGCAATTTATTTATTAACCCAAGTTTGACTCTAGGGTGTGAAAATTTCTTAAAAATTTTTGTGTTCTACGGTAAAAAAATGCACATGGAATATTTTCTTTTTTACGTTATTTAAAAGCCTTATAATCTGAATAATTAAAAATATTTTCAATATATTGATAACAAATTTCCGTTATGAATATTTGAGCTTTTCACTAGTAACATTATCAAGATAAAAATGAGTCCATTTCAAAATTATTTTTGTAAACGTACCTTTGAACTTCCACTACTCATTCAATCCAGGAAGAGCAGGGTACAATAATAGCTCCATATTTGTAGGAGTTGAGAACCTCTAGTATGAATTGTAGTTTCCTTTATTCTGATAAAAATATAACAGAGATAAAAGGAAATTACAGGCGTTTTTTAAGGGCCCCAGAACGTATGAGCTCAGAACTGTCTATTTTAATTGTCTACAATTAGCTGTAGCCCAACTCATTGTGTGACCTAATATTAATGAGTTTGATGAGGATAATGTTGCTAATTGTGATTTATCTTTTGTTGTTTTAAGATTCTATTGGGCTGCCAGACATAGACTCGAGGTGATAAAACCGAGATCTGGCGTAGGAATGCATATATATATATATATATATATATATATACACACATATATATATATATATATATATATATATATATATATATATATATATATATATATACATATATATATACATATATATATATATATATATATATATATATATATATACATATATATATAAATATATATATATATATATATATATATATATATATATATATATATATATATATATATACATATATATATATATATATATATATATATATATACATATATATATATATATATATATATACATATATACATATATATATATATATATATACATATATATATATATATATATATACATACATATATATATATACATACATATATATATATATATACATACATATATATATATATATATATATATATATATATATATATATATATATATATATATATATATATATATATATATATATATATATATATATATATATATATATATATATGTATGTATGTAATGACAACTGTGGTGATGAACAGCAGGGCAGTGAACTCGTAGTGTTCCGTAATCCGGGTTTTAGTCGGGGCGGGGTTGTTGGGGAGGACTCACCGACAGATAATCCAGTCGAGGAACACATACATCCGAATTGTTGATTGAAAAATCTCTTTATTTTGGAATACTTCGATGGTTTAATTACACTTAATTATATTCACAGTTTATAATTACTATAGGACTATGATGCTTAAAAAATCGCCCTGGGGCTGCCGGAACAACACAGGATAAAACAAAAGAACGTAGTGCTAAAAGTTGTGCATATTTCCCATTCAGCGACAGACACTGATAAGCTCAAAGGACGCTGATATCTCGCTCTAAGTACGGGTGTGCTAAACTCTTAATTGGCCAATTCAAGACATCTGACCTCACACGTTATATGAGGTGATATTGCATCAGACGTCTGGAACATTCGATGTTATATAAGATTTTCTATCTGCACATGGATTAGGGGGGATATAATTGTTTACATTGGAAATCTCTAGATTAAACTTAGGATTAAAGGACGATAATTTAATGAGATGAAATGAAAGAATTTCGAATAGGCGTTTTATTTAATGAAAGAGAAATATTATTGCTTCATAAATATATATATATATATATATATATATATATATATATATATACCAGGTGATCATAATTAAACTTGGCCTAGTCATAGCCCTCTGTAGTAATAACTAAAAGGCGGATTGAGATGAAATTTTGCAGATAGACAATTTAAAGAATGAGCTGAAATATTAAAAAAAAAGTTCGCTAAGGAACGCATTACAGCCTAAATACTTGAAAAGGCATGCAATAAATAACTTCGCACGTAAAAAAGTCATTTCAAACTTTTATTTTTACATTCTCAAGCATTCTGGTGTTTAAAACTGTTATTTTTACATTTTGAAGCATTATGACGGTACAAAAGTTGGTAAATGTGGCGCTGCAAGTGAACAAGAAAACATCTGATTTGCATAAGCATACGAATTCAAAGTGAATTTTGGGTATAAAAAGGATAAGATCGAGTGAGTATCATTCTTTTAGTTATGATGGTAATTAAATGACAAGAACGTGCGTTAATCGTAAAACTTTTTTATCAAAAGCATTTAAATGCTGTTGCAGCTCTTCGCAAATATCGACGTCAAAAGCAATTGAATCGGGATCCAATGTCTGCACAAGGTGTGAAAGACATGAAATATCGATCTAAAAACACTGGGTGTTTAAGCGTTCAACGTGGCAGAGGGGGAAAGCCTATCAGCGAAGAAGTCGCTGATAGGTAACGGCCAGAAGTAGCAACGGCCGTTGTCGAGCAGTCACTGACAAATGATCATGGAGTCAGCAGTGCAATTTCATTGCAATTAGACGTACCGTATAGCACAGTGCAGAAGATACTGAGAAAAGTAGTGATTTTTTTCCGCATAACATCAGCCACAACCAGCAACTGCTTCTTACCGACAATGACCGTCGTTTATCTTTTTCTCTGACTTTATTTGCCCGAATGGCAGTCGATGACTCCTGGCCGCGGAACATTCTCTGGAGTGACGAGGCTCATTTTTATCTGAACGGAACAGTGAACACCTAAAATTGTCGAATTTGGGCCTTGGAAAAACGCTTGCCTTCTACACAATTCCGCAACAATTGCCTAAAGTTACCGTCTGGTGGGGATTCACTTCCCAATTTATCCTTTAACCATTATTTTTAGAAGAACTGAATGATAATGGCCCTGTCACATGTTCTGTAACAGCCCTCAGATATCGTGACATGCTCAGCAGTTTCTTTTTACGTCAATTCCAACAGCGACAATGCCTTGAGTCTATTACTTTTATGCAGGATGGTGCCCCGCCACACAATGGACTCTTTGAGCGGAGGTTTTTTGCGACAACATTTTACGGATGACAGGGTGATTAGCCGATCGTTTCCTACTCCTTAGCCGGCCCGTTCTCCCGATCTCACTCAGTGTGATTTTTGGTTATGGGGCCCTTTAAAGAATTTGTTTAAAGGAGGAATGTTACAACTTTGGCTGACCTGAAGGACCGCATAACATTGTATGTTCGACAGATTACTGGCGACCAGCTGCGGTCTGCTGTTGAACACGCTTTTCATCGCCTGCACATTTTACATAATAATGAGGGAGCCCACATTGAACAATTTTCCTTACATCGCTAGAGATTGAGTAAAAAATGATTTATGCTTGAATGGGAATTTGTAGCTTGTTTAAATTATTTTCATGTAATGAGCCCCCTAGCAGACATTTTTGAACACTTTTTTCCCGGAATATTACAGCGCATCCTTTGAATTATCTATCTGCAAAATTTCAGCTCAATCCGCCTTTTAGTTACAGCTACATAGGGCTCTTAATAGGCCAATTATGATCACCTGGTATAACCATATATGGAACTCCGACTTGTCCTCTTTGCAGGCTATGTGATATGACTGAAGCCCATCTCAAGGTCTGCCTTTTTCTTAACGTTGGAGCAGATAATACTGCTAATTGTAAATCCTTTTTTTTGTTTGTTTGTTATCTCAAGACTCTGTTGAGCTGTCAGACATAGACTCATGGTAAAAAAAAACCACAGCGTGTTGAAGTTTATATATATATATATATATATATATATATAAATTTCATTCGGTTGATTTTGTTGCGATTATTTTTTTCTACTCCAGTACTAACGCGACCTTAATCTAAAGTTTACAGCCAATTTGATATGGCTCAAACTCTGACTCCAACGGGACTTAAAACCGCATACTTAACCACTGCCATTTGGTAAGTGCTCGATAAAAATGCGTCATCAATTGTTAATCTTTAAAAAATGAAACTATATCAAATTTTTATAAAAACTAAGGATATATGGTCCCCAAAAATGATTAAAACGCGTATGGTACCACATCACAATAACATTTTTTTATTATATTACTTAGCATAGTCATGGAACTTCAGCAGTACATTTAATTGCTTTAAATTTGATTGCCTCCATTTATTTGCTAAATAAGGAATCATCCAAACGTGTCATAAAAGCAAGCGTGTTTTGGAATCAGGCTTGATAACATTTCTAAACGTATAGGAAAATCAATTCATAATTTAGTCAAAAAAATAAATATGAATAGATATGAATAAAATGAAGATTTATAAACGTTTATTTGTATTATAACTAAACATACTGTCATTTCGGTCCTTTCTTCAAATCAATTTTTTAAAATATATAAATAGGGGGAAAATCAACATTAGAGCGGTCGAACATTAAAAACATTCAGTTTTTAGACAATTAGCTTTTTTTTTTACAATTGTTTTCAAATAAGGTTTTAACTGGAAGAAGCACTTTTTATAATCCAGCATTTTGCCTAATATGAAAACATTGTGACATTAAAATTGATGAGTAATAGCTAAATCCAGGTTAATATAAATAACAGGATTTAAAAATTTATCCATTTTGTTTTGCTATAGAATGTAGAATTTTAGGCACAAGTTTAATATTCTTTACGTATATTGCAAGAGAACGTCTAAACATATATAACAGATGATTCCGGATTTCTGGATGATTTACAGTGATCGTGGAGAGATGCATGCTATGTTTTAAGTCACTTGAAATGAGCTAAATTTATCTGTTATACTCTTCGCGTGATCATAAATTTCGCTTTAATTTGGATCTCTTTTCGCTTATGTTTATGTATGAGATACATATGCTTCGGAAAAACAAATGTGATAAATGCGTGAATTCTGTTACTGCAAACTAGATTAAAAGCTTTCTGAACAAAACTACGGAATTAAACATGTGTGGGAGATATTTAAGTTTGCCAGAATCTTACGAAGGAAAGAGTAAATTTCGAAATGCAATTATCTACCAGATATCTATCTTCTTATGTGAATTATTTAGGGGGGTACAGGACACAAAATTCTTCTAATTTTCGAAAAATAATTTATTGCATTAATATTTTTGTGTTATTTTACGCTTAAAATGACGTTTAAATAATGTTTCTATCTTAATTAGAACAGGAGAAATTATTAATTTTTTTTGCAACATTCTTATAGTAGCCAATCGTAGTTTAAACCTGTAAGTGCGTTTTTTGTGCATGATGGTTTTTTTTACCCATTTCCCGTCTTTAAATTGTTATAAGTCAAGAACCGTTAAAGAAAAAGGGTTGAAACTTGTAACATGTCTTTTTCATCTATTTTACTTTAATTTTGATTCAGCAAATTTGAAAACAATATTTACTTTTAAAAATATGATTTTTTAAAAATAAGTTACATAATTTTTTTTTTAAATTTTTCATCTAAATATTTTTAATTTTTTTGAAATTAATATTTTAAAAAATGGTGAATCAGAATTAAAACTTATATATTTCTGTTCAATTAAATGAAAAAATTTTGAAATTCGACAAATAATATTTCAAGTTATAACGATTTTAAATTACCCCACTTTTATTAAAAAATTTAAATTAAAAAAATTTTTGAGAAGTTTTATGACGTGTTTTTGTTTACAAATTTTATGGTTAACCATCACAAAAAAAAATTCAAAATTTTAACTCAATAAATAAAAAAAAAATTTAAATGTGTCCCGGACCCCCTTAATATGAGATAGAAAAATACATTTATATTTTACTACTTAAATTTATTTTGAAATGTTTTTCATTATTTAATTATATTTGCATTATTTGTATAAGACTATTTTCCTTTTGAATTGCATGGAATGTACTAGCAATACGTAAACCTATCCAACTTTCAGAACATAAAGAATAATTCACGACATGGAATTAAATTTCTAAACTTTTAGATCGTCTATCAACAAGTTCCCCTTAAGTGTAATGGAAATTATATCTGCTACAAGAATAATTTTAAAAGAACTTATGTATCACAAATTCGCTGTTATTTTAGCTGAATAGATTCTCAAATTTCCTTATATAAGTTAAAATTGTAAAGTTATCATTACAATTTTAACTTATATAGGGAACTAACGCAACTTTAACGCAACAAACTATGCTGTATTCCGCAACTTTTCCTTGCGGATACAGCATAGTTTGTATAAAGCAGATTTTTTTTCAAAATTAAATGATCCAGCATTGTATGAAATAATTCTATTTTACCGAAAGATTCGAGAACAAGTTAGCTTAAAATCAACCATGAAGGGATTTTATTTTTGCATAGAAGACAAATGGATCGAGAAAAAACTGGGAAATTTTGAATCATAATTAGTGACAAAACGGAAATGACCACCTTGCATGATAATTATATTATGGAAGTATGGTTAGAATTTCTGAAAACTCTCTGAGATTAATGGACTTGCATGATAATTGTATTAGGAAAATGCGGTTACAATTTCTGAAAACCATTCTCTGGGATAAAGGGTCTCTGGAATGCGAATTGCAATCACTGTTTTGCTATCTTAATTTAAAATTTCGCAAGTGAATTTTTAAAAGTTACATGAAATTTTCCCTTTTGCTTGATTTGATAGAAACTGAAAGCTTTTAGTATGTAAAGAAAGTGCTGATAAAATAATTAAAACTTGAGACGAAATCAATAGGTCACAAGTTCAAATCTCTGTCTAAAACTCTTTTACTTTAGGAAAGAAACGAAGACAGATCTTTTACTTCGTAAATACATTTAAGCGTTACTGATTACTTAGTCTTTTATTGTTATATCCCCTTTATTCTGGATTTTTAAATAAGTTCTTTAAGGCTTTTTTTTTCATTTTGACAAATGACTTGGAATACAATTATAAAATATGGGAGCGGATAACAAAACAATGAAAAAATATGAGTGAACGATAAAAAAAACCTATATTGAATGAGAAACAATGCCTCTGTTTTATAAATCGATTTCAACAATGCTGATAACCTAAAGGAAAATATTTTACGTTCTTTCATAGTATTTCTTATAATGAAAAACGGCTTATCGTAGAATCAGAAAATTGGGTGAAGAAAACTAAAATTGAAACAGCTCAAAAGAAAACGCTAGAGAAATAAAACCATGCTTGCATTTCGTAAACAACTATGCGTTAATAATGACCATATCCTTAAATAATTTTTCTAGGCGATGAAATAACCATGGTTTTTTGAGTATTTTGTGCATTTTTCTCCCATGTGTTCCATGATTTTTGAGTACTTTACGTTATTGATCAACAAGGTGTGAGGCAAAAAGGCAGTTTATTATATAAGTAGAACTTTATGCGTTTAGAGCAGTTGTTCATCACATTTTGTTGATCAGGGACTACTTGCTAAAAAATAATTCGTCAGGGAACATCTAAAAAATAATTTTTTTAAAGTTAAAAATGGGTTTTATTTTCTAAATAAACAAAGTATTCGTGAATAACAACTTTCATAAAAAGTTGCAAATAAACTAAATAACAATAAAGAATTTGGCTTAAAACTAAACTTAATGGCAATCATAAAAGCCTATGAAAACTTAAAAATTGATGCAATTTTCGATTATACATTTATTTTAACAGCTGTAAAATTGCTGTGACTCTACGACTACGTGTCATAGAAAATATATTAAGGATTTTTAATCAGAAAAGAACTTATTTTGTACTTGAAATGTTAGGAAAGGGAAGAAATATAGGAGTTTTTAGAATATGAAAAAAAATTTGGAACAAAAAATAAATCTTCTTCCCAATTTTGTAAATTTGTTATATTCGTGGACGTTTGAATCGACGAAGCCATTTTTTTTTTGTTACTGCTGACTTCAAAATCCACTTGTGTTCTTCTGGATCATCGTTAAAGAACCAGTGGTTTATTGGGGGCAAATAAAGTGCTTTTGCCATTGTTTTTTCTTCCGCTTACTCTAACATTCTCGGAAATACCGGAGTTGAGGAACTATACCTGAAACTGGAATATTAAATCTCAAAACGGCTGCTTTCATATAACGAAACTTCATAACAGAAAACAAAGCTTTTTTTTCTTATGTCTGATGTCCATGAATGAATGTCTGATGTCCATAGGGGATAAGTCTGTTGATGATTCTTGTACGAACAAATTTTCAGGAAAGAAGCTAATATGGAGAAAACAAAATGCTTGAAACATCAAGATTCTTATAACTTTCTGGTTTTAATGTGGGGATCTCGGGACGGTGGGATGTCTTTTGGCTTGACCTGCATCCTATCAGAAAGATTTCATTTCAGGTGACCGAATCGGTCAGGCCTTTCGTTCGTCTCTTGGATTTTTTCCTTATTTTAGTAATTTTAAGCGGTTAGTAAATTCTTGGCTTAAAATTTAAAATAAATCAAGCCTTTAGATGTAGATTTGATAGAAAGGAAAAAAAAAATATTTTGGAAGATGTTTTGGAATATTATAGCCATGAAGATTATGATTAGGAAAGATTGATAACTATTTGGAATAAGAAGTAGACTTGTGAAATGAAACTAAAAGTAAATGGAATGAAGGAAAAATAAATGTGAAAGATTTTTCTTTCTTCCTACTGTTTCTTTTGGAACTCACATAAAAGATTTGCATATAGAGCTTTAAATGAAGATTAACTTTTAATTTTAAGTAAGAATACGAATACTTATTTATAAAATACTCCTAAAATAAGGAATTTAAACTGAAATGCGTCAAAATATATATTGCAGTACTATGTGATGCAACGTTTTGAAAAACCTATTCTATATGAGTTTTATATAACCTTTCCTACTTCAAAAGCGAAAATACAAGGGAATAAATAAAATTCGGAAAGAAATACGCTGAAATGACATAACCGAGATTTTACCGGAGAAAATTTATTTCTGGTTGTAAAGGTGAACGAAAAAAGGCCAAAGTACATTTATCTTATATAAAGAAAAATAACGCGGCGCTTTCGAAAAGAATAGGCACTTTCAGAATATTGAGTATGGCTGGTAGTAAAAGTTCAATTTCCTACGTTTTTTTTCTTGTTCTATAAAAATGAAATTTATTTTATTTCATTTCAAACACAATCGATGTCTTCAAAATCTTTTTCTGTCATGCCATTCATCCTGTATATTGTTGACAAAGGAGAACTTTTTCCGTCCTTAATTGACAGTTATATTTTTGACGAGAAATTCTCAAAAGGACGTTTTTCAATAGCTTTTTTCCTTATATGTTCTGAGACACTAGTTCCATTAGAACATTTACAGAAATCTCGTGTCAGCAAAGTTATGATTTTATTTTTCAACCTTTTATTATCGTATTTTTTCCATGTCATTTCTGTGAGGTAAGAGGCAATTGAAATTACAACTATTAGAGGATTTATTAGATCCGATAAAATTTAGAGTAAAATGAATTTTTACGAACTTACAGACACTTTAAAAAGGTTTAAAAGAAGAACAAAATACAAGGACATTTCTCAATAGATTTTTTTTCATCTGTTCAGAGGTTGTTTAATACTTCAGCAGTTTTTTTTCCTATGTTCAGTAGTTTCTGTAAATGTTCTAGTGAGACAATAGTTTTATTAGAACATTTAGAGAACTCCCGAGTTATAAAGTTATGATTTCAATTTTGAGCCTTTCCATTTATATATGTATATATTTTTCATGTGAATCCTGGTAAGTAACGCCGGAGGTCGCCGAATGGCTAGAGCGCTGGCATTCGGTACCAAAGTCTGTGGGTTCGAATCCAACGCTTGGCATGGACGTTTGTAACCGTTCGGAATCGGCTTTAAGCAGTAAGTCCAGGTCTAATTAGCCCTCGTGTAGCGAAAATTGACCGTAACGATCCAAACCAAACCAAACCAAACTTCGGAGGTAACAGGCAAACGGATTTGTAGAGAATTTAATAGATCCGGTAAAAGGAATTTTTACAAAATTACAAACATGCTCTGAAGGTTAAAATGATGAACAAAATAAAAGAACAAATTAAAAAAACAGTATTCATTTGCAATTTTCAATATATCTTGTAGTTGTTAAATAGTTCAACAGTGTTTTTCATATGTCCAATAGTTTTATTAGAAGAATTATTAGTAAGACATTAGTTTTATTAGAACATTTACAGAAATTCTGAATCATCAAGTTATGATTTCCATTTCAAGCCTTTCCATTGATATATATATATATATATATATATATATATATATATATATATATATATATATATATACATATACATATACATATACATATATATATATATATATATATATATATATATATATATATATATATATATATATATATATACATATATATATATATATATATATATACATATATATATATACATATACATATATATATATATATATACATATATATATATATATATATATATATATATATATATATATATATATATATATATATATATATATATATATATATATATACATATATATATATATACATATACATATATATATATATATATATATATATATATATATATAGCCCTTTGATTTAACAGGTAAATGAAAGTGCAACTATTAGATAATTTAATAAATCCGGTATGATTTAGAGAAAATGAGTTTCCATTTGCAAACTTGCTAAAAGCTTTTGAAGATTTAAATTTACTATATTTCTTTGAGATATAAATACAAACATCTAAGCATAAAAATTTTAAATAAATTATTTTGATTATACCTAATTTTGACAGTTTTCGGAAGTAAAAATTACATATTCATGATAAAGATCTGTATAATTGATCTATATACTTAAAATTCTGTAAAAATCGGTAAAAGTTTTTAAAATTTTTATTTTATTTTCACTTTAAAAAAAATTCACAAAGTTTTCCACTTTTTTTTCTCTCTTTAATTTGATAGTTTATTGAATTTGTGATTTATTGAAATGTTTAAACACAAGAGACTTACTTATAAGTCGATTTCTTTGTGACATTAAAGAAGCAGTTAAATGTATGTGTACCTCCGTACAAAAGCAAAGTTTTCAGACTGAATATCATCTCTCACTGGTTTTGTTTCCAAGTGCCCTTGAAAGCTGCATATATATTACATAGTTACATAGGCATACAGGAGTAAAAAAAAATGTAAACCAAATACGACTAAACCAGTTAAGGGGGTCCAGGACACAAAATTGTTCGAATTTTCGTAAAAAAATTTATTGCATTAAAAATTTCTGTGTTCTTTTACGCTTAAAATTACGTTTCAATAATGTTTTTATCTTAATTAGAACAGGAGAAATTATTATTTTTTTTCAACATTCTAATAGTAGCCAATCGTTATTTAAACCTGTAAGTGCGTTTTTCGGCATGATGGGTTTTTTCCCCATTTCTCGTTTTTAAATTGTTATAAGTCAAGAACCGTTAAAGATAAATGGTTCAAACTTGGAACATGTCTTTTTCAACTATTTTACTTTAATTTTGATTCAGAAAATTTGAAAACAATATTTACTTTTAAAAATATGATTTTTTAAAAATAAGTTACATAATTTTTTTTTTTTAATTTTTCATCTAAATATTTTTAATTTTTTTGAAATTAATATTTTAAAAAATGGTGAATCAGAATTAAAACTTATATATTTCTGTTCAATTAAATGAAAAAATTTTGAAATTCGACAAATAATATTTCGAGTTATAACGATTTTTAATTACCCCACTTTTATTAAAATTTTTAATTTAAAAATTTTTTAAAAAGCTTTTTCAGAAGTTTTATGATGGGATTTTGTTTACAAATTATATGGTTAACCACCACAAAAAAATTAAAAATTTTAACTCAGTAAATAAAAATATTTTAAAATGTGTCCCGTACCCCCTTAATAAGTGCCTGAGTTTCTAGGAAAGTTTCAAGTAACTAATACAATCTCTGCCATAGACAGATATCGTGTGGATATTTCCATTGCCGTGGGTAAAAATTATATTCATTGTCATTCCCTCATCTCGTCGTATTAGTCTACAGAACTCTAGCATTGAAGTCCTAATGAGAATTCGATTTCTAGTCAGTCATTACAGAGAAAATAGGCTGGTTTAGAGAATACTTATGAAATTCTAGGAAATATTTAACGAATATTTATGCAGTAAAATGAGCATCATGGGAAAAAATTATAAATAAATAAATGCGTGTTTAAATATAATACGTTGGTAAAGGAAACTGTAAAGATCTTCTCCTTCTCTACCACAAAGACTATGAAGGATATTTCGTTAATTAGTTTTCAAAATACGAGATTCTTTCACAATGGCGGATGAGTTAAGATGCTGGGTTTCCGGTCGTTGTATGTCGGATATTGACACCCGAAAAACGGTAGTAATAACCATTTGTTAAAATTATTGCTTAATATATTAACAGGAAGCCAATTAATAAGAGTCTTAAAACGTCCCTATTCATTATACCTGTAATAACAATCGTGGTTTATGTGGTATTTTCCTTTTCTTTCATTCAATAAAAAGACACCACTCGGGCAAAAGATGTTTATTGACTTGACACATAAACATATGAAGGCCTTATTTGAATAGTGGTACAATTCAATTCTTGTTCATTTTGAGATACAGGGCCTTAAAGTCTAAGGAGTACTGTGAAATGACTGCTGAAGTCTGATTTGTAATTCTCTCTGTTGACAGCAGAAATAAGATGGAGGTGTACCAGTTTGAAAATAAGTTAGAAATGAATTCTATGAACATCAAAGTGGGGCCTTCTTCATTTTTTTTAAAAGTGGAGTTGTACCACTATTGAAATAAGGCCTTCATATACAAGTAAAGAGAAACATAATGATTTGAACACAGCAGAAGGTCTATGATGCTCCAGCCTACTCGCTAAGAGTATTTCTAGGCAACTGAAAATGTTCGTCCAGAGGGATCGTTACTCAAGCCGCCAAACTCACTTTGCTGCTACCTCCGGATCTCTCAATTCTCAACTACCCATCGTCTCTCGAGACCGCTTGGGGGCACAACTGTCGCTCTGGAATTTTCGCCCAGTCTACACACTACGATGTTCTGCAAACTCTTTCTATGCCTTAGTATCAGACACAGTCTCTGGCTAAAGGTACCTGATACTACAATACATTTAAAAACCTATTCTTTAGACATACGAAAGTTCACATACCTCTCTTAAAACGTCCTATCTATGTACCACTAGCAAAATATTAGGGATTATTTAGAAACTCCAAAATTCATCCAAGGATGTAATATAATCCTTTCGAGAAACAAAGAAGTAATTTTTATGAACATTTTTTATGCATGTGCAAATAACTAGCATATGGAGGTTGAAAACCCAACAATGCTTCAGTCGAAACAGGTCGGTCTGCCTAAGAAAAGAATACATTTTAAAAGAGACAGCACACGCACACGGAAAATGAGTAGAAATATATGAGAGACCGAGTAACAAAAATGTGCAGAGTGAAGACGATTATACAATTTAAGGGGGGTCCAGGACACAAAATTGTTCGTATTTTCGAAAAAACTTTTATTGCATTAAACATGTTTGTGTTCTTTTGCGCTTAAAATGACGTTTAAATTATGTTTCTATCTTAATTAGAACAAGAGAAATTGTGATTTTTTTTGCAACATTCTAATAATAGCCAATCGTTGTTTAAACTTGTAAGTGCGTTTTTCTCCATGATGGGTTTTTTCTCCATTTCTCGTCTTTAAATTGTTATAAGTCAAGAACCGTTAAAGATAAATGGTTGAAACTTGTAACATGTCTCTTTCAACTATTTTACTTTAATTTTGATTCAACAAATTTGAAAAAAATATTTACTTTTGAAAATGTAATTTTTAAAATATAAGTTACAAACATTTTTTTTTGTAATTTTTGATCTAAATATTTTTAAATTTTTTAAAAATTAATATTTTAAAAAATGGTGATTCAAAATTGAAACTTAAATATTTCTGCTTAATTAAATGAAAACGTTTTGAAATTCGACAATTAATATTTCGGGTTATAACGATTTTAAATTACCCCACTTTATTAAAAATTTAAAATTTTAAATTTTTTAAAAACTTTTTGAGAAGTATTATGAAGTGATTTTATTTACAAATTACATGGTTAACATTACAAAAAATTCAAAATTTTTAACTCAATAAATAAAAAAATTTCAAAATGTGTCCCGGACCCCCTTAAAGACTTAAAAGTTACATTTTCAAGTAGCGACAGTACTACATTAGATATTGATGTTTTTCGTTTCCAACAGCAGTCATAATTTGAAGAGAATAATTACAAGAGAAAAATAATTTTTATATACCATGTTTTAAAATTTTCTGTTGAATCATATAAACTTGATAATTCTATGTATTAATAAACACTTAAAAAAAATTTGTTTATGAATTATCCCATCAACTTGGAAGAAAACGAAGTTAATTTTGTTAACTTGCATTTAACTTTTCGTTCTCATCCCTGCCGGCAGATGGCTGCACCAGTCTACAAAACAAAATTAATTGAAAATAATAAAAACATGGTAAAAATATGCTTAAAGATGGCTAAAAGTATAAAAAAATGAATTGTCATCGTGTTCTGAACTATTCTAAAGGTTTCAAATGTCTCGCTAGTCGGGAAGTTAGTTAAAAATCGATTGCATGATTTGTACTGGACAAACACACAAACACACACACAAGCAAGAAAGCAAGTTAATAAAAACATGATAAAAATACTATTTCTGTTGTTACTTTATATGTCTATATAAATCGGCAAAGTCAGAAACAAAACACATTTTATATTTTCACGAATAACTTCAATATACATTGAAACATTTCCTAACAGTTTCCCTCACAGCGTCATAATAAAATTATATAGTTTGAGCAGGAATGTTTGCTTTTAAATAAATCGTAAGAAAAGGAGTTTGGAGTGTTCTCTTTCTCTGCCCCAGAGTTGTAACATTTTAGCAAAGCAGTTTACTCTGTACTTACAGTCCGTGAACTGCATCGTTAAATTTTGGTTTATCTTTCTCTCAACTTTTTGAAAAGCAGAAGTTGAGATGTAGTGGACAGTTGCAAAGTCGACGGATGGAATCGAGGCACAATGGTGAAAATAATTTTGAAATCGAGAACTGTTTTAGTAAACAGAAATGTTAAAATTTTGAGTCATTTCCTGATATTTTGCCTAACTCATTGCTAATGCGTCAGTAATTCTGAAGAATCGTCCTTTATCAATGACTTGTATTAAACTTCCCGTAAATGTTGATTTCCGTCATTGAATAACATACTTATCAAATAAATGCGTAACAATTATATAATAATACAAGAAACAGTATCGTAATAAATCACCTACTTGAAGTGATGAAATACGGAAGATCGTTCAAGCTTTATGGAAGTGATTTCGATAGTTAAGGGTGTCCGGGACACATTTAAATTTTTTTTTTATTTATTTAGTTAAAATTTTGAATTTTTTTGTGATGGTTACCATATAATTTGTAAACAAAAGCATATCATTAAACTTCTCAAAAAGTTTTTAAAAAATTTAAAAATTTTAAATTTTTAATAAAAGTGGGATAATTTAAAATCGTTATACCTCGAAATATTATTTATCGAATTTCAAAATATTTTCATTTAATTAAACAGAAATATATAAGTTTTAATTTTGATTCACCATTTTATAAAATATAAATTTTTTAAAAAATTAAAAATATTTAGATGAAAAATTAAAAAAAAAAAATATGTAACTTATTTTTAAAAAATCATATTTTCAAAAGTAAATATTTTTTTCAAATTTGTTGAATCAAAACTAAAGTAAAATAGTTGAAAAAGACATGTTACAAGTTTCAACCATTTATCTTTAACGGTTCTTGACTTATAACAATTTAAGGACGAGAAATAGGGAAAAAACACATCATGCTGAAAAACGCACTTTCAGGTTTAAACAACGATTGGCTACTATTAGAATGTTGCAAAAAAAATATAATAATTTATCCCGTTCTAATTAAGATAGAAACATTATTTAAACGTCATTTTAAGCGTAAAAGAACACAAAAATTTTAATGCAATAACATTTTTTTCGAAAATTCGAACAATTTTGTGTCCTGGACCCCCTTAAGTTTTATTGTGATTTGCTTCTATCTGATATCCATGGTTCTAGAAAATATCTCTAGCTCGAATTTTTCATGAAAGAAAACTTTTAATTAGTACTGTCAAGTCAATTTTACCCCATTCCTCTTGGACCATTTTCCGAAGATTGTTCAGTGTTCTTGGATGCCGTTTTCGTAACGCTCGTTTAAAAAATACCGAAAGCGCAAAAGTCCATTGGAGAAGCGTCAGGGGATTTTACAGGTACTTCATTAAATAGGATACACTTTATTCCTGTTTCTGATTCTTTCTTTGCTAAATAAGTGGAAGTTGATTTAGACGTGAGACTAGAGGTGTCGTCGATATGAAGCTCAATATTATAAATTTCCTTTCCATATTAGGCTGAAATTTCTTCTTCAAAAATTGGTTCTAAAATATTCCTCTGATAGTAGAGTGAATTAATTTTGGCTTTACTTGAGACTTTTTGAATTTTTGATTTGCTGTTGTAACAAAATCCTGCAAGTATCATGAATCCCTTTGAGAACTTTTCTGTACACTAACGAAGCCATTTCGCAGTGTACTTCATTTCGCAGTGTACGAAGTCATTCCCATCAGTTGAGAAACAGAAAATTGATCTTTTTTTATTACAGTCATTTAAATGCACCCATGCCTCATAGAGTGTTACCACGAATTTCCATTTTTCAGCAGCTAGGTGCTTTTCATATAATTTTCTACAGTTTGTTTCTCTTTCAGCAACATGCCTTGGCAAAAGCAGATGAACTTTAGGTTTAAACATTTTTTTAACTCAAATCTTTATCAATGATCTTACTTATAGTGCCATAAGATATTCCTAGTTTCGATGCAATGGAACTTTGAGTCAGCGGATTTTCTTTTAGGATCTTTTAGGCGGATTTTCTTAGAGACTTCACTATTTGGATATTTACCTGCATTCGAACAGTCTTAGGTTGAGGTTTCGTGGGCATATTTTCATTTTTCATTTCAGTTAGATTTTTTTCTTTCAAATTTAATGTATTATAAATACATTTTTTGGAATGCCGTAGCTGCAGTTTTTACACCTCTTTATAATTTGTTGATACGAATATTACTCTTCGGAAAGCGCAGTTACGTAACCTTCGAGCCCTCTATCAATTTTAAGAACCATTTTCAAAATAAATATTTCCTTCTACATTACAATCAAAACAAAACAGTAGCAGACGATTATTCCGAAGTTGTCAAATATTTATCTCAATATGCAAACGCCAAACATAAATTACAAAATCGTTTCCATAAAGTGCGAATGACTTTCTGGAAAATTAAAATGAAACTGTTAGATTCAATTTTATCCCGTATAACAAGAAATGCGGTGCATTAAAATTATGAGAAATAAGATTATTGACCATTAAGCCAAGAATTATTAGAGAGCAAAAGAGAAAATATATGTCTATTTTATTCATATATTACCATACTTGTCCTTTCTGGATTTATAAAATAAAAGCAGGAAATTTTAAAGCTGAAAACTGTTTATTTATAAAACTGATTTTTTATAAGTGCAATAATAACAATTTTTTACAGTATAGCAACTCAATTATAAATATGCTCCACGAGAATTGCATCTGAAATCTACAGCATAAAATATTTAAACACATATACTGAGAAATATAAATTTGTTTGACAATTTTGTACGCAATTATACAACCGAAATGCAGTTTTTTTCAATTAGAGTAATTCATTCTTTTAGAGGGAAAAAAGGCCATTTTCCAAAAATTATTGGCAATAATATGTCAGAATTATTAATATATTTTAGAAACTTTATTCAAGAATTTTGAATGCTATGGTTTAACATAAAATAATATTTCAAAAAAAAGTAAAAGCAACAAATCAGTTCGAAAGCTAATATCTTCATGTAAAACAATCTGAAACTTATGAAAAAAAATTCAGAAAGAGAATTTTTCACTGAAAGGGAAAAATACATAAAAACTTTGACAATATTATTACATCTAGAGTATTCTTATTTTTCTTGCAGTTTTTAATTATTTGTCTTCTCTATGAAGTCATTTTTTTCACCGCAGAATATGTTTTTCTAGAACTAGATTAGATTTAAATTAGATTTGTGTCAAAAGCGTCCCCTGAAAGTAAAATTTAATAACGCTCTGAAGAATAGATTAAAATACTTCTACCATTTGACGCTTTTTTCTCCTTCTTACCCCCTTAGACGTCAATATGTCATTGGAAAAAAATGATCTGGAACTGGAAATATTGGAAACTGATCTCTAAATGCCGCAAGGCTTTGGAAAAAGATTTTGAATTTTTTATTACACAAATAAACGCTAGTATAAAAATCCAGCGTATTTCAAAACACCCTATATTGGGTTTCTGTACACTTTTTTCGTGTACATACATACAAATATATATATATATATATATATATATATATATATATATATATATATATATATATATATATATATATATATATATATATATATATATATATGTATATATGTGTATATATATGTATATGTATATATGTGTATATATATATATGTATGTGTATATATATACATATATATATATATATATATATATATATATATATATATATATGGCTTGTGGAGGCGCTGTGGTACAGCGCGCTGGTCTTTGGTGCTGAGGGTGCTCAGATCGAATCCCGGCGTTGCACCACGAAAGAATGCCTCCGTTCGTGTCGTCCCTTCATAGGGGGTAATACTGTCCGCCTGTATGGTGCCCCCATAATAAAATGGACAATAAAACAGCAGCGTAATAAGGGCGAATGTTTGATTACAAGTGCCTCCGCATTGGTTAAAATAAATAAATATATATATATATATATATATATATATATATATATATATATATATATATATATATATATATCCGTGGATGAAAACAAAAGTTCGAAATCAGAGTTTGCATTTCAGAAATGGAAACTCTTCAGAAAAACTGGTGCTACAGATACTTTATTTAATTCATGGAGAAAATAAAAAATGCAGAAACATAAAGATTAAAGGTTTGAAAGTGGTAAAAATAAAAGTATCACTATTGGTGTTGCATTAATGTAACGCTAGGTTCAAATGGGTTAAGATCCATTTCATTTTAAATCGAAAAAGCAACACATTGGGTTGCCACTCAGCTTATATATATATATATATATATATATATATATATATATATATATATATATATATATATATATATATATATATATATATATATATATATGTAATATCTGAAATCTCATCATCTCTGAAGAGAAACATGATAAAGTCATAAGGAAATGTGAAGCTCAGATGTTAGTTTATTACGCTGGTGTTCTATCCTGATTAAACTATATCATACCCGTTCTAAGAAAATACATGCGAGTAGTTATGCAACACAAGAATTAAGTTCATAAATTCACTCTATATACAATCTGAAAATTCTCAATGTTTTTCTCGAGTCCAGAGGAATATAACCTAATTCAGTTGGTACATTATTTTTGTTTTAATTTTGCAACAATATTTTCAAGGATTCTAACACACGGGTACATGATATGTGGTTTACATGGGTACATGATGCATGGTTTATAAGGGTTCATGTGCTCTTAGTTAACAAAATAACAATCTTCATTTCAAATTCAACTTCAAATTCCCTATTAATTGCGATGATTTAATCTTAATGTTGAATACTCATTATCCAAAACCATATACTATCCACAAAAATACTCTTCTATAAAATGATACTAATTAACCATATGTTCTTTACAATACCTGTCATCTTTAATTTCTTGTGTAAATACTAATTTCAATTAAGTAAACATAAATTATTTTCTTTTTATTATCTTAATACGTGTATTGTTGCAGGAATCCTCTTGCTATATAACATCTACAGATTCTTATATTTCTTCTATATTTTAAAACATTTTTCTCTTTATAACTTTTTGGAACGAAGTTCTTTTACGCGGCTTACAGTAGAGTGGACTGGAAGAAATCGCTTCGTAAGGAAAAAGCGTTATGCCCCCTCCAGGCGGCCTTTCCCTCTCTCTTTTTTTTAGTGGCTTTGCATCATTGGGATGGCGCGGTGCTATCAGCTTGGTCTGGCGTGTGACATGTCCCGAGTTCGGGCCTCGGCGCTGCTGTCAGGTTTATTGGGTGATTGCCTGGTATTATTGTGTTTGGGCACTGGTAATTTTGTTTGTTATTGTTTTAATTCACACGGGATTTATATTGTGCCATTATTGCAATTTTATAATGGAAAGTCGAGAAACAGAAAATGCGATTGCATGTGTGTGTACTAGTGCGAGTATCGGGCTTCGATCAGCAAGCATTATGCGCGGTCAGCTCTTTAACCTCAATTCTAAACACGTGTAAATATTATTTAAACTTATTATTTGTTTGTTATTGTTTTAATTCACACGGGATTTATATTGTGTCATTATTTTATTTTTGTTGGTGATAAAATAATAAAATTAATAATATTAAAAATTATGCTAGGTAACATCTAAATCAACATAATTAATTTATATATTGAAATTTTTTATTTTAATAAAAATAATTCATTTATATATTAAAATATATAATTTTAATAAAAAAAATTAGATTTTTTTTTACTTGCTTGTTATTGTCTTAACAACCTTAACAACGATAAAAAATTATATTTATTTTTTTAAATTTTATTAGAAAAAACATGCTGAACGTTCTAAAAGATATAGAGATAAATTGAAATTAAAAAAACAATGTGCTGAACTTGACTCAGTTCTATCATGGAAAGAAGATTCATTACCGTCGGTATTAATCGAAAATAATAAAGAAACTAATCATCGCCATGATACAAACTGTGAAGAATTAATCAACAGTCAGTTTCAAATTCAACAACCAAGAAATATTGAAGCTCAGCAAGTAATAAGTCCAAACTTTCCATCATTTGAAGCCTCATAAGAGGAACACGATGAATGTTCAACGCCAATCGTCCTGTTACATCATGGAATAGACATTGCTGACGACGGTAACTGCCTTTTTTCATCTCTCATAAGAATTTTACATCTTCAAATATCTGCATCAGTCCTTCGACAGCAACTTTATAATTCATCCTACTTAAATGCATGTCAAAATCCAATTGGTGCAAGAAGTATAGTAGCGAATTTAAATACGGAGATTTAGATTGTTTATTCATATTTTCCAGAACATACAATCAAAATATATGCGTGCACTTTCCTTATTTTAATAATAATACAAAAAGAGTTTTTCGTTTTTGTTATTTTAAAAATACACTAATATAATTATATTCAATAGAACGCACTAATATGATTATAATCAATACACTAATATGATTATAATCAACACTAATATGATTATAATCAATAGAAATCTACATATTAAATCACGTTTAGAGTTGGAAAAATAACGTAAGGAACTTCGTTCCTGACGGGGTCCCCGGATCGCACAATTATTTTTTTCCTATTTATTTATTCTCTATTCTTTGTATTGTGAGAATTTCCTGGAGTGGGCGAACATTTATTAGCTGACGGGTGTGAAAAATCACCCGTGGCTTATTATGGTACCCTAGCAGAGATTAGAAGGATGCTCCGTTTATATGAAAAAGTACGCCTTGAATTTCTACTTTTTACACCAGGAAATCTCTTATAGTACTTATATTCCTGACTAACCTTCAGCATAATATATTCACGACGATTCAAAACCAAACTTTAATACTTCAATATAATAAAACAAAATCTTAAACTCTTAAAATTTCTTAAAATATTTTATAAAGATGAGAAAATATTCATGTGAAAAATTTAAAAATTCAAATGCAAAAAAATAAAAAACTGATTAAAACATGGAAGAGAAACGAGGAAAGAAGGTAATCATACAAAATGAAAGAAAGCAAATTTAACTTTTACGCGACTTATGTTTACAGAAGCTCTGACTAATTATATTTATCAATTATTCTTGAGGCGAGAAAGGAAAAAGGAAAACATTATAAAATTGAAAAACAATTACAATATTGGAAACACCCAATTCATGTTTATCGAAGCTATGGATGACTAATTATATTTATTGCTCTCCACTCCGGCATAACGTGACCTTCGACCCATGTTTATAGTAGGAAGGACCTACTTTACTCCGTATTTTTCTAGAGATTTAAAACTGCGTGTGAAAAACAGATACTTAAAAGAACGATCTGCTCATTTAGGTCCGAAAGGTATAGTACTAATATTAAATTTCTGAACAAAAACATGATTAAATTTACGTTTGTAATTGATTTAGCTAACCTTTTCAGTACCAACATAACCTAAAGCATTTGTACACATTAATTATAATTTAAAATACATAATTAATACACTTTCATAAAATTTTTCATTATAACTTTTACTTAAGGATCATCAATTAATCATAAAAAACAAATATGAAAAAATTTATACACTTTTACAGACAATTTGTCTTACCTTTAAGAGTCCCAATTTAAATATTCATTTAAATATTCATTTTTAAATATTCATTTTTGGTTATTTATTTATTTATTTATATTAATAATTTTTTTCTTCGGCATAAGATAAATTTAGTTTGAT
>OU015500.1:120302504-120445004 GCA_907164885.2 Dolomedes plantarius | reverse complement strand
TACGTTCTTAACGGCCAAGCGTAACACGTCACCAGGAATGTTCATCCAAAGTCCGGGATATGTTGTCCATTAGGGCCACCAAGTTCGAGACTCTACAATGATACACCTCAGACTTTAATAACCCCACAGAAAATGTCACATGGGTTAAGTCCCGGTAACAAGGCGCTTTTTTCCCGTGGCCATGCACGTGTAAAAAAGCAACTAATGGCCCTTTCTGCTGTAAAGCGAAGGCGCAACAGATTCTGCACCGATCTTTATAGCCTAAAATGCTGGCGCTGCTGTCGACTAGGAAGTCATGAATTTGAACTTTGATGTTTTACTTGCCTTTTATACAAATTTTCGGGTGCGCTGACAACATCAGTGCCATATCGTTCCCTATCGGCGACTTTTGGAACTATTTTTTCCCCGTAAACTCTTTCTCATTCGTGCTTAGTCACTCTATCAATTTTGGTGGAATTCCGCCTGATAGATCGCGCTACAGATGGCTCTGAGTAGTGTCAGCTTAATAAAAATTCGCCATGTATATATATATATATATATATATATATATATATATGTGTGTGTCAAAACATAGCTGAACTGCCAAAATATAGTTGAGAAGTACGGGGAAAGGGGGTTTAAAAATAATAAGAATCTAACATTTCATTTACAAAGAGCGCTTATTTTTCAGTGGGGAATCATTCTTTAAAAGCGACATTGAGCGGAAAGCGAAGAATTCTAGGCTAGAGGATTTATTTTTAGAAAGGTACAGGTCTTTGGGCGCTAAGTTAAATTGTACGATCAGCAATAATAAGGGTCCAGATGACCAAGGTTGAGGTCTGCACATGCGCCGTGCAGCAGAAGCTCGGAGGAAATTAAGTTTTGGCGGTAGATTGAATGGGAATTTCGTTATGAGCGGAAGCTCGTTTCAGTTGTGCCGGGTAGGTGGACAAAATGGCTATGAGGGAAAAAGTACCCTGGAGCGTGGTTACTTCAAGAACGTAATAAATAAGGATTAAAAAGTAGCTGACTTTCTTGTGATCCATTCCCTGCCACTCACCGAACTAATTAAAAAATATGACGACTGCTGGAATATTATTTAAACACGGGAGCAAAACACGTACCGTGTCTCAGATATATATATATATATATATATATATATATATATATATATATATATATATATATATATATATATATATTTATATATATATATATATATATATATATATATATATTATATATATATATATATGTGTGTGTGTGTGTGTGTGTGTGTGTATAAATTTTCACACAAAGATATCGATATTAAGAGACCATAGATATTATTTTAATTTAAATATAAAAAATAGTCCTCTACTTAACATACTGAAAGAAAGTTATTTCTCTACTGATATCGATTCTTTGAGAAATAAAACCCATTGGAATCTGTAATTCATATATTTTATTTTTCAGAAATGTAGTTATAATTTTTTATTGATTCAAAGAAGGATATATTTATAGTTTAATTAAGTTCATCCTTTTATTACTTAGAATCATAATATCTCTGAAATTCAGCGGATTCTTCTTTTATGTTAGGTTCTCTCTGTTAAGTTTTATGCATTATCCATTTTGCATAAAGGTTTTAATATGTTCGTGTGAGAAATTAGTATTTTTTAATCACTTTTTAGATACTCAGCTGTGGTATTATGGCATTTAAAAATATGCACCATTGATTTATTTGAAGATTAAATCTAATACAACTTTCTGATATTCCATTTGTTTTAAAGAATTTATTTTATATCTAATATATAAAAATGAATGTTTGTATCTCTGTAATTGTATAGAAATCCACAGTTTAGGAGCAACGATCGTGAAATTTTACATACAGGCGTCTTTAAAAACAGCCGAGGGTCTGAAGAACTTCAAAAATCGAAATTAATTACCGTTGATTTTTAATTAATAAAAAAACAAAAATTTTGAAACTAAATGTAAGATGTTACACTTTGTGGAATCACCCCTCTGAATATGGTGTCCACGTTAGGGTTAGCTGAAGCGAACAGCGAGCGAAAAGATAAAAATAAATAAAATCAAAAAGTTTCAAGTTACATATTAAGCCAGAATAATAAATGAAAATAATAATCTTTCAAGTCAGATTTTATACTCTAAAATAAATTGGATCCAACGGCATATTGACACTATCACACGCGATGGAAAATTCGAATCAACCACGCTAAGTGTCACAAGATCATTTTTAATCGCTACTGCAACCCCCCTCGCTTATGTCTTTGTGTCTATTGAAGAGTTAAAGACTAAGCTTCTATCCTGCTAACTTATTTCTAACTTAAAACTCCTCTTACTCCATAAATACATGTATATTCACCAACCCATAGCAACTTTCCAGTAATTTTAGTACAAATATTCTCCTATTTACACAATACACCAGCATGTTATTGTGGCGCATTCGGTAAGAGCGTTCATTTACTACACTACACGAAGCGGGTTCGAATCCTGATCGTATAGATTTTGCTAAACCTGTATTTTCAGCTTTTATTTTATTATTTTTTAAATTATTATTATTATTATTTTTATTTATTATTTTTTAAAATTATTTTTATTTTATTTTATTATTTTTAAAAATTATTATTTTTATTTTATTTTATTTTTCATATTATTAATGTGTATAACATTTCGTATACTTTTTTTTCTATGTTATTTATACTGTGTTTATTTTTTTAATGGATTTTGGTAGCTTTATTATAAATTTATGTATTTTATGTTTTACTTTTCAGGAATTTTTGCTCCAATGATAAAGGCTAAATCTTTTCTATGTTATTTATACTGTATTTAGTTTTTAAATTGATTTTGGTTAACAAACATTCGACAATTTGACATTTTTACTTTTCAGCTTTACTTTCCTAAAGACAATTTGACATTTTTCCTTTTCAGCTTTTAGTGGTTTATTATAAATGTATATATTTTATGCTTTACTTTTCAGGGTTTTTTTGCTCCAATGATGAAACGCTAAATCTAGCTGAATTCTGAAGAAATTATTGTAAATTTATGGTTTTTTATGTTGGGTTTTCTTTTTATTCATGTGTATAACATTTCACATGCTTTTTATTCTATGATATTTATACTGTGTTTAGTTTTTAAATTGATTTTGGTTAACAAACATTCTTAAAATCCTGGGCAACGCCGGATAAATTATCACCTGTGTAGGTTGATAATTTATAAATTTTAAAACTGTTACCACATGTATATTTACAGATCCACAAGAACTTTCCAATATTTTTAATTAATAAATAACCAGCAACTCTCGATTCACAAGCGTACAGTAGATGGCACCACTATTTTAATCTTTTTTGTGTCTATTTCGTTGTTATGTGACGATAAATTTATTTAAAGTACCAGATAAAGAAATCACATGATCAGCGTTTAATAAATTAAATTGTAAAAATTAATCTTTAAAAATTCACCAAAAATTAGAAAATAGAGGTAAAGATGCGAAAAGAATTTCATTTTAAAGGAATTTTTATGATCTTTTTCGTGATATAAATTTTACAACCCTCAAATTATTATTTTAAATGCAAACTTGAAAAAAGTTACAAAAACAGATTAAAAATTTAATTTAAAAAAATCTAAGAAGAATTTTTCAAAAATCTTTCTTAGTGCACCCCTACACTATTAGAAGAATCGCCATGCAAAATTTCAGCCCTTTAGGTCCAGCGGTTTGGTCTGTGCGTTGTATGTCAGTCAGTCAGTGAATGAATGAATGAATGAATGAGTCAGTTACGGAACTGTTTTATATATATAGATTTTTATTACTATCTCTATATCGTAACGTTAACTTCATGCGCACACATTATTTTTAACTGGCATTCAATTGGCTGTTAAAACTTTATATTTACATCCTATTTAAAAGAAGTAGGGTGTAAATTGTAGGGTGGAAAGTTGGTAAAATTAAAATTTTGTGCAATGTATTTTAATTTCTCGATTAAAAGTAGTTTTTTTCTAAAAATCAATTTATTTCGCTTGAAAAGCTAAATATTTTATGCACGTGGTTTATATTATTATTACTATCTTTATATCGTAACGTTAACTTCATGTGCGAGCATTATTTTCTTATGCTTTTTTTATTATTATCATCTTTATAATAGCTTTATTTTCATATGGTTTTAAGCAACTATCTTTTTTATTCATATTATGTTGGTTTTTTATTAATTAAAAATTAAGGGTAATTAATTTCGATTCCGGAAGTTCTTATCTTTATTTTCATATGCTTTTTCATTTACGAATTATTCAAATGTTGGTTAAAAAACTTTTGCGTAATTTATATATTTGTGTGTGTTTAATTATTGAAATTAATAAATTTATATTTCTGGAGAGGATGTTTCAGATTTTAGTGGTACTATGATGAAAGGCTGAATATACCAAAATTCTTAGGAGTTTATTATGGAGAGAAAAGGAATTTAATATGTAGAGGATGTTTATAGGAGTTAAATGTGGAGAGGAGTTGAATGGTTTGCAGCCCTCAATCAAACACTTCATTTTTTTAAGAGGCAACACTGCAGTCATATCATTGTTCTATTGGAAATTTCTGCTGAACCTGTAATTGCAGCTTTTTTTTTACCCCAATGATGAAAGGCTAATTCTAGCTGAATTCTGAGGAGTTTATTATAAATTTATATGTTTATAGATTTCACAAGGTTTTTTTTCCATGTTATTTATACTGTGCTTAGTTTTAAATTAATTTTGGTTAACAAACATTAGAGAATTTGACATTTTTACTTTTCAGATTTTAGTATTAAAACGATGAAAGGCTGAAATTCTGAGACGTGTATAACATTTCACATATATTTTTTATGTTATTTATACTGTGTTAATTTTTAAATTGATTTTGGTTAACAACAAACATTCTTAAAATCCCGGGCATCGTCGGGTACTTCAGCTAGTATTTAAATAATTTCTTTTGAACTTTGAAGAGTTCAGTCTTAATTTCTTATATAAACTATGTTTCAAAATTAAAATAAATTTTAATACATTCACTTTAAAAACAAATTTAATTTCAAATTTATATAATATCAATCATTTATATTCTAATGTAAAATATTGATTATTGGGTGAAATATTGACAGTATTAGATCAATCTCGAATGCGTAACATATATTAAATTTTTTAATTCTCTATTTCGATTCCATATCTGTAAAGATTTAGTTGAATATTTAATTTATAAATTTTACTGAATTACTCTTTAGATTGTAATATGACTGAAACTTATTAAAAATAAAGTTAGAAAATCCTGGATATTCTTTTACCAGACTTAATAGTAATTCGTCTAGAATTATAAATCAATACTGTAAAACATTTCACAGCATATTCAGCTAGAAATATATAAAGGCCTGATTTTAATAGTGGACCGACTCTATTTTTGTTCATTTTGAGATATACAGCCTTAAAGTCTAATCAGTGCTGAGAAGTGACTGCTGAAATCTGATTTGAAATGCTCTCTGTTGGAAGAAAAATAATCTGGAGGTGTACCAGTTTTAAAATAAGATAGAAATGACTTGTTTGAACATGAAAGTGAGGCTAACTCCATTTTTTTAAAAGTGGAATTGGACTAATATTCAAATAAGGCCTTCATATTTTTTCAGATAGAAATACAGAGGCTGTTTACACATTTTTTAGACGATGTATGTATATTGTATTCCCAAAACTAAATTACATAAAATTCTTGTGTTTTAAATGTTCTATTTGACATCCCTTATTCTGAACTATCTTTCGGATTCTGAACTATCCTATCTATTCTTGACGTTTTTTTCCTTTCTTGTTGACGATATTACCTATCGACGCTTTAGATATCACAAAACCATGACTCTCACATCGTTTTTGGATAACGGAGTATGCATATTTCTCTTCGGAAAGAGCATAAATGTAGCCTTTGAACCACTGCTTTGTTAAAAACGCCATTTTGAATAAAAACAAAACTTTTAAGCCACAGAAGATAATTTTGACTTTTAAAAACATAGTACAATTGCAATTATTTCTTTTGCAGCAAACAATTTTTTATTACCGCTTACCAAAATCGTCTAGAAAATGTGCGAACAGCCTCTGTATAAGTTCACAATAAGAGAAAATTATCGGAAAGTATTACATTACCCAAACAAAGACCCAGAGAACAAATGAGTAGAACTTAAGTTCTTCGACCTGTGTAATATAAATGGGTTGTGCAAACAATGTTCTTAAAAACGACAATCTCATTTTGGTTAACACCCAAAAAATTATTCTCGCCAACTATTTGCTCTGGCAACCATCAAATGGCTATTTTACTTTCATCCCACGTGAACTTTGGATCTATTTTGTACGGCGGTCACGTCCCTCGGTATTGGTTTTTCAACTAAAACACTATCTTGTGACAAAAAGCCTGAAAAATGTAGAAAATCCAGTATTATGATAGAGATGTCACGTTATTGTTTTCTGTGTATCAAGAGTGAGGTCAGATATACCGAATGGAGATAAATTATTATTTTTTTTCTGTCCTTAATGTCAGTTTTTCTTCAAAGTACGAGCTTCACATCGGAATATGAAATTGTATCTTCATTTTTTTTATTTGCTTTTTTTCCCCTTTTGTTCACACAACAGTAAAGTTTTTTTTATGACTTATATCAACGTTACAAAAAATCATTAAAGTATTTTGTCCCAAAGTATTTGGGAATTCATCAAAACCATCAGAAAATCCACCTAATATATGTTACTTATATATTTTGGGCACTATTAACTCTGGAATAAATTATTTATTTATCTATGTTTCTTTGATTTTTTCTTAGGAAAATAGCACAGAAAAGTACGAGCTTTACACAGGAATGCAAAACTGTATCGTTTTTGCATTTGCAATTTGTTTTTTTCACGCAACGATAAAGCTCTTTTATGACTTATGTGGATGTTGCAAAAATTATTTAAATATTTTGCCTAGTGCATTTGGGAATTCATCAAAATCATCAGAATTCCAACTAATATATGATACATATTTTTTGATAATATTAACTCTAACAAAAAATCATGTATTTATTCATGTTTCTTTTGAGTTTTCAGAGGAAAATAGTAGACAAAGTACGAGCTTTACATCGGAATATGAAATTTTATCTTCATTTTTTTAATTTGCTTTTTTTCCCCCTTTGTTCACACAACAGTAAAGTTTTTTTTATTACTTATATGAACGTTACAAAAAATCATTAAAGTATTTTGTCCAAAGTATTTAGGAATTCATCAAAAGCATCAGAAAATCCACCTAATATATGTTACTTATATATCTTGGGCACTATTAACTCTGGAATAAATTATTTATTTATCTATGTTTCTTTGGTTTTTTCTTAGGAAAATAGCACAGAAAAGTACGAGCTTTACACCGGAAAGCAAAATTTTATCGTTTTTTCATTTGCAATTTGTTTTTTCAAGCAGCGATAAAGCTCTTTTATGACTTATGTGGATGTTGCAAAAATTATTTAAATATTTTGCCTAGTGAATTTGGGAATTCATCAAAATCATCAGAATTCCAACTAATATATGATACGTATTTTTTGATAATATTAACTTTAACAAAAAATCATATATTTATTCATGTTTCTTTCGAGTTTTCAGAGGAAGATAGTAGACAAAGTACGAGCTTTACATTGGATTTTATATTATATCGCTTTTCCATTTGCTTTTTGCCTTTTTTATGCGGCAATCAAGTTCTTGTGTTAATTATATGAATGTCTCAAAAATTATTTAAATATTTTATCTCAGTGCATTTGGGAATTCATCAATATCATAAGAAATCCAATTAATATAAGATGCATATATTTTGACAAAATTTACTGTGGAAAAAATTATATATTTATTTATATTTCTTTCATTTTTTCGATGAAAATAGTATACAGAGTACAAGCTTTACATTGAAATTTAAAATTGCATCTTTTTTCCATTTGCTTTTTGCTTTTTTTAACGCAGCAATAAAGTTCTTTTATTACTTAAATGATGGTCATATTAATTATATAGATAAGTTGTTCCAATAAATTTGGGAATTTATCGATTATATATATATATATATATATAAAATCGGATATAATCAGATATCCAGCTAATGTGCGATACTTATATTTTTTTGACAATGATAACTTTGGATTTTTCTTTTTATGTTTCTTTGAGTTTTCCGAGGAAAACAGTACAGCAAAGCACGAGCTGTACATCAGAATATGAAATTTTATCTTCTTTCCGTGTGTTTTTTTCATACACCAGGAAAATTATTTTATTACTTATATAAATGTTATTAAAATTATTTATAAACTTTATCCTATTGCATTTCCCAATAAAAACCACCAGAAAAACCAATGCTACATTTAAACTCTACGTAAAATTCCCTCTGGAAACAATTACAAATTTATAAATGTCTCTTTGGGTTTTCTTAGAAAAATAGTTGGATTAAAATTGAATTATATTGTCCCCATTCAGAATATTGTAACAAATAAGTGCAGGGATTTACTGCATTTTATAATATGACATGGAGCATTAAAAATAACATACTTTTGTAAGGAGAACACTCATCAATCTTCCTCGGAACATGATGTTCTCTTGCATAAGATTTAAAAGCCTATAAGTGCATTGCAGCTTTTAAAGTATTAATTTAGCGCTACAAAAAAAGCTTTAGCTTTCCCTCTAGGGTGAGTATGTTAGATTCTTTACACAACTTTTATTATAACATTTCCACAAGTTTATAAACAGGCATGTTGAGAAATAAAAGTGTACAGATGGCGATAACTGTAAACTTAATTGGCAACACAATCATGCACTAATTCAATGTATGTGAACACATCGTTCGTGATTCCCAGCATGCATCGACCTGTATTATTAATGCTGTAAGACTCGATTTATGATATCGGCAATTGAATTCTATATTTTAAATTATACATATACATATACATATACATATACATATACATATACATATACATATAATCTACCAATGTGTATTTGAACACCCATGCAAATGCCGATATCTACGGTCCTGATATACGTGACGCCTTACACCGTTAAATGTCGTGTATGAAACAACATTGACATTAGTCGCATGCAAGGTGCTTCGAAGTGCAGTGTTATCGGATTTCGAGAAAGGTGTAATCGTCGGGTATCATAGAAAGGGCCTATCCTTAAGGGACATATCTAGCGAGAAAAATTACTCAAAATCGACAGTGGGTTATGTGATTCAGAAGTGGAAGGTGAGCGGTGATTATCGGAATGTGCCTCGAGTAAGCGGTCCCACGAAACTGGGAGGTAGAGACCAATGGGTGCTGTCTAGAGAAATTTAAAAAAACCGTACCCAACCGAAGGCCCACATACTCCAGAAGTTTCAACATGCATCCGTGAGTGTTGTTTCGATGAATATCATCCGTAAGGAAGTACATCCGCTTGGTTTGGTTTTCATGGTCGTGCTGCCGCCCGTTAGAATTTAATCACAAAGTCCAACCGCACTGCTCGGTTAATGAGGTTCAAAGCACGTCGAAAGTGGACCGTAGATCAGTGGAAAAGGGTTCTCTGTTGTGACGAATCAAGTTTCACTCTCTACCTTTCGGATGGCAGGGTCTGGGTCACGCGTCTGTCTGGAGAACGCCTCCTGCCAGACTGCATTGTGCCCACAGTAAAGTTCGGCGGAGATGGAATTATGGTCTGGGGGTGTTTCACCTGGTATGAACTGGGACCCTTGTTCCCCATTCATGGTAAGCTCAACGCCGATGCCTACTGCACTATTTTGGATGAAAGTGTACTTACTACTTTGTGGCTTTTTTACGGATTTGACCCATGTTACGGCCAGGACGACAACGCCTGCTGTCATGTTGCGAGGTCTACCATGGATTGGTATGGTGACAAAGGATTTAACCGAATGGACTGGTATTCCCAAAGCCTAGATCTGAACCCTCTTGAGAACCTCTAGGACGAGTTGGATAGTCGAATTATGGGTGCAACAACCGTCCAAAATTGGTAAAGGAACTTACACGTCATCTCCAAGCCGAGTGGAACAAAATACCATTAGCCGTCATACAAGGACTTGTGGAAAGCATGCCCCGGAGGGTAAAGACTGTAATTGCCTCTCCTGGAGGCTCTATCAACTAATAAATATGAATAAATTTTGTTTTTCTTTGCTATCACGGATGTCCAAATACTTACTGGTAGATAGTATATACAGTACAAATCGTTTATAAGAACTTCCAGGGGAACTGGTTCTTATAATCGATAGTTTTTATATCCGATAGATAACTTACAACTGCTGGAAATACCAAATTCATTGTCACATAATTTCTATTTATACCTGAAACATGACGTTCAAAAAATGGTTAAAAGGTTCAAGTTCAATCAAGGAAAAACAGACTGCTGATTTTCATATAAGTATGTATTTGAAAAAGCTCAAAAATACATAGTTCTAAAAAACGTCTAAAAGAAAAGTGAATAAAATTATGTAGCTATTATGAATACATAATGCAATACTTTGTTTGTACATGTTTATTCATTTTCTGAAAAATTGTCAGTAATATTTGTTTGTTTAGCTTCTTTTTCTGTAAGTAAAAATAATTTTCGGTTATCGCGACAAGTTCTTTGACAGTTTTTTTTCATCGCATCCTTCACAAAAGCGTCATTGTAAGCTAAAAATTTATTTAAAGTATTGATTGCTGAAAACATTTCTTTTAAACTCGGACAAGAGAACGCGTTCAAAAGATCTTCTGAACTGGCACTGTCGTCAATATTATCATCTCTGCCAGAAATCTCTGCATTTACGAGTGCAACAATATCTTCATCTTTTACATTCCCATGAGTTGCAAGAGCCAAATCTATGTCTTCATATTCCTGAAGTGAATCTTGTTCAATTGGCAAATCTCGAACCCAGTCTTGAAGCGTTTCATCTCTAGCGTCTCGAGTTTAAAAAAAGGGAGGATTTTTTAACTAAGAAAACCAGCAGGCAGGAAACAATTCGATTTTCTTTTTTGATTGAAAATTGAAGATTTCATGGTCTTCATAACCTTCTCTTAACGTAGTCCGAACGGTTTTAAGCCTGTTATCAGAAACTCTTGGTGGCACGGCGGTCAGATGATGGCCGAATCGCTAGAGCGCTGGCATTCGGTTCAGATCCTGTGGGTTCGAGTCCCAATGTTGGCATGGCTGTTTATATCCGTTCGGAATCGGCTTTAAACTGTAGGTCCCAGTCTAACTAGCCCTCGTGTAGCAAAAAGTTTACCATAGCGCTCCAAACCAAACCTGGTGGCACGGCCTTCGATTCTCCCGAACACAATGGAATGCCTCTCCCGAAATCTCTGGATCCACGGAGTTGAACACACGAAATGTTTTGAAAGCGCTTCGCTAATTCATTTGCTTTCGCTTGCAAAATCGGTCCGATTAGGGAAAATTTGGCACTCCTTTGAAACTTAAGCCAATGCAAAAGGGTTTCTTCTATGTCAGCATGAGGACTTTTTCGAAGTTTCTTAATTTTAGTCCGTTTTTTAGATAAAAAAGGGATAAAATAGTTGAAAAACAACGTGCTGCTACTTCTCAATTAACATGTTTTTATAAGCGATTTATTTTTCCAGAAACAAATTAATTTTAAGTCACTAATAGGTATATGTTATTATTAACAATGTCATTATAACCGGATTTTATATCCATTTTTCACATATGAAAATCGGACGGGAACAAATAATTCCGTTATTTAGCGATATGTTTGTATAACCGGTGTTCTTATAAACAGATTTTACTATATATATATATATATATATATATATATATATATATATGTTATTATTTCTCAGGGCATTTATTTATATAGTGATCCCTATTAATTATAAAGAGTTAACTGTTGAAGTGACATTTTTGGCAGTCTATCTTTCTTCTTATTAGCTAATTCCTTTAGATTTTAATGAAAAATTTTAAATATGAGTAAGTTTTCTAAATTTTTCTCTTCAAATTACCACAAACTCCTATTTTAAAACTAATTTACTGAATTTTGAAGTATAGCTCCTGAATGCAGTGCATTTTATTTTACAGGTATTATAAATTTTTAAAGTTTCATTCCTGTAAACTTGATTTCAGTACTTGCTTATAGGAAAATCAGTTACTCAATAATTCTTAAATGGTGAAATTTTAAATTTATACGCTTTTAATTGAAACATCAACGTTCAGTAGCATGTAAAACCAGTCAAAATTATGCTTTTGATGTTGTGTAATTGGCAAAAAAGTCTTCTATAAAATTTCGCGTAGCATACTGATTGAAAATCTTCCAGTTGTTAGAAGTAGACAGAATTAAATATGGCTCAACTTTTTTGATTTTATGCGAGGATAAAAGTTGGTAATTGATTTTATAGAAATGACTTTATATTTCTCTCAATAAAGTTTCATTTGTAAACTTCCACATTTGATTCCAGAAAAAATTGCTTCATGTTGCTTAAACACAAAATCTAACTTATTTTGAAGCTCCGAAAATATAGAATCAAATAACTTTAATAATAGTTATATTTCATTTAATATGGATCTAAAGAAAAGAATAAAAATCAATTAGAATCTACAGAGAACAAAACCCTGATCACTTTCAGACTGGCTCTGAAAACATCACGTGAACGGTGTGCCAAAAAAACATGAAATTTAAAGCTGATAAAAAATATTTTTTAGCCCTGTTGTCAAGGCAACTTTAATGAGTCTTCCTAGATGAAGCAGAGTTCCATCTGTCCTTCAAATAAACAAGATTTTTTTTATATATAAGCTTGCTCTGGATAGGTAAACGACAGTAAATCATGCATGAAATAATCTCCAGATACAAATTTAAAAGGTTTTTTTTTGTGCTGTCTCTCAGATGAGCTGCTCTTCTCAGCACTCTGAGAGAAATTTCCCCGTTTCGGGTTCAAAACTTCAATTTATGTTTCAATTTATGTTTTATTTCATACCCGACTGACAAACGTGCCTTTAGCATTAAATTTTAATAGTTCGCATATTTTTGCTATCCCATTTGAAATGTTCGTCTTAGAGCAGTGTTTCTCAATATTTTGTATCTTGCGTATCCCCTGGTAATGTGTATATAACTGGCCTACCACTGATATTAGTGGAGTAGTCTAACGATATGAATAAAATTAAACCCCTAACGATAGGGTACCAGTATATATATATATATATATATATATATATATATATATATATATATATATATATATATATATATATATATATATATATATATATATATATATATATATATATATATATATATATATATATATATATATATATATATATATATATATATATATATATATATTTATATATATATATATATATATATATATATATATATATATATATATATATATATATATATATATATATATATATATATATATATATATATATATATATATATATATATATATATATATAAATAAGAAGTCTTTTTTCAAGTGCTGGATTTTCACTTCCAGAAAACTGCCCGAGAAAGCGTCAAATCAGAGTTTTATAGGAGTATGAATTTCACAAAAATTGAATCAACAAGACGATAAAGGATCAAAAACAAGTATGATATTCTGTTTGACAATAAACATTTAACAATTTATTCATAATTTTTGTTGACATATCGAACGAATTCCTTTTGATATGTTAAATCAAATGCAGATTTGCTTTTGTACATATTTATAAGAAATCAAAAACACAGAAAACTACGGGAAATCTATCCTCATGTTTCTATTTGAAAAATGCTATACTAAAACCTGTCAGAGGAAAGTCAACACTGTCACAGATTTATCTTATTCTGAGAAGAGGATGTTTCATAAGCCTCCGACACGTTTGATTTCATTTGCCACTAGATAAGTCTTTTAAATAAGAAAGTTTTACTGAAGCTTTTAAAAACACGTCTAAAAGGAAATTTTTAATTTATGAAAACCAGTTGAAAATTCTTATGTTTAAATTTATAAGATATATTAAAATATATTTTTAACAAATATATAATGTCGTAATATAATGTTTACTTAGACACACACACACACACACACACACATATATATATATATATATATATAAGACCACCTAACAGGTTTTCAAATCATATATGACGTAACATTGCTGTTGCTACAGATGGAGAATGATCTAAAAAGGAATTGTATGATTGCAAAGGCAGTTGAGAATTTTTATGCAATTTTTTTCCTCATACGTTAAGATGCATTGGTAAGCTTGCGTGAATGTTTTTAAGTGTTTAAAAACCAGACGAAATTTTAAATTCTTGAAATTTTTATGTCTGAGAGCTACTGCTCATGATGTAATTAATTTTTATTTTAAATGGGAAATGCGACAAGTAACGTAGCATTTGTTGAACGCGATTAAATAGATGATAAAAAAAAAACAGATTAAAAAGCATTTACCTCAGGCGACAATTCTTTGTTCAAACTTCGATGTTATATTATAAAAAAAATCACATTTCGTATTAAAACCCTGACAAAAATTGTCTTATTTTAAACAATAGCTCATCGGGCCAATATTCTTCAAAATTCTGTCCCTGACTTTTTGAGCTGAGTTTCGCGGGAAAAAAAATTGTGTCAGGCTGAACGACACAACTGAAACGTTAAACGAAATTTATTCATTTTGCCCGATGCTTCACATACCACCACATGTTCTTTAATATGCCTATCGATGGTGGTTCTATTCTGTTAAGCAAAAATACGTATTACACATGAGTTTCATATAAATGCACTTGTTTCCTTTCTTTAAGCTTATGTCTTTTAAACAGTGCTCATTAGATATTCGTACATCATACGTTTAACTGTCATGCGTTTAGAAGTTTCAGATTGTAGAGCATACAATTCTCAAAAAATGTAATTTTTTTTCTTCTATTAAAACATCCTGTTCGCTTTTAAAATGAAATACAACAGACTTCATGTTTCTTCGATGATTAATTTTTACCAGACAGAACATTCTTATGCTATACTATCGATGCGTATAATTATTTACATCTGTAACTCCCGCTTCATTCTCTGTGTGGAATTCCTTCATGGTATATACTAGACTTGGATGGATTTAAGTAAAATTCCTTGTAAAGTGACTGTGGGAAATTTCGTACAGCAATCTTTTATTGTATTTTTATTAAACTATGTTCAGGATTTCCTATTAACAGGGAAATTTCTAAAAAAAAAAATCTGAAAAGCAAAAACTTTTCTTAGGAAAAGTAATTCCCTTTTTAAAGTGATTAAAAAATTTTAAATTTTTTTTTTTAATCCTGAAGAGAAATTTTGTTTAAAAATTATCTATGCGGGAAAGTGAAAAATAATGGAGCTTTAGTTTTAATTCTACAGCTAGAGGAACAAAAAACTGAGTATACTCTAAATTCTTTTCAGAATTTAAAACAAAATTTAGAGTCATAACTTACAATATACTTGGAGAAAACACACAACAGCAATGGTTAGCTTCTTAATATCCATAATGAAAATAATACAGTGGCAACTAGTTTCAAACTAATTAAAAGTTCTACTGATTAGTTCGAACTATTAATTAGTTTGAAACTAGTTAACATGGCTTTATTTTTAATTGTGACTAATATGAACCTGTGTGTTTCTGCTAAAACCCTGAAAAATTATTCAGTATATTCATATGCATAAAGATCGTTATGTAAAGAGATACTTTAAGGGGAAAATCAGTATGGAATTTATGAAGTAAAAGTAGCGCTCCAGACCCATGTAATATAAATCTAAAGTTACCTCGGGTTAGTTACTCGATATTATAGACAGAAGTATGTTGAACTGACTGATAGAGAAAAAAAACCGAAGAAGGTTTTATTTTATGCAAATTACATAAACAGTGGTAAGGTCTACCTAATGATCGATTAACAATAATCGACCATTGTCTTGACATAAATCCAAAGAAGCTACAAAAAAAATGCTGAATTCAGCATAAACCATTTCTATAAATACCGCGTAGCCAGACTGCAGAAGAGACTGGTTTGTTCGGAGCTGTTGATGCGAGTTGCCTTCAGTGGCTCATAGCTTCAGTGGCTCATATCGCTTGTAAACCTAAGCGAGTTTTAGCCACTCTTACATAATGAGGTTGTTGTGTTAATAATAGTGGATTACTGTACAGCATCACTGGTCTGACTTTATATACAATGTGAGTACTTGAACTTCATTTCTTTGTATAGTGTTTATAAAATTTGGTACCAGTCTTTACTCAGTATTATTTTTGCACTGCACGTTATATGTATCAAGGGGATAATAAACTTTGCCATTTATCTAGTGCAAAAAAAGTGTCATTTCTACTTTATTAAAGAAAGACTTCGATATACATATATCCTAGAAAGGGTATAAGTCAAATATCTCTAAACAGTTTAAGTAAAATAGAAATATCAACCTTTCTGACTCACCTGCTCTTACGCTAACATCACGACTTGATACAGATCCTAGAACATTGGAAGCAACGCATCTGTATATAGAGGCATGCACATCCTGCCTGTATTCCTCAGCCCTAAAAGGCGAGAACACTAAAGTTCCATCAGGACGAGCATGTCTTAGCCCTGCGATATCTGTGACAGGAGATCCGTCCTTTTTGATCCATCTTATAAAAGGAAGCGGGTTCCCTTGACTTGAACACACAACTGTGGCTCCTGTAGAGTTCATAAATTCTATCCTGGGATCCGGCTCAACGGTGAAGGATGGACCTCTCCTGTCTGTATTTGAAGATACCACTGCAAAGAAACAAAAGTACTAAGGTAAGTGCTCGTTAAATAATAAATATTCCACAATGCACAGGCCAAGACCGGACCAAGCAACTGGTCTATACCAGGTAAAGTTCCTGACGGTGAGGATTAATAACAAATGTTCCTTAATATACACTGGTAAGGGAATGATCTCAAAACCTGATATCTTAATCAAATATGTAAGCTATTTGTTTTAGAAGTAAGTGTATATTCAAATGACGTTCCGTTAAGGGTAAAATGAGAAAAAATAAAGAAACACTAGTACAGCAAAAAATATGTTATTCTGTTTTAAAATGTGTTTCCTCAGATGTTATGCAACGATTCCAACATTCAGTCTAATTTTTAAAGCATGTGGTGGAATCATTTTGGGGTAGCTGCATTAATCCTTTCAGTGGCGTCGTTTGCACAGTGTAAACGCCTATATTTTGTCTTTTTTCACTTGTATTCAATGTATTCCAGTAAAATGAACAGAAAACGGTTATTCGTGCCACCTGTTATCAGTTTAAAGAAGTAAAAACATTTTGAAACTTTTAATTGGAAATTTTTTCAACATTCTTTAGGTTTAAAAAATCGGGAAAAAAATCTGTACCGTTCAAAGAGGGGAAATTATTGCCCCTAAAAGGGTTAAGGAAAAATGCACGACTGAAATAACGACAGCATCTGTCAACATCTGAAACAGCCAGAAATCGCATGGATCGAGATCAGGGCTGTAAGGAGGTTGTGGTATAGTTTAAATATTATATTTTGTAAGAAATTGCTAAACATAAGTAGAAAATGCAGAATCATCTACCACATTTAAAAACTTATGCCACATATCCTTTTTCAATTCGGAAAGTACCCTGCGGTTTCATTTTTCCCTTTCGCATTGTAGCCAATTTGAGTAAAAAATACTGTCAGTTTTTTGTAACGCCCTTTGTACAAAAAGTGAAAAAAAAATTACTTCGATACATTGAAAGTGGGAAACATTAAAGGCTTACAAATGTAAATATTTATAAGAATATGATATTCCTGAGATGAAGAAATATAAGATAGAATAAAATCAATGTATCCCAGAATAAAGTAAGTGTCATAAAATTCGGACCTAGCTTTCGGATTCAAAGCACTCTGAGATATTTCTGTACTGTAGTCATCAAGTTTACCTTGTGTTCAGTAAGAGCATTTCTGCTAACATCTGTTTAAGTTGAAAGGCAAATCTTTTGAATGCGTCAAAAGTATTTTAAATAAGAAGCACCATAAGATTTAGGTCGGGTGGATTTAAGGGGTTATACATCGAAGAAACGAGAAGGGATAGGTTTCGAAAAGAGTAAAATTGGACTGCTGTGTAAAAACAATATAGATATATGATAAAGAATTGAAAACCTGCAACAAAATATTCAGATAAAGATGAATATTTCTAATAACTATGCAATGAGAAATTCATTTTACTTCTGAACTTAGTAACTAACAGCAATTTCTAGATGTTATCATTTCTAAATCTGATATTAGTTAAGAAACTATTTTGAGTGTAGAAAACTACTGTCAGTCGACTTACTAGGCCTGTTATAGCCATTTCTGGAGTAAAAAAATCTGCCCCCTTCTACGATTTTACAGAGCTTTTATATATATACACTCATGGACAAAAAAATTAGCGCACGAAGAAGGAGTCGTCAAAATGAAACGAAATTTTACATACGTAATGACTACTTTGATATAAGTAAATGATAAGAAAATCGAAAAAAAAGGATAATTTATTTCAGAGAAAAAGGCAAAAGAACGGAGGAGTTAATACTCCGTTGGACCCCCTCTAGCGCGAATGCACGATGCGATACGATCGGGCATTGAGTCATACAAGTTCTGTATGATGTCTTGAGACATTTCGTTCCATATTTGCTGTAACCTTGCCTCTAGTTCGTTCAAACTCGTGGGATGCCCAACTCGTCGTCCCAAATGATCCCAGATATGCTCGATTGGAGACAAATCTGGGGATCGGGCAGGCCAAGGAAGGGTAGTAACAGTGCGGAGACAGTCTTGTGACACCCTTGCCATATGAGGCCGAGCATTGTCTTGTTGAAAAATGGCTCCTGGGAGCCGTTGTATGAGTGGCAACACATGTGGTTGCAGGATTTCATGAACATACCGCTGGGCTGTCATACTGACACGGAACAATACTAGGGGGGACCGTGTATTGTAGGGAATGGTACCCCATACCATCACACCAGCTGTGGGAGCGATGTGTCGCTGTACAGCAAAGGCAGGATTGAAGCGTTCACCACGGGCTCTCCACACACGAACACGATTGTCATCACTGCCGAGACTGAATCTGGATTCGTCGCTAAAGACGACCTGGTTCCATTCCGCAGCAGTCCAGTTTCCTCGTGCGTGGCAAAACTCTAAACGGAGGCGTCGATGGGTGGGCGTCAATTGCAGCACACGTAATGGGCGCCGCGATACGAACTGTCCTTCAGCCAGGCGCCTTCGTATGGTTCGAGAAGACACAGAGACCCTAGTGAAGGTGCTACCTGTGCCTGGATGGCGTCCGATGAAGCAGTTGGCTGTACGCGTGCATTTCTTACGATGTGGCGGTCTTCTCGACGACTGGTCTGTCGAGGGCGTCCTGAGCCTGGTCTTCGTGTACATGACACCTCTCGGGTCCACTGGTCCCAACACCTCCTCACAACACAATCAGGGCGGCCTAATTGACGAGCTACTCGCCTAGCTGACCACCCAGCTTCCATCATCCCGACGATTCTCCTCCTCTCAAACTGCGACAACTGCTTATATTGTCTTCGAACACGGCGTAATGGCATGTCTATCTCAGCTCTTCCTTTGTAAATGATTCAGCACACTCAAACAAGCTTTGGTTACCTGTTTTATACTCCACATAGTACGATGTTCAACGCCCTCTACCGGCTATACGTAATGCGCAATCACGCTGCATTTCTAATCATTTGCATATCTCCCTGACATGTACCTTCATTGCAAGTTTCGTTATGATCCCGCAATTATTTCTTGGTGCGCTAATTTTTTTCCATGAGTGTATATATATATATATATATATGCTCGGACAGCATTTTCCATAATGCCGAACATTTTGTTTCTTTCTTAAATCTGTGTAAGTGTGTAATTTGTGTAAATCATCACTGTCAAAAAATACTTCAATATTCTGATCATCAACACAGCCGTTCAAAATTTTCATTTTATCGCTTTAAAATTATGCTCTCTTACCTATTCATACATATACCCCATAGGCATTTCAAGCTACCCTTTTTGTTCACTATGCGATTCCGGAGAAGTAATGCAAAGGGACCAGTTGCTCCCATATGGGGCTCTTCACGGATCTACAGAGGTGTCGAGATATTAGGAAGCAAGAACGCTCCTAGGGCAATGACTTCGGTCTTCTGTTTTTATTTCATCGTTCCTTTGTAATCTCTTTTGCCTTGCCATTGGGGAAAAAAAACTTTTGATACATTCCTATCTTATAAATAGTTAAGTGTTCCTTATATTTTACAAACCTTTCCATTTTAATTGAGAACAATCCAATCTCATTAAACTTTCCAATTTATGTTTAACTTTGAAATTAAAACTTTTAATCTAAACATGTTAATGATACTTGTTTTCCTAACTTAAAATCTCCTATTTTTCTAACTCGTTAAGTAGGGTGTTTCATAACATAACTTGATATGACTTGTACCTTCGACCAAACGTACCTTCGACACAAGCCAAGAGTGACATTCGACCCCACAGACTCTGGTACTAAATTCCAGCGCCCTAGCCTTTCGGCTATTGTCCGGCACTTCTATTTAGGATGGAAGACGTCAGTAGGGCAATTGTGTGCCCTAATTAACAAGAAATTGCATTGTTCGATTAAGAATAGTTAAAATATTCATTCGAATTCACAAGCAACTAGGAAAAAAAACAAAAAAGTTCAATAATTGAGATAACAGAATACTTGAGGAGAACATTAAACAAAAAAAAAGAGCTACTTAAAATCGAAAGCAATAATTTAAGTTGCAACAAACTTCAAATTAACAATTACAGCTGTAAATCAGAATATTTGGATCTATTGTTTCAGTAGAGCACCCGTGAAATGCTTAGATAGACGGCCACACCCTAATGTTCCCAGACTTGAATATTTATGGGTATTAGTATAAGCAGTTTGTAAGTTTAAATTCCTATGGGTTTTTTTAAAACGAAACAAATGTGTTTATGTTTTAAAACCTATTATTTATTTGTCAGATATCGTGTTGCCTAAGCACTATAAAATACGACGGACATTATTTTTAGTTCCAACTGTAATCTGAAAATGTTTTGATTCTTCAAAATATTTGATACAATTAATTTTCCTCCAAATATCTTTAAATACACAACTATTTGACAAAAACCTGCTGGTATTAGGAAAGAGAAATTCATATCAGCTATGCAACATAGGGTTTTTGATATGTTTTAGTTAGTTGAGAAATTTTAAATTAGTGTATTAATAGTTTTTTCCCTCTGAAAAGTTAATTTCCTAAATATGCAAAAACTTGCATATCAGATGTACAACCATCCCTGTTTGACTTTAATAATTTTTCCAATAAAAAATGCATTTCTCCCATGAGCACGAAAAAAAATACGTCCTCTCGTTACATATCCGTTAAAATTATTGGTGTGGATGTAACTTTTTTTTTCAATTTGGACTTATGCATAAAAAGTAAGAAAGAATAAATGTTGAAAATTGAAGATTAAAAAAAGGATAAACGAATTTCCTAATTAGTCGCTGTTAGAAACTTTCAGAATCAAATTAACTGTTGTTAAGGAATCCTTAATTATTTTTCGCATTGATTGCGTATAACTTAGCAGCTGGAACAAAAAAAAACGATACTTGCGTTAAAAATATGCGCTCGTTATGGACATAGCGATAAAATTAAATTTGTTTAAAAGAGAAAAAATATAGAATTTTTTATGTTAGAAAACAGAAAAACTACATTTCGAATATACGTTTTCATTCGGTGGTTATTGGAATGAGAGATGCCTCAAAGATCAGTGTATATAGCAAAGGAATATTTAGAAGTTTAGCAATAGCAAAATATCAGTTCTGTTTCAGACGATGAAATTATTTCAAATTTTTTATAACTATAATGAGAAAAAATAGAGAAAAATGATAAGCTATAAAAAAAGACTTAAAAAATTAAATCAGTGTATAAAATTGATTTTAAAATTCAGAATTTTAAGAAAAAGGATATAACGCCTTTTAGACAATATGCTATCACTTTTGTTTTTCTAACTAGCATTTAGTTAAGTTTGCATTCACATGGTCTTACTACCTTAAAATATTTAGGTCATTATAAGGTCATTTCTACCTTAAAATAGTCTTTTCCTCTAGTAATGTGGTAAAAGAACATTTCAGAACCCGAAATAACGCATTTCTTTTTAACAGATGACGAGTTTAACGAGTTGTTGTTGTTTTATTATTATTATTAATATTATTATTATTATTATTACTATTACTATTACTATTACTATTACTATTACTATTACTATTATTATTATTATTATTATTATTATTATTTAACAGAACGCCGAAATCAGAAATGGGGGTTTATGAGTTTCCTTCTCTAGCTTCCAATCACTGGGGATCACAATTGATTTACTTGATTTACGAAGCTATCTCTTGTTGCAGAAATTATACGAGCAAAGTCAAGGAGTTTAAACAATTGCTTTGAAATTTAGTTATGTAAGCAAAATCGTCAAATGAGATTACACCACAGACTTTCTGTTACAGTGTTATGTGATGCGAGTTTTAAGAAGGAATATTTTCGTAAACCAGGTGCGCATTCTATGTTTGTGTTTGGCCATTCTATGCACTCCAGTGAAGAAGTAAAAAAATACTTTGTCTTTCAATTACTTTTCTAATTTTGACTAGTTCTACTCTTCAGTAGATAGGTTAAAGAGGTAGTTGAACTTTAGTTGTACTGGAAAAAGAAACAAAAGATATCAACATCAACATGTAAGTAAAGATTGAATTGCATTATGCATTCTACTCGTAGCATAAATCTGCTTAGTAACAGTGGTTAACATTATTCAATGGACAGCAGCTTGAATTACATTTGTGTATGAATTTCTTTTTTAACGTAGGTTTACGTTCATCCATAATGGTCCTTCAGAAAGGAAAATTTTAGACGCTAACACCAACCGTCCGTTCGTACCTCGCGAGTTATAATTTTGGAAGCGCACCAAAACCAGTCTGTATAACTTGGACAAGCAGTAAACAGCGAAACAGAAAAGTACCAAAATGCGTCAAAATTTTTCCATACATATATGTATATATGTACAGTACATACATACATATATAAATATACATATATACATAACACATATATACATATATTCATACAAAAGAGGTAAGCAACGATAAGTAATCCGACGTTAATAACCGGCGGTAGTTTTGTTAGAAGAGACTACCTGATTTTTTTTTTCTATTTCTTTGAAATGTGTAAAACAATACTCAAATGTCGTCTTTCTTGACTGAGCCACGGTATTTAAAGAAAATAATTGCTTTGTTATATTTCCAGGTTACATGCGTTTTAACCAATTTCAGATCAAGCACATTAACTATATTGACTACTTCTGACACAATAAACATTGTAAACTAATGGTAATCGATGTTGCAAGCTTAAAAAATATTTACATAAAAATTATCGGTAAAAATTTGGCACCCAAATGTCCAAAACTTTTCACACACATTATAGAATTTATATTTCTTTATCGAAATACACTGCTGGCCACTGTAAATGCAACACCCTGAAGGAAACATGCAAATAACATGAAATTTATAACATGCATTAGCGGAGGTGAGATATGCAAATGATTAGAATTTCAGCGCAAACGCACATCACGCGCGCCTGTGGCGCCACTTCAAAGCGCTATTTAAGCCTTGGAGATTTCGACGATTTCAAGTTCGGCAATTGTGTTTTTCTTGTGATTTTTTCAAAAAAACGATCAATTATGCCTCGTCGAAAACAGCGATCATCTTTTGATCAAGTATCCGAGTTCGAAAGAGGAAGGATAGTGGCCTACCGAGATTGTGGATTATCTTTCAGGGAAATCGGTAGTCGTGTTGGACGAAACCAAACAACTGTAATGCGGATATGTGATCGTTGGATGCAGGAGGGTACGACGGACCGGCGTGTTCGATCGCATCCACCTTAGCGCACCACTTCACGTGATGACAGGCAAATTGTGCGCATGGCAGTGACGGATAGCTCAGTCACATCACGAACCATAGCACAGCACATGCAGTCTGTAACGCATCATCCAGTGTCTGCGCGTACCATTCGACGCCGTTTACAGCAGAGTGGTCTGTCCGCAAGACGTCCATTGCTTTGTCTACCCTTGACGCAGAACCGCAGACGTCTCCGCCGCCAATGGTGCGATGACAGAAGGATGTGGACGGCAGAATGGAATGAAATTGTCTTTACTGACGAGTCACGCTTCTGTCTGCAACACCACGATGGTCGCATTCGAGTCTGGAGACACCGTGAAGAGAGGATGCTGAACAGCTACGTTATGCACCGCCACACTGTACCTGCACCGTGTATTATGGTATGGGGCGGTATTGGATATCACTCTCGCACACCTCTAGTACGCATTGCCGGTACTTTAAACAGCCAGCGCTGCATCTCCGTGGTGTTGGAGCCAGTTGTCCTTCCTTACCTTTAGGGCTTGCCCACAGCCATATTTCAACAGGATAATGCACGACCACACGTGGCACGCATTGTCCAACGGTTCTTCGTCAATCGCCAGATTGAATTGCTTCCCTGGCCGCCTCGCTCTCCGGATCTTTCGCCGATAGAAAACATGTGGTCCATGGTTGCTCTACGATTGACCCAGATTCCATCCCCAGCTGCCACAGCAGATCAACTTTGGCAACGTGTGGAAGCTCCTTGGTCTGCTGTACCCCAAGAACTCATCCAAAGTCTCTTTGAATGAATGCGGAGGCGTGTGGCAGCGGTGATCTCCAACAATGGCGGCTACTCTGGATACTGATTTTAGCAGGAACCACACTTCACAGAAGTCTATAAATTTAATCATTTGATACTTGGTCAACATGTTATCTACAAAATATATTTTGTTGTGATATCTCTTGTCTTTCTTGATTTTGGAATTTGGGTGGCGAGCAGTGTAGTTATAGTTGGCCAATCCTGCGAAAATTAGGCATTATCACAACACAGCACTAAGTATTCAGTAACACGATTAAGATTTACACTGAGTCGGGCTCAATAGGCCTGTCAGGTACAGAACAATTGTTTTCGTTCTTCTCTCAGCCGCTAGAGTGCGCAGGACTCCGCCCCTCCAGATACTCGTGTCATTTTAGGTGGTGTTTGTGGCGTGCCGTACCAGTTGCCCTCCCTTCCATTTAGTGTCGAGATCTAACCCTTGTGGCCTCTCAGGACAATTGAGTCGAACTCGTCCATTTTTTAAAGGTTCATATTCCGTATTATTTTTTATCACAGTTGTTTATTTTGCTCATTTTAAGAAGGAAAATTACAAAGGTAGTGGATAGTTTGTGGAAATATGTGCGTTTGTTGAGGTTGGCTTCTTTGGCACACTGCGCCCGAACTTTTTTGCATGAACTCATTTTTGTGTCTTTACTTGTTTGCTTCAGATTTTATGCGGAAATGGCTCATAAATTCTACGATCTGACTAACCCGAGTGACCTTGAAAAAATAAGAGTTTTACTGCAGAATGCCAACAACGAAGACCCAGCAGAGAATTGGGAATCAGGAGAAGAAAGTGATGTTGATTCTCATGATCAGGTGGAGGAACAGGAAGGTGATTCAGAAACGGAGCAAGATTGTGAGGAGTTTAGTGGTGATGAAGACGACGAAGATGAAGAAACAAGTCAGTCCTTTTGGAGGGCTAAAGATAAGAAGGCCAAGTGGTCCAAAAAGTCACCTGTTAGACAGTAACGTTGCGTGCAATCTCACAACATTGTCACTCACTTTCCTGGAGTCAAAGGAAATGCTAAGAGAGCTATATCTTCAGTTGAATGCTGGGATAATTTATTCACTGAAGAAATCCTTGACACTATTGTTAAATATACAAACCAGTACATTGACACTATCAAGGGCCAATATGTCAGAGAGAGAGACATCAAAGCCACGGATGTCATTGAATTGAGAGCTTACATTGGCTTGTTGTACGTAGCAGGAGCATATAGGGCGAATCGTCAAAGTCTGGAGGAACTTTGGGGAAAAGAGGGTGACGGTATTGATAAATTTAGTCTTGTGATGAATCTGAAACGCTTCAAAACACTCACACGTTGTCTCCGTTTCCATGACCGGACGACCCGGGCCCAGCGAAAACAATTTGACCGGCTTTCTCCTGTTTGGAAAACGTTTGACAAATTCGTAGAAAATTGTCAAAAAAGCTATTGCGCTGGGGAAATCGTAACCCTCGACGAGATACTTCCTGGTGATCGCTTCGAGATGCTTCCTGGACTAATGAATGGAGAGCTACGTCGCAAAAGTTTGAAGACGACTGGAATCCCTAGAAGCAAATCCGCTTAAAAAGGTATCGTCCCATCGATGATCGAGAAATCCCCCCTCCACCCACTCCAAAAAGACGTATATGCATCACCTGTACTCCAGAAACGGGCCACAGAAGGATGTCAAACGATGAATGCCATAAATGTCATCAGGTGATATGCCTGTCCCATGCAAATATGGTCTGCCAAGGCTGCACTTCAACGAGCCAACACATCTCCACGGCTCAACATTCTGACAGTGAATCTGCGTATGACTGACTTTACTCCGCCTGCATTTTGAATTTTGTTAATAGTTTTAATGTTTTTTAAAATTTTTTGTTATGAAAATTAGAGGCAATTTGGGGGCAGGTATGAAATTGCTTTTTTGATCTTTTTTGTTTTACTTACTTTGAGTGTAATAAACGAGGTTTTTCCATTCCAATTTCGGAAATTCACTCTTTGTACATCCTAATGAAGGTCACAGATCACTTTAAGAGCATTAGAATTGCGTTGTTAAATTGCTACTGACGAATTTATAATAGGCGCCTGTCAGGCGCATTGCGCCCGAACTCGGTAGTCTCCATATTGCACCCGATGGAGGGTTAATGACAAACAAGTTCAGTATGAAAGCATTTCAGAAAAATAGCAGTATACTGCCCTTTATGTAGACCAGGGGTTCTGAACTTGTAGGTCGTGACCCTGCAGAGTCCAGAGGGGTCACCATGTGTCCAACTTGATTAACGTTTTAGCGAATAACACAGAAAATAGTGTCAACATCTATTTACCATGAAACTGTAAGGTAGTGATGTTTCTTAAAGGGAAAAGTCTCTTTTAAAAAGTAAATGCAGATTGTAAGAGTTCCACTGCTTTCATTTGGTGGTAAATGAAATCCGCCTTTACTTACTACTCACAGTGGACACATTCTAAAAGTCATTTTGGATTCCATCAATCTCTGTGGTCCCTTTTGGCATTACAATTGCAGCTTCTCCAATGGAATATGCAATTTTATTTATGCAAGACTTTTTGAACTGTTATATAATTCTGAATCCATACATCTTTGGCGCAGATAACACGTGCCATAAAATTTAGATTATTAGGAATTAGCAATTAATAAATGAAATAACACCAGATTAATGAATGCCAGCCATATAATAACAAAACAACATTTAATATAAGAAATAAGTAGTAAAATTGTATTAAAAGGGATACAGCCGAAGCTGGAGGCCGGACATAGCCAGGCAGACACACGGACGAGGGTCAGAGCGCAGAGTCTAAAAAAAGGGAAAAAATGTCCACCCGCATAGCTTCGGTTTACTGTAAGTTTTTATCGCCAATTAGCGAAGGAAACAGTTCTTTATCGCTCGGCTGGCGTAGTTATCCGCTTACACATTATTTTTCTTTTACACACCCTTGGTTAAGCGTTGGATGTATCTTAATGTTCTTCATTTCTTAAAATTTAATTTTTGTTGAGTTGAATATTTAGTTGGAATTGAAATTACTAAAAATGCATTTCAGTGTTTTTCTCTGTGTCTTGAATATCATTTTTAGGGAAAATATGCAGGGTGGAACGGAGTTTACGTGTGTGTTGGGGGTTGGGTGGTTACAGGATGCGTGGAAACCAATAACGATGGTCACGACTCCAAGAAGGTTCGGAAAAAACTAATCTAGACAAATAAAACAGTACTAAATAATGGCTAAATCATGCATAAAAGAATATCTTCTCCAATGCGAAAGATGGTTAATTGGACATTATCCTTACCATCATATGACACCGCGGTTTTGCTGGACCACTATTCTAGGAGCACCGTATAGGTGGACCAGCATTACCCCCAGCATTAAAGAATATAAATTTATGTAAATGAAGAACATTTTTTCTATTGTGACTTCTACGAAATTTTATGACATTTACCCACGGAATCAAATTAAAACTCATTTGGCTTGACATTAGTAAATTTATTATAAATTTTTAGCTATCAAAATCACAGTTTTCTGATTGTTGTCCACCAATACTCCAAAAAATATTAAAGGCGTAAATTTTTCTCAGATGGAGCCTGCATGTCTGTTTTTTGCAGCTGCTTCGTTAAGACAAATCTGTGCAAAGTGTAACATGTATAAATGCATAAGAGACAAATTTAAAAGGACCATAAATTTTCCTTAAATAATTCATTTGATTAGAATCGCGAAACTACTTCGTCATATCAATTGTACGTGACTTTAAATTACACCTGTCTTCATAATAAATTATATATATATATATATATATATATATATATATATATATATATATATATATATGTATAAACCCGCAAGATTAATTAATAATTTTCCTGGATGTCATCCATTAAATATCTTACAAAATATTAAAATGTCAGGTATTTTTAAACATGTAAAAATCTTGTTACTGATGTGTTAACTTTGAAAAATGAAATTAATAGTTCAAATTATAATTTTTATGATGACAATCTAACTGGAACAGATGTCTGTATCATCTTAAATGGATGTTATTAATGAGTACATTCTAGCTAAGAAGTACCTAATACATCTAATAATTATGCAATATTGATAAAAGTCTGAAGAGTTCTTCAGACATTGTGTTTCCCTTAATTATGCTTATGATAGATTAAAATAAGTTTTCCTTACGGCGGTAGCATTAGAACTAATTAAGTAATTCATCTTTTATTGTAATTAATTCTTCATTAATCATTATATTTATCTGGGGAATATACGTGAAGAAAAATAACGTCAGCACTGGTTAAATAACTTAATATATTATATTTTTACAAAAACAGTAGACTAATTTTTTAATGATGGGGAATTGGAGAGTGTGATTATATAAAAATAACAAAAAATTTTAAAATATTTTAAATATGATGAATTGAAACACGCATACGTGAATTAAGTAAGAAAACCTATATGCAAAAAAATACACAATTTCATGGTTATATATATATATATATATATATATATATATATATATATATATATATATATATATATATATATATATATATATATATATACTTTAAATTTCAGTTATTTACTTTAGTTTAGCTGTCCTCATCGTCGTAAATTGCTATCCAAATATCTGTGACACGGGTACTGAATGCGATAAGGTGTATTCTGTTACTTTTAGTTAAATTATACCTTGGAAGGAAATTCATTTCCGTAAATCTCTTCAGCGAAATTTAACCCTGAATATCTTGCATATAAAATTCAAATTATACATATAAATTTAGAAATGTTTGCACATTAATAAAACATAACAACTTGCATCTTATTCAGAAAAGTAAATACCATTTTTAAGAGCCAATTGAGGTAGTTATAGAAAAAAAAATATTTACTTAGAGGATGGGCAAAATAAATTTTGAAACAGTATTTTGAAGCTTCAAGAATAGCTTTCTTTAGTAAAAATCATATATTCTTAAGTGCTAGCCCTACTGAAACGTAAATTTATATGATGTAAAATAAAACCGTATTTTTCTCTCAAGGGATTCAAACAAATTCATGAATGTCATGAATGTTTAATGAAAAAATGTGTTCAGAAATATTTCCTAAAGAATTAAGAACTTTTTTTTCAATGTTGCAGGCACTTGTCTCTGATGTTAGGTACTTCTCTGACATCTGTCAAATCCAGATCTGCGAAGTTTTGCTGGCTACTTTATAAGGGAAGCACCATATAGGTGAGCCAGCATTGCTACCTACTACGGGGAAGACACGGGCATGACCAAGCCTTATTAGGGATTTGAACCCAAGCCCACTGCGGTGAAGACTCAGAAAGCTAATCACTACACAATGTGGGCGGTGGAAATAAAATGTAATTTTTATGTTAATATGCCAAACAGCCATGCAATTACTTATTTTTTTTTTATCTTTAAACTTATAATAGATCATAATTACTCTCATAATATAAAAACAAAAACATTTGAAAAATAGTATTTGAAAGTAGTGTACCTGTGTCACATTTTACTTTGATTTTAATATTACCGTCGATCATTTTAAACCTTTCAAAGTAGGAGGCAAATTCTACAAATTCACAAAATTGCGCGGGTGATATTAATGAATTGAAAAGCTTTTTGAAAAGCACGAATTTCCTGGGGCATTGATAGTAGCAATAAGTAGCAATATACTTTTAACTTTTCAAAACAGCTGATAGGGAAAAAAATGAATAAAACCATTTTATGTGTATTATGTGGATACGTAAATATCGTATTAAAAGTATCGAAATTTTCCAACAACAAAAAAAATACAATATATAAAATTTCACATTTATTCACAAAAAAAATATAAATGCAAAAATCTCGCTTTTATAAAAAAATTACAGTTTTACTTTGATAGGTAAGAATCAAAATTCTTAGTTAAAAGGTGACATTGTAGTAGTCCCCACATTATGTTGCTTAACTCTGTGCCTTCTGTCATTAATTACTATGTTGTACATACTAAAATTTCTCAGCATCTACTATGTTAACGGGACTGTAGAGGCGTTGTATAGCTGCAAAGTTGCAATACAAAGTTAAGGTAGCAGCATTGCTGCTACCTTATGCTGTTACCTTAATGCTGCTACCTTAACTTTGCTTTGCAAAGTTAAGGTAGCAGCATTTCGCGGCAATTAAAATCTGTATAACACCAACAGGAGTCTTTTGGTTGACTACTTAAATAGCTGAAATACCCTTGACTTTGGCTTTCAAGAGACGTTCTAAAATCTACTAAATTGCTCCACAAAATTTGAAGGTTGCTTTTTAAAGTTAGATTTTTAGGTTCGACTCCGGTACAGACAAAATGTCCGGGTGAAATTCGGAGCAAATTGGAAGGAGAGTGAGGTTTCTCAGTTACATACCTCGGATGGTCTTAGTTTAGCTATTTTGTTAATAAATTTTGACTATTATTAACTAATTTAGCTTAAAAAGCCGTTTATCACCGAGTTTTTCCCGAAAAGTAGTAAAAGAATAATTTTCGTATTTATTCGCTAACATCGGCAAATTACGCACTTTTTCGCAATTTATTTCGTAAATACGAAAATTACGTATCCCTAGTAATGTTCATTGTCAGTGAGTTACTCACATTACAAAACCCTTTCACACAACTTGAATTTCCAATAGAAGCTTATTTTTATTGCACTAAAGCTACGCAACACATGGTGTAATCCTCGACTTGCAAAGGGTTCTTTCTCAAGAGCTTTTCTTCCAGACAAGAGTTTTTGTTCCTGATTTTCTAAAAGACACTGAATAGCCGGGATCAATTCTCCTTCAGATTTTGTTTATTTTTCCTTGTTTTCAGAAATAAGGAGTAACCGTATACATTGAATTGTTTACATGCGTACTGTGTATTGATGTTGTCATCGGAGAGATTTACAGAAACTTGAGTTAACACACAAGGAATTCCTAACCCGTAAGAGTAACGATAGATTTAGTAACAAATACGAGCAATCAGCAAAATTTTCGCTCAATTCACACCGCCTCCAGTTGGTGGTCTTTCTTCACTTTCAGTCCTAATTCTGCAAGGAATAAGAGGATAATTGGGACTTTCTTGGAATTTTGATTTCCGTTTTAACTAAAAATCACACAATCTGGGTCAGCAGATGACGAAAATAAAGTCCACTAGACACAACTGGTCATCGGGACAAGTTTTGAAAACCCTTAATTTAAAGAATGTATGAAATTAATTCTACTGGTGTGCGGGTAATGAAGACTGTTAGACAGTATTTAAGGGGATGGTGGACTTTCAAATTTCCAAAAATCGAACAAAAATTATAATTTCTTTTGAGTGTATTAATATTTAAAAAGTATATAAAAATTTTAATAAAATGCATTTAAAATACGTAATGAAAATGAAAATGAAAACTTGGTTGCCTTAGAAAAGTAAATATTAAAGGTAGGTGAAAAAAATATCTTTTAAATGGCTTTTTCTCAAAATGCGTAATTTCCAGATTTGCATGTCTTTGAAATGCTCCTTGCGTCATAATTTTTGACGAAATTTTATAAAAATTATAATAAAGACTTCTCTAATAGATAAAAATAAAGTTATGCATCCATTTCAGGTTTGGACATCATTCAGATTACTAAAGTTTAACTTATGTATAGAAAAGTACAAAAATTTCCCGAAAATTCAGAGTACAAGCATAAAAATATTTCCTAAAAATTAACCATTCAACGAAAGCCCAAAATAATACATAACTCTGTTCAAAATGTATTTATAAGCAATGTAAATACAAAATTAATGGATGAAAGTTAAAGATTGGATCGCAAGGAGCATTTAAAAAAACATAATAAAAATTTCAATCTTTAAAATATAAAAAAAATTAAATATTTATAAAATTTTATAAGGTGTTTGATATAGTTCTAATTTAATGAATATACACTGCTGGCCACCCAAATTGCAACACCAAGAAAGACAAGAGATATCACAACAAAATATTTTGTACATAACATGTTGACCAAGTATCAAATGGTTAAATTTATAGACTTCTGTGAAGTGTGGTTCCTGCCAAAATCAGTAGCCAGAGTAGCCGCCATTGTTGGAGATCACCGCTGCCACACGCATCGGCATTGATTCAAAGAGACTTTGGATGAGTTCTTGGGGTACAGCAGACCAAGCAGCTTCCACACGTTGCCAAAGTTGATCTGCTGTGGCAGCTGGGGATGGAATCTGGGTCAATCGTAGAACAACCATGGACCACATGTTTTCTATTGGCGAAAGATCCGGAGAGCGAAGCGGCCAGGGAAGCAATTCAATCTGGCGATTGACGAAGAACCGTTGGACAATGCGTGCCACGTGTGGTCGCGCATTATCCTGTTGAAATATGGCTGTGGGCAAGCCCTGAAGGTAAGGAAGGACAACTGGCTCCAACACCTCGGAGATGTAGCGCTGGCTGTTTAAAGTACCGGCAATGCGTACTAGAGGTGCGCGAGAGTGATATCCAATACCACCCCATACCATAATACCCGGTGCAGGACCAGTGTGGCGGTGCATAACGCAGCTGTTCAGCATCCTCTCTTCACGGTGTCTCCAAACTCGAATGCGACCATCGTGGTGTTGCAGACAGAAGTGTGACTCGTCTGTAAAGACAATTTCATTCCATTCTGCCGTCCACATCCTTCTGTCATCACACCATTGGCGGCGGAGACGTCTGTGGTTCTACGTCAAGGGTAGACAAAGCAATGGACGTCTTGCGGACAGACCACTCTGCTGTAAACGGCGTCGAATGGTACGCGCAGACACTGGATGATGCGTTACAGACTGCATGTGCTGTGCTATGGTTCGTGATGTGACTGAGCGATCCGTCACTGCCATGCGCACAATTTGCCTGTCATCACGTGAAGTGGTGCGCTGTGGTGGATGCGATCGAACACGTCTGTCCGTTGTACCCTCCTGCATCCAACGATCACATATCCACATTACAGTTGTTTGGTTTCGTCCAACACGACTACCGATTTCCCTGAAAGATAATCCACAATCTCGGTAGGCCACTATCCTTTCTCTGTCGAACTCGGATACTTGATCAAAAGATGATCGCTGTTTTCGACGAGGCATAATTGATCGTTTTTTTTGAAAAAACCACAAGAAAAACACAATTGCCGAACTTGAAATCGTCGAAATCTCCAAGCCTTAAATAGCTCTATGAAGTGGCGCCACAGGCGCGCGTGATGTGCGTCTGCGCTGAAATTCTAATCCTTTGCATATCTCACCTCCGCTAATGCATGTTGTAAATTTCATGTTATTTGCATGTTTCCTTCAGGGTGTTGCAATTACAGTGGCCAGCAGTGTATATGCAAAATTTCATATCTCTGAGGTAAAAATTTCAAAAATCGCTTGGTAATGTTCATCATACCCTTAACATTTTTAATAGTACGAGTAGAGGAGTCTTAGTCAAACAATAAATTGCAATCCTCACAGAATTTCTACAGATTTCTCCCATGGGCCAAATACCTATTTACACACTTTGCTCTTACAATATTCATTTCTTACAATATATTGTTTTCAATATTCATTCCAAAACTGACATAAACAACGTATATAAAATAGCATCAGTGTCTGAAAATAAAGAATTCAGATGTAAGAGACATAATAATTATTATTTTTAAAACTTCAGGTGTATATGTCATCGTAAAATGTACATCTTATTTTGTTTTAAGAATTGTTCACAAATCTCAAACAATTTTTACCCTGTATATTTACTGCATTAATCACATTTCAGCTTTTCATTTTTCTGAAAGTCATATTTAACTTTTCTGTTCCAAAAATAACAACTTTAATGATTTTTTCTTGCTGTTGTTAATTCATAAGACGTAATTGGGGTCTCTTCAAGCAATTTTTTTTAAATTTTCAACAAATTTTATTTCTGTAATACCACTTAAAATATGTTCTAGCCTCTGAAAATTCTTTTCTCCAACGCTTTCCATGAAAATTCTTCCCTTATGTTATAAAAGTTACGCTTTCTTATTTTTTTCAGCTTTTTAAAGAGGATGAATGCATTTTTCGGGCTTGACGCGTTTCCACGAAGCGTTTTAAAAATAGTTTTACCTATCTTGTAATTTCCAAGACCACAACATTCTTATACATACTACAAACTTTCCACTACAGCCAGTTATTCTTTGAAGAAAACAATGTAATTTCACGTTTGATTTACTGGATTTCAATGGATAGTTAAAAAAAAAGTATTATTTCACAATCAGGTAAGACTCTGTTCATCGGCGACTGACTTGTAACGTAACGTTGTAATATAATTCTAGTGGTGAATATCACATTACAAATGAAGGCCTTATTTGAATAGTAGTTCAATCCATTCTTGTTCATTTTGAGATACAGAGCCTTAAAGTCTAATGAGAGCTGAGAAATGACTGCTGAAGTCTGATTTGTAATGCCCTCTGTCGGCAGCTGAAATAAGCTGGAGGTGTACCGCTTTAAAGATAAGATAGAAATGACTTGTATGAACATGAAAGTGAGGCTAACTCCATTTTTTTTTAAAGTGGAGTTGGACCACTATTCAAACAAAACCTTCAAATGTACCCTTGTTTCCCCACGAGTGGTCTTTTTTAATGCTCGGCTTAAAATGTGCTCCACTTCCATCAGTTCAGTGTGACATACACTAACTGCTAATTTAACGATCAAGGGGATTCACGAAAAAAAATGACAGTCCAGTGGAGCCCGATTGATCGTCTTGGACATCTAGGCTCATCGCTCGCTTACAAGTACTGACAACTGAATGCTCGTTTTACATTACATTCCACTACAACGTTACGTTACAAGTCAGTCGCTGCTTTAACTGTCGACGAAGGCAATCATTGATGGCAAAAGGGTTGCCATTACACTTCAGAGAATTGTGAAGGTTCAACATTGTAAGTATGAGTAACAGAAAAGTGGGGATAAGCAAGGATTGATAAACTGAGATACTAGAAAAGATCCCCAAATTATCTGGAGAAACAAAATAAAAGGGGAAAATATCAGTATGTATAATTGAGAATAATATTTGCTTCCAGGTCAAAAACAATTTAAGAGTTTATTTTTTCCGCCAATGCTCAAAAATGAGATTTCAGTTTATTATATCAGGATAAAAAAAAAGGTGTTTTTATTACCACGAAAACTACTATTCGATATTAATAAATATCCAATAAGATGTCTGTAAGTTTAAAGAGAATACTTTGAATGTTTTAACATTATAAATTGACAAAATTATATTTAAAAAATCCAGAAAAGCTCCCAGAATGTATAAAAATGAATTGTTGGTTAAATAGTATCCATCACATAACACCTTTTTTTTCTAAATAAGAAAATCAAAATAAATCATGATATTCTTTCAGAAAAAAACAAATAAATAAATTAAACTAAAAACTGAGTACCTAAGAAACAAAATATTAAAAAAATGATGATATATTTATGATTAATTACGTTAAATAATTAAATGGTACGGCTGTGCAATAAGTTGTAAGAGCTCAAAAAATATTGCTTATTTCAGAGCATAGCACTTTTATTCGGAACGACTTCAGTTAAAGAATTCGAAGAATTCTGTTAGTGCTTATCCTGTATTCTAGCAAATAGCCCACGTACTCTGTTGAGCTACCGTTCTTCCTTTACGTTCAGGTTTGATGAGCGTAATGAGAACTTTTGCTCGCGACATTATGATACATTGATCGCTGTTTCATTGATGGTTGTTTGTTTACTTCTTGCAGTTATTTGACGGCAGTTACTTTTATTGTTGTGGATGTCACGATACTTGTATATGATTCTTTTCCCCATAGATTCTAAATGGGTATTTTCCCCCTGCGAATGTAAAGTTCGTTGGCTTAACGAGGTAATCTCAGATTATCATAGAGCTGATTGCGAAAGTTAAGAGAAATATTGTAGTGTGTGAAGCGTCACGTTTCTGGTTTTTGGCTCATCGATCGAAATTCTTTCTTTTAGAGATCTGATGCAGGGATTAAGGTAGGAAAATGAGAAAGAGCTGGAGGCAAATTCATTGCATTGATTACCTAGAGATATTGCCACTTTATCTTTGCTATACTTAAGCATCTCAATGAACGAGTTTCCAATATGGAATTATTACAAGATATTATAAACTGAGTTGCAAATGAGTATAATTTTGTTAGAGAAAATATTTTAAATTAAACGTCTAAACATGAATTATTCACTCTCAAAATCATAAATTTTATGGTTGTAGTTTTTTAACTTTTTAACACATTTGTTAAGACGTTTAGAAAAAAATAACCCGATGGATTCTCTTTTAATTAAACTTTTATGTGATGTTATTTATCAGAAATTGTATGAAACTGGACAAATTGGAGTAACTTGTGATTTTATGCTCGGGTTAAAATACAGTCTATTAAGGAAAGGTTCTGGTTGAACACAGCTTACAAAACTGATTGGACACTTGTAGTTTTCGAAGAGAGAGTCAAAAATTAAATATTGGTAAAACAAAAATTTTTAAGCCCTGTTTCCTTTTGACATATAGTCTTGCTTATTTTTCTTTATCTGCCAGTTATTTTTAGTTAAACTAAGGAATTTCAAAATTAAATTATTTTGTTGACTGAGGGAAACTTATCTGAAAATTCATCAAAATTTACTGAGACTGTAGACAGTTTAGTCAGCAATTAGTTGCAAATAAAAAAAAGTGGTAGATATAGATATATGTTTACACAAAGCAATTGATAAAAAAACAGCTTTAAGCCTTTCAAATATTTATATAATACGTAAAGAAATAAATCATGTAACACAATATAAAAGGTCCTACTGAAGATCATGAAAGCTATTTTACGGAATAAGAGGCATATTTTAAAATATTAAGCCGTGGATGTTTTTTCAAATCGTAGACCAAGTGGCTTAAATTTTGTACTGAAACAGCGGCAATAACATAAAACATCGGTTGACTTGAAATGCATAAAATAATTCTGTGTTTGCTGTGCAAAGAGTGTTAAGACCAAAATAGGCTAAAATGAGTTGTCAAACCAGGCATGTTTGAAAATTCAAGGGCTTCTGCAGGGAACAGAAAACTAAGTCCAATTCCACGCCTAAATATTTTTATTCATCGGGTAAAATTTGGGATATGTGAATCAAAACAGAAACAAGTTAGTGTTAAAGGGGTTATGTCCCAATCAAGGACTAAACACTCTTTACTCAACAAAAATGAAGTTAGAAAAAATTACTTAACCTTCTAGCGTTGTTGCAATGTAGCATACACCTAAGGTGTTCGGGTCAAAAATCACCCAAGGCGTAATCTTCAATGTTGCTGTATTATAGTCACATTTTATTTAAATTAGTAATTTAATTATTTATTTAGTTATCGTTTTATCTACACTTTTATGTATTTGTATATCATTTAACATTGTTTTACAGGTAAGTTTTCATAACCCTAAGAAAGCTTGAATTTAATGAACCACTCTGCTTTTATAAAATAAAAATGCTGTAATTCAATCCTTCACCCCTGAAAATCACTGTAAACTTTCAAATGCAATACAATGTAGCACGGACTTTTCCTGTATTTATTAAATATATTTTTTTACATTCGTTTCATAAAACAAGAAAGTTCGCACCTGAGTATATTATTTGTCTATTATCGGAAGTAAAATTACACATTAACGAAATATTTACGAAATATTTAGGAAATATTTAGCTTACATCCATCAATACAGTTTTGGACGCTTGAACAATCAATGAAGGAAAGTCATAGAAAATTTGTAAATTCGTTAGCCTCTAAGTTGTTCCGTTTATATACAATTGTTACACACTTGAATGTAATGTTTCTTACAAGTAAACTGTCTACTGTTGAAACAGCTGATAGGACTTTTGTTTTCAGTCTGTGTGCATAAGCGGCATCTTCCCCTTTTGCCAGTAACTGCTATATTTCCGAATTCTTCACATTAGGGTTCAGGTTGTCCCGAGTTTTGAATACTCATCACCAATACTCGGGCAGCCCTTGCTCTTGGCAGATGATTTCTTCCTTGAATGTGGTGGGTAACCAAAGCTATGCCAAGCTTCTTAATGAAGATTCTCCTTTTGTGAAATGAGTTCATCTTCCATTCTGGGTTGATCTTGATGAATAATAAGAATGCTTTATACTCGGAAATGTCAAGGATGTTGGGGAAAACTATGATGGACTATCTGTTGGTCTTTCTCCGACAGGGACAGTGGGAGGCTAGTTAATCTAAAGTCTACTCCTTCCTTTGGAGCTGTTATAATCTAGAATGATTTGAGGCTTCTTTGTGTCTGCATCTGCTATCTTTCTGTGATGGTGAAGAGTACTCTGGAGGACTATGCACTTGCCTCTTTACTGGCTATACGGCTGTATGTTCCAGACATAATTGGTAGTGTTGTCACAAAGTACCCACAGTTTTATGCCGTACTTGGCTGGTTTGCTGGGCATGTACTGGCGGAAAGGGCACTTTCCTCGGAAAGCTACCAGTTGTCCATCCACAGTAACGTACATTTCAGGGTTATACAACATAGGCAAAATTTCCACTCACTTGTCCCAAAGTTCTCTTACGGCTGTAAATTTGTCGGTTACCCGTCTTCTTGGTCGGGTCTGCCTGTCATGAAATCAAAGAATCTTTGATATCATTTTGAACTTTTCTAAGGACATAGTTGTCCTGAAGGTATCCCGTCCCGTTTTGGCAATCCACAGACTCTCTGTAGACTTATTACGAGGTTTATATACCCCAGACAGCAGCAACAAGCCATTAAATGCTTCCAAGTCAACGTTATTCAAATTCTTCCAACTGTCACCGAACACCTTTTTTTCCTCTAACGTTACAATTTTTTAGTATGATATTCGCAATTGCTGGAGGAAAAAAACAACATAAATGCAGAGTATTCGTCTTCAATTCTAGACGTGGCGTATCTCATGGGCCCTGGAGTCATGTTCACAACATTTTCTACCTCACGCCTACCACATGAAGCTTGTGGTTCAGATTTCCATTCGATTTGCTAAATAGAGTCGCCGTCTGACTTGTCGATTGGTCAGATTCGTCGCTTTACAACGCCCCTTAACACACTGTACAAGAGTGGAAAGGAAAGCGCATGAAGCAAATACCAGTTATAGAAACTAGGAACTGCTAAGGACAGTGCAGTACTATTATTGTCATCTATTGTGCCAAAACGAAACAAAAAATATATGTAACGGAGAAGAACGAAAGCATTAATGCATTATCACAGCAATAATTGAATAATATATTAAAAATTCAGGTGCTCATGTTGCTATGCTCTGAAAATTCCACACGGGTCAAAAATGACCCGAACGACTTATGTGTTACAATTTTTATTGTTTAAAAACTGCCGTTTGAAAAAAATAATTTCACATTGCTGAATATTTACTATGACTATAAAAACAAAGTCACAATATATTTTTGAAAAATTCCCAAAATTGTAATAAATCTATAGGAAATAAATTTGTTATGGGTCAAAAAAGACCCGAACACCCTAAGAAGTTTAAAAAAATAAAAATCAAACTTAAAAAAAAAACTGTCTTTACAAAAGCCGTCTTTTTTTCAGTCCCGTTTTCCTTGAAACTACGATTTTGGACATGACACTCTTTATACTGCAAACACAGAATTAGTCAACTTTTCCGAATTGTCCGAAAAACCTGGTCAGATATGGAAAGAAAATGTTAGAATTTGGTGTAAATAAAAAAAATTCCGGGTTTTCGTTCACATAATCCCCCAAAAACGTTGATTCTACATACTACATGAGATTATGCTGACCAAAGGAGGTGAATTTAATGCCTTTGGTTAAAACGGTTACATAATTTTAAAGAAAAGATATATTTCCAAAGAGTAATTTCTAATTCAGAATATTGTCTCAGAAGGAAAACATTTATGATGCGGGGTTGTATGTTGCAGTCTAGAGTCGGTAATTAAGAATTGATTCATCATGAAAAGAATCAGAGCAAATATTTTGATGCTTTAAAATGCAGTTTGGAAACTTCAGCATAATATCCATTTTTACTTAGTTAATGACTGAAGCACACTGCTTGAGTCATTAACTATTTTGAATCATTAACTAAAGCGGTTGAGGCTGCGGTGTAATTGACCTGATGTCATGAAATTAATCCATAAGTCTGTAAAAAAAATCCTCTACAATTTAATTTCATAAAAATTAGAATATAAGTTTCTAAAAGAAAATATTTTATCGAAGTGAAATCTGAAGATGACAGTAAAACATTAGGAGAAAAATTAGAGCAAGATATAAAAAAAAGGTAATTGAATCTTTTTGGCTTTGTTTAAACAACGTGTGTTAAACAGGGGTTAAAATATATCTGTAGTCCAACCATATAATAGAAAAACTCAATAACACTAGAAAGGCGGCTGCCATCATTTTGACTATTTCGGACATACTATTGAGCTCTGAATTTATATCCTCAGGCTTCTGAAATTTTATGGATTTTTCTAATTTTACTTTAAATATGCACACACATTTACAAAATGATATTCGATTGTAAAGAGGGGGAGAAAATATGTATCATACTTACTAAAACTGAAAGTCGTCGATTTGACGGCAATATAGAAAACAGGCAGAAATCTTTAAATTAATACCGGAAAAATGTTAGTTACTTTTCATCTCTTCTCCTTTTGCAAATAACAGAAATATTGGCTCTTCGGAAATATTGGTGTTGAAAAATAAGGAATGCACAAACCATGTACAGTGGAATCTAGATCTATCGTTTTTCAAGGTACCGATTGAAATGAAAGATCAATGCGGGAAAAAGATAGATGCGGGAAACATAACAAAGCAATATGATCGTTGGGACTAGATAAAATGAACGACACATACGGAAAAAAGATGGATCCGAAAACGATCGATCGAGATTCCACTGTATATATTTTTAGGATAAACCATACCAGGTTGACAGCTCTGAATACGTGCATAAAAATATATCTAAAGGTAAACTAATTTATTGCATATTGGTATGAAATAGTTCAAAATTTAAGATATTTTACCATTTAAAAAAAGTAATATTTTATAATCTTGATTTCATTTCCAACCGTCAAAATTACGTTGTTAAGTCTTTTTAGTAAGAAAAAATTCCTGTCTTTCTAGTGATAAAGTAATATTTTTCACTTTTATTAGAGCAAAGTGTTTGATTTATTTCAGGTGTAAATTCTTCTACTAAGTTGGTACTGTTTGAGTACATTTAATTTTGTTTAATCTTAGTATCCGAGATAAAATTAAATCTGAGCTATAAAGGTCCTTTCATAATTAATTGTAACAATTGAATAGAAAACTATCTGTGATCTTACATAAAGGATTACAAATATCTTTCAACCCATGTTTAAATCATCTTTTTTTATTTCTTTGCCGATAAAGAATCACTTATCGTTTTTATTTTTGCTCTAATTTTTCGACTATCATTTAACTTCTTTGATCTCCCTTTATCTTCAGATTTCTCTTTGATGAAATACTTTATTTTAGAATCCTAGATTCTAGAATTTAGAAGATTCATCTGTAGGAAGTATATTCGAATAGCGTAATTCTCTGATCTATTTGTGAAGCACTATAGATACAAGATGAAAGAATGTCAAAAGACAATTAAAAATTCTTGTGTGTTAAAGAGTCGACCCTAATACACAACTTTGAAGCTTAGTTTTTTTTTTAAATGACCTACGTGCTGTTTGAAGGTGGTATCTTCTAGGAAAAAAGTGGTTAATCCATAAATGAAATGTGTATAATTACACTCATGGACAAAAAAATTAGCGCACCAAGAAGGAGTCGTCAAAATGAAACGAAATTTTACATACGTAATGACTACTTTGATATAAGTAAATGATAAGAAAATCAAAGAAAAAGGATAATTTATTTCAGAGAAAAAGGCAAAAGAACGGAGGAGTTAATACTTCGTTGGACCCCCTCTAGCGTGAATGCACGATGCGATACGATCGGGCATTGAGTCATACAAGTTCTGTATGATGTCTTGATACATTTCGTTCCATATTTGCTGTAACCTTGCCTCTAGTTCGTTCAAACTCGCGGGATGCCCAACTCGTCGTCCTAAATGATACCAGATATGATCGATTAGAGACAAATCTGGGGATCGGGCAGGCCGAGGAAGGGTAGTAACAGTGCAGAGACAGTCTTGTGACACCCTTGCCATATGAGGCCGAACATTGTCTTGTTGAAAAATGGCTCCTGGGAGCCGTTGCATGAGTGGCAACACATGTGGTTGCAGGATTTCATGAACATACCGCTGGGCTGTCATGGTGCCACGGAACGATACTAGGGGTGACCGTGTATTGTAGGCAATGGCACCCCATACCATCTCACCAGCTGTGGGAGCGATGTGTCGCTGTACAGCAAAGGCAGGATGGAAGCGTTCACCACGGGCTCTCCACACACGAACACGATTGTCATCACTGCCGAGATTGAATCTGGATACATCGCTAAAGACGACCTGGTTCCATTCCGCTGCAGTCCAGTTTCCTCGTGCGCGCCAAAACTCAAAACGGAGGCATCGATGGGTGGGCGTCAAGGGCAGAACACGTAATGGGCGACGCAATACCAACTGTCCTTCAGCCAGGCGCCTTCGTATGGTTCGAGAAGACACAGTGGCCCCTAGTGAAGGTGCTACTCGTGATGGCGGCCGATGAAGCAGTTGGCTGTACGCGTGCATTTCTTACGATGTGGCGGTCTTCTCGACGAATGGTCAGTCGAGGGCGTCCTGAGCCTGGTCTTCGTGTTCATGACATCTCTCGGGTCAACTGGTCCCAAGACCTCCTCACAACACAATCAGAGTGGCCTAATTGACGAGCTACTCGCCTAGCTGACCACCCAGCTTCCATCATCCCGACGATTCTCCCCTTCTCAAACTGCGACAACTGCTTATATTGTCTTCGAACACGGCGTAATGGCATGTCTATCTCATCTCTTCCTTTGTAAATGATTCAGCACACTCAAACAAGCTTTGGTTACCTGTTTTATATTCCACAGAGTACGATGTTCAACGTCCTCTACCGGCTATACGTAATGCGCAATCACGCTGCATTTCTAATCATTTGCATATCTCCCCGACATGTACCTTCATTGCAAGTTTCGTTACGATCCCGCAATTATTTCTTGGTGCGCTAATTTTTTTGTCCATGAGTGTATTTGGTTTTAAGTGAACCGGAAACCCAGAAAGTCGTTTGTCACGTACATTTGCTAAATCTTTGAATCGACACAAGTTTAACACTTTAGCAGACTCTATATCAGTGCTTCTCACCCTGGAGGAAGGGTAAAAATATTCAGGGAAGAGGGGGGGACGCTGATGGAAAGAAAAAATAAATATGTGTAGAGTGTATTTTACTGGTGTTACTTACATTTTTTAGACCTGAGGGGAGGGGTGGTTTGACATAAAAATGTTGAGAATCACTGCTCTATACCAACTGTTGTCATGCACACTCATGATTAAGTTGATGAATAGAAGATTCAAGGTAATGATAATCGTTTAAAGCAGTGGTTCTTAAAAGTAAACACTCCCTTGAATCCAAAAATAAGCTCTAGCACCCCCTTGAAAAATTTGTCTTTATTTTTTGTTTAGCAAAAGTCATTTATTGCAGGATAACTTATTCATTGCATAAAAAATTAATACATTTACAATACATACTATATTATTACATATAAAACAATATTTTTAATTGCTACGTTGTTGTTGTTTGTTCATAATTATTCTTTTAAATCGAGGCACATTTTTAGGAGGTAATTTTCATTAAAAATTTAGAACCTTTTCCCGCAAACCCTAGAAATGCTCTCTCGCACCCCTAGGAATGCCCGCTACCTGGTTAAGAACCACTTGTTTAAAGGGAACAGAAAAATAATCAGTGGTTAGTGACCAGTGGGAGCACCATGATATTTCAATTTTAACCAAACTGTATGTTTTATGAAAGGTATAAAATCGTCATTGCACGGCAACAGATTAATTTTAAACTGTTTCTTCCTCCTTCTCAAGCACTCTTTTTAGAACAAAAGCATAAGTAATCATAGATACAGCACCTGGCTTTAACACTCCAATCTTCATAGAAGATATTTCGGTTTCCACTTTCCTGCTTTCAAAGTTCTTTCGTGAAATTCCATCGTCAAGTTATATGTTGAAAAGTGTGTTATACATAAGATTCGATTCACAAGAATCGAACTTTTGAGTGAATGAATTAAAGAAGCTGCTTGAGATATGTTAATTTCGGCATACGCGCTTGGTATAAATACCAAGCAGCTTGATTGAGTTAAGGGGTTGTTAAGGTTGATAGATAAGAGAGAGGGAGTTACGAGGTAAGCAACTCCAGGTGTTATCCGGCGCTTGTGCTTAGCAGGCCCAAAGTTTACGTAGCAGAACTGCTGGTTTGACTCTCTAGTTTGTGAGTATTGCAAAGTATATTTTTATTGAATGATAATATATATTCCGTACAAGTAGTACGTATGCTTATTGCTGTAAAAGCAAATTCTATATGTGCAACGAATTCAATAAACTTTGTTTCTTGTATAAACTGTGTTTGTATCAAATTCATTTAGAGTGCCACTTCAAATTATATACACCCAAGTGCGGGTAGAAGTGAGTTAAAACTCTACAAGTGTCTTAAGGGGAAAACCCCTCAGAGCTTTTCGCCAGGAAGATATTTATCACATTATTATTTTCCATTTCAATCCCAATTTATTTAAATAACGCATCAATATATGAATTATGCTGTAGGCTACACAATGATTATTAGTACAATTGGTCCCACCAAATCATCCACGTTGTTATATTTCGATGACCAGCTAAATGGGAGGTCTGGTTATAAATATCGTACATACCCTCCTACCCTGGTCAACAACAACACAGAGTAAATTTTTCCCACGCTTTAGAGGTAACCTTCTTCTGAAGGATTTCACTTGCATTTAAAAAGGTTCAGAGAGCAATCAGATCTTATCTTTTGAGACAGCTTTGTCCAAGACACCAGACTGTTCAGAGTGATGAAAGAAGACTTGGGATACTTACGGGGACAGAGATGTATTCTGTGGAAAGAAAGTAGCCTTTTTATTTCAAGGAGGCTTGCCACTTGAAGCAGTAATGTTCAGTATATTAAGAAAAAAGTTGAGCCTAAAGTGAAACACAAGTTTTGAAATAAAATCTTCGTTTTCAGCATGTTTTCTGTAATTTAACTGATTATAAATAGTATACTTCTCGAGCGTTCAGGAGGACAATATATGGGAATCAACTCAATTTCTTTGAAAGGACGGTTCAGGAAATTTATGCTTTAGTCAGAATTAGAACACAAGTACATACAGTGGAAGTTCACGAGCTAAACACTGCAAAATATGAGCGGCTACTTAATGAAACTAGAGATATACAGGGTGTTTCATGAAGACCGCCCAAACTCTACATAGAGATTCCTCGCTTGCAGAACATAAAAAATGCTCAAAGAACTGTACCTCTACGACCCATAGTTTTCGGGAAAAATACGAGACAAAAGTATGACGTCATATCCGGTGTACGATAAAAAAACTTTATTGGAAACATGAACATTGGAATTTTGCATATGTTTACATAGGAAGATGTTCAAAATGTCCACCGCAGATATTTAGGCATGCATGATCAAGCCGTGGAATAGCTGACTGACCGAAGATAAAGTACAAGCAGCAATAATCTCAAACTGAATACATTATCACCATGCGAAGACTACCGGTAGATAGCAGTACTAGATGCAGCCTTTTAAATACGATTCAAACGAGGACTTGTAGTCATTCCACGGCGCGCGCATGCATGCCTCAATATGCGCGGTGGACATTTTGAACATCTTCCTATGTAAACATATGCAAATACCGATGCTCATCTTTTCAATAAAGTTTTTTTTCGTACACCGGATATGACGTCATACTTTTCTCTCGCATTTTTCTCGAAAACTATGGGTCGTAGGGTACAGTTATTTGGGCATGTACTCCAAGCGAGGAATCTTGCTGTGTAGAGTTTGGGCGGTCTTGATGAAGCACCCTGTATAGAAAAAAAGGTAATAAAAACATAAGGCAAATATTGTTTCCTTTTCAGATGATGCGCATTTTTTAAATAAGCTAAAAATTGCAGCAAGTGAAATACAGATTGGCATGATAACAAAGAAAACAATTCATTTTTTTGAATTATTGTTTGACAGTTTTTTTCTACCCAACTACTAAAATGTTATAAATGAAAATAAAGACTTTTTAAAATTGTTTAGTAGTTTTTCAATATCTCCTCACTCTTAAAAAATTAAAAATCACTCGCAGCTGTTACAAAATGACTTTTTTTTTTGTACCATGAAATTTAAAACATTTACTAGAACAATAATAGATGGATCTTTCTGTCAAAAGCAATTTTAAAATAATACAAAAAGTGACATTTGCGAAGAATTTTCCATTCGCAAATTGGATAAAGTATGTTGAAAAGGATCGGAGGTGCGTTTAATCGATAAATAACGAGTGAGTGGATGTCAAGTGAAATGGATGACTAATGCTCATTGAGAGAGGGTTGACATTTTCACATGCATTTTAATAGATAGCTACAACTGGGAAATAAGGAATTGTGTTATCATCAGTTATTTAGGAAAGATTCCTCTGTTGGTGCTCGTATCCCCATTAATATTTAAAGTCTTGCGAAGGAATCGATAAGTTATTTTGGTGAATTGAACGCCCCATAAGAATTTCTAAAAGTAGGCAAAATCTGCGGGAAACAATTGCAGAAATAAAATTTTATCAATTTGAAATTGTAGGTTCAGTACTATTGAAAATTTTCAATATGTTTAAAATATAGAAACGTTTAATGTACGTGAAATGATACAACTATCCAATGAATAGTAATATATAGTTGAAATGTTAAATGAAAGATAGGAAAATTTCTGGTTTTAAAAAATATGTTTTATACGCATTGGAGAACTAAGGTTGTGATAATATCAAAATACGTTCAATATCAAGCCCGAGTACTAACGTATTTCAACATTTTATAGCATGGCTTTTTAACCTGACTAAATAGTTCTTAAAAAAAGAATACCGCAATAAAACAACTGTTATCGATTGTTAGACTTAAAATAGTCCACAATGTTTTAGATAAAAGCGAAAAATCACATAGAGTACCAGCTACAGGTAGCCTTGGACAAGAGCACATGTAGCGCCAGGTACTCTTGGACCTAGGTTTCACACTTGTTATGGGATCCTGAAGAAGGCGTAACCTATGAGTACTCTGGAGGGAAAGGAATTCCAAATGCTGAATTTTCAGTAAATTTGTATAACTCATCAGCAAGTTATGTCTTGCTGAACAGCCTATGAGAAGAGCGACACCTAGGTCCAAGGCTACCTGTATTTTGAAGTACAGTTTTGCATTTAGCTCTACCTATTTGGCATGATGTATGCATTTCGCATATCTTTGCACTGTAAATTTTGCATAACTCATCAGCAAGTTATGCCTTGCTGAAGAGCCTATGAGAAGAGCGACACCTAGGTCAAAGGCTACCTGTATGCTGGAGATTTACATTTTTTATTTAGCTCCACCTATTTGGCATGATGTATGCATTTCGCATCTCTTTACACTGAAATTTTGCATAACTCATAAGTAAGTCATGCCTTGCTGAAGAGCCCATGAGAAGAGCGACACCTAGGTCCAAAGACTACCTGTATGCGGGAGAAGTACATTTTTTATTTAGCTCCACCTATTTGGCATGATGTATGCATTTCGCATCTCTTTACACTGAAATTTTGCATAACACATAAGCAAGTCATGCCTAGCTGAAGATCCCATGAGAAGAGCGACACCTAGGTCCATAGCTACCTGTATGCTGGAGAAGTATATTTTTGCATTTAGCTCCTCCTATTTGGCATCTCCTTACACTGCAAATTTTGTACCACACTTAATGATAGACAATGGTTCTCCTCAAAGGAGGCTGGTTGACTGCTCTTTTACAATCCCCAGTAAAAATTTGCGCATTACGAATTTCTTATCCTCCAGCTTAAAAGTCGGATTTATCTTGCTGAAGAGCCCCTAGCAAGGGCGAAAATTAGGTGAAAGGTTAACTGTAAGCCGGAGATACATATATATATATATATATATATATATTTATTTATTGATTGATTTAGTTCCACATAGTTGGCATGCTGCGTGCAGATTATCATGTTTGTAGATTTCTTACCTTTCGCTAAATTTTAAAATGAAAATATTATCAATTCAAACCTACACCAGTATTATATTAGGATTAACTATTCAGTATTATATTATGATTATTTTTTAATCCTGCAAGTAACTATTCTAGTGAAAAGTAAAAGAGTTTATTGATACGGTGATGATACAATTATCATTTAATAAAATTTGTTGCAGTTAAAAGTATTTCTTGTTTTCGTATACACCATTTATAAATTTTACCCCTTTATTTAACTATACTACCCTTTATTTAACTAAACGCCCCTTATTTAACTATACTTTCAGTTTTTAAGTATCTGAATCTTTGGAACTGAGAAATAACAACTTATCACTCAGAAATGCTATCATAGATTCACATCCCGAATTAAATTATGTAAAGCGTGCTATTTGGTTTCACCAAATGTTTGTGTAATACAATTTAACTGATTCAGTAAATTTGTTCAGTATTTACTCAACAGATAAGTCAAACAAAACTGCATTAGACATGTCAGTTTATATTTGTTTGATAAGCTATAACTAAATAATCCAGGTTTTGATAATTCAGCCCCTTAAATACGCCATATTTTAAAAACAATACAATGATGTCATACGTATAATTTTTATTTTGAATATATAAGATGAATAACTTCATAAAAAATATTATTGAGTTTTAAATTACTCAATTAAATATAAAAGTTTATATGTCATTATAAATGAAACATTCATGCAATTTTTTGACTAACATGAATAACTCTTGTAAAACTTAATTATAAATATGATCAGGAAATAGCGTTTTCAAATGATCATAAAGCTAATGTAAAGAACTACTGATAAATATCGTCTACGTCTGTTTGATGTAATACAACAGCATAAAAATCTGCATTTGTATATCTCTACTTATTCCTCATAATAGATTTAAATATTTTTCTCTCATTATTAAATATCAAGAAGAAGCTTTTACCCCAGTATAAATTAGAACACTTCTGTTTGACTGTCTTTCTAAAAATGTAATTATAGAATTTCATATTCATAATAATAAATTAACTTATATTCAAAGAATTGTATCACTATTATTCATGCATTTCGTAGATATTAGTATTTATTTGCATTAAATTAAATAACTGTATGAATTATAACACAATAGCACTGCTATATAGTTGTTGGCACAACGACTTGTAACGAGACAGCAATATTTGAGAGGATATAAAAGTTATTAACAATAGCACTCGAATAACGATACATATATAATATAGTATTGTTTTTCATTCATATAACACAAAGGGTAATTATAATTAATTGCAGTAATGAGACGCCCTATTCTCCAGAGAATGTCTGATTAATGGCACTCTTCATAGCACGATACATAATACAGAATCTTCAAAACTGAGATATTAAACAACTCTCCTGTTGTAATTAATAACATTGTTAATGTATGAAGAAAAATAAGAACAATGTGTTCCTTCGTCATTTATCAAAGAAAATAGCGTTTACCTAATCTTTCTCTGTAAATCGTGCGTGACAGAACTTCAGATTTCTTGAAAATCACACCACTAAAATTTTAAGTTGTTACCTTTCCGTGGGAATTTCTATACTGCGCAATAAAAGGAAAGTTATTTTGAAAGTTTTTATTTTTGTTCAGATTTGATTAGTATGTGGAAATATTTTACTTCCAGAACCTTTATTCAAATATCTAGACTGTGATACTGGTTTAGGATATTTACGTAGAGGGTTTAAAATATGCCGAAAACCTTAGTATAGGAATCAGCTTACTAATTTACTTTTTTTGCATCGGCAGGCAGATAAAATTAATGGAAAAATCAGTTCGTAAAATAAATCTTCGAAGACACTATGTCCGGTGTTTCTGATATTAAAATATCAGCTCAGGATTATGAAACTGATACACGTTTTTAAGGCCATAAAGGTAATAACGATTGAGACTTTTTTTTAAATATTTAGACTGCGATACTGGTTTAGGATATTTCCGTAGAGGGGTTAAAATATGCCGAAAACCTTAGTATAGGAATCAGCTTACTAATTTAATTTTTTTTGCATCGGCAGGCAGATAAAATGAATGGAAAAATCAGTTCGTAACATAAATCTTCGAAGACACTATGTCCGGTGTTTCTGATATTAAAATATCAGCTCAGGATTATGAAACTGATACACATTTTTAAGGTCATAAAGGTAATTACGATTGAGACATGGAGTAAAGGGTTGTTGCAGTGATAACAGAAAAGAAATTAAGAGACGCTTAACAGTGATATAAAGTTTTTTTTTAAAGGAAAAGGTTTAATTGGTTGATTGGTTGAAGGTAAATGGCCATTTATAGCATTTCGACAGTTTAAGAGTCTTATTTTATTTCCAGAATTTTTTTAAAACATTTACAATTTTCATAGATGTGTTAAAATATGCCAAAAACCTAAGTATAAGAATCAGCCTACTAATTTACTTATTGCGTCGGCAGGAAGATAAAATGAATGGATATTCGATAAGTAAAAGAAATCTTCGAAGACAGTTTGTCCGGTTTTTCTGCTATTAGAATATCAGCCTGGGATGATGAAGCTGATATGAGCGGAGATGAAGCTGATATGAGATGGTATACGGGATGAAGCTGAATAAAACTATAGATAAAAGGAAAAACGGGTAATAAAAACACAAGGCAAATACTTTTACCTTTTTCGAATGTATGCATTTTTTTAAATGAAGTAAAAATAGAAGTATGGGAAATAAAGATTGCCCTGAAGAGGAAGAAAATTTATTTTTTATAGAATTATTGTTTGTAAGTTTTTTTCTACTCAACTATTAAAATATTATAAATGCTAATAAAGACTTTTTTTGACTTTTAGTAGTTTTTTTAATAATTTCTCACTCTTAAAAAATTCAAAATCACTCTCAACTGTTACAAAATGACTTTTTTTGTACCACGAAATTTAAAACATTTATTAGAGCAATAATAGATCAATCTTTCTGCCAAAAACGAGGGAAAAGCATTTTTTAAAAAATACAAAAGGGTACATTTGCGAAAAATTTTAAACTTTTAAACGTAAAGGTAATTATAACTAATAAGAAATTAAGCAAAAATTAACGGTGATATAAAGTCTTGTTTGTTTTTTTTACAAGGGAAGGGTTTGATTGTTTGATTGGCTGAACTTGTATGGTCCTTTGTTGGAATTTGAAAGTTTAAGAGTCTGGGAACAACAGTTGAAAGTAGATTCCAAGCGCTACATGCACCAATGCCAACACTGTTAAGAGTTTTCTGTCGGCATTACTGTGTTATGCACGTAGTGTTGTATTAGTATATAAGTTACCTAGCTAGTCAATATATCTAGCTTTGAGCTGGCAGAAGCAGAACTATCTTCATTGCCGAGAGTGTTAAAAAGTCATGGAATGACAGGTTAATTTGAGAATGAGGGCAGGAATTTTGCCTCTTGTTTCGTTGCATCGCTTCCGTGATTTTTTGTAGCACAAATTATGAGCAGAATGGGATTTCCAATTCTAGTTGATTCCAAACGGTGAGAGTAACTTAAGCTGCAATGGTTTGATATTGAATCCTGAAGTAGCCATTGAAATTTTAAGATACGGAAGTGATTAGTCCTATTCATTAACAGAACATGCTGGATAAAAATTAAATTGCACTTTGTTTTTCATTGAAATTTTTTGGAAAATTTAATTTATTTTCGCCCTGAGCAGCAATGAATACTCTCATAGTTTCGCAGTTTTGTGACGCTACCACCCTATGCATACAAACATTTCATTTCATTTTGTACATTTTCTTTAACTGCCGTTTTTTATGTTAATCTTTAGACTAGCTATCTATTACGCAATTATTTTTGGAGGAGAGAATTCAATGTTTAAATGAAATAAATTATCACCCAATCTCTATATATATAAAACAGCTGCGTAACTGACTGACTGACAGATAACGCACAGAACAAAGAGCTGGACCTAAAGGGCTGAAAATTTGCATGGTGATTCTTCTTATAGTGTAGGGGTGCACTAAGAAAGATTTTTGGAAAAAATCTTCTTAGATTTTTTAAAATGAAATTTTTAATCTGTTTTTGTAACATTCTTCAAAGTTTGCATTTAAAATAACAATTTGAGGGTTATAAAATTTATATCACGAGAAAGATCATAAAAAGTAATTTAAAATGAAATCTTTTTTCGAATCTTTACCACTATTTTCTGGTTTTTGGTGAATTTTTAAAGATTAATTTTTAGAATTTAATTTGTTAAATGTTTATCACGAGGTTTCTTTTCTTTTTGTGATGCTATAAACTAATTTTGCGTCACGTGCATAATAACAAAATAAATTGACAAAAAACACACACATGTAGCCATTATTTTTTATTTATTGTGGAATTGAGGAAGTATTGATTACATATCATTATATCAACAGAAGGAAACAACTATCAAAAGTAATCTATTCAGGAAATGGACTGAATCACAGGCCTGCGATATCCAAAATTTACACAAAAATTCCATGAAATAACAAAATTAAACATTATTCTTGAAAATGAGTGATCTATCTCCAAATTCCCTCCATGTTTCCGAATTTTAACTTTCTTCAAAGCTTACATATACTCTGAATAACCAATTCCAATTAATTTAAAATGTATCTAAAGACAACAATTAGAAATCAGTAGTATTGTTATTTCCTTAATCATGTAACATTTTAACTATCTGTTCAGTTAAACTTTTATCTGATTATTGTCTATGCATATCTACGTGTTTAGACCTTTAATTTTCATCTCGGTATCTAGAGTAATATATAACACTTTGAGTGTCACAATGTATTTCAGGCAATGTCACTTATATACTTAAGATTGAACAGTCAATAAGAATTCTTGATTACCAAACAATTTATTTCACAGGCTCAGATAGAGGTACCAATTCAGTAGCTATGAAAGGAACGCATTTTTGTTTAGACGATCTCTATGGGATCGGAATATTTTGCATAAACAAAACCTAACCCCTCAGAGATATTTCATCATTCCTATCTGGTCTGTTGCTTACTAATAACTTAAAATATAATATGTCTTTTCCGTTGAGGATTCATTTCAGTATTCAACGGTATCAATGACATGCTGAAAATTTTGAAATAAAAGCCTCCAATGTGAACCTGAAGTATCGTCACAATATTGTGAAAGTAGGGTAACTGAATACAGGACATGAGAACGATTTCCTGATGCTAGAAACAATAAATTTCCTATCGAAAAAGTAACTTCTAAAATTAGTTTCTTTAACTGATTAACAAATTTCTTCCAATTTTAAACCACCGTTTCTGGGACAATGGAATGTTTATTTATGATAAGTTGAAGGTTACTTCGTAAGCTTTATATTTTATCAATGTGTTTGTTTTGATGCATAACTACATATTATTACTTATGTATTCGACTGCTGTACCTAAAAAATCCCAAGCCTAAAAATTTCAACACCATTCCTAATTTTTTAATACAAAATTTATATTTTATCTGTGTAACAGTAACATTCATAAGTTTTTCCTCATTAGCAATTATAACAATATCATCGACATGCAAACAAAACATTTACAATTTAGTGTGTGAAAAGAAATATAGTTGTTATATTTGTCAAAGTGTGGTTCTAAGTGTGGTTCTAAACAAACTATAAATGTTTTTTTTGTTTATGAAACTATTAACTCAAAGACCGATGAAGTCAATAAAAAACTTTCTTCAACTTTAAAACTTGCCCTTCCAAATTTCGGATTTCAGACCCCAATTTCAACTGTTGTTCAATGTCTGTTAATTTTACATAAAGATAAGCAAATTTAATGCACAGATGACGATAAGTCCAACGCCCTCCCACTACAAAAAATACTAAGAATAAGCACACTAAAGAAAAATGTACAAGTACTAAATCAGTATAAATATTCCATTCCACCAATTTGTTAACACGAGAAAAACGGCTGTAGTCATTTGGACGGTTTCGGACATACTATTGAGCGCTATGTCTGTATTTATGTCCTCAAGCTTCTGAAATTTCAAGACTTTTTCTAACTTTACACTAAATACGTACACACATTTACAAAATTATATTCGATAGCAAAGGGGGGGGGGAGAAATTGTGTTATATACCTACTAAGCCTGAAAGACGTCGATTTGATGGCAATATAGAAAACAGGCAGAAATCTTTAAATCTCTGCATAAAAACATATCTAAATATATACTAATATATTATATATTGGTATGAAATAGTTCAAAATTTAAAGTATTTAACCATTTAAAAAACATTAAATATTTTAAATTCTTGATTTTATTTAAGAAAAAAATTCCTGTCTTTCTAGTGTTAAAATCTCTGATAAGCGAGCTTTCAATTGATAAATATTTCTATCTGAAGCACTCTAGTAAAGTTTGCGTGGACTTTACTAGAGTTATCGGTACTTCGGAGCTCTTATCGGTCTGTGTACAACGCCATATACTTCCCTTCACTGAATAATCATACCTTTATAACTTTCATTTGAATCGAATATATTTTATGGCAAATTTTAGAAATTCACGATTTTAAACTATACCTATTTTATCTCTGCATAAGAAACTGTTAAATCTCCAAAGTAAAATGCATTTTGAAATTTTATGTTATGTTTGGTTGTTCAATTTCTTTAGGAAAAGTCAAAACAGCTTGATTACTATTAACTCCCAATTTCTCGTAATACTCTTTTACGTTATTTAAACTTCTAACGCATACACCTTTTTGTATATTCTATATAATATTAGATGTATATTCAACCTGATTTACAAACTACTTCTTTCCTGTCTTAATTATGAACACTATAGGAAGCACCACCTGAATCTTTTATTGCTCCCCTCTCAAGTTCATCTTCCGAATCAGCATTATTATCTAAATTTGCATGAAGGAACTTTTTAAGTTCCCTTTTACCTTCAGACTTCAAATCGATTCCCTAGACGAACTCATTATACTAAGTGAATTTGTATCTATAATTTCCTTTGAGCCTGGGAACCATATGGTGCAGCCTTTATCATAGAGATCATAGCAAAGACTCTTTGATTTACTATATAACTTACCTCAGCGTTTTTTAAGAATAGGAGTGTAAGCAAGACTAACTATAAAACATTTTTCTGACAGTATATTTAAAAGAGATTTGCCGTTTAAGCTTTTGTGGAGAAATATATTATGCAAATAGAATTGAGCGTTCACTAGTTAACTCAGTGTTTTAGAAATTTTTCTTTTACATAATAATGATATTACTGCTGCGATTATTGTATGTTTAAATTTCTCTGATACGCCATTCATCAGAGGAGTGTAATTATTAGCTCTTTGAATTCTGACTTCTTGATTTTTCAGGTAATTTTGAAAATCTTTTGCTTAAACCTCCATCTCTATTATAAGTTGTAAAAATTTTAATCACTTTGCTTCTGAAACTGTGATTGATATTGTTTAAAGTATTCAAAAGACTACTTATTATGCTTTAGTAAATACACAAGTGCATACTTAGAACGGTCGTCGAATATGCAAAAAAGTACCAAGGATCCCTTAAAGATTTAACCGATGAATGACTCAAAGTACCTACTATATTCACTTGTTCTGATATTTATGAGGTATTGATTTTCTGTCTACATTTAAAAGAATCTATTTTTTCTTTGTAAATGGTTCTATAAAAATTATATATATATATATATATATATATATATATATATATACACTGAAGTGCCACTGAATTGGGGATAGCAAAGCCTATGCAAATTGTGTAGCGCTGCACATCATGTATGCGCAAGTAAGGCGCTGTGGTAACTGCATATATAGCGCGTACTGTGGTTGTTCTGAATTAGTTGTTGGAATTGCCAGTATGGGTAAACTGCCTGATTTAGTCACCTTCGATCGCGGACAAATCGTAGGTGCGCGACGCATGGGCCATTCAGTTTCCAAAATCTTTAGACAGCTAGGATTTTCAAGGTCGACAGTGTCAAGAGTATACCAAGAATACATGGATGGTGGAAAAAAAACTAGCGATCGGGCAAACTGCAAAGGACAATTAGCCTTGACAGTGCGTGGTGAGAGACGGCTCAGGCGTATTGTACGTAGCCAGCGAAGCCAAACATTACCTCAAATTACCAAGTTTAATGACGGTGCCAGTCGTACAGTCAGTAAACGGATTGTGCAACGCTCGCTTCATCGTATGGGTTTCGGGAGCCGTCGACCTACGAGAGTACCATTGCTCTATACTCGTCATCGGGCTGCACGTCTTGCCTGGGCAAGAGAGCACAGAGACTGGAGTGTAGAGGACTGGAAACGAGTAGCATGGAGTGATGAGTCTCGATTTCGACTACTTAACGCCGACGGGAGGCTGAGAATATGGCGTCAGGCTCATGAAGCCATGGATCCTGCATGCCTAGCTGGAACTGTACAAGGGCATGGTGGCTCAATAATGGTCTGGGGTGTTTTTTCGTAGCACAGTTTGGGATCTTTGGTGCGTGTACCAACCTCCCTCAATGCAATTCGGTACGTAGAGTTGATGGGTGATCACCTCCATCCGTTTATGCTGTTATGTTATCCGCACGGTAATGGAGTTTTCCAGCAAGACAACTGTACCTCTCACAAGTCCCGGTTGGCTACTGGCTGGTTGGATGCGCATTCCTCTGACTTCTCTGTCATGAATTGGCCACCTAGAAGCCCAGACTTAAATCCTATTGAGCATCTTTGGGATGTTTTGGAACAAGGCGTGAAAGGCCATCACACAGCACCAAAGAACCTTACTGAAATATGGACAGCTTTAGCCAATATTTGGCAAGCCATTCCGGTGGAACGTTTCCAGAAACTTGTTGAATCTATGCCTCGTAGTGTGGCACCCGTTATCAAGGCCAGAGGAGGCCCAACTCGTTACTAGGTAGGTATCCCTAATTCAGTGGCACTTCAGTGTATATATATATATATATATATATATATATATATATATATATATATATATGCAACAACTAATTTTCAAGACTGAATACATTTTTACTGTTTGAAAATTCACTGTTCTATTATTCTGATGTCCTAAACGAATATGCCTTAAAATAATGCCTCTTTTTCCAACATAGATAATGTTTCATCTTTAGTCTGATTAATTGCATTTTTCTTAAGCGTGTAAAATTTATAATTTAATGGTAAATGAAAACACATTCAATTGTGTGATTTTTTTTCTATTTTTTTTTCTATTTCGGTAAAGAGCACTGAAAGCAGCTGCAGTGATGAATCGACTATATATATTATTTTTTCCCCATGCTAAGAACATACGTCCTATTTTTTTTACAATAGTATTTCGCTACCTTTGACCTTTTTAGTATTTAAAATTATGTTACATGACCAAAATTTTTGTAGAACTTTCGATCATAACTACTTCACTGTTGGCCAGCTGTTGAAAATCGTCAAAATATGATTTATTATTATAGACCTGAGAAGATGCAGTTAGTGTCAAAAAGTAATGACTGAAATGGTCTTAAATTAATGCAGAATAACTTAAAAGGTCCATTTCTTAAAAGATTTTTTGGTAAAGATCTGTCTTTTATTATTAAATACAGTTCTTTGCTGTTCCCTGAGAAATGATATAGACATGCATAGTTAAAGCAAGTTCTAATGACTATCGAATATCTATTTTGATAATTAATTTCACATGAATGCCTAGTTGTCTGTCCTTCTGAAGAACCTAATGCCCTGGTTTTCAGCTGGATACCATTTGCAAAAATGTCTCTGTTGGGGCCTTTGATATTAACAAGCATTAATTGTCTCACAGTTTAAATACATTTTTTATCAGGCGATTGATATTACTGCAAAACCACATGATAATTATTTCTTGGAAAGTAATATATTGTACCAAATCCGAGCGATGGAAAGATATTTTAAAAAGTGAATTGCAAATACAGAAATAAATATGCCAGTTACCGCAAATTGAAAAATATAAATTTATAAAATATTAAATCTTCAGTACACTTTTAACAACTTGCAGAAGAGTAGACAAGATAAAAAAAACGTTGAATCTTCGCTGGAAGCTGAACAATTCCAGCAACTTAGAACTTTTCTTAACAAGGAGGGAATTCAGATATAAAAATTAATCACAATATAACAGTTATTAATAAGTAGCATACGACCTGAACTTTCTTTCCTCTAAGGACCTCGTCTTATACCAGCCGAGAATAATCTGTTTACAAGAAGAACATGACCTGTTCAAAATTCTCAACCGATCGCATCCAAACCAACTTTTTAACTGTTCTTTTTATTCCGGACTTTTACTCACCTAGGAAGCAAAACCCGTGTTGCCACACTGCTCAACCAAACCATTTTTCAACCATAGACCCAAGAGCAGGATTTATTACTTACTCCATGGTAGACGTGCGAACGTGCTAAACCATTGTTTTATTTAACGTGAACTCCAAAACATCGTATGCTGGCGATTACACGCCAAGTTGCCCCAAAACTCGTAACGTTATCATATCTTAGGCTAGTTAGCTTAATTACTCTAAAGATTTGTCCTATGTAGTACATGGTCACAGTTTCAGGAGAAGCAAATGGGTTACTGGCAAAGTCCACTTGCAAAGCTACTATCCGTGCACAGATGTTTAGTTAAAAATAAGTAAAAATTTTGTTCAAGTATCTGTTGCTGCATTGACATAGCTATATTGCAAAATTCTTTAAACCCTTTTCAGTACTCAAGCATGCTGTAGAAAATGCTTCAGTTTTTCTAGTCATACAGGAGGATTCATCTTACTAGGTTGCACTGTCATCAAGTTTGGGTTCAGTATCTTAAATAAATCAGTATGTCCTTGATTCAATAACTGTCTTTTGATGCTGACATCCATTATCTGAAAGTTATTCCTGTGCAATTTTGAAAAGTTCACAACACTGATACTATTATGAAAAGAGGTCATTATTGGTCTCGAAATAAAAATATTATATTGGTCAATCAAATATTTTACTTTCTTTCGTTATTCTAACACAAGGACAGCTACTATACGCAACTATTCTGTTGTTTGGTAAGGTAGCATAATAAAACACCATTATTCGTAACACGTGGGAAATCTTCTCTTGGAACATAGTGGAATATATAAAGTAATTGATACGAAAACACATTTATCAGAGAATATCCAGGAAAATACCCAACTACCATGGCAGACACCACTAACGGATGTCATGGTGTACTGCCTGTTACGCCATTTTAAGAAATCGTCATAGATTATATTTGTAGCAAAAAGACTTCTCTACCGAGGATAATTCTGCAAAGCAAGGCTGTCTGGATGACATTTAGGGTTATCCCTAAAAGTATACGATTTTGGTAATGGTGTTCACGTTTCAAAGGAGAAAATAAAAAACAACTCTAGGCAATAAAAATTTTTATTTGCGTCTTTCTTGCATATTTTCAACCAAATCTTTTTCTAAATTGCTGGAAAGTAGGGGAGTTTAATTAAACTCCTGAAAGTGCAATCGCATAAAAAATTAAAATAAAAAAAAGGTGAGATTTAGTGGCTTCCTGCGGTAGAAAAAAGTTATTGATAAAGAAAAAGTCTTGACTTTTATACTATAGAGTTTGGTTATTAATTTTTTATTATTATCCTCAGTGACTTAAACAAGAAAGAGAAAAAATGGTTTTATGACAACACTTCAGGCCAAAAAGCTAATTTTGTCATGAAAACGGGAAAAAAAGACCTGCCGATATCTGGTACAGGAAAAAAATGACAAAATAATCAAACATTCCTTTTCGCCGACAAGGAAGCAAAAATTTATTTATTAATTTATTTTTTTGGTTTAATTATACTGTCTTAAAGTGATAATTTATACCTATTATACATGTTAAACAAACAAATTTGAATACAGTGATACTTCTGTATGGAAGCCAGTAATGATTCGGGAAATGTGGTCGTTTTTGGGGGTGGTCGTAGAAGAGGTTTCTTCCATAACATTGGCTCTTTGGAGTCTTTAATAACTTGAGAACAAAATATGGAAGGTTTAGAGGGGTGGCCGGATAAAGAAGTTTCAATGTTTTAAAAATTTGTTATTCACATAAACTACACAAAAGGGATGCTTTTCACTCTTTCTCAGTTAGAATTTATTTAATGCATCCATTTATATTTGTTAGTCCTTTTTGGGGGAAAAATTATGTCTTATTTAGCAAGCAAATAGAAAAATTAGAAATAATTCCCTTTAAATAAAATTTATTAAGGAATAATAAATAATACAGGGTGATTTTTTTTAAACTGACACTACTCAGAGCCATCTGTAGCGCGATCTATCAGCCGGAATTCCACCAAAATTGATACTGGGACTAAGAACGACTTGGGAAAGAGTTTCCGTGAAAAAATAATTAGTTCCAAAATTCGCCGATAAGGGAAGATATGGCGCTCTTGTTGTCGGCGCACCCGAGAATTTGCATAAAAGGCAAGTAAAACATCAATATACAAATTCACGACTATGTAATCTACAGCAGCGCCAGTATTTGGGGCTATAAAGTGCGGAATCTGTTGCGCCTTCGCTTTACAGAAGAAAGGGTCATCAATCGCTTTTTTCAGCTTGCTTGGCCACCTCGCTCCCCGGACCTAACCCATGTGAAATTTTTCTGTGGGGTTATTTAAATTATAAGGTGTATCTTGGTGGAGTCTCGAACTTGGTGACTCTAAAGGACAACATTTCCAGGAATTTGATGAACATTCCTGGTGACATGTTACTCTTGGCCGTTGAGAACATAGTGTCCAGGATGCAATGTGTCGTGCATCAGGTCTGTGGTCACACTGAATGAGGCAGAAGTGAATTTGCTGCACAGAGTGGTGTTGCAGCAAAATTTCTTTGTTATCCGTTTGTCTGCTTACAACTTTTTCGGTATTCAGCCCTTATCTTTATAACCCGAAATATTGGCGCTGCTGTCGAATACATAGTCATGGATTTGTATTTTGATGTTATACTTGCCATTTATGCAAATTTACGGGTACGCCGACAACAACAGCGCCATATCTTCCCCTATCGGTGACATTTGGAACTTTTTTTTTCACGGAAACTCTTTCCCATGTTGTTCTTAGTCGCTCTATCAATTTTGGTGGAATTCCGAATGATAGATCGCGCTACAGATGGTTCTGAATAGTGTCAGTAAAAAAAAAAATCTCCCTGTATCTAAAGGGGTCAAATATTATTTATTACCCCTTTAAATAATATATGACCTTTTATGTTATTTTTATCGGATACTAACTTCTTTTTGGTTTATATTTCAATATGTTTTTGTTGTTTATTAATGCTAGGCACTTGTCCATTAAAACATGAGCTCATAGTTCAGAAGCATCGTTGATTGCTTTCAATGGGCACACCGTATAGGTGAACCAACGCCACCCCTTGATGTCACCTCAGTTTTGACCGAGCATCCCCAAGGAGAACATCGTTTGGGATCATACTGTCTCCCACCCTCTCTGACCTCATAGAAGAATTTAACCGGTCTACGGATTGAACGTGCCCACATCCGGTCTAGACAGTAAGGTATTTAATGGCATCTTCGTACCAAACACCCACTGTACCAAGCCCAAAAGGCTACCATTAGGCTAAATCGAGCCTTTATACATCAATATAAAACTCGCACCAGAGTCAATAGGGGACTGCATGCTTCTCTCCAGTAACACTTACACTTAACACAGTTTGACAGCTGCATCTGTGTCACTGTGTTAGTAAATAAGTGTGAAAAAATACGTATTTAACTTGTTATACGATAAAAATTATAATCATCATTAGTCTCAAATTTCTTGTATAAAATATCGTCATCATTCATTTTAGAAAACCAAATTTATTTCCAGATTTGTATATAAATGTTTCATAAATACATTCGACAGATACTTTTTCAAACAGAAATATTTTATTGAGAATTATTTCTTCATTCCTTTACGATATCCATAATTTTCTTTTACCAAATGATTTGTTGGATTAAATAACTTTTAGAAATTTGATAAAAGTAAAATTCAATTTACTCATATGCAGCAACACATTTGTGAAAATATGATTTTTTTCCCCCAAATGTCTGTAAATTTTATCGCTTCAGACTGGATGCTGCACCAAACATGGGAATTCAACAATGTAATGTTGTTCCGAAATTCAAAAGATATTCATCTATTTCCTTCTCAATAATTCGTTAATTTTCAATTTATCGTACAGTTTGAAGCACATAGCCATTAATATACTATTAGTTTTCTGTTTCTTATAATTTTTTTGTGTTTAGAAAAAACATAATATTTATGTTGCCACTTTTAAAATCTTAAAAAATATGCTCTTCATTGCCGTTTAAAGGAATTATCAGGTTTCCTTTATTATAAAGTTCCGACATTAGTCTTGCGTTTAAAAACATACTGAATATTTTTATAACATATTAAAATCTCCTTAAAAATATATATAGAGATCATTAATAGTTTAAAAGGAATACCTGTTTCTCGTTTATTGTAAATGGGCCGTCATCAGTGTCGTGTATGAAAACGTAGAAAATATATCTCTTACCACTAATAAAATCTCCTTAAAAATATACACATCATTATCAATTTAAATCGATTACCATACTTCTGTTTATTGCATTGTGACGATATGAACACTTTCTCCCAGATAGCTGGGCATAGATTAATCCAAGATAAGGAGTGTAGGATTTAAAATTATGTATTTAATTATACACAATATTTACACTTCAGTTATATCAACTTTTACAGTCATAACCACCCTAAGGCACAGGGGAGTTAAAATTCCTCCCCAAACAGTCAGAGTCCACTGACTACGTGAAACGGCACTAAGCCGTTCCCGATTTCAAGTTAAGCCGTCAGGGATTCAAGTTCCCGAAAATGTAATCTGGAACGAGGCCGCAGGTATGAATCACCTTCTGAGAGTAGATCTCAAGTCTATCTGATTCTTTTTCGGTCCGAGGTTCTACACGAAAACTCTAAGCACCCCCCTGGAACATATTTCGTCCTATCATGCTTTGGTTTTTGTGCTTAGACGCTGATTTGTTGAAATTAGTGACATCAGCTATTTCCAACATTCGAGAAATTCCCACTCAGAGGGTTTTAGCGTAACGAACAGCCCCTTTGTGCATGAAGAATGTCCGACTCTCGGTGTGTGGCCTTTGTCGCCAGCTGACACCCTCTTGCCAGTAGACAAGGAGAGGAATACCGCCTTCAGCGCGGCGATGACCATCAGTCAATTACCTTGACACCAGAGTTCAACCCTGTTCGCGCCCCCCTGTGTTCCCAAGGACAGGGGTGACAAAAACACATAAAATATTCACACGACTGACTGCTTGAAGAATTTCCTATTCTTCACAGCATGATACCGTCATCAGTGTTGTGTTTTAAAAGATACTGAATATTTTAACTACCCCTATTAAAATACCCTTAAAAATATACACATCATTAATCATTTCAAGGGATTACTAGTTTCCCGTTTGTTGTAAAGTGTCATTATGAGTGTTGTGTTTAAAAATTGCTGAATATTTGTACTACTCCTATTAAAATCTCCTTAAAAATATACACATCATTAATCACTTAAAGGGATTACAAGTTTCCCGTTTATTGTAAGTGCTGAAATCAGAGTTGTGCTTAAAACGAACAGAATATTTATGTTACCCATAATAAAATCTCCTTAAAAATATACACATCATTAACAGTTTAAATGGATAATCGGGTTTCCTTTTATTGTAAGGTGCCTTCATCAGTGTTGTTCTTAAAAACCCGCTGAATATTACTATTACCCCTATTAAAATTTACTTAAAAATATGCACATCATATACCGTTTAAATGGATTACTTTGTTTCCGTTTATTGTACGGTGTCGTCATTAGATTTGCATTTACAAACTTCCTGGATATATCTATTACCCATATTAAAATATCCTTAAAAATATACATATCATGAATCATTTAAAGGAATTACCAGTTTCCCGTTTATCGTAAAGTGCCAGCATCAGTGTTTGTGTTTGAAAACGTACGGAAAATTTATGTTTACCCTAGTCCTCAAAAAGACACACAACAGGAACAGTTTAAATGGAATATCAGCGGGTTTCCGCTTATTGTAAGGTGACGTCATCAGTGTTGCTCTAAAAAACACACGGAATATTTCTTTCTATTATCCCTATTAAATTTATTCAAAAATACGCACGTCATCAACCGTTTAAACGGATTACCAAGTTTCCGTTTATTGTAAGGTGCCGTTACCAGTGTTACATTTACAAACATACTGAATATTTCTATTACCCCTATTAAAATCTCCTTAAAAATATACACATCATTAAAATCTGCGTGTACAGAATGGATATATATTTACTCAAATCTGGTTCTTTCTTCGCAATTTATCTTGTTCTTCGGATCTTTCAAAAATCGCATCAAATATCAATCCAAAGCACAAATAATCTCCCCGCCAGACAGAAACTCCGCATAATAAATTATACTCTCTCAGCGCTTCATTATTTATGTATGGGATGGAAGTATCTACTTTCGCGTGAGACTTGGAATCCAAAACAGTAAAGAAATGTTTTATACTACTTGATACAAGTGAATATGATCGAAAAAAAAGACATATATCTGCACTTAAAAATGTAATAGAACTAATGTTTTTTTTTTCATTTCACGGTATTGAAATCTAATGCACCGATACTTACTCCCCATCTTGATGATATTCCAGAGCAAATTGAATTTTATACTTTTAAACTACCGTCTATTTTATAAAATATTTATGTATAAACGTGGTTGTAACTGGTTGTTAGTTGTTTTTGAGCATATATTTGTACAGATCTGGAAAGTAGGATATTAGAGGGAATTCACTATGATTTTCAAGGAAAAAAAAGTTAATGAACTTTTAAATTATTAATATTTGTCCTTTTATATCAATTTTTCAATGATATAACTGATGTTATATATATATATATATATATATATATATATATATATATACAGTAGAACTCCGATTTTACGTTGTCCGTTTCGTACGTTATCCCGCTTCCTACGTCATTTTCAACTAGTCCGTGAAAATTGCCTATACCGATAATGTTAAAATATCCCGGATTTTACGTTACCCCTTTCCAGAAAATCCCGCTTAATACGTTTTTTTCTAAAGACAAGATCAAAATCATTTTTTCCTCTACAAGGTTCACACAAACTTTTTCGAGTACTTTCTTTCAAGAAAAACTTGTTTCTTGAGTTAAAAGTTGCGCTCTGGCATTCTTTCCGTTCCGTCTTATTGTCCCTTTGTCTGTGTGTGGTAGGCATGAGGGGCTTCCTCCCAGGGTCGAAATCAGAAGGGTGGGGGAAGGAGAAAAGCACGAGGCTCACGCAAGTGGGGGACATTAACTGCAATGCCTTCCGATTCTTCGATCACTGTCTGTCAACAAAAGAGAAAGAGGTGATGGTTCTCTTTTGGTTTGATTGTCCAATATCCACACTTCACATGGAAAGGGGGGGGGATTCTATGACCAGACCATGCAACCCACTAAAGGTAGAACTGGTTTCAGCTGGTCTGTAAAAGTTCGTTTGAGCATCGTAACCATTTTTCTCCTCGTGAAGCGTTCTTAACCTGAAGGAAGGATGTCTAAACGAAAATGTTTCTCTCTAGCCGAAAAGGCCGAAATCGTCGAAAAAGCTAAAGAATTTCATGGCACTAAAATTGATCTTGCTAAATCTTTGGGTATTGCATATTTAACTTTGCAAACGATTTTAAAGCAAGAAGCTTCAGCAGCGTTAAGTGCTGAAAAATTTGGAAAATCTGCAAAGAAACGAAAACCGCTTAAGACATCTCCGTATGATGATGAGGAAAACATTTTAATGGAATGGTTCAAGGAAGCCTGGGCATCAAAAATTCCAATAAACGGATCCATCGTTAAAGAAAAGGCGCTTGAAATTGCTGAAAGGCTTAAACTCCAGGGCTCCTCTACATCGAATGGCTGGATCGACAGATTTAAAAAAAAGGAACAATTTATGTTTGAAATCTATCTGTGGAGAATCCGATGGTGTGTATATTGCAATTGTGCAGCAGTGGAAAGAGAACATTTTGCCAAATTTATTAAAGGAGTAAAGCTTTCAAAAAACGGGGGAAAGCTTTCAAAAGTGCGCTTAATCGTTTTACTATGTACTAATGCCGACGGAAGTGAGAAATTAACGCCTCTTGTGATCGGTAGAGCAAAGAAACCACGATGTTTCAAAAATGTCAAAAATGTAAATCCGTTTACCCACGGATTACGCTTTGAATAAAAAGGCGTAGATGACTCAATCGCTGTTTGAAGATTTTCTTCGAAAACTGGATGGAAAAATGCGACTACAGAAGCGAAAAATCATTATTTTTATTGATAAGTGCACCTCTCATTTGGATCTTAAAATGAAAAATGTGCGAGTAGAATTTTTCCAGCAAACTGCACCAGCCAACTTCAACCTTTGGATCTAGGAATTATCCGATCATTTAAATCACATTACAGGAAACAACTGGTCAGGAAATCACTCCTTTTTATTGGTTCCGGTGACCTGCATGATGGTTCTACAGCAAAGATAAATGTTCTGGAAGCTCTGAATTTGATTTCTGCAGCGTTGGACAGTGTCGACAAAAAATGTGTTACCAATGTGTTTAATAAAGCAGGTTTCCCGGAATCCAACGATGAAATTAGCCCTTCACCTTCAGATTGCAATGAAACGGAAGGAGAAGATTGCTTGGCAGAAGGTGAAAATCTTCCGGAAGTCGATGACGCGTATATCGACTGCGACGCACATCTCATCACTTCACAAATTCCTTCAATATCTAATTTAATGCCCGATTCCGATGATAGTGGTGATGAAGATGAAGAAGAAATAACGGAGGCTGTAGTACCCACAGCTCATCAAGCAATTCAAAGCATATAAATTCCGAAAAAATTTTTAGTTTCGAATGTAAACCAAGAAGCAAATTTGCGAAAAATTGTTAGTATTGAACGTGCTGTAGATGAAATTGTATCTAAAAGCAAAAAACAAGTAAAGATTACACATTTTTTCCTATAGTTTATCCGGTAAGTGTCAATTTTTGAACAATATGCGGGGATTTTTTTAACCCCGATTTTACGTTTTCCCGTTTCGTACGTTTTTTACCGCTGGTCACATGAAAAACGTAAAATCGGGGTTCTACTGTATATATATATATACATATATATAACATCAGTTATATATATATATATATATATATATATACATAAATAGTGAATTTTTTTAATCTGACACTACTCAGAGCCATCTCTAGTGCGATGTAGCAGCCGGAATTCCACGAAAATTGATAGAGGGACAAAGAACGACATTTCCGTGAAAAAAAAAAAAATTCCAAAAGTCGCCGATAGGGGAAGATGGGGCGCTGTTGCTGTCGGAGCACCCAAGAATTTGCATAAAAGGCAAGTAAAACATCAAAAGACTAATTTATGACTACGTAGCCGACAGCAGTGCCAGCATATTCGGCTATAAAGTGCGGAATCTGTTGCCCCTCTGCTTTACAGAAGAAAAGGTCATCAGTCGCTTTTTTCTACTTGCATGACCGACTTGCTCCCTGGACCTAACTCATGTGACTTCTTTCTGTAGGGCTATTTAAAGTCTAAAGTGTTTCTTTGTGGAGTCTCGAACTTGGCGGCCCAAAAGGACAACATATACCGGACATTGATTAACATTCCTGGTGACATGTTACTGTTGGCCCATGAGAACGGAATGTTCAGGACGCTATGTGTCGTCCACCAGGACGGTGGTCACATTGAAGGAGGGAGAAGTGAATTTGCTGCATAAAGCGGTGATGCGGCGAAATTTCTTTCTTATTCATTTGTCTGCTTACAAACTTTTTCGATATTCATCCTTTGTCCTTATAGCCCGATATACTGGTGCTGCTGTCGACTACATAGACTTGAATTTTTATTTTGATGTTTTACTTGCATTTTATGCAAATTCTCGGGTGCACCTACAAATAAGCGTCATATCTTCCCCTATCGGCGTCTTTTGGAACCATTTTTTTATGGAAATTCTTCTTAGTCCCTCTATCAATTTTGGTGGAATTCCGCGTGATAGATCGCGCTACAGATGGCTCTGAGTCGTGTCAGTTTTTAAAAAATCACCCTATATATATATATATATATATATATATATATATATATATATATATATAAACACACATATATATAGGACTAAAAATCTCGGCTTAAATTTTCTAACATGTTTGGCTTGGGGAAAGTAGAGATACGAAGTAAAATATTTTTTGGTATTCATCCCTTACCATCATAGCACGAAATGGCTCTGTTGTTGTCGGAGCTGGCTCTGCTGTCGACTACAGAGTCGTAAATTTGTATTTTCAGGTTTTATTTGCCGACGTTTTACGTACCGAAAACAACAGCGCCATATCGTCCCATATCGGCCACTGTTGGAATTTTTTTTTTTCACGGAAACTCTTTCCCATGTCGTCCTTAGTCCCTCTATCAATTTTGGTGGAATTCTGACTGATACAGCGCGCTAAAAATGGCTCTGAGTAGTGTCAGTTTTTAAAAAAAATCACCCTGTATATATATATATATATATATATATATATATATATATATATATATATATATATATATATATATATATATATACATATAAGTGTGTGTGTGTGTGTAAGTAGGTACGTTTTGATTAAAGGGTATGAAATGCCTTTAATTTTCCAAAGAAAATAAATTGGATGGTTATCGGAAAAATATTGTCATAATCATCTCTCTACTAATGCTAATTGTAATGAACTTCTTGGCAAAATTCGATTAGGATTATTGCAGGTTCTCTTTGTAATACTTTAAATAATTAAAAAAAAAACTTGTTCGATATCTGTCAAATCTGTGTTGCAAAATCTATTAATTATTTCCATCAGATATTCTGCACATTTAGAATGCAAAAACAGTTCCCCTGCTTGCATAATTTACAATATTAGAAGCTTTACAATATGATATTTGAGATATTAGTCATTACTTTTATATATATCAAATTTAATTTTTTTGTTTTTGTAGTTGTTCTTGGGCATATATTTGTACAGAGCTTGAAAGTAGGGCATTAGAGAGAATTCACTATGATTTTGAGGAAGAAAAAAAGTTCATTTACTTTTAAATTACTAATATTTGTCCTTTTTAAACTGTTTCAGAACGATTGCACTGTTATATGTTAACCCAGGGGTTCACAAAATGTGAGCCCCAGCACTTAGGGGCACCGCCAAACATTGCTAGGGGCTCGTGCCTCGGTATACGCTATACGGCTAATAATAATAAATCTCTTTACACAAACTATAATTTTATTATATTTTTTTATCTCCAACAGCTCATATTTATAATTATACTATTGAGTGAAAAGTAATTTAGCTAGAAATATAATTATAATTTTTCTGTATGATGGTTGGTTCATAATAATGTTGCTTCTGGAAATCATTTTTAGATCAAAGCGGGTCTAAAAAGTTTGAGAATCACTGTCACTGTGTTAAATCTATTTATTTCACAGGGAAAGATATTTCTGTACAGTTTGTACAATGGTTGGTTCATAATATGGGCGTTTTCAGAAATTATCTGTAATCAAGGGAACCGCGGGTCTAAAAAGTTTAAGAACCACTGTGTTAAATCTATTTTTTTTCATAGGGAAATATATTTCTGTACAGTTTGTACAATAGTTGGTTCATAATAAGGTTCCTTCCGGAAATTATCTGTAATCAAGGAAGTCACGGGTCTAAAATTCTGAAAACCACTGTGTTAAATCTATTTATTTTATAGGGAAAGATATTTCTTTACAGTTTGTATAATGGTTGGCTTATAATAAGAGCGCCTCTTGAAATTACTTGTAGATCAAGTGAGCCACCGGCCTAAAAAGTTTGAGAACCACTATGTTAAATATATTTATTTCACAGGGAAAGATATTTATGCACAGTTTGTTCAGTGGTTGGTTCATAGGGGTGACTACGGAAATTATCTGTAAAGAAGGGAACCATGAGTCAAACATTTTGAGAACCACTGTGTTAACCTATTTATTTTACAGGAAAAGGTATGACATACCAAACCTTATCTTAAAGATTTTTAATCAGATTAAATTTGGAGAAAAAACAGTGTAATAACTTAACCTCTCTGAATGTACTGAAGTAATTTTACTGATGAGAATTGAATTTTTTTTATAGAATGTTAATGCAGTAAACCATGATTGCGAAGTTTTATAATGAAGTTTAAGTTTTTCGTTTACTATTACTCAGAGAATACTGGCCCAAAATCACTTAAAAGTTTAAGGATAAGAAAGCATTAAAAATAACTTATTATTTATCAGTATTGGAATAAGTTTATTTTTTTAAAAACTTATTATTAATATAATAAACTTATTAATCAGTCTTGGAAATCCCTTATAATTTTAAGGAAAAGAAAGCATAAAAAATAAACTGATTTCTCGACTTATGAAATTTAAGAAAAATAAAATATATGTGTTTTAAAAGGACGAAATTTTGTTGCTATGAATCAAATCCCCTTCCATGGACTTAAATTATTTGATAGAATCAAATAGTTTTTTTTCGTGTCTACAGTACCTTGTAGCTAGTAATCTATTTTTGTAAATTTTAAAAAAGATTGATTGTTTTAGCAGAGGAAATGGGTTCATTTCAAATGGGAACTATATAACGCCCTTAAAATTAAAACTTTACATTTATCTAATGAAGGAATTCTACTGTTTTCCATCATAGCTACGAAGTACTACATCGTTGTAAACTTTGAAAGATCTGGCTAAAATAACTTAGTATTTAACTTACCACTGTTATTTTCGTCGGCATCACTGATAGCTAAAATATTTTCCTAGCGTGAAACTTAATTAAAGATTTTATATCGTTAACTTAAAAAAATATAATAAGCGATTAAGAAATTTAAAATTTCATGTAAGTAAATAAGAATTTGTTTAAAATAGCTAAGAGAATAATTGGGTGTATAGATTTCAAATACATTGAAATCAGTGACGGAGCGATTACAGATACAACTTGTTTTATTGGGTCACTTAATAGTAGAGGGATAATTAATTTTCTGTTGTTCTTGGAGTCATTCAAACCCATTACCCACTACCATTCCTACTTGAAAGAAGCGTGGAAAACTTTTGATAAGTCTTGGAGGAAATGGGATCAGAGGAATGGAATCATTCTTGGGATCAGTCTTGGAGGATCAGTCTTGGAGAAATGAAATCAGAGGAAATGGGTTCATCACACAAATGAACTATATTACGTCCTTAAAATCATAACTTTATATTTATCTAATGAAAGAATTGTACTTTTTTTAAATCTTAGCCACGCAATACTACATCGTTGTTAACTTCGAAGGATCTGGCTAAATGAACTTAGTGTTTAATTAACACCTGTTATTCTCTTCTACATCACTGAAAACTAAAATATCTTCTTAGACTGACTGAATAAAATTAAAGATTATATTTTGTTAACTTAAAAAATATATAATTAACGAATAAGAAATAAAATAAGTCATTTAAGTAAATAAAAATGTGTTTGCAATAGCTAAGAGATTAATTGTGTGTATAGGTTTCAAATATATTGAAATCAGTGGCGGAGCGATTACAGTTTCAACTTGTATTTAGTCACTTAATAGTTGTGGGATAATTAGTTTCCTACTGTTCTTGGAGCCATTCAAACCCATTACTCACTACCAATTCATACTTGGAAGAAGTGTGGAAAACTTTCGATCAGTCTTGGAGGAAATGAATGTAAATGCAAAGTAATGAAGGAAATCAATTGTTTTTCATATTCGTGAAAAAACAATTTAATAATTTAAATTTTGGGAAATTCATGACGAGGATCAATAAAATTTCTTATCTAAAATACCTAATTATATATCTATCCGTAATTTTTAAACGCCTGCATTACGTTTATAGAACTTAACATTTCTTCTAATATATTACAAACATCACTCACGCCCATTCTCTCGATTCTTAATTTGAGAAAACAATTTAACAAAAAAATTTTAGCATAGAATTTCATACACTAATCTGAGAAGGTACTTCCATCTAGTGTTAAACCATAGTTGCATTTTTATTGATAATACAAAAGAAATTATTTTAATGACTTAAGCCAACTCTCGCAAACAAAGAAAATACAATGAAATGCAAACGATAAAAGTACCTATTGTATTCTTTGAACGCTGAAATCAAAATGGATTTCCATACATTAATTATGTTTTCAAAATGCGAATTTTACCACAAATGCATTTTATTACTGCAATTAAATATTTAATTGTAATTTTTTAAATACTTAAATAAGGTACTATTTAGAGATTTCTTTCATTAAATCAGAAAAAAATCCTTTTTTTTAATAACATTCAGAGCTATTTTATACGCAAAATAATAGACTAAATTGGTAATTAAGAAACATTAAAGGTGATTAACATATTTCTGTGAGAAAATATCTTATAATGATTTTTGAAATATTTAAATAGGGACTTTTTTTAAAGATTTCTTTTATTAAACCAGAAAATAATCATTTTTTTTTCAATAACATTCAGAAATATTTTAATGCGCAAAATAACAGACTAAATTGCTAATTAAGAAACATTGATTAAGATATTTCAGCAACTGAAGCTCAATTTACAGAAAAAAATTCTTTGATTAGCTGATAATAAGCTGAATAAAGTAATTCTTCTGTTAACAGAAATAATGCCCAAAGTGGCAGTCCTTCTATGAATAGGAACAATAGACAAAAAGCACTCCAATTGCGTTTTCCTAAAGGAATGGGAATGTTTGCCTCTGACAAACTGGTTATTATCATGCAGATAATAATTGCATACAAATGTAATTGAGACATTTGTAAAACGACTGAAAGGCACGCTATACTGCTCGCGAATATATCAGGAATACTGCTGACGATATAAAATTGCGGGATTACGAAAGGTCTTTGATATTCATCATCGTCCACTCTGAAGTACGTATTAGTCATTATAAATTGATATATATATATATATATATATATATATATATATATATATATATATATTTCTGTATTTATTTATTTATTTCCACATATTTGGCATGCTGCGTGCATATTATCATGTTTGTATATTTCTTACCTTTCGCTAAATTTCAAAATGAAAATATTATCAATTCAAACCTACACCTATCCAGTATTATATTAAGATTATTTTATAATTCTGCACGAATAAAGTAACTATTCTAGTGAAAAGTATTTTACCGAATGTAACCTTTAAATATCAGTATTAATATATTACATTTACAAAATGTATTTTAACGTATTTTCTTTTGATTTAATTGATACGGTGGTGATACAATTATCATTTAATAATATTTTTTGCAGTTAAAAGTATTTCTTGTTTTCGTATATATAAATATATATATATATATATATATATATATATATATATACATGCATGCATACACACATACATACATACACACACACACACACACACACATACATACATACATACATACATACATACATACATATATATATATATATATATATATATATATATATATATATATATATATATATATATATATATATATATATATATATATATATATATATATATATATATATATATATATATATATATGGATATATATATATATGTATATAGGGCCGTGGCAGCCTTGTGGTACAGCGCACTGGTTTTCGGTGCTGAGGGTGCTCGGATCGAATCCTGGCGAAGCGCCACTAAAATGCCTCCGTTTGTGTCATCTCTTCATGGGGGGTAATGCTGGCCCGTCTATATGGTGCCTCCATAATAAAATGGCCAGCAAAACCGCGGTGAATTATAGGCGAGTGTTTTCGCGACAAGTGACTCTGCATTGAATATATATATTTGCAAAACAACTTCCTTTTGGATAGGGACCGTATAAAAAATACACATGGAAAAATCCTTTAAAAGAACTTAAAAATTTTTTTGCTAATGCCGTGTAAAAGAAATCGCAGAAAAAAAAGACTTCACAAAAGCAAGTGTGAGTGTAGGGTTCAAAACTGTAGACTATCGATATGAAGGGAGAGAAACATTTTTATACGCAAACATTAATAGTATATTAAAAAAACTTCAATGGGAAAAAATATGTCTTTTGTGCAATGGAATAAAGTTATGAAAGTTATGATCCACGCTATTGAGAACTTTTACGCTAGGAAATATCACTAGAATAGAAAATTTATTTTAATTTTGTTATTAATACAATTAATGATAGAATATCTATAACACTTGCATAAATGAAAGTGAGACTTTTGGTATTTCCCTATAACGGTTTGTTATTTGGTGTAAGTGTACATAAAGGAAGTAATACTGTTACACAAGCTACAAATCTGCTACATATAGTCGGTTTTTCGGTTCAAGCAAGCGTTGCAGTGCTTCACTAGATTTTGGACTCCCTGGGCGAAAAATGTCCGTAGTTGTCTTGAACGAACCACTCTTGAACGGTGTCTCAGACCTCAAGATCCTTAGTAAACAGGCGGACCTTGATGTTATTTTTGAATGGACCGAATATGTGGTAATCTAAGGGCGAGAGGTCAGTTTTAAAGGGAGGATGGTTGAGAACCTGCCAGAAAAGCACCTCAGTAATCGATGCTGTGGTGATAGTCAAACGTGCTCGAACAGGTCTCGGCATGTGCCATGATCACATGCCCATCGTCAAATTCATTAAGCCATCGAAACACTGTACACTGTTACACTCTGTGTCAGACACTCATGTTTATAAATATCCTTCATACGAATAACAATTTCGGTTTCACCAACACCATCATCCGTCAAGAATTGAATAACCCCTCGCTGGATCAGTTTAGACGATCGTCTGCAGTACGATCCTCTGCAGTGCGATAACTCTGCAGTAGATTTTTTTTTTATTTGTAAATAAACTTAGATTTTAAGTGAGTCTAATCCCTTTTAAAACTGTATTTCGGCTATTCCTACGAAATCACCCATAACATTAGTGCTTTTAGATGTAGAGATGATAAACATTTTGATATAGTTATTTTCGGGATGAGAAACGCTTGATATTCGAACAAAGCAAAAGTCATTAGAGACAGACAGTCCCTTTTTATCTACATTGTTCTAATTAATAACTCGCAGATATATTTGATAATTCCATGAATTTTTTTTCTTCTAGAATCTCGAAATTAATGCTAATTTTGTATCGGAATGATAAGTTACACAAAAATTTAATATGACGAATCGACACAGTGTTAGAACGAAGTTGGAATCGAACAATGGTAATAACGAAGACACATTGTTAGAAATTTTAAATGAACTGAAACGAAGTGAAGTGAAATTAGACCCATTACTTTGAGGACCAGCGTTGCTAAGCGATTGTGTGAAGCTCACATTTGTGCATTATTATCGATTTTTATATAACTTTGTTTATGCAGGTTCGAATCTGGTCTGTTCGTAGTATGAACTTTAAATATTGTGTACGTCAGGAACGAGTAATCTTAATCAACGGGCAAGTGGGTGCAAAACTTCCATACTAATTTTTTTATTTTGATGTCATTTTTTTATTTTGATATTTTGATGTTTTTTATTTTGATGTATTCTCGGTAACAAACATGCAAATATATAAAGAAAAAAGTAATTAATGTTATATATATATATATATATATATATATATATATATATATATATATATATATATATATATATATATATATATACTTATATATATATATATATATATATATATATATATATATATAAATACATATATATATATATATACATACATATATATATATATATATATATATATATATATATATATATATATATATATATATATATATATATATATATATATATATATATATATATATATATACTTATATATATATATATATATATATAAATACATATATATATATATATATACATACATATATATATATATATATATATATATATATATATATATATATATATATATATATATATATATATATATATATATGCATGCTGAACTAGAGATTCAAGAACAATTACCTGGGACAGACGTTTGGTTTTGAAGAAATCAGTAAAACTTATCATGTTTGAAAGCCACAGTATGACAGCGTGTATGTTGTTTCTGAAAATCTTTCAATAACTCTTTTTCTACGCCAATTATAACTAGATATTACTATTTATTCAAATGATATTCAAACAAAAATCACAAAAAATCTAATCTGTGGAATTCGAAGTTCGCTAAGTATCATTGAAATTAAGCATGCATTAAAAGACCATAATCACATAATTGATAATATTCATATCAGATATGCTGCTGCTAATGTCCAATGTGTATAGAAATAAAATATTTTGAAATATTTTTTGAAAATTTTCATGGACTGATAAAAATATGGAGAGCTTTTCTCTTGCTATCTTTCTTGATTTGAATGCGAATAAATTTCCCTTTTTCCATTACACAATTTTTCTGTTTGCTAATTACGGCAAATGAACGTTAAAAAAATTGTTACTGAGTAATACGCCCTTACATTATTATATGTCATGCCTGAGAAACTTATGTTCTCCTTAATACATCTGCATCAGCATAATAGGTGCTACATCTAAATTAATCCGCTGATATTAGGCCATTAAATATTCTCTCATAAGATTTCTGACATTTCGAACAACGCAGCTCTACGCTGAGAGAAATGATCCCATTTAGTATTTAATGAGTCTTTAGAAATGTGTTATTAGATGCGAAGTGACACTGCGTCATACGTAGTTGTCTGTCATTCTTAGACCTAGGATTAAACTATTCAATAATCATAACGCAGAGATTTGTGGATAATTTCCTCGTAAAAAGTTGAATATAGCAATACGAGAATTATGCCTCTTTGGTATAATACGAATACAGTTAAAAGAAGATGGATAAATTCTTCTCTAAAAATTTCTCTAACAGAATATAAATAACTGGCAAAAGTTATCCTTTTGGAGAATTATTTTACTTAATTTCCACTTAATTTTATTTTAATTTAAATAGATAGCTAGAGATGTTTCACTGTAATTAGGGGGAATAACCCGTAATTACAGTGAAACATCTCTAGCCAGCTACCCCTCTGAAAGACCGTGTCTTTGCTCAGAACCGATTAAAGACTCCATAGAACCAATGTTATGGAAGAAACCTTATTTCCATGGTCAAGTCTCAAAACGGCCACCTTTTTACGGATCCGTTACTGATAGCAATATGGAAGTTTTAATGTACAGGGTGGTCATGAAAATGCTTTGCCGATATGTGGACCTCTAGCGGACGTTCCGTTCAACCGATCGAGATAAGACTTCAGATATAGTTATTCAGAAGTATGAGCTCGAGGATTTTGTGAACGGCAAAAAAGTAGCACTCACGGTTACAGTTATAGGTACAGAAACTTGATATTATCGGACGGAAACGCCCATTATTCCCGCTGCAAAATGCTCAGTGCATGAGAAAACCCTGAAAAGCGTTGGAACGGTACGTATATCACAAAAAACGAACGCGTTATGCACGCACAAAAAAAAGTTCTGCAAACGGCCTACAAAAACACGATCGGCACGCACGGAGGAAATTTGCATATGACAGAGGCAAGGCACCATTCACTGATCACAACAGAGACCGGACAAAATAAAACTTTTATTTGGATTACACATTTTCCACATGGGTGCCATCATCGTGGCTTTGTTGGCCGTTCGCAGAGATGTTTTTTGTGCGTGCAGAACGCGTCCGTTTTTTTGTGATACAAGTATCATTCCAAAGCTCTTTAGGGTTTTCGCATGAACTTAACATTTTGCTATGGGAAAAAGCGGGCGTTGCCATTCGAAAATTTCGAGTTTCAATACCTATAACCGTAACCGTGAGCGCCACATTGTTGCCGTTCACGAAATTCCGAGCTCATACCTCTGAATAATTATATCTGAAATCTTATCTCGATCGGTTGACGGAACGGCCGCTAGAAGTCCATATATCGGAAAAGTTTTTTTATGACCACCCTGTATATAATTTTTAAGGTATTGAGAATTTCCTCATACATCAACTTTTTTTGTGTATTAACTCTTTAAAAAAGTATAAAACTGAAACGATCACAGTATCTTCTAACACTGGTAAAAGTCCCGTTCAAATACTGGGAAGTACATGATGAGTCTCTTAAATCTCGTCATTATAGTTCCAAGGGTGAGTCTCTTAAATTTCGTCATTATAGTTCCAAGAAAAATAAAATTTTCAATGAGTTTGTATTATTCCAGAGAGGTGGAATTAGGCGTCAAATATAAAATGTGAAACGGCGTCCAAATATAAAATGTGATTTGATTTATTTTGGGGAATATGCTACCTACAAATTTAAGACCAGAATCCCTAGACATCTTTAGAAATTGTATATTAACAATACTAATCGCAAGTATTAAAAAACTGATTTTTACTATCATAAAAGCTATTAATATTGAAAATCCTTATAGACAAGGTCTACAGATAAGTTAATATAATGTCGTTTACTCGCGAAATGATGTACAGGGCTTCAGATTTTGAAAAGCTACATGGTATAGCTCTATGTATGCTGGCAAACCGAGAAAAGGGTATAACAAGTCGCGGCATCCTCTTTGTATTAACAAACGAGATAAATCAGTTCCTTTTTCAATTCAGCTCTTTTCATTTGCAACAATAATTTACATGCGCGGCAAGTCCTGGAGGTAATTTAGCATTATTATTTGAAACTGAATGCTGGAATTGTATAATGATTAAGGAAAATACAGTTTTAGTATGTTAGTAGTTCACGCAAAGAGTACTTGAGTTACATCTCAAGGATACGTTAGTTTTCGAGACAACAAGCGAAAAGAATCATTACAGTTACTTATGGGGAATATAAATTCAAAGTATGTTTTAACAGTAATAAACTAAAGTTATTTTATTTTAAATTTAACATGCGCATTTCGGGGAGTCTACAAATATCAGTACAGGTAAATGTATGCATAATCCATCATGAATGAGTGATGGACGTCCATCATGGGGTGCTTACGTCCGCAATGGAACATGCAATAACATGCGAATGGATGCAGTCTTTCACTAGAATCATTTGCAGACTAGTTGGTGATTAGAAAATGTTGTTTATAGTGATATTCATGGTTTTAACGTAGGATTACGTTCCTCCATAACGGTCCTCCGGAAAGCAAAATATTGAAACGCTATAACCGTCCGTCATCTCGAGTTATAATTTTGGCAGCGCACCAAACCCAGTCAGTATCACTTGGGCAAGCAGTATACAGTTATACTGAAAAGTACCAAAATGCGTCAAAATTATGACATATATATATATATACGCATACAAATGAGGTAAGCAGCGATAAGTAATCCTACGTTAATAACCAGAGGTAGTTTCGTTAGAAGACACTACCTGAAATTACTCTTGTCTTTTTCCTATGTCTGATCTGAAAATGCCTTAAAAGGATAATTAATTACTTAGTTAGTCAAAATTCTTAGTTAAATTGTTTATATTAAAATTGAAAAAATCTTGTTTTGCTATGTTAGCAGTTTTTCAAAGCATTTAATTAGGACTAATGCGTATCTAAAAGAGATTCTCGTCGTATTAAACCCCTTCAGCTGTACTCTTGGCCAATTTTGCAGTTGATTTGTTTACATATTTTTCTTTATTAATGTATGGCATCCAACATCCAGTATTTTATAATGTATGTAATGTTCATCGAGCAGTCATTGGCAATGTTAGCATTGGTTGGTGATACTATTCGGGAAGAATGGAGATAACTACAAATAAACAGTCAGAGCAAATTATTACACACACACACACACATATATATATATATATATATATATATATATATATATATATATATATATATATATATATATATATATATATATATAAATATATATATATATATATATATATATATATATATATATATATATATATATATATATATATATATATATATATATATATATATATATGTATATATATATATATATATATGTATATATATATATATATATATATATATATATATATATATGTATATATATATATATATATATATATATATATATATGTATATATATATATATATATGTATGTATATATATATATATGTATGTATATATATATATATATATATATATATATATATATATATATATATATATATATATATATATATATATATATATATATATATATATATATATTATCTGAAGGGAGGAAAAAAATAAATTATTGGAATCGGCCCTTAGGAATAAAACATTGGATCTCTGGGTCCAATGTTTTATTATGTAATGTTCAAAGAGCGTCAGAACAAAGAAGTTGATTATTTTCTTTCGTTAGTGTTATGGTTCAAAATACCTTAAATTTTGCTGACGCTTGTTATGAAAATCTTTTCTGTATCAATGCATAATTGAGGTGAAATTCCCAAAGCATTTGCATTGTATTCACTCTTATAAGCACTTAAACACCTGCCAGTTTCAATTTTGTTCATAAAGTTATGTTGATGCGAACTACATGATCTGTAGGTGGCACATTTTTGTATTTTTCAGGGTCTCATTTATAAAATCATATTTAGAAAACCACCTGCCTTTTAATGAGCCAGACACCTCATTTCGAACTTAACCCATTTATGCCCAGTAGCTAAAATATGAGACGCTTCTTAGATATTGCAGAGGAAAGCCTGTAATGCATATATCCTTTCTCTAAAGCTGTTTTTCACAAGCTTAAGAGTTGTGCTTCTTCTCAAAACCAGATGAAGACACTAGACGGACATTGGAATTAAATTATTTCAAGTTATTTTTAGACAAGTGATGCAATCGTTCTCACATAATGGGTAGCCGCAAAACGTGTCTTTTGAGAATTTCTTATTCATAAAATTAATCGAATTTAAAATGATATCTTTAAAATAGATCATAGAAGTCTTCTATAAAGTTCTTTTGCAAAAAAAAACAATATCATTGTTGTATAATCACGGTTAATCTATGGCGTCCTGTTTATGGGACACTGGGAACTCGTGTGTACATTAAGCCTAAACCATTTTTAACAGTCTTAAGAATTATCAACGAGTATTTTCATTTGAAATACACTTGTTTTATGTGATAAAATATCAAAATGCATTTCTTTCTTCTTATTGTTATTTTATAATAATTATTTAAATTGCACAATATATGTTCAAAAAAAATTTGTGTACACAAGTATATCCGGAAAGTTGACAAAATAAATTTAAATCAGTTTCCATAAAATAGCTTCACTAGAAATGCAGTTTTTAAAAATTATGTATCTTATTAAAAATAAAATATGATTTATATTACTTTCTGCGTATAAAATGAATTCTAATTGTGATTCATTGGTAATTTTTATTGTTTTTTAGATACCAAAACTTAAATGAAGCTATCTTCTTGTTACATGAACTGGAAGAAAATTATGATGACGACTTTGATGGAGCAGACGTGTTTATGGAGAAAACCTAACGTTGCTGAAAACAGTGACGAGGACGGTGGTGAAGAAGACTGTGTCACTATGAACAATCTCACTGGCAATCACTTACGGGCAAACGCAGAAATAAGATTTCTCAGCAAATCAAATGCAGTTCTGAACAGAAATGATATTGAGAATGATAATAGCATCAATGACCGTTGCTGAAAACAGTGACGAGGACAGTGGTGAAGAAGACTGTGTCACTATGAACAATCTCACTGGCAATCAGTTACGGGCAAACGCAGAAATAAGATTTCTCGTTGAGAATGATAATGATATTGAGAATGATAATAGCATCAATGACCGTTGCTGAAAACAGTGACGAGGACAGTGGTGAAGAAGACTGTGTCACTATGACCAATCTCACTGGCAATCAGTTACGGGCAAAAGCAGAAATAAGATTTCTCATCAAATCAAATGTAGTTCTGGTTAGAAATGATATTGAGAATGATAACAGCATCAATGAAGATAGCGCTCCACCACCGAAGAAGAGAAAAATCACCCAGGATTAAAAATGGACAAAGAGTGACTTGATTGAGTCTCAAAAAGAAAAATGGGAATGGAATGAAGACTGAAATCGAGTAATGAAAATTCCATCATGTGAGACTCTATGCAGCCTTTTTGAACAATTTTTTGATGACGATGTTGTTGATTATATTGTTTTCCTTACTAAGTTGCATGCTAGGAAGAAAGGAAACCACTTGTTTGATGTTACGTCCGAAGAAATGAGAGAATTCATCGGGATTCTAAGTGGATATGTTGCAGTTCCCCGCCGAAGAATGTTCTGGGAGAATAGTGACGACACTAAAAATATTGCTGTCGCTTATGCAATGAGAAGAAACAAGTTTGAAGAAATAATGAAGTGTCTTCATTTCTCTGAGAATAATCAAATTGACAAAGAAGATAAATACACGAAACTACGAAACATTCTACAACCCACAAACAAACAAACTACATGCAAAATAACTGTTCCTACTTTATAATTTTTATTATTACTCAATATATATATTACGTAAAAATGATAAAATTTGAAATATGAAATCCATTTTTAATAAATAAGTCCATTTATTTAGTTGAATCATTAGAAATTACTAAAATTTTGCACTTCCTTAAAATTTCAAGTACAACCGCGTTTTGCTGACATGTATGCCCAGTGTCCCATAAACAGAACGTTGAATAACTTAATAAATATGGCAATGGTGGTCCATTTGACACCTAAAATGTATTTAAAACATTCCTAGCAAGAGGTCTAAGCAGATCAAAAATGAATAAAATTGCTAAAAAAAAGTTGGGCATAAAAGGGTTAATGTTCTTTTATAATATAAATCCAACATAGCATTTCAAGAAAAATCATTATTTAAAATGTCAGTACCTATGAGAATTATTTAAAAAGGCTTTTATTAAAATTCAAGTAATTTTCGTTGAGTATCAGCGTTTAGCCCATGCTCTGAAGCAGGGGTATTCAAACCGCGACCCACCGAGGTATTATGTGGGGCATGAAACCCTCATGCTCATTATAAGGCAAGTGCTTTTGTAAACATAATTTTAGAAATGCGACCCTGAATAATACAACTGTACAAAAATGTGCCACGTGATGCCCGTGTAGTTCGCATCGACATAACTTTATGAATCATCCAATTCCAAAATGAAACATGGGCAATACAAGCAGATAAGTAGAACTCACAATTTTAATCTTTTAATTTTTTTTTTAACTATATAAAACTGCCTTGAATATAAGTGCTTATAAGAGTAAATACTTTGGTAATTTCACTTCAATTATGCATTGATGGGGAAACGTTTTTCACATGAAGCATCCACAAAATGTAAGGTTTTGATTTCCCTTCCCAATTTACGCAAAAGTTAATATTTACGGAAACATGGGCTGGATAAAAAAAAAAACTACTGTTTTAATGCTGAATATTAGTTTGGCTCTTCAAATTATCGCCATACAAGAAAAGGAAAAAAAATATTAATTATCCTCTCAAAAAATATCTTAATTTCTTAGGTTTACACAAGAATGTACCGCATCGTTATCAAAGTTATTTTTAAATCTAAATAGGGAAAATTAAGGATCCATTATTTTTCTCCTTAATGAGGCTGCATGTATTAATTTTTTTGTTGCAAAAAACGTCGTTCTGACCCAGCTAATCCCCTAAAAATCCTTCACAGTTAAGCAGTATCCTTTTGCTAATCATCATTCCCTAGGTGATTATTCGACCTTGTAATTAAAAAAGTTTTAAGGCACAGAATCATTAAAAATATGCATGCATGTTCATTAAAAGTATGCTTGCAAATAACACTCCATACATGACTACATTTGTGCATCTATCTATCTGTCTATCTATCTCTGTTGATATATATATATATATATATATATATATATATATATATATATATATATATATATATATATATATATATATATATATATATATATATATATATATATATATATATACAGTCGGACCTCTATTTAACAAAGTCGCTAAATCCCGAAAAAAATTTCGTTATATGGAAAATTCGTTAAATAGAGATTCACCTTTTAAAATACTTTAAACTAACAAAACAGATTTTAAATTCATAAACACTAAATATTATTAATAAAAGTAATTCATCACACCTTTATTTAGTAAATTAATGTCTATTTGTTTTATATATCTTACCCATCAAGCAGAAATCTGCAAGTAAATAGAGAATAAAACAAAACATTTTCCGGGAATACACTGTATTTTCAATTTAAAAAATTATATTAAAATTAATGAATTTTAATGACATTATCGCATTTATTATAAGAAGTAATTTTAAGCATACATTACCACATGCGACCTTAAATTTAATGACTGATAAAGTCTGTTAATTTTGTCAAAGTTTTTTGTTTGAAAAATTGATTTCTCTCATAATACGTCTCTCATCTTTGCAATGTCACCAAAAACCCCTTCGGATGTATTTTCTTCAAACTGCAACCCGGAATGTGTTAAAAGAAAGTTAATGTGTTAAATGTGTTGAAAGAAAGAATAAGTTTGAAATGTTCAGAAATATTTTGAGAAATATGGAGAAAAAATAATATTGGATCACAAGAAAAAGTTCGTTAAATAGAGTATGCACTTCGCTATTTGGAGGTTATTTTACGAAGAAATTTACAAAATGTTCTTGGTTCCAAGGAAAAGTTCGCAAAATAGAGAAATTCGCAAAATAGAGGTACGTTAAATAGAGGTCCGACTGTATATATATATATCAACAATCTACGGTTCAGTGTACACCTACGTGTTTGTATTTTAGTTTTCTTAGGTTGCATCTTTATTAATTCAAGAAGGATTTATACTACTAGTTTTTAAATGTTTTGAATAACGAATGTATTACAATTTGCGTGTAGGAGTAAATGTCAAATTTTGGTTGCTGTGATTAAATTTATTTACTTATTTTCTATCTCCTATGGGATTATATCGAACTCAATTTATGGCTTTCGATAGATAATTAAATATTCTGTTTCTTAACATAGGTATGATGAAATTCTGTCATTTTATTTAGTTCTGGTACTTTATTGAAAGCCAATGATTCAAGTGTTAGTTATCTTGTTATAGTGCCTATCTGAGAATGGAATTTTCATTATTTTTTTTAGAACCTGTTAATTTTGAACATGGATTTCCTTTATGAATCCATTGCTTTTAATCTTTAAACTTAACATGTATTAAAAGTATATAAACTAATTTCATCAAAACATTATACGTTTATCTAAGAGGAGAGAAAACGTTCATTCAACTAAAGTTATTTGAGTAACCCTTTTGAGTAAACACTTTTTGAGTAACCCATTTGGAAACCTCTTATATGGATCTATCTTATGAATGAGTAGTGTAGTATGGGGACAATGGTAATTAAAGGTGAATTTTCTGAACACCCAGTCCTATGTGTTAGTGTTGTGAATTAGAAATCCTTGACCTTTTCAAACTACCCCAAAAAAAATTTTGCAATGCGTTTGACCCCCGTTCACTAAATCATAATCACCACCAAGTTATAAAACCGATCATAAGAACATACGTAACTTGGAAATAACGCTCTCAATATATATCTGTAATTAAGCTATATTTTTTAACATGGACAAATATATTAATTGGCTTATCAAAGTATTCCTTCATCTTTTTGGGCATTGCTTAAATACACATATTTCCATTTTGCATACAAGTATGAATTTTTTTATGATATTACTCGGTGTATAACATTACTCTTCTATTTCATAACTGTTGCAAATTTTGTATGTCTTATATACTACCTCTCCTTTAAAATTTGTATTTTCACTTGCGGAATTGAAAACTCGGTAAACAAAATTAGCCGTAAAGTCTGCAGCATGAGATGTATATTTATGTTTCTAAACTGGGCATAGGAAAAAAATTCAGCTGTATTCAGATATATTCATAAATATTTTTCGGATGTTACTCGGAAACGAAATTCCAAGTCACATTCAACAATAAAAGCAGATTATTTGGTTCAGAGCATCACGGTAATATTTTGATTCTTCAAGTCTAAATGGAGTGGCATACGTACGGCCTTAATCCAATTCTGGATGGCTCTATACACCTAGGCCAACTGCTGAAATTGAGGCTGCCTGCTAAAGTACTGAAAGCTGAGTACCGGATGCTTGTGTTCTAGTCATATAACTATCATCAGACCAGCTAACGTGTTTCCCCAAAAATAAGACCGGGTCTTTTATTAACTTTACTCCAAAAGATGCATTAGGGCTTATTTTACCTTGCACAACAATTTACATTTATTCATATACAACAATCTACATTTATTGTTATATTCATGCACAGAAATTTACTTTAATTCAAGTACAGAAATGCCATCTTCTAGACCATCGTCATAAATCTCAAAAGCCCCGAATTCCAGCCTGAATTTCTCGCGACTTCTAACAAAAACTGTTAATAATGGTGGACTACACCAAAGCGACTAAAAGTTGCAGGCACAAAATTAGAACACGTTTCTTTATTTCACACGAGTGCATGACGTACGTACGTTAAAACACACGACGTATTTAATTATAACGATTTCAATAAGTCACAATCACGTCCGTTCACTATCAAGCGCTTATGTGTGTCTTGACTGCGCTACGATTCGTCATTCGGGAATAAGTCTGGCATTCGTTTGACTGACGATATCAACTGGGGCTTATTTGGGGGTAGGGCTTATATTACGAGTATCCTGGAAAATCATGCTAGGGCTTATTTTCCGATTAGGTCTTACTTTTCGAGAAACATGGTATTAGAGAAATAGGTTCGTATGTATAAACGAATATAGGAGTCATTTTTTTTATTTAGTTATATTCATGCACTCCGATTAGTCATTCGGTAATAACATTATTGCACTCCAATTGGTAACTCGGTAATAATTCTGGCATTCGTTTGACTGACGTTATTAACTGAGGCTTATTTGGGGTGTAGGGCTTATATTATGAGTATCCTGGAAAATTATGGTAGGGCTTCTTCTCCGATTAGGTGTTATTTTTCAAGAAACACAGAATTAGAGAATTAGGTTCGTATGCATAAACGAATATTAAAGTAATTTTTTATTTAGTTATATTGATAACATCTTATAGAACATAAAAACATGTATAATTTGAACAGGGTATAAAATTTCATATATTTGTACAATAATCAAATATATCAATTTACTAGTCAAACATGTCGAAAAACATGTAAAATTTCCCAAAACACGGGTAAGGATTAATTGGCTCTAGAAATAAGCAGTTCTCTTTCTCTAAATCCAGTATAATTTATTAAATAAAATTCCATCCCTGGTATGGATTTCGTATTGGCTTTGAACACTTTTGTACCTGTAGTTAAGAGATTGTTTCCGTTTCGAAGTATTAAGGGATTAGGCTGCTCTTATATTTTAGAACCAATCCTCTTATTCTTTCATAAAAAGAGATAAAACATTTTCTTGGCAATAGTTCAAAGGCACCTGAATGCATCGATCTTTTTATTCCCCAAACAATAACAGAGAGGAGTTTATTGCAAAATGTATAAAATCGAAAAAAGAGGATTCACCGAATGAAAATGCTCATCCTTTGACTAAATTCTGTTATTTATTATAAAGATGAGGCCCATATTCATTCCGTAATTGCTCCGGAATTGTAAAAGACGGAAAGGATTATCTTCATCTTAAATTGTTTATCGACGATGTCTTTCTTTCAGTCTCAATCACATGAGATCGAGGAATGCCTCTCTATTTCATAGAAAATAGCAAATTTTGTATAATCTAGTGTACTAGTAATCGTTGTTGCAATTTTAAAGGTTGTATTTAAGTATTGTTGTTTTATTAGAACGGGAACTATATTTAGAGAACTAGATATATATTACCAAGAAATTGCTTTTCCTTTTAGCCTCTAATAAGTGTTTTTGATAAATTGTTACAATTTTAATAGTTGTTATAACGCATTGTGCGGCAGAATGGACTCCCACATTTCAAAGGGTAATAAAAAACGAACAAAACATTTTACAGAAAAAAAGCTTTATATTTTTGAAAACTACTTCCTGTGGTTGAAATGTTAAAACTGTTTAGCAGGTATGTTGTTACAAATACCGGATTTTTTTTCATCGCTCACTATACTCATGTGTATCTACTTATAGGTCTAGAAATTAAGTTGTATTTTAAAATAAAAAAAAAAAATTTTAATGAAAGATAATTAGTGTAATTTAAAGAGTATTTAATGATAAATTATCTAATGTAAATATATATATATATATATATATATATATATATATATATATATATATATATATATATATATATATATATATATATATATATATATATATATATATATATATATTGTATATATATATGCAGTGGAATCTCGATCTATCGTTTTCCAAGGGACCGATTGAAATGAACGATAAACGCGGGAAAACGATAGATACGGAAACATAACAAAGAAATATGATTGTTGGGACTGGATAAAATGAACGACACATACGGAAAAAACGATGGATCCGAAAACGATCGATCGAGATTCCACTATATATATATATATATATATATATATATATATATATATATATATATATATATATATATATATATATATATATATATAGTGTGTGTGTGTGTGTGTCCGTCCCAAAGCATAAATTTCGAGTATAAGAATCAACCGCTTATAAGAATCAAAAACAGTAATAACAAACGGGAATTTTAGTAGCGGAAATCACTGTATAATATAGTTGTTTTCCACTAGGTTTTGAAATAACGTCACTCGCGTGATTCCCGTTATTCCCGCTCTATTGCCGAAACCGTTCTCTGAAGTTTTCCACCTCTGTGTTAGTCATCTCTGAGGTAATGAAGGCAATTTTCTCACGAAAAAAGAACTCATGGACTCATTGCATATTTTTGGGCTCTCCAATGTTCAGAACTCGTCCGCTGGTATCCTCAGCAATGCAGACCCACTTGTTCTCTAGTTTGAAAGCTATCTCAGGATCGTTTTCGAACAGGAACGGCATCGATTGCGTAGAGCCCGAAGCTCGTCTGAAACGCCCCCTCTGTGTCGCGGTTACAAAATCGTCGTTTTTAAAGAACGTCTCGGTAACGAAACCGCGATGTCCACCGGACAAACTCATGGTGTCTACTTGGTTGGTTGGTTCGGGTTTAATGGCGCAAGGTCCAACATAGGATTTAAAGCGCCAACACCATGCCCAGAATGGCGTCTACCGACAGCTAGATAAACCGCGCTAACTGTTGCAACCTCCCTCACTGTTCTACACCTCCCCACACTCCCTTACTAATGACATTTTAAAATGGGGATGTGCTTTCTGCCGAACCTTGTCTATGCAGTTGTATGTAATTATTTTCTACGCGATCAAAATAAAAGTTGCATTTAATGTGTTAAAGTAATTTATTTCTATATTTATATATTTTTCGCTTTATGGTATTGTTGAAAATATACAATGTTAATGATCGTGGAAAAAAATATGTAGGGTTGGTTCAATTTCATCAAAAAATAAATGCACCTCATAACGGAAATCCAGCTGAAATTGTTGGGACTAGAATCATTGTAAAAAAAGCCGTTGTAATTCCTCCTGTTTTCAATTAGAAAAAAAGTTAAGTCATTTTGTTTTCCAAACGTAAGCAAAACAGGAACAAAAGTTAGGAAAACGTCCTCAACTTGATCACTACGAAAATTTATGGAAGCCAATATATGAGTTTTGTAAGTTATTTAAAAAATATTTTCTTTTTATGAACTGTTCATACATATATTTTCTGTTTATATAATATGTATATTTATTGTTATAGCCTTACAAGGAAACTTCGGAGTCACACAGAGAGGTTTTGATGCTATAAGATATTTTAAATTTTCAATTATATTTCCCCACTTTCGAAACGCGAACCTGCTGAATGAGTTTAACCCTGCACTAAAGGCGCGACGTCTCACAGACGCCAATAGCAATTTGTTTACATTTTGTGTATTGATATATTGTTCTGTATGCCCAGGGGATGTCAGTACCTCTGAAGAGTTTATGTGTAAGTTATAACAAGCAAACCAAACTCTTGCAGTTGCTGTCATTCCTTTATAATAAACGGATATGTACCAAAACAAACCGATTGGCCTTTCACCAAATTTGAAAAACTAACCGCTGCGCGACATCATGGTTAGTTTTATATTTTCTTTTGCAAAACAACTCAATTGAAAGTAACATATGTAAGGAAGGTTACCATTACCTGTCATCATAAATATATGTTCTTAAGGGGTATTCTCTATAAGTCTGATTCTAAAACATCATGATTAAAAAATGCGAATTTCCATTACTTCAGAACATAGTTAAAGATAAGACTGAGAAACCCAACACCAATGATTTTATAATTACATCCCTCTCTGTATGTACTATTTTTCCCAATTCATATATCTACACTTAATCATATCAAATAATAAATTGTTGGGAAAATTTCCTCACTTATAAAATGGAGTAAAAATTCAGCAAATACTGAAAAAGTGTAGAAAATAAACTATTACTGGCTGTCGGTTGCTATGCCGGTGACGGTTAAGCCTAATCGCGAGATAATTTTTGCTCTCTTTCACGCTTCTCTCTTAATGAATTATTTCTTCTTCGCTTTCTTTCTTGAGACTGTTCCCAATTTTCACTTGGTCGGGCAGCTCGCTTTCGAGCATTCCTGATTTCAGTGCGTAAATCCATGTTGACACGCAGTTGCAAATTGCAGACGGCCGCTATTGTTTACATGTGGTGGTTGCAGCCGTTGCCATTCGGAGTGTAGAAATATCGTCGATTTTTGTGCCGCATACCTACTCGTTTTATATATATAGATTGCTAATAGAAATATGTTTTTTTTTAAATTTACATTATTTTATTTATCCTACTTTAAAAACTGCTGATTTTTTTTTCCCATTTGATCAACTTTCATTTCTAAAAAATGCTTATAGAAAATCCGTTTTTTTTCCGTTTGCATTCATTTATTTTATTGTAAAAAGTGCATATAAAATTATTTTTTATATATTTGATTGGTTTTCATTTACATCCACCATATCTTTAACTTACTGTTTTAATAAAAAGTATTTTTACAAACATAATAACTGAAACCTAAATAAGGTAATGTAGCGCCTAGCAGACGCCGTGTAACCATGCCTGAAATTTTCATATACGCGACCAGTGTAGGGTAAATAATGTATTTTACTTTAAAAAAAATTCAATCTCATCCAGTTCAAGAAAAACATGGTCTAGATACACCCACTATAATATATGCAATTTTTCCTGTGCATACACGAATTTCTACTGCATATTTTACATAATTTCATAAAAAGTCAAAAAATTTCAATATTTCAGCGCAAGAAGGAAACTTTAAGGGAATTATATAATGTCAAGGGACAAAATAATCGCAATATAAAAAACACAAGCGAGTAAAATCTTTTAAATTTTCACTTCAACAATTTTATTTTTCCTCGAAGAAAAGCAATTCAAATTTTTGTTTTAATTTCCAAGGAAAAACCAAATCTTCACGCAGTTTTACAAGGACGTCTGTACATCATTTCTTTCCTTACTCAAAAAATAATATTTGTCAGTTATTTCTTTTAAAAGTTATCTAGAAATACAGAGAAAAAAATGAATATGCTTCCCAATTTTATCGCTTATTGCGGCAGCTTTTCCGTAGAGGCAGCTGCGAGCATTTCTGACTTTTTTATAGTTTTAGAGGAAGCGTATTAAAAATCTTTAGAGTGTATTTTAACTTTAAACTTCCTTCTCGATTTAAAAAGTTCGTAAGAGTTTAAGAAATTCTCACCAAAATAGAAAGATGAAACAGTTTTTCATGCATAAACTCAATAATAAATAAATATATATATATATATATATATATATATATATATATATATATATCTCGACGACTGCGTCTGTCGAGGGCGTCCTGAGCCTGGTCTTCGTGTACATGACATCTCTCGGGTCCACTGGTCCCAACACCTCCTCACAACACAATCAGAGTGGCCTAATTGACGAGCTACTCGCCTAGCTGACCACCCAGCTTCCATCATCCCGACGATTCTCCCCCTCTCAAACTGCGACAACTGCTTATATTGTCTTCGAAAACGGCGTAATGGCATGTTTATCTCAGCTCTTCCTTTGTAAATGATTCAGCACACTCAAACAGGCTTTGGTTACCTGTTTTATACTCCACAGAGTACGATGTTCAACGCCCTCTACCGGCTATACGTAATGCTCAATCACGCTGCATTTCTAATCATTTGCATATCTCCCCGACATGTACCTTCATTGCAAGTTTCGTTACGATCCCGCAATTATTTCTTGGTGCGCTAATTTTTTTGTATATATATATATATATATATATATATATATATATATATATATATATACATACACACACATATATATATATATATATATATATATATATATATATGCGGGTGTATGTGTACATGTGTGTTTGTAGTATAATTTCCATTATTTATATTCCCTTGAACTCTATTTTACTCTTTTTCCCAAGAAAGCTAGTCTTTAGTAACAGAAAGTGGACTTTTGTCACGTGAGCAGTGTACATGTTGTAAGGTATCGTCGAGTGGTAGCGTAAAAGTAAATTGAAGAAAAAGTCTAGGAATCTTAACAATGAATTTAATAATTCTGGATTAGAAAGTAAAACACTTCAGGAATATTGTAATGCAGTTCACTCTGATGAGGAGGTACCAAGCTATCTGAGTACAGCTGAAATAAGAGTCCGCAGAACCAGGATTTAGTCTCCCTATATCCGAAAGCCTAATAGGCTTCGATTAAAATACTTCTTCTCGAAGTTATACTGACAGGGTTTCGACTTACGAAAATACATCTCTTCACGATCTGAGATAACACGTTATTTCTGAAAAAGCCGATCAAACCTTAGGTGCAGTACGAAAAGATGGACCCCACAGTCACAGACAATTTCTCCACGGGAGAAATACGTAGTTCTCGACCTCCTGGCTGGAGTTGCGCCTTCTCGCCTGAGATTATGTAGCTAACCTAATTGTAATTTTCCTCAGTGACGTAACTCATGATTGGCGCTACGATTGCTTAAAGATATCTGTGATTGGTTCACTCCTGTGACATCATATTCCTACGTTTCCATTGGTCCGATTCTTCGCGCCAAAACCCTATCTATTAGACTCGCCAGAATCAGTTACGGGTGTATCATTAATCAATGGACGCAGTGGAACGAATCATGTGTTTATTCGTAACGTCAAACTACTGACTTCTACTTTCGTCCGTTTTTGTATCAGCAGCACAATGCCTTGCTTCTCAGAGGTGCAATCTCGTGACGCAGCTAGTTAAAAGGAAAATCTTAAATTTTAGGAGAGAATTTTTATATCAATTATATTCCTCACAATGTTTAATACCCTAGAACTGTCCTAAAATTCTGAAATGCTATTGTTTGCTGAAACCTGAATTGACGAATGATTAGGGCCAAAGAACAGTATGCCTAAACAAACACTATGCCTAAAAATGTCAAAGTCGTATGTTTCTGCCTAAAGGATATTCATCTGTAAATAGTTCATTCTATTTCATCCTCTTTATTACTTTCAGTGAAGAATTTATTAAGAAGCATTCCTCTCAATGATTATTAATGTCAGTCGTGATATATATGTATACACTCTCACAAAAAATATATGCATCCAGAAGGAAACGAGCTACTATCACGAAACTTAACATGTATGTAGTGTATGAGGAGATAAGCAAATGATTAAAAATTCAGAAGAACAGACCGTTTTATTAAGAAGATATGGCATGAAAAAGGTTAGAAATAAATAAGTAGTAAATCCACCTCTGGCAGCTATTCAAGCCGAAACACGGCGTGGCATCGAACTAACGAGGTCACCTATGACCTCGTGCGGAAGATCATGCCTTAATCTTTGCAACTGGGGAGTTAATTCACCAGTATTCCGGGACGGCTGCAGTTATCATTAAAGCACGATCCACACGTGCTCTATTGGCGAGAGTTCTGGTCACCTGGCAACCATGGGAGTACGTCATATCCTTGAAAACACTGTTGGGAGAGTCGCACAGTATGTGGACGAGCGTTGTCTTGCTGATAAATGGCACCTGGGCGACTTCATAGCATAGGCAGTACAACTGGCAATAGAATCTCGTCCACGTAACTGCGTGCCGTCAAATTGCGTTGAAGGACGCGCTGGTCATCAGCTTTGAGACTGAATCGGGATTCATCGCTGAAGATCACACACCTCCAGTTGGTCACACTCCAGCTTGCCCGAGGTCGTCAAAAATCCAATCGACACTACCTATGATGTGGGGACAGTGGCAGGCGTCTTAATGGACGTCGATTCTTTATACCTGCGTCGGCCAGTCGTCTCCGAAAGGTTTCCCTTTATACCACTGGATGTTTGCAAGGTGGTAAACGGTGTCGAACCGATTCTAGCGACGTTGTTGGTGCGGACGTGGGCTCTCTTATGATTGGGCGATCCTAGCACGCATTTGTGTTCCTGGGACGCCCTGACCCTTCACAACGGTAGACTATCCCTTCCGTTATTCATTGTTGCAAACACTGATGGACTACCATATCACTCCGACCGATGTGGCGGCCGATACGCCTGTTCGACCAACCTGCTGCTCTGAGGCCTACTATACACCCCCTCTCAAAGTCCAACATTTGTCCGTATCGTCGCCGGTTACGTCTCAGAGGCATCTCTAGTCACAATACCGTCCTTCCAATTCGACAGATTTTTTTGAATAACCCTATGGCACGAGCAATCATGCTTTTAAACTCTCCCAGCTGCGCATCTCATATGCGTATAGCGCACTTACCTTTGTCTCATTGGCGTCAAAACTTTAATCATTTGCACATATCTTACCAGACTACATTCCTGCCAAGTTTTGTGATAGTTTCTCGATTTCTTCTGGGTGCATATAATTTTTGTGTCAGAGTGTATATATATATATATATATATATATATATATATATATATATGCTCGTGTATTAAAAATGTTCGAATATTGTCAGACTCTCGTCTCCCATTCTTAAGTGCAATTGATGAAGGTGAGTAATAGCGTCTTCAATAAGCCCAAAATAAACGCAAACAGGTATCGAACGATATACACCTTTGGAGATGTGCGACAATAGGTAAAAGTACGCGAGTCATTTAGAATGATTTGTGAAACCCATTAGCGGCGCGCTTTTCCCTTGGAAAAGTCGGCAGGAAAGAAATTCGCCATAGGTGGTCTGCTGAGGGCGGAACCGGACAAGGTACGGTATTCGAAATGGTTCGAAAAAGGGTTGAGAAGAATGCATAAATAACGACGTGTTGCGAATGAGGGGGAGAACAGACTTGGACTGTAGAAAGGTCGCCACGCGCACGAACGGAGAGAGAGAGAGGGTCTCGTATGGACTTTGAATAATGAGCCCTGCTCTCATGAGTGTATAAACGTTCGTCGGAACGAACCTTTGTAAATGATTTATTTAACCAAGATTTTAATGTGTCAATAAACCATATGTAAATAAGAGTTGGTGCTACAGTTATGATTATTTCTACAAGATAATGATTTGTCGGATCACGACCATAAAGGTTAACAAATATTTTGTAAATTTAGAGAAAATATGGCCCCTTAACATTTAACGTTCTTTTCATTTAATGAATTTTTCGTTGCAGTTAAATATTCAAATTATAAACATTGTGCATTAGCGTCAAGTAAAATAACCGATTTTATGTACGCACCTTCATCCCACAACAAGTTTCTGAGTAATGAATTGTTATCATCTATTGAAAATTTTAATGTATCTTAAACATAACTTAAATAAGCATGACCATTTATCCCTTGTTATGTTCTGAAAAATGTAAAACTTTGTATTCCTGCAAAGCCGAATGTATTCAAGGCTAGCTAGCTTTACAGAAAATCCCAATCAATGCCACACATACGGCAAATCAAACTTATCTATCAGTAATTAGTAAAGTATATTGACGCTACTGCTATGGAGAAAGAAATCAGTCCAACTTGCGGTATCCCCAAGGAGAATGAGTTATGCAAACAGATATACCACTCTTTGGTGGGTGAGGCAAATTTCTTTCATACTATTCCCGATTAGTTCCTCTAGACAACATTAGGATTGGGCTGCGAGGGAAACAGCGTTATTCTATTTTTATAGGCTTCGCTAGAAAAGAGAAGACATTTGGATATGCATATATATATATATATATATATATATATACACAGTGAAATCCCGATTTAACGTTACCCGTATTTAACGATTTCCCGCATATAAAGTTATTTTTCATTAGTCCCAGTTTATTTCCTATACTTGTAAAAGTTAAAAAATCCCAGATTTCATTATTATTTAAAAATTTAGTTATCCTTTTAAAACATTTCCCGCGTTTAACGTTTTTTCAGCTGGAAAAACGCAATGAAATTTTCCTGAAATAGTCAAAAATTGTGATGAAAAAAAAATGTATCTTATCAAAACGAGAAATACTCCGAATCTCCCGTCTCTTTGTCCTGTCTTACCAAATTTCAACCAAGTTCGTGCAACAAGCATTTTCTAAATGGCCCCATTGTGAAATGGAATTTGCTTCTAAGCTGGGAACATAAGGATTCACAGCGTAAAATGGATGGATAAGACCGCTTTAGAAAAAGGCACAATTTATCCTACAAGTCAATATGGTTGTGGAGAGTCTGTTCTGGTCGGTTCTTCGCAAAGTGGACAGGCAAATGTTCTTACAGAAACGTATGATTATTTTGCTTGTTGATCAGTGTACAACCCATGCTGCACATCTAAAATTACAAAATGCACGAAGGGAATGTTCCCCTGCAAAGTTCAAGCAAAGTACAAGCAAAATTCAGACTTGTAATTTCGGGATCATACAATCGTTCAAAGTAAACTATCGAAACCAAGATTTAAAAAAAAATATTTTCTTAGTATAGAAATTGGAGGCAGGAAAAAACAATAAACGTTCTAGTGTCTCTTCATATGATTTCTTCAGCATGGGAATATGTATCTCAATACTTTCGCAAAAGCTGGTTTTCCGGAGGACAGAGGTGATGAATTCGAGTACGAGGACACAGAAAATGGACACCAGACTGTAATGAAATGGTTGATTTCTTTTCTAGCTCATATATAGATCTCGAGAATTATCTATATTGCGATTCAAATACCGTGATATCGGAGATTCCGATTCCAAAGGATTTAAGATACTCAGAATTGGATGATAGTTCGGATAATGAAGAATATGAGGAACAAGGAAATCCTTCTGCGACAGAAGCCATTCAAGCTATGAAAACAGTCGAAGAGTTCCTTTCAAATAGTGAAGGCCAATAAAAAAGCTTGCAAAACTCCTGTTGAGAATGCGATTTGTGCTATAAACAGGAGGCAAAGTAAAATAACCGATTTATTTAAAGTATAATTTAGAAAACCGATATATAAACCATTGTAAATGAAGAAATAAAAGGTATGTTACCTAAATTAGTCTTTATTATATGTTCAGTGTTTTGTTTTTGATCTTACCCCGATTTAACGTTTTCCCGCATATAACGTCATTGCTTTATGGTCCCTTGAATAACGTTAAATCGGGTTTTCACTGTATGCATGTATGTACGTATATATATATATATATATAAAAGAGCTTATCTGTTTGTTTGTCCGCTATAGAATCATAGACTGTTTCACCCACCGGGACCAAATTCGGCACAGTTAATGTTTAGGACCCGAGAAACTTAAATCCGGAAAAACGAAATTTGAGACTCAATTAGTTTTTTAAATTAATTTTTTAATGATTTTTGTGCCCCTAAGCGCACCTCTTAAATATGGATACAGCCCCTTCACCACAACCAGTCTAATTCGATAAGCGGGGGAAAAGAGGTTTGTTCTGAGGAGTGGCTTGAGAGTTGGTCTGGGGGTGACAGGGGGGGGGAAAGCGAAGTGTTTATTTTGCAGGGGGTGCAGCCCAGTATTTTTTTGATGGAATGCATGGAAAATTTTATATCTATATATCTACCCGGGCAACGCCGGGCAATAATGCTAGTATATATATATATATATATATATATATATATATATATATATATATATATATATATATGTGTGTGTGTGTGTGTGTGTGTGTTTGTTTGTTTCTCAATAACAGTATAATACGCTTTACATGAAAAAATAGACTGGGGTGGGGGGTGGGGTGTTGAAATAGCTGACGTTTTGGACCCAATGTACGGTATTGAATTAAATAACTCTGAATGTTATAAAAATGCAAGTGCGAGTAAACAAATAACACTCATTAATACTGTATTATTTGCAAAGAAAATACTTTGTAATTAGGAAGATACGTAATTTCTCAATTACCCTTATTAGAATGAAAGGTTATTTTTGTCTTAGAAGGAACTGTTACTGTGGCGAAAGAGTATAAAATAGAAAGAAAAAGGGAAGAAAGAGGAAATATCATAGAGAAAGCCAGCTGTTCTTTATCTGAGAGTTTCAAGTAGCATTTTAAATTGAAGCCACAGCTGTGTCTTAAATTGGAAAGCTTGGGGATGAAAACATACCTGAAAGATAGGGAAAAATATTTTCATGATAGAGAGTGAAAGAACTCTACTTGATGAAAGTTTCTTACATTAAACACCCGTATACGTTATATACAATTGAGAAATAATATTCGGGAACACAACATTTAATTTATTATCAAAATATCTTAATTTGAAGAACTAAAACCGATCAAAAAATTTTGATATCTATCGCAGCGTAGTATACTGAGATAATTATTTATTGTATATTTATATTTCATTATATTCATTTAACCTGATAGTTTTTCGAAAAGCGAATTTGATAAAAAGAAGTAAATACAAAGATTTATACATAGTATGGGCAGATTTTGATATTTTAGAAAATTGGAGACTTTTCGGCAATATACGAAAGGTACTTATATACGAAGTATATCTAATCATCGAGTTACTGTAAAGTAAAGAGTCGTATACCAGCGACAGTGATGTCTGTTTTATTGCGCCTGCAATTTCATCCTACGCCATGCCTGGCACTCATTTAACGGATGGACGCTACGACTTTCTACGACTACATTTAGGAGTTTCCAGTTAACCAGCCTTTTGTGCTTCGCCCCGCCGTAGCGCTAACATTACACACACACACACACACACATATATATATATATCTATATATATATATATATATATATGGATGGATGTATGTATGTATGTATGTATGTATATATATATATTGTAAGAATCTGTTACGACCCTTTCCGAATTAATCACCCAGACAGCCGGACCTCCCACAGCAGGCGACCTGCGAACAGCTCTATAGATCGGCGTCAAGGTGTCTGGAAGCAGATAATAGTGTTGTGCCTAGCCACCGCCCCTGGGAGGACGTGAACTAATGGCTATTCCGACATGTACTAATAATTTTCTGATCAGCTGATTTATAAGAGCAGACCACATGGCTTCGTCGTCAAGCGAATCACAGCCAACGAACATGACATCACAAATTGGGCCAGCCAACCTAAAAATTTGCAGTCACGTGACCGGAAGCGCGAGTGCCAACGCCGGTTGAAGAAATCCAGTTTTTTGAGACTCTCATCCAGAGAGCACCTTTCGTCTCAGAGGTCCTTGAGCGACCGATTTCATCCTGAACTTAACTGTTCAGAGCAGCCCGCTCTAAGCTTCTCGTCAGCTAGATACTCCACCCTGAAGTATAGCTATTTCAGAGCATCCTGCTCTACAGGCTTATGTTATCACGTTACTTCATCAAGAAGTTATCATCATATTTCAGAGCAGCCCGCTCTATATGCTTCTCGTTAGCTATGAATTTCCTTACGAAGTTACTCTATTTTCAGAGCTGTATGCTCTAGAGCAGGGGTTCTCAACCTTTCAGGCTCTGCGCCCCCCTTTGAACAGTGATGTGAGGTCACGCCTCCCCCTCCCCCACCACCACCACTACCACCATATGTGGTCAATGGATGTAGTACAATAGGAATTTGAAACTGAAGCCGGTTATTAAATGAAAATATAGAATAGATAATTTCATACAAAAAATTTAATATTACTACACATATCTTAATTTGGACCATATCATTATTAGAACATATGAAATCAAAGAATAAAATACAGATCAAATATATTTGAGGTAATCAAGGATCTAGATGAGGTTGGCATGTAATAAAAGTCACTTTCACAACATTAATGAGAGGGTTCACAATGTTTGTCCTTGACAAGTTTTTGAATATTAGGTTGTATATTAGGTTGAATATTAGGTTTTGAATATTAGGTGTACTGTTACAAAGCACACCTCAGGTCACTTTCAACGTCCAGACGTGCGACAATTATAGTGTTTTTACAATTACGACAATTATCGTGTACGATAATTATCGTATTCGTGTTCGTATGTCGAAAATATGTTATGATTAAATTGTGACCGCAAAATTGAGTACAGTAAATTACAGTTAGTTTTACTTTTTATTTTACTTTTTTAATCACGCCTCCCTTGAAATTCTTCTACGCCCCCCCCAGGGGGGCGCGCCCCCCAGGTTGAGAACCGCTGCTCTAGAGGCTATGTACCGACCTTATAATTCAGTTGTGACTGTACTTGCCGACATCTTCTCATCGAAATTATTTGGCTATTAAGAAGGCCAGTCCCCACTATGTCTAGAGGTAGATCAACAAATTTGTAAATAGTTGTAAAAATTTCCCGACTTAAATTTAATAAACTTGTATTTTAATTTAGTACACTGACTCTGAACATTTTTAGCTACACGGAGTCTTAAGTTATCACAATATATATATATATATATATATATATATATATATATATATATATATATTTCTAAAGAAAGTATCTCGTTTAACTTGAAAAGAAAGAATTAATTGTATAAAATTATAGGGCACCTACAGCATGGCAGTATAAATCTAAAAGAGAAAAAAACCCATAAAAAACGTATAATTTCGAAATCGCATTTACGAAAGAGGAAATTGTCGAAAACCCACTTTTCATAGATAGTTTGACGATATGGGAAGTTTCTCCCAGATAGCTGAACATAGATTAATTCAAAAATACGGAGTTTAGAGTTTAAACAACAAATTATTTAATTATTTAACACTATATACATTTAAAGTACACGAAATAGTACATTCATAACCACCCGAAGGCACTGGGGACTTAGGATTCTCCCCTGAACAGTCAGAGACCACCGACTACAGGAAAGGACACTAAGCCCCCCGGAGTTCAAGTTCCCAAAAAATGTAATCTGGCCCAAGGCCGCAGGTATCATTCGCCTTCTGAGAGTAGATCTCAAGTCTATCTGACTTATTTTCTGTCCGAGGTTCTCCACGAAATTTCTAAGCACCTCCCTCTCGGACATATCCCATCCCATCATGCGTTGATTCGTTTGCTTGGACGCTGATTTGTTGAAAATAGTGACATCAGCTACTTCCAGAGTTCGAGAATTTCCGACGTAGAGAGACGAGCAGACCCCTTTGTACGTGAAGAATGTCCAAATCGGTGTTAAGGCCTTTGTCGCAAGGTGAGACCCTCTTGCCAGTGGACAAGGAGAGGAGCTCCGCCCCTCAGCCCGGCGATGACCATCACAAACTTAGTTCGACACCAGAGGTCAACCCTCTTCACGCCCCTCCAATTCTATTGCCAAGGACAGGCAACTCTCTGGTGACAAAGACACATCACATATATTCACACGGCTGACTGCTTGAAGAATTTCCTATTCTTCACAATAGATTTCAAAAGTAATCAAACAATCAAAGGCAAAATGAGTAAAAATCACAATCTGCAGAAGGCTAATTTCATACTGTCATGAACTCTTTTCAGAATACATTAAAAAAATATAAACGCAAGTAGTAATTTTTTTCCCTTTTATTCATTTAAACATAAAATTGACGAAAACATCTAACATAAATAATCAAATAAATTGAATGTTTTATCTAAAAAATCCTTCAAATGGTTAAAAATATTTTTGTCTGTAAATGTCGTATTTAATGCTAGTTTTACAATCATCAGTTTTCATGGCGTATTTCATCTTAATTTTACTTGTATATCCTTTCATAATTTTATATCTTCTTAAACCGCCAATGACGGAATTTATTCTGCGGAAGGCATTTCTCGTCTTAATTTGTTCCTACCTAATCCCTGATAAAAATTTATTTATCTCAAAATTTCAAACATGATAGGATTTATGACTTATTTTAAAGCTCATTCCTGCATTTTTTTCAAAATTTCCTTGAGGCCTAAAAATGAATTTGAGATATTATAAATTAGTTTATCAAAGGAAACTATGCAATTTTATGTAACTATTATCTTGAAAATTTTCAGTACTGTTCAAAATAAGTAGATATGCGAATTTTTTAAAGAAAAAAATGCTTAGAGTAGCCTAAAGATTTTCTTTTCTTTGTCCACTATTAAAATACTATAAATTTTCTGACTAATTACCTTTCAAGCATATAAGCGCTTCTATTATTCGGATATTCCATGAATTTTTTTTTTCAATCTGCCACCAGAGTTTGATGCTTAAAATCATATACACACAAACATATATATATATATATATATATATGTATATATATATATATATGTATATATATATATATATATATATGTATATATATATATATATATGAAAACTATTATTGAAAATTATGAAACTTGTAGATACATATTCTTTTTGTATACAAGCTTATTATGTTTAAGAGCTAGTATCATTAAATTAAATTTCATCTGCGTTTGATGGTAGCATTTTATACTCTTCTAAAAAAATTGTACATGGGAGTAAGATGTAGGATCTTACTGATATCCATATAAACATTTCTTCCAGATTAAGAATAAATTAACTAAGCCAGGATATTTGAAAGCCATAAACTTCTGATAAAAAGATTCATTCTTTAAGGTATTAAAAAGTAATGTCTTTCTACCAAGAGTCAATGTAATATCAAAGAAATCTAAAACTGTAGAACTTACATAACGGTCTGAAAAATGTGAAATCCTTGATAACTACAAATGTCAACAATTTTACTAGAAATAATTTTTTTCTCATTTATTTACATTTCTATTAAAAATTTATTTTTGAAAACCGTTCTACATTTACTACAGATGTTTGTAGTTTTGTCTCGTTCTGACTAATTTTGTTCAGAAAGTTTACAACAGTGTGCGGAATACCTGTGGATCGATAAAGCATAAACTAAAAAGATAATTCCTTTTCGAAGCAGCAATAGGATAAGCAAAATGAAATGGGGCCATGAAAAAAGGAGAATTTTTTTTTCTTTCTTGGTTATGTGTTCTATTCATCTCGTTATTCAAACTGGTCGCATTATAACTGAAACAATATACGGATTATAACGATGTATGAAATATTTATAGCTTCATCAGTATGCTGCTGGAGAAAGAACCTTCTAATGTAACTAAACAGAACAGTTTTTATTAGTTTTCAGGAACCATACTGCTTATATAATACTGCTTATATAAACCATATCCATATATAAATATAAATATATATATATATATATATATATATATATATATATATATATATATATATATATATATATATATATATATATATATATATATATATATATATATATATATATATATATATAAAGGGAAAGGGAAAAATACAGATGGACTTTGAACATAAATAAATGAAAATTTATACGTATGAAAATATGTATGTAATATCTTAGAAATCTATCTCAGAAAGAAAATTGGTAAAAAATAATAATAAAAATAAGAGTATAATCTCCTGCGAATATGAGAATCATATTGCACAATTGAATGCAGAATTGAATTCTTGTATATACTATATTTCTTTGTAGTATATTCATAGTATAGATTAAACTTTCTTTTGATAAATATTTTCTGTGCATTTTTACTGTGTAGCAGTGAAACAAACACAATTTTTTTATCGGATATATTCCTAGCATAATGTGCCCATGTCAATTTGAGATTATAAACTCACAAAAAAAATCTTCCACATAAACACTTTAAAATATATTGTTATTGTATTTTGATTTTCAGTCTGAAATAACTTAAAGAAAATAACAAGGAAAACTCATAATTCAAAGATGTTAACACGTATTTAAATTGAGCAAAGTTTAATGTTTTGAAAAGTAGTATTAGAATCACGTACGAGAATGGAGTATAAAGATGTTCTTGAAGGGGAGAAAAGTATTAGGAACTGAAAAAAAGAAAACACTGATGCTATTTTATCACCTTGAAACTGTCTTCCGTTAGCATCTTCTTCATGTCATACTTTTTATATAATATAATAAACTTTCACTGACCCTGTACAAAAAAGATAAACCATTTCATTTACTGAAAAACTGGAGTCTGAAAGATTTTTATAAAACAACAGACGGAAAAAAACTTTTGATAACTTGATTTATGACTTCATAAAAGCATTTTTTAAATGTTTTCTCTTTATTGAAAATAAAACTATATATTAATTAAAACTTATCATATTAATTGCAATTTTTTTTCATACTACAGCTTTGTCCTGATTTTTTTTTACTATTTACACAAAGAATATAGCACGTTTTATTATGGGAACACCATTCAGTTGAACTAACACTGATTCCTTTGAGAAGACAATTACAACACCAGAAATTCATGCCTCTGCTAGGGTATATATTCAAGGCCGCACTCCTAAATCTTGGGGTATGGTGTGCAGTTTATGTGCAGTTTATGGGATGAAAATCATCGTTTTATTAAGAAATTTGTAATTAATCCTGAAACACATTATATAATAAAGGAGGAATAGGTAAATTGGCTAGAATTCCCAGCTCCTCCACACACACACACATATAAATGTGTATATATATATATATATATATATATATATATATATATATATATATATATATATAATATATAATATATGAAATGACCCGAATGATCATCTTTTGGTGAAACACAATCGAGGCCGAAAGTAAATGCAATTCCAAATCACAAGAACAACTGAAGTTTATTCCATGAAAACAGCAACATGTTACTCGCATCGAAGCCAACCCGCGTCTATCGTAAAAGTGCCAAAATACAATTAGCTCAGAAAAGTTGACAGAATTGGCGGAGGAAGTTAGAGTGATGAAAAGCTAGGCATTTTCGCCAAATAATAGAAAAAAAGGTTACCAGAATAGAGATAAAGTTCAGAATGGTTGTTAGTAATATTATCGCACACACACACACACACACACACACACACACATATATATATATATATATATATATATACATATATATATATATATATACTCTGGATAACCAATTCCAATTAATTTAAAATTTATCTAAAGACAGCGATTAGAAATCAGTTGTATTATTATTTCCTTATCCATGTAACATTTTTAAGATCTCTTCAAATAAAAGTTTAGCGCACCACTGGCAACACCTTAGCAACTAGTCTACATTACTTAAAAATTTTCCTTCCATATTGGTAATTTTTTTTAATTCATATTTTTATAGATCTAGTATGTACTGGGCTGCCCATAGCCTATCAGCGGACGATTGAGATAGGTTAAATTAAAAAAAGGAGTATTTTAGATGGAGAATTTCCTTAAGAATTATAGATGGATTCATAAAACGAAACATCATAATTCCTCGATTTAATTTACTACCGATCAACAAAACATTCGCCATGTTTTTAAACACGAACATTTCTTTCTCATATCTAAATCACCAGTTTTTATATATCTGGACCTGGACGTTTTTAGATAATAAATTTTACCTCGGGTTTAATCTCACAATGGATCCCCACGTAGTCACGATTGACATAGGTTAAATAAAAAATAAGGAATATTATAAATGAAGAACTGCCTTAAGAATCATAGATGGATTCATAAAACGAAACACCAGCAATTCCTCGATTTAATTTACTACCGACTAACAAAACATTCGCCATGTTTTTAAACACGAACATTTCTCTCTCATATATAAATCACCAGTTATTATACATCTCGACCTGGACGTTTTTAGATAATAAATTTTACCTCGGGGTTAATCTCACAATGGATCCCCACGTAGTCACGATTGACATAGGTTAAATAAAAAATAAGGAATATTATAAATGGAGAACTGCCTTAAGAATCATAGATGGATTCATAAAACGAAACACCAGAAATTTCGCGATTTAATTTACTACCGACTTACAAAACATTCGCCATGTTTTTAAACACGAACATTTCTTTCTCATATCTAAATCACCAGTTTTTATACATCTCGACCTGGACGTTTTTAGATAATAAATTTTACCTCGGGGTTAATCTCACAATGGATCCCCATGTAGTCACTATTGACATAGGTTAAATAAAAAATAAGGAATATTATAAATGGAGAACTGCCTAAAGAATCATAGATGGATTCATAAAACGAACCACCGCAATTCATCGATTTAATTTACTACCGACTAACAAAACATTCGCCATGTTTTTAAACACTAACATTTCTTTCTCATATATAAATCACCAGTTTTTATACATCTCGACATGGACGTTTTTAGATAATAAATTTTACCTCGGGGTTAATCTCACAATAGATCCCCACGTAGTCACGATTGATATAGGTTCAATAAAAAATAAGGAATATTATAAATGGAGAACTGCCTTAAGAATCATAGATGGATTCATAAAACGAAACACCAGCAATTCCTCGATTTAATTTTCTACCGACTAACAAAACATTCGCCATGTTTTTAAACACGAACATTTCTCTCTCATATATAAATCACCAGTTATTATACATCTCGACATGGACGTTTTTAGATAATAAATTTTACCTCGGGGTTAATCTCACAATGGATCCCCACGTAGTCACGATTGACATAGGTTAAATAAAAAATAAGGAATATTATAAATGGAGAACTGCCTTAAGAATCATAGATGGATTCATAAAACGAAACACCAGAAATTTCGCGATTTAATTTACTACCGACTTACAAAACATTCGCCATGTTTTTAAACACGAACATTTCTTTCTCATATCTAAATCACCAGTTTTTATACATCTCGACCTGGACGTTTTTACATAATAAATTTTACCTCGGGGTTAATCTCACAATGGATCCCCATGTAGTCACTATTGACATAGGTTAAATAAAAAATAAGGAATATTATAAATGGAGAACTGCCTAAAGAATCATAGATGGATTCATAAAACGAACCACCGCAATTCATCGATTTAATTTACTACCGACTAACAAAACATTCGCCATGTTTTTAAACACTAACATTTCTTTCTCATATATAAATCACCAGTTTTTATACATCTCGACATGGACGTTTTTAGATAATAAATTTTACCTCGGGGTTAATCTCACAATAGATCCCCACGTAGTCACGATTGATATAGGTTCAATAAAAAATAAGGAATATTATAAATGGAGAACTGCCTTAAGAATCATAGATGGATTCATAAAACGAAACACCAGCAATTCCTCGATTTAATTTTCTACCGACTAACAAAACATTCGCCATGTTTTTAAACACGAACATTTCTCTCTCATATATAAATCACCAGTTATTATACATCTCGACCTGGACGTTTTTAGATAATAAATTTTACCTCGGGGTTAATCTCACAATGGATCCCCACGTAGTCACGATTGACATAGGTTAAATAAAAAATAAGGAATATTATAAATGGAGAACTGCCTTAAGAATCATAGATGGATTCATAAAACGAAACACCAGAAATTTCTCGATTTAATTTACTACCGACTTACAAAACATTCGCCATGTTTTTAAACACGAACATTTCTTTCTCATATCTAAATCACCAGTTTTTATACATCTCGACCTGGACGTTTTTACATAATAAATTTTACCTCGGGGTTAATCTCACAATGGATCCCCATGTAGTCACTATTGACATAGGTTAAATAAAAAATAAGGAATATTATAAATGGAGAACTGCCTAAAGAATCATAGATGGATTCATAAAACGAACCACCGCAATTCATCGATTTAATTTACTACCGACTAACAAAACATTCGCCATGTTTTTAAACACTAACATTTCTTTCTCATATATAAATCACCAGTTTTTATACATCTCGACATGGACGTTTTTAGATAATAAATTTTACCTCGGGGTTAATCTCACAATAGATCCCTACGTAGTCACGATTGATATAGGTTCAATAAAAAAATAAGGAATATTATAAATGGAGAACTGCCTTAAGAATCATAGATGGATTCATAAAACGAAACACCAGCAATTCCTCGATTTAATTTTCTACCGACTAACAAAACATTCGCCATGTTTTTAAACACGAACATTTCTCTCTCATATCTAAATCACCAGTTATTATATATCTCGACCTGGACGTTTTTAGATAATAAATTTTACCTCGGGGTTAATCTCACAATGGATCCACACGTAGTCACTCAGCTATTCATTTTACAAGCTTGATCATACCTCGATATCGCTAAAGCTATTTCTGGGGGACTTGATGAGAGAATCATATCCGTGAAGATATGTCGTGATCGCTGAGGTGTGGCAAAATATTAGACTCATTACCGTTACTGCCGCTCGTACTCATCATCATTAACTACCCGCCACCCCCTATACCATCCATTCCAGAAAATTGAAACAATCAGCTGGATCTTACATCTTCAGGACACCGATATTATTCCGCGGCCACACAGGTACAAGGGAACAGCTGCCCGCTTCCCATGCCGTGAATGTTTGGAGCGTGATTAGGAAAAGATGTAAAAATTCATAATGTGAATAATTGATTCTCATTCAGTTTTGAGATATCTCGTTAATTTAGACTTAAGAGTACTTTTGAGGGACACTATATATTCCAATTTCAAATGCGCTTGCCATGTGTTTAATGTAAGAACTGACGGATTGTTTTATTTAAGTAAATATTGTAATCTGTGGATAACTTGTGACAAACTGGGTTGATAATACTTAAGAGGATAGTGGACATTACAAAACGATTTTTGAAATTTTTACCTCAGAGATATAAGATTTTGCATATTTATTCATTAAAGTATAATTATAATAAACACCTTGTAAAATTTTATAAATAGTTTTTTTTTATATATAGTTTAAAACTTGAAATAATTTTTTAAAAATACTCCTTGCGATTCAATTTTTAACTTCCCTTCCTAATTTTGCATTTATATAGCTTATAAATACATTTTTAACAGAGTTATGTATTACTTTGTGCATTCGTTGAATAGTTAATTTTTAGGAAATATTTTTATGCTTGTACTCTGAATTTTCGTGAATTTTTTTGTACTTTTCTACACTTAAGTTAAACTTTGATAACCTGAATGATGTCGAAACCTGAAATGGATACATAACTTTATTTCTATGTATTACAGGAGTCTTTATTTATAAATTTTATAAGATTTCGTCAAAAATTATGACGCAAGGAGCATTTCAAATCTGGAAATGTCTTATTTTGAGAAAAAGCCATTTAAACGATGTTTTTTCACCTACCTTTAATGCTTACTTTTCTAAAGCCCCCATGTTTTCATTTCACTTTTCTCTGCACATTTTTATTGCATTTTATTCCAATATTAACATATTTTATAAATTAAAAAAAGTTCTAATTTTTGTTCGATGTTCGGTAATTTGAAAGTCCACCATCCCCTTAATGTATGTATATTTTAAAAAAGGCGATGTATGCGAGAGCCAGAAAATATATGGTCGTAGTAATCATGTAGTAAAATCCCTAGTAGCGTGTAGTTTTATTTTAACTGCCAAGCTGTGAAGTTTTATCATTGCATATTTTACTATGCGTTAAAAGTTATTCTAGATATCTTATTTTCTATCATTCATTAAAGGGTTATAGCGTCCGGGAAGACTAAAAGGCTTTTCTAATTAAATTAATGGCAATATCAATTAAACTAAAGGTAATACCAACCATAAATTTGTAAATGTTGTGTGTGTGTGTATATGTAATAATTAGAAGCATAAACTATATTTAACTATATTAGTCAGCCTTAAACAGTAATTTTCTATTAAAGGTCCTAGTTTGTTTACCATTTCAGGAAGTAGGTTGTTTTTCAAAGCGGAGAGTTCATAGTCATCCATAATTAATTGCTCCCACGCGCTCAGAAATTGTAGAGGCGGGCAGTTCCTGACTATGAAATCCTGTGATGAAGCAATCGTCGAATGTTCGAAAACACGAGAGAGAGGCTCGCGATGCTGGGCCCGCTTTTGCATAACGCGCGAAAAAGAACAAAGCATTTAGTTTAGTGATATTTTTATAGAGTTAGGACGCGCGCCTGTCGTGAGCTGAGATGATTGAAATTGGCGTTTTAGCTGGGTTGAGGAGGTTTATTTTAATAAAGTTCTTTACATATTATTTAAGTATCGTTTCTTTCACCGGCCTATCGTTTAATGACTGCCATTTAGAGTAATCAGTTTGTTAAAGGGTACTCGGCGAAGTGTCGTTACACACACACACACACACACGTATATATATATATATATATATATATATATACACAGTGCGTCAAATAAGTTTTAAGACTGGGTCTATAAAAAGAAATGGAAACAAGAAATTAATACCTGTTTTGGTTTTTTATTCAAAATAGGACCCTCCGGCTTCAATGCACTTTTTACAGTGATTTAATAATGAATCGAAAGCCTGTTGTAAATCACTTTGTGGAATGGCCTGCAAAGCACGCGTCGAAGCTTCTTGTATGGTCGAAATATCCTCAAAATACCACCCTTTTAACTTCATTTTAAGTTTTGGGAATAAGGAGTAGTCACAGGTTTCTAAATCAGGTGAATACGGTGGATGGTTCAACACACAGACATTATTTTTTGCCAAAACTTGACTAACAATAAGGCAGGTGTGACTGGGTGCATTGTCGTGTAACAAACACCAACTGCTTTCAGTCCTATAGTCTGGAAGAATGCGACGATTTCTGGCCATCAAACTCTTAAAAACAACTAAGTAGTATTGACCTATAATTGTTTGCCCAGTTGGAACAAATTCTTTGTGGATAATACCTTTACTATCGAAGAATGTAATGAGCATTGTTTTGATTTTGGATGGAACTTTTCTTGTTTTTTTGGCTTGTGGTGAATTTGGTGACTTCCATTCCGCACTTTTTCGTTTTGTTTCAGGATCATATTGGAAACACCAGGTTTCATCACCTGTAACAATGGCCTTCAAGAAGTTTGGATCGTTTTCAGCGGCTGAAATAATGTCTCCGCAATGTGCACTTCTCATTGCTTTTTGTTCAGGGGTTAAAGTGTGTGGAACAAATTTAGCGCACACTTTTTTTTTTGCCAAATCTTCATGCAGGATGCTTCGAATTGTATCTTTGTAGATGTTTAAAGAGTCTTCCATCATTCTCAGTGATGTACAGTGATCGTTTGTTACGAAATTTCGTACTTTCTCAATAACTTTAGGTCTCCTAGATGAAATTGGTCTTCCACTACGCTGATCATCTTCTAGCGTATCTCTTCCGTCCAAAAACCGTTTGTGCCACAAAAAAACATTTCATCTACTTAAACAGCAGTCACCGTATACTTGTTTCATGAGTTGGTATGATTCCGAAGTACTTTTACCAAGTTTTGCGTTAAATTTAATTACAGCTCTTTGCTCCATCTTAAAAAATAAACATGAAAAATATTCACTTCTGCAATAAACGCTCGCCTTCTCTCAACTACCTAACGAAATGCGCACAACTTGTTAGCAGTGTGCCAGCAGACGATGGACGTTATGACGCATGCGGATTTACACTTACAGCGCCTTTACAACCTGCGCTCTGGGACGAGTCTTAAAACTTATTTGACGCACTGTGTATATATATATATATATATATATATATATATATATATATACTAGCTGAATACCCGTGCTTCGCTACGGGGTACATTCAAATAAAATGCAACGGTCAATATATGCAATTAATTTGTATGTTTAATATCCATAAAACATACTAATTTAAATTAAATTCTTAAAATCTTCCATCTCAATGTTTCTAGTGGCTAATTTTTGTCTTTTACCGCATATTATCTTTTACCGCATTTTTCCATTTAATATTTCCATTGTCGATTTATATATTTGTTATGCCCGTGACGCAAATTTTATTTAAAGTATCACAAAATGAAAACAAACCACGTGATCAGCATTTAATAAATAAAATTCTAAAAATTAATCTCCAAAAATTCACCAAAAATCAGAAAATGAAGGTAAAGATGAGAAAAAGATTTCATTTTGAATAAATTTCTACGATCTTTCTTGTGATATAAATTTTATAAGCCTTAGATTATTATTTTATAGGCAAACATTAAAGAATTTTACAAAAACAGTTTAAAAATTTAGTTTTAAAATATCTAAGAAGTATTTTTCGAAAATCTTTCTTAGTGCATCCCTACACTTATAAGTTGAATCGCCATTCAAAATTTCAGCCCTTTAGGTCAGGCGGTTTGGTCTTTGTGTTATTTGTCAGTTTGCACGATTAGCATCGCTAGGTCACTTGATTTTTTTTATGACAGAAAAACATAACTCAAAAAACAGCCGAAAGGTGGCGCTGACATACACAAGTCAAAAAAAGATACGCAAATAACGAAAAGAATGCTTCTAAATCGTTTATTACAGCAGTAGGTGTTCCACATGACCCCCAACTCAGGGAATAATACATTGCAGGTGAGTCACAAATCTAGCAATGGCAGAGTGCAGCATGCCAGAATATATACATGATTCCTCTCGGCGGATCGCATCTTTCAGTTCCAAAAGATTGGATGGACCAGATAGATACACCCGGGATGATACACCCGTTGACTTGTGTACATCAGCGCCATCTGTCGGCTGTTTTTTTTAGTTTATTTTTTCCTGTCTTAAAAAAATCCCGTGACCTACCGATGATAACCCTGCAAACGTTTTTTTAATTTTGGTTATTTTTCCGGTTTTTATGAATTTTTAATATATATATATATATATATATATATGTGTGTGTGTGTGTGTGTGTGTGTGTGTGTATGTCTACACATAAATGTATGTTCACAAGAGCACCAAATTCTCACACAGATGCCAGTTTTGCTAGAGTAATTATCCATTCAAATCATTAAGGATATTTTACGACATGGTGAAAAGCTAATATCCATGAAGATATGTCGTGTTTCATGCCATATTTCGAACTATTAAACTCATTAGTGCTGCCTCTCGTACACGGATTCATTAACTGCACTGTTTGTTACCGCAAATTGAAAAGGTCAGTTGGTTGTTACTGTTGTCCACCACGAGCAAGGTAATGGAAAAGCCTGTAGTATTACAAGTGGAACATTTCAGAATTTGCCTGTTGCTGCATATTGAATTATCATAATGAAATAGATTCAGGGACAGCGAGGAAGCTCTTACTTTTGTTAAAGGAATACAGAATAGGTCAATGATTTTAGAACTGCAACCTGAAATTATGAAACTGATATCGACAACATTGGCGAATATTCAACACTTATAACTATCCTTGAGATAATTTGGAACTGCTTAATATCGAATTATTACTCCCATATTTCAACTAACTCGTACGTACCATAGACTTAAAACATTAAATAAAGAGTTCTTTAATGCTTACTACATATGTAAATTCTCTAAGGCATCTCGAAAGTAGCGGTTTCTCTAAAAATTCATGGAAAAATCTGGAATTTTGAGAAAAATTTTATCTAGCAAGAAAACAAATGTTCAGCTATCATATATTAGGAATAAAAAATGTCGTTTGTTGGAGGTCGATTGTATATATAAATGTAACCTAAAAACATTCAGCTTGTGAACCCCTATTTTTCTATTTTCGAAAAGAATTCTGGGAAATAAGAATAGGTATGGTTTCTGATTATTGACTACTATAAATAAATAAATAATATATATATATATATATATATATATATATATATATATATATGTGTGTATGTGTGTGTGTGTGTGTGTAAGTATTATAGTAAATATTATGCCCTCCATTCTAGCAATTAATTACCTTTCCTAAATCCAATCCCGAAAATATTAATTTATCTCTTTAAAACTCTTAGCCACAGAACTTCCCATGAAACGCATGCCTTTGCATTTCTACACGTGTATATGTTCGGATTCATTAGTGGGTTAGCATCGCGAGCCCCTAAATCTGCTGAACCTACAAATCATAGTCACATGGTCTACCAAGCTCTCTCGTATTTAATGCTGAAATGTGATATTATTTCGGAGCCGTCCTTCTGAAATCGACGGATGTACGTTTGCCGCTCTAATAAACAATTTGGCCGGACTGTTTCCAAATTCCATTTTATTCCTTTCACGCTGAGTCTAGCTCCAGCAATGAAAATATGAACTAGTTTTCCCTTTCAGGTTATAATTTAAGGACGTGATGTAATGAGTATGTTACTTACTTACACACACACACACACACACACACACATACACACACACACACACACATATATATATATATATATATATATATATGTGTGTGTGTGTGTGTGTGTGTGTGTGTGTAAGTAATAATAATAGGAGTATAGCTCGGGGTTTAGTCGTAAATAGGCAAATAACTTGGCCTTTGAATCATCAGTTTTGTAGTCGTAGCTAAGTTGACTGCAAATGGAAGAAATGGCCGGGAGCTTCAAACATTTTGTATCCATAACGTGCTATCGAAGTAGCGAGTGGCGAGGTAGATGGAGAGGATATAAAACACCTCGGAACACATCAGGAAAAAGGCAGCTGGCTCATACAAAGTCTTTATTTCCGACACTGTTTCGTAGAACTTCAATTAGATTTACTCGGAGACATCGCGCGACGCTGACCGAGACGAGAACGCTGCCCCGCCCGCACAAATTTGACAGGAACGAAAAACTCACATCTTTTCTGGCTGTGATCAAACACACAAAGAGCTACCGAAAGCGCGCTATTCTCACTCTATAACTTCTAATTTGTCAGAAACGGACACTTGATTAAGTCGCGTCATATTGGGTGATGATTTTCGAATGTTCCACGCCGTTCGCGTTGTATAACCGTTATGTAAGCTTTGGCCATACGTGCCTTAGGGGAAAAACTAATAAATTACTTCGGTTTGGATTTAGGTAGAAATAAAGAAAGAGGGACTGTGTTCTATTGCGTTAGGATGAAGAATTTGGAAATGGCGTGTTAAATAATAAAAAGGGTTTTAAATTTATTTCATATATACGAGGGCTATTTAATTTCAAGGTCCGATGGGTTGCTAAAGGAAAGCTTAGGGGAAAATGCGCTAGGTCTGTGCGCAGACGTCTTGCGCTGTGTCTGTAGTTGGCCAGGGGAACGCGCCGATTCGCGGTTGTCATTTCTGAGTACGTAGGAAGCACATAAACATGAATCGAAAAATAGAGACTCCCGCCAAATGTGAGTTGCATTCAGTCATGCGATTTCTGCATGCTGAAGGAAGCAATGCAGCTGAAATTCATAGACGAGTGAGTAAAGTGTAGGGAGAAACGTTCTTGTCTGACAGCAAAGTGCGGAAATGGTGCAGTAACTTTGATGCTGGACGCACAGATATTCATGATGCAGGCGGTCAGGGAAGGAAGCCAGTGTCAACCAATGATCTTGTTCAGCGCGTGGATCAGGCGATTCGCGGAAATCGTCGGTTCACAATTTCTGGGTTGAGTGATTTGTTTCCGGAAATTTCACGGTCAGCTCTCTATACCATTGTGAGTGAAAGACTCGAGTACCTCAAACTTTGCGTGAGATGGGTTCCCAAAATGCTGTCTGACCATCACAAAACTCGGCGAATGGGCGCCGCATTAATCTTCCTCCAGCGCTACCATCACGGCGGAGATGAATTTTTGGACAAAACTGTCACAGGAGATGAGACATGGGTCCATTACGAAACTGAAGAAACGAAAGAGCAATCCAAACAGTGGATGCATTCACACTCCCCGAGTCGTAAACCAGCGAAGCGCACGTTCTCCACCAAAACGTGTATGGCTACAGTGTTTTGGGACCGTAAACGTGTTCTCTTGGTGGAATTCATACCACGTTCGAAGGGCAATTCAGAACAAGAGAAGAGGAATGTTGTCGTCAGGCATTGTCCTTCTTCATGACAATGCGAGGCCGCACACTGCAGTTGCAACAAAGATCCTCCTGGAGCGTTTTGGATGGGAAGTTTTTGATCACCCACCATACAGTCCTGACTTGGCTCCCTCAGATTTTCATCTCTTTGCCCACATGAAACGCTGGCTAGGAGGACAAAAATTCGCCACAGACAACGAGCTGCAGACCAGCGTACAGAATTAGCTGAAAACACAGGCGGCTGCTTTCTATGATGAAGGCATTGGAAAATTTGTACCACGCTAAGACAAATGTATGAATCAGAATGGCGATTAAGTCGAAAGGTAGCTGAATGTTGTATCACATTGTTCCATATAAAATTTTCTTGATTCTGACTGTGATTTTCATTTAGCGACCTATCGGACCTTGAAAAAAAATAACCCTCGTATATATATATATCTTTTAATTATACCAATATATTTTTTCATTTAAATTTTTAAAGTAAAGAAAAATAGTATTCACTGTAGAGAAGGCTCAGGTACCATCCGTAAATTATTTATATATTCAAATATTATTTTATATACATTGATATTCTTACAGATACTCCTCTAGAAACGGATGCCTTTGTATTCTTCATGAAAAGCAAAACATTTGTATCAAGAACTATCTCTCGATTTTTCCTCAGACAGCTGTTGAAGATATTCAAATTTAATCAAAAATATTCAGTGCTAAGTCTCTGGGAGAACTACGTGAGCAAAACAGCACTTATAGAAAAGGCAAATGTTCCGTGTTTTAGGAATTTCTGCATTAGTTTTGAAAACAGAGGTTGGCTACGCTACATTTCCCGATTGAAGTTTTCAGTTTAAAAAACAAAATGGACTTTACATTTTCCAGTAAAAAATCTAGGACCTATTTTTTTTTCAAGGGAGATTCAATTACTGAAATGTGTTGTGTTAATAAAAGAAAAACCTTATTATTGACCTGCGATCGTTTAATACATATAAAAGTATTGGAAATATTTCACTTACTTACTTACTTACTTACACACACAGATATATATATATATATATATATATATATATATATATATATATATATATATATATATATATATATATATATATATATATATATATATATATATATATATATATATATATTTATATATATATATATATATATATATATATATATATATATATATATATATATATATATATATATATATATATATATATATATTTATTTATATGTATATATATATATAAATATATGCTTATAAAAACTGTCACACTTCATGCAGTGCAATGATTCTTGTATCAAACTAAAGGAATTTTAATGCTAACTTCAACACAATAAACAGGAGTCAAATATTTGCATTACAAGGGAAGTTATGCTATGTTCAGCCAGTGATAAAGACGAACATGCGTGAGATTTTAGAAGAGGATTGATAGATGCAAGAACATGGTCAAAGGTGGAAACGGTCAGTTTGGCTGCTTCATTTTGCGGAACAAAGTTGGTCACTGAAGTGCAATTACGGTTGGATGTTTGTGTGTATTGTGCAATGCTATTGACGGCGTAGAAAATAAATAAGACAATTTCATCCTGGAAAGGTTGTTATTCGTCACCTAGGAAACGATACAGGATTGTTGTGTTCTGTGGAAATGGTCTTTCGTATACAGCAGTTGCGAGAAAAGTTGGTGGGAACGGGACAACATCAGGAGTACAAAAGTTTTGTTTACGCTATCAGGGTACACAATCTATGCAAAATAAATTAGGAAAAGGCTGGAATGAGTGCAAAGAAACTCTTGATGATAGGAGAATACAAAGAATTTGCCATAGGGACAGATGGATGTCATCTGCAGTCATTAGCTGTGAACTGAGGGCAACTGGAGATTTTGCCAGTGCAAGAACGGTATTGATAAGACTAACGGAGGTTGGCATAAAAGGAAGCATTCCCCGGAAAAAAAAGCCACTGTTGGATAAAATGTTGGATAATAGTGGGCAAAAAATACACTGCGTGGACAGAAGGTCAGTGGAAACTAGCGATATCCAGTGACGAAACTAAGATATCGATATTTAATAGTGATGGGGGAAAATACGTGAAACGTCGGATCTGGGAGGAGGTGCTTCCAGATTGCATTTAAGCGACAACTCTTGAAGATAGCAGAATACAAAGAATTCGCCTTATGGACAGAAGGCTGTCATCTGCAGTCATTAGCAGTGAACTGAGGGCAACTGGGGATTTTGCAAGAACGGTATTGAGAAGACTAAAGGGGTTTGGCATGAAAGGAAGTATTCCCTGAAAAAAGCCTCTGTTGGCTAAAGAGCAGCGGCAGAATAAAATATAGTGCGCAAAAAAAATACATTGCATGGACAGAAGATCAGTTTAAACTAGCGATATGGAGTGGCGAAACTAAGATATCGATATTTGATAGTGATGGGGAAAAATATACTGAAACGTCGAATCTGGGAAGAGGTGCTTCCAGATTGCATTCAAGATTCAACAAAGAATCCTACAGGTGTTATTATTTGGGCATGTAAGTCAGAAGATAATGTAGCCTGCCTTCATGTCATAGGTGATACACTGAACAGCAGGAAGTACATTGACACCATCCTACAACCTAAACTGCTACCCTCCATCAGGGATCATCTCCCAGGTAATGTAGCATTATTTTACCGGCAGGATTCGGCTCCAAGCCACACTGCCCGGATATACCATCAGTGGTTCACGGAGGACAACAGGTAATGGGATCGCCAACAACAGGGAACAGCACAAACCTGAACCCCATAAAACATGTGTGGTTCCGTTTAAAAAGCCAAGTACTTCTGAGGCATCCATCCAATAGAAGAGAATTAATTGAAGCTATATTGTCTCATGACACCATATAATAAAGAAGGAAGAGCTCCAAATATTTGTTGGCTGAATGCCACGTCTCTGTGCTGCTGTCTTGAAATATAAAGGATACTGAACGAAATACTGATAGGATAGTGACAACGTGAGAACACACGGATTTTCACGGATTACTAAGTGTTGTTTTGAATTCATAACTTCCCTTGTAATGCAAATACTGGACCACTGTTTATTATAATAAATTTATCATTGAATTTTCTATCATTTGATATATGAACTATTGCATGGAATGTAACAGTTTTTTTTAGCAGTTAAATTTGAAATACCATTAAAGTTTAAAAAAGTGCCCGCAATTTTGGCAACCGCTGTATATGATATTTAATATTTTCTATAAACGAGTTTTATTATCGTGAAAAATCCCGTACAACCCGTTTCAATGTTTGCATGTGTTCAATTACTAACACTAATCAATGGTGTATTTTAATTAAAGTTAAATATGTTAATTATTTCTATGTATACTAGATTTGAAGTATGAAAAGCAGTAAACCACGATTAATCGATTTCATCTTTCACTTTATTTTTCTAATTATTTTAAACGCGATAAAGGTACTTTTTTTATCCGAGTCCATCCTAAATTAGTGACACGTTAGAAATATTGATTTTCCGAATTTTACGAGATACGGACAGAAATCCTTAATGACAAAAATTAAACCCTGAAAAATAAATAAGTAAAAACTCAGCAGAAATTCCTCTTCTTTTCAAAGAGAGACCCAATGCTTTCCATTTCTCTGTTTTCAAAGCCAGCTGCTCGCATTTTTATTTATCTGCCAGTCGTACTACAACAGGGCATAGAAATAAAAGAACGAAACACTTTTATTTTCTTTTTTTCGTCTGGTCTGTTCCGTACTCGTCATGTGATAATTTTTTTACTGCCGAATAGTTCTGAGTCAAATAATCATTCTCGCAAAAACGCAATTAAACGTCTGTGGGGAATGAAAACGAATTAATCGCAAATCCTATATTATGTATAACATACATACATCCACATAAACTCACACACACACAACATATATATATATATATATATATATACATATATATATATATATGTGTGTGTATTTTTTTTAATACTAATCAATTAAGTAGTAAAATTATCGTGTTAAAATTTGTTATTAGAGTTGCAATATACTATTTTATTATTCTAAAGGTTCTATTTTATTCTTTTTCGTTCTCTTGAGTCTGAACGTGGTGTGAAATAATAAGACCGAAAAATAATATTTAATGGTGGGTATTTGTATAAGATTTATAACTTATCTACCAATAATACACGATATACAGGGCCATCGAAACAGTTTGGACACATTTAGAAAGATCATAATTCTAAAATAAATTGAGCAGCGCTATAATATTCTTTTCAAACAACTTGGCAGGTGTCCAAGACTTCTAAATGTAACTGGTGCGCAACCGTGACGTTGAACGTTGCGCAGAAGCGATGTGAATTGGAAGAGGTCCCCGTTCGGCTTTCCGTCAGTGCAATAGCGACCGTTCAGGAGAAAGCTCAATGTGTGTTGTGGTTAGCGGTGTACAAATCTGTTAAAACAGTTCAGCGAAATTACTGCCGTGTTATCGCAAACAACCACCGCTTGAGTTTTCTCATGAACGGTCGGCATTGCACTAACGGAAAGCCGAACGAAGACCTCTCCCACCTCGCATCACTTCTGCACAAGGTTCAACGTCACGTGCTTACCAGTTATATTTTGATATCTTGGACACTTTTCAAGTTGTATGAAAAGAATATTATTCCGTTTGCTCAGTTTATTTTAGATTTATGAGCTTTCGAAATGTGTCCAACCTTTTTCGATGACCCTGTATTTTTGACTCATACGGAGATCCAGACCAGGTCCTTATAGGCTTTGCGGTAGGAAGACTGCTGCTCTGATTTATAATACCACCACAATAGTCGGAGTACGTCTTAGCTAGGCGTTATCTTTGAAAGAGTAGCCCCTTCAGGGGCGAAGTGTGGGTCGATCGTACCTTCTCCCACCTTTTCTGATCTCATGGATGACGTCCCGGTCTACGGATTCAACTTGCCCATATCCGGCCTAGACAATATATTTAACAGCGCTTGTTAGGATTCGGACCAATCATCCTTTGTAACGAAACCCGACGCGTTACCACTAGGTTACCCCGAGCCCGTGTAGAATAAGTAAAAGAAACAAATAACAAAAATGTATTTAGGAGAAAGGTGGAAATCCGAAGCACTTATTTTATTAATTTGATATAATTTAATTAGTGCCGTTTTTGTAACCAGGGATTTAATGCATAACTACCTTTACTCACAATTATAAACTATGTTATAATAAACTAGAAATGTACGACTCCTGAACTAATCTGTCGGGATTCTACTTCAAGCATAACTTACCTAACTTCCCAACTTAACAAACACACTGTAAACTAATTTAAAAAGTTTTTCAGGTAGTACCGAATCAGAATAATGAAAGAACACAGATTATCCATGTTCTATACAAATTATGCCGTAGTATAGTGTCTCGTTTCTGACAAATCCAAAAAATAAGAATTGACGTATGTGACAAAAAACGTAGAACCTTAAAAGAAATATCCCTTCAAGGTTAGGATATAATTATCATTCTTACATATGTTCTAAAGACTAAACACTCTTCCTAATACTGAAGTTATGCAGTTGTTGAAAGTCTTTCCAACGTATTTGAAGCATCCATAACTGCAATCGCTAATTAGGCATTAACTTTTGTGGTCATCTTTTTTTCCTTTAGCTCAAAAGAAGCGCTTTTTGCGCTTGTTGTAATTCTTGTGTGTGTATATATATATATATATATATATATATATATATATATATATATATTTAAAAAATTTTATAAGGCTGTGGTTTAAAATAGCAATTATTTTGCTTACTTTTTAATACATTGATATTAATTTCTTTTAATTCACGTATCCCCATCAGATACGTTCACTAGCCAGATATTCGATAGCCGACAGCGGTTAGTTTTAGCCAAGTGTTTGTGTATAAATAAATAAATAAATAAATAAATATATATATATATATATATATATATATATATATATATATATATATATATATATATATATATATGTGTGTGTGTGTGTGTGTGTGTGTGTGTGTGTGTGTGTGTGTAGATTGAGATTATGTAGTTCCTTATGTTGCGAATTACTGAATGTAAATGTTGTTCCTGACAATCGTAGAAGTTAGGCATATAAGTTTATTTTCTAATTTTTATAAAACTATTTTTTTTTCTTATTTGAGGCTTTCCTATTGCCATTCTAATAGAATCTTTAAACTATTGGGCCAAAATTAATCCTCTCTTATGCACTGTCATTTAGCGGGTTTTCGAATTTTCCATTTTCTTCGCTTATCTCTATTAAACTGAAATTTTCAATTTCACACTAAACCTCTTTCAAAGTTTTTTCACTTAATGATCTCATTTTGCGTGCTTGCTACAAAAAAAAGTTTGTTTAAAATTACACATAAGTACTTCCAGGGATCATTTAGAAAATAGTGGTTTAATGGCTGTTGAAATGATCATATTACCGCTGTGCGTTCGGTGAAGTAAATTTTTGTGAGGAGTGCTTGCTCGCTTTACAGATTGCGGGAGCTTTACCAAAAACCACCTTAAATTGTAACGACAGTTGTAATACGGACTTCTCGCAATGTCTGCAGTTACTGAATTGACCATTAAAGATTTTAAAAGATGGATTAATTGTTGCTACTGGATAATGAAAGGGAAGAGAAAGTTGAAGTTTTATGCATTTGTAGATTTTTGTTTCCGATACTGAACATTGCAGGTCAGTTTTAGGTGTTTGCAGGTAAAAAATGTTATGGTTCGACCAACCTGGATGTTATTCGGAAATAAATATTTTATATATATCTTTAAGCTAGGAATTGATACGCATTTTATTGTTACGCCGTTCTATCTATATATATAAAACTGTTCCGTAACTGACTGATTGAGTGACTGACTGACTGACTGACAGATAACGCACAGACCAAACCGCTGGACCTAAAGGTCTGAAATTTTGCAGGACGATACTTCTTATAGTGGAGGGGTGCACTAAGAAAGATTTTTGAAAATTCTTCTTAGATTTTTTTAAATTAAACTTTTAAACTGTTTTTGTAGCATTCTTTAAAGTTTACTTTAAAATAATAATCCGAGGGTTATAAAATTTATATCACAAGAAAGATCATAAAAATTCCTTTAAAATGAAATCTTTTTTGCATATTTACCTCCCTTCTGATCTTTGGTGAATTTTTAAATATTAATTAAAAGAATTTAATTTATTCAATGCTGATCACGTGGTTTCTTTTCTTTTTGTGATACTTTAAACAAATTTTGCGTCACGTGCATAATAACGTAATAGACAAAAAGAATGCTTTTTTGTCCTTGGTAATGTACAGTAAAAGAAATGTTCCTCAAACTGTACTATATTAACTGTACTATATTTTGTAGTATGTTCTATTAGATTTAATTTGAATATTTTCTTCTACATTATTTTGTCTATAAAAATTTCCGTTACGATTTTTTTGGCATTAATTGCATACAATGACCATTGTATTTATTATTATATATATATATATATATATGTGTGTGTGTGTGTGTGTATGTGTGTATAGTGTCATTAATTGCATACATTGACTGTTGTATTTAATTTCAATGTATTCCGTAACGAACCATGGGTATTTTGCTAGTATGATATAAAACATTGTATTTGTATTCCTTCTTGTAAATAGAATGAGCTCAATAGGTTTAATCATACCTATTTATCATTATTCAAGAAACCTGGAAATGATTCAGAAGTAAGCATTTAATATGTTTTTGAGCTAGGAATTGATACGTTGATCATTGTTATGATGTTTTATATGATATTATACATTGTGTTCGTACTGCTTCTAATAACTACTATGTGAGATATAGGTGAAATCTTCCTTCCGTATTTACTGTTTTTCAGGAAACTTGGAATTGGTATAAAAGTAAGTGTTCAATCTATTTTCATCGTTGAAAATTATACCTGGGTCATACATATGATGTTTAATGTGATATACCACATTGTACTTAATACTTCTGATAAGTACAATGAGAGAAATAAGTGAAGTCTTAGTTCCCTGTTTATCATGGTTAAGTAAACATGGAAATGATTCAAAATTATGAATTTAGCACTTTTTTATTCTAGGAATGGATACCTATGTAGATTTTACTTATTATATGATAATAAACATTGTACTCGTAGCTATTCTTATGAATACAATGAGCGTATTAGGTGAATTCTTACTTCCCTATCTATCGTGATTCAGAAAACCTGGAAATGATTCAAAAGTAAATGTTTAATCTATTATTTTTTGCTAGGAACTGATACCTACATCATTCTTATGACATTTAATACGATACACAGCATTGTACCCGTAGTGAATTTTAGAAATACTATGAACACAGTAGGTGATATCTAACACCCTTATCTGTAAAAAATTATCCTAGTTTACTGAAAAAAACAGGTTAAAAGAAATATTTGTAAACTCAAGTAAAAGGAAATGGGGTTGCTTTCAAAACTAGATTCCGTACACGTGAAATTCTTTTACATACACTTGATTAATGAGTTCATTACGCATCCAAATATGATACAAACATATAATTTGTAGCAATATGAATAAATTCTTTACGTATCCAACGTTAAGTTATGATGTTAGATCTAGGTATGGACCTTGCCACGGGTTCCTCACTAAGGATGAGTGTGTTAGAGGGAAAGGAATTCCTAGTACCGAAATTCTATAAAACTTTATTGGTGACAGACAAAAAGAAGTCAAACAGGCCAATTTGTATAGAATACTATCCACCACGGATTGTGGTAAAAAATGTATATCGCAAAGAGATTACAATATGCATGAAACCTAAATAATTTATAATTCACGCATTTTCATTTAAATTCCAACGGGCATCAAATGTTCTTTGACAATGTATGCCGGCATTCTAGCATTCATGATGGAACATTATTTTGTTAATGAAACAAGCTGATGCATGTATAATCTCTTACCCGAGTTGTTCATCCTTATTTATTTATTGTCTAGGGTAAATTATGCCCATATTTGTCTTAATCTATATATATAAAACAGTTCCGCAACTGACTGACTGAATGACATATAACGGACAGACCAAACCGCTAGACCTAAAGGGCCGAAATTTTGCATGACGATTCTTCTTATAGTGTAGGGGTGCACTAAGATAGATTTTTGAAAAATCCTTCTTAGATTTTTTAAAATTAAATTTTTAATCTTTTTTTGTAATATTCCTTAAAGTTTGCATTTAAAATTATAAATCGAGGGTTATAAAATTTATATCACTATTAAGAACATGAAAATTCCTTTAAAATGAAATCATTTTCGAATCTTTACCACAATTTTCTGACTTTTAGTGAATTTTTAAAGATTAATTATTAGAATTCAATTTATTAAACGCTGATCACGTGATTTCTTTCCTTTTTGTGATACTTTAAATTAATTTTGCATCACGTGCATAACAACGAAATAGACAATTTTTTTTTCTTGTTAATGTGGCAGACGTTTCGACATTATCCAAAAAAAATATTAAACTACAGTAAAAGAAATATTCCTCAAACTGTACTGCATTTTTTAGCATGCTCTATTAGATTTAATTTGAATATTTTCTTCTTCATTATTTTGCCTATAAAAATATCCGTTACGAATTTTTTATAAATATATTCTTTCGATTTTTTTTCATCTATTGCATACATTGATCGTTGTATTTATTATATATATATATATATATATATATATATATATATATATATATATATATCGTATAGTGGTTAGTCCATTGTGTTGTGCCCACAATAACCCAGGTTTGAATCCTGGTCACGGCACCATTATGTAACCATGAGTTGATAGTGGATTATTTCTCATAAACAACTATACAACTCACGGCTAAAATTTATTTAGCTATAGTGGTCTCTCTTTAATTTTTCAAATTTCATTTTATCCTCCAATCATAGTTGAATTCCCAATTTTTTTGGCAAACTAATCATATGGCGGCTGTCCTCAGTCGTTGAAATATGAATTTCCGTGCACACTAAGTAAAATCCAAAATCTACTCAATTATGTTACTGTGTATTTTAAGCACATTTATCCTTGTATTTTGAAATTCTGAATGTGATTTTAGGTAGTTAAGGGATATTTTTGTTTCGACAGCAATACGTTATATACATAACATGATATATAGTTTTACATTTGATGCTGAAGAATTTGGCTGACTTTTGCATCAATAGCATCTTCTTTAAAGTGTACTCATTCGTAAAAATAAGAATTTTCAGTGCACCTGTCAGCAATGACCTAATATTTCTCATCGTTAAAGTCAGATCAGTCTTGTAAATTCAGAAAAAAATCTTAGGTGTCAATATTCATTAGGTATAATATCACTGAATAATGAGCCAGTTTGCGATACCAACAGACATCTACTATTTGTGCAGCAAATTTAGGTCTCAGGTTGCGTGATAGATTCCTTATACATGATGCACAAGAAGTTCAAGTTTTACATCTCCGAAGCCAGTTTATATATATGTATATATATATATATATTTTTATATATATATATATATAAATATGTATGAGCACACTTTTTAAACAACAATACTTAATATTCCGTTTAATTGCATGTATCCCAGATAAAATATTTGTTTGTAATACTAGTACCCCATCCATTTAGCTACATTTTTACTTTTCATTGGCTATCCTATCATCGGTCTGTTGTGCCAAAACTTCCATTTTTTTTTCTCTCTTCAGTAACGGAAATAAAACGTGTTTCCTCGAGTACAGATTTCACTTTAAAACAAAGGAAAGCATCCGTCCCCTGAAGGAAAGTTTATTGAGTATGGATAAAGTTCTCAGACGGAAATCCAATTTTGGACGCAAAAGCGGTGCATAGAGTTTATTCTATGGGCTGGATGGAGCAGACTCGTAATGAAGGAATAAATAGTTTCTATCTAACTATAATCTCTTTCATCTAACTATTTCGACTCTTCTTTTTTTTATCCTCACTAGAAACTTAGCCATTTTCACTTTCGCTTTAGTAACAAGTCGATAGTTACTTCCTACACTTCGCAAAACTATTTCCGCGTATTCAACTTTTACAAATATTTTTACGTTACAGTCATCCGGGGATAAATTTTCTCATACACATCTAACACCTGCTTACAATTTGCAGGAAGTAACCTAAAAAGAACATTGTGTATATATATACAGTGAAATATCGATCTATCGTTTTTTAAGGTACCGACTGAACTGAACGATAAATGTGGGAAAACGATAGATGCGGGAACGTAACAAAGCAATATGATCGTCGGTACTGGGTGAAATAAACGACATACGGGAAAACGATGATTCGGGATACGATCGATCGAGATTCCACTGTACACATACACACACTCATTTATATATTTATATATATATATATATATATATATATACACAGTAACACGCCGCAGTTTAATACTGAGGGAATTCGGACTGAATACCAGAAAGCACCCCTAATTGCTTTTGCGTCTACGCCGATGGACCTAATCTCGCAGTGATGGACCAAAGTCCAAAGACAAAAGTGCCTCTCTCGCGCGTTGGTACAATATATATATATATATATACATATATATATATATATATATATATATATATATATATATATATATATATATATATATATATATATATATATATATATATATATATACATTTATATGTATATATATATATATATATATATACATTTATATGTATATATATATATATATATATATATACCCAACAAACACAGGACTGACGGCAGCTTATCGGGCCAGTGCTGGAGGCACCGGTTGAACGACAAGTACGGGAGAATTTTGTCGGGCCACTGGCGGGTTGTTTACGAACCTCCGAAGGGGAAACGCTTTCCGTTTACGTGTTTCAGGGCCTGTTATGGGTTGATATGAATCGCACCGAAATCGTTTACCCTGCATCGTCCCGGAACTGTACCTCCGATTCGTAACCACAAGTAACAGATATCTGCATCAGAATTATGGATTTGAAAGGGAAGGCGAAGATTAAATTTAACAGACTTTTCAAAAATATTTATTTCATTGTTGTGAAACTTCTTTTACGCGGAAAATTCCCATAATTTTCCTTGTATGTAAAGATTGTATTATGTGAAAAGTATTATGTGAAATTGTATAATTGTATTATGTGAAAATTCACATAATTTTCCTTGTATGTAAAGATTGTATTCTGTGTGTATGTTTTTAACTCCCTAGAAGCTTATAAAAACAGATGAAAATTAGTTTCAATTTTATATATTACTGGAGAAATTAAATATCTACTTAAAAATGGGTCCTTGTTTCACCACTCTTTATTTATAAGAGAGGAAATAGTGATAAAATTTGTATTTTTTTAAATTTCTTCTATAGTATATTAAAATAATAATATATATTTTTGTAGATAAAATATTCAAAATATATTTTTCAGGAAATTTACATATTCTAAGTATTTCTAATTGTTAGATGCCATTATAAAACAACTGATTTTGTAGAATTTTTTCTCGAATTTCATCGTATTAATTTTACAGTAACATATTCTTATAATACAAATTTGAATGAAAGAAAAAGAATTTTAAATTTACAGACCTTAGTTAAAATAAACAAATCACACATATTTAGAAAAATATTAATGTAATGTAATGTCAGAGACATAGACAGTAGATGTCATGAGACACCAAAAAATATCAAAAAATAAGACCCTTTATCCTCAGTACGTACATTGAAGAATATATATTACATTGTTTTTTTTTGTAATTGAATCAGGATACGAGAAATAATATTTACAATAAGAAAAAAAAAGGCAAAAAAATTAGTTTAAATAAATGTTAGAAATAAAAAATAAGGCAATTAAGTTTAAAATAATAAGTAAGTTATATTTAATAAATTAAATTGGCAGGTTTGAACATCCGTGAGTACAGATAACAGAACTGCACTTTGCAGGATCGAACCGAGGACTGAAGCATGGGAAGCAAAAACGAACGCCCCACACCAGCATTCCCTGATAGGGTATCAAGTGTGGAACTTCAATAAGAGGAAACTGCCTCGCATGAAACAGAAAAATAAAGGAAAAATGTTAAACACTATCAGAAACCACACTATCAGAATTAACCTGTGAACAATTAATGGACTGGGTAAGATTTGAAATATTAAGATCGGAACATAAATTTTTAATTTTTAAGTGGCCGTTCGGTTTTGGGATTTTTTTTTCCAAAAAAATTCAATGCGTAAGTAAATTAAGTAATTTTGAAAGGTCCGATATTAATCCAATTGCAGTAATGTTTTCAGATAAGATTTTGAGAAAGTTTCATGAAATTGATTTGGGATATTGAATTTTGACTAGGTTGTACATTTTGTTGAGGGTATCTTTGTACCCTTCCGCCATTAAAAAAAAAAACATGGCTCAGGTTTGGTTTCCCGCCTAACAGGAAATTCATCATTAGCAGCGGGAATTTCTTTCCTCCGGATTACGACAGTTTCCTAGGATAGAAAATTGGTTTGAGAGATTGATTCGATCATTAATGCTAGTTAAGTTCGAGAGCAATTCGCTTTAGACCAACCCAAATTTAAAAAATCACATTATGTTCGATTTCGTTCAAAATTACCACATCACATTGCATACCAAGATTATAATATTTTATACATTACATATACAATGTATTTTTCATTTTCATAATAAAACTAAACTTTTGAATGTAGTTGACTTTTTTATGCGGCCCGCCTGCCTTGAAAAAATTTACCATGTGGCCCAGATGCTGCAAAAGGTTAAACACCCTGCTTTAAGCTCATCAGCCTGATTCAGAGGTTTAACTTTTTCAGATTTAGGAATATAATCAAAAGTGGGTGTAGAAGAAAATTTAAACGCACACTTACTGTGCATAAGATTAAAAAGTTCTTTGAGATTGGGGATGTTAAACGTTATTTTGAAAAAAAAGAAATTCATGTTTTTCAAAAGTCCATAGTAATCACACATGGTTTCCATTACTTATTTCACTGACACATTGAATTGTGTTTTGTTTTGTTTTTTATTATTAAATTTTGGCATTATCTTTTGAGAATGTATTTTCGTTTTTATCAATGCAACTCTTGCAGAAGTGCCACGGACGGGTAAGGGTGACTCGGTAACGAATTTAACAATCCTTTCTACTGCTTGTGTGTGACATGGAAAATTGCTGAAGTCAGTACGTTGACTCTCCTGATCAGATTATTTTGCTTCCTAGTTTATAATCAGAAATATGCCTCGTTCTGTTACTTTAACATCTTTACGTACAATCATATCAATATAATCCTTGGCATCAAAGTTTATACGTTGAACTTAAAACTTTCCAATGCCCCCTTCATTTTTCAGTCCTTGCTTTTAGAATCCGGCGTAATCCAAGCTGTCTTACGTGGCTGCGATCAACTGATATCATACATAAGAGGAGATTTTCAGAAGCAGCGAAGTACGAATTTCTTTGAATGACTGGGTCAATTACATTTTTAAGAGTCTGATGGAGGTAACGTGAATAGCTTACAAGTTTCCACAAGTGCTTCGATCCATGGATATAAGATAGTTTCCGCTTTATGTGAAACGAAACAGATGCATATACTTACAAAATGTACTCAGTCAGTATTCGGAGATTTTTTTTGCAGTACATTCTGTTCCCACATACAAGTGAAGTATTTGGTTTGCTAATGTAAGCTATCATGAATAACAAAGTTTTCCTGGTTTTCTCATAGACAAATCAGAAGAGCACCTTCCAACAGAGATTGCATTAGACATTTCTAACAAATATTTTGGGTCCACACTTAAATCATCCTTAATTTCTAGTAATGGAATGCCATTTTCAATAGGTGATAATTCAATTACTGGAAGTTCATAGCAGTTTTCTAGTTGTTTACCTATTTCTCCTCCAAATTAGGACGTAGGCGCAGTTCATTTCCATGAAATAGACAAATCAACCACTGCAGTGGCCTTCTTAATTCCTTTTCAAATAAACGAACCACATCATTATTCAATCCAGTGTTCACGGCAGTTCCACCCATTCCAATTACAGTAATGTTTAAATTCTGGTTGTTGTCATTGAAAAATGCTATTATGCTATCTTATATACATTTTCCAGTGCCAGAAATCTGCTTCTGAAAATCTCGTCCTTTGTATGATATCAGATGATCGCAGTCATGTAAGAGAGAGCTTGGATTACCCCGGAATCTAAAAGCAAGGGCTGAAAATGAAGGTGGCATCAAAAAGTTTTTATTTCAACGTATAAACTTTGATGCCAAGGATTATATTGATATGATTGAATGGAATGATGTTAAAGTAACAGGACTTCCTATGAAGAGGCATATTTCTGATGACAAACAGAAAGCAATTCAATGTGTCAGTGAAATAAGTAAAGCAAACCATGTATGATTACTATGGACTTTTGAAAAATATGAATGTTTATTTCAAAATAACACTTTGCCTTTAAAGACATTACATTAATATTTTTCTAAATAAATGTGATTTGTTTATTTTAACTAAGGTCCGTTAATTAAAAATTGTTTTTTTCATTCCAATGTGTATTATAAGAATATACTACTGTAAAATTAAGATGATGAAAATTGCGAAATTCTACAAAATCAGTTGTTCTGTAATGACATCTAAAAATTAGAAATACTTAGAAATACCTAAGTTTCTTGTAAAAATATTTTGAATATTTTATTTACAAAAAATATATATTATTAATTTAATATACCATAAAATAAACAGAAAAAAAGAATTTTATCTCTTTTCACAAAAATATCTATTTTGAAGCACCTGAAAAATATTTCAGTAGAGCAATAAAATTTTATATTCAATACCAAAAGGCAGCTTTTGAAAGCTATAGCATAATGAAATTTCAAACCATCTTTTTTTTCGCCTCGTCATACTACAATGCACTAGTGTCATCTGATTGGACATTCAGTTGCACGTGATTGAAAAGGCGCCATTAAAGATTGATTACAAGTTCGTTGAAATTAATCCACAAGTAAGTTTCATTCGTTAGTCTTAAATTATTGCCTTTAGATTTTATTTAACACCCTTACATAGTGAACATTATTCTATTTCTGTTATAAGATAGTGTTTTAATCCAAGTTATATATGAATTGACCATATTTCAGATCAAACTCTACTGAACTGAGTGTATTGAATTAGCAATACTTATGGCACTTACGAGCACTTTCGTATGTATAAATAAAAACATTTTGTTTCGGAATAATTTAAGATTCGTGTTTCAGTTAATATTTTAGATGGACAAAGGAAGTAAATGGACTCTTGTGAAAGTCTTAAGTATTTGCTAATTAAATTAATATTTAGAATTGTAATTTGTACGCACTATTTAGATTTTTATATCCTTTAGAAAGTATAAAATACATGACACAAATATCAATTCCAAATCTACATAGTTGAAAAATAAAAATGTATTTTCATTTCCAGTATAATATTTTCCATTTTATTTCTTTAAAGAAATTTGAAAGAAAATTATAATGAAATTTTTTTTAATATGTTAATCCAAATTAAACATTTTTTTACTACTGGATTGATAAATCAGTTACACATGATTCCTCCATAGTAAATTCATGCATAGTATTCAATGGTGGAAAAATTGTCCATTTTCCTATTAAATATATTTTACAATGTTCTTATTGCCAGGTATCAATAGGCAACAAATTATCCATGTCTAAATGTTAAAAGATGGATTCAAAAACGTTCCACATTATAAAAGATTCTAAAAATGAACTTGTAAATCATACAAAAGGATCTATTGAATTCCTTATCAAATTGTGTTTTGAGTAAACTTTATAAAATACACTGCATTTTATACATTATAAAGAAATAAAGAACAAATATTCTTAAAATTTTTGTGTTCATAATTTAAAAGAATGTATTTAGTATAATTATATATTTTAATTTAAATGCTAAACACTAATAGGTATTTTTCATGTATAATCTTAATAGCCTTAAAATATAATTTTTTTAAAATTCTATTTATAATGTTCTATGTGTACACTCAATTGCTATATATTTATATGTTATTCCTACTGGGTGAAATTTCTTTATGTCTATCGAGAGCAAAGATATATTCAAAATTTCAAAACCAGATCAAAATATTGTTTAATCAGTATCCACATGTCAAGTAAATATTGAAACAATAGCAAATATTGGAGCATTTTTTTATTTTGAATATCTCATTAAATAAAAAGCTTATTTAAGGAACATTTTGAATTTCAATTGCTATTAATCAATATTTTGAACTGGCTTTGATATTTAGATTATATTTCTACTCTCTCTGAAGATATAAAATAAAACAATTTCACTCTTTAGGAATAACATAATGGTGCATACTTTTTGCAACTGAGTGTATATATTCTTGCAATTGAGTGTATATATATTTTCAAGAATTATTAATTTTTGTATGTATGTGAACTCCATTGTATTCCTGAATTCATTCAAAGAACCTCTGGAGTAATGAGAAGTTTAGAGTTTTAAATTTGTGTCAATATAGATGCCACGTGCATTTAATTTTCTAATTTGTATCGTGTTTGAAATCACTTTTATCAGTGTTATTAGAGATGATGGCAGTGAAAATTATTCCAAAATAGACTATTTAGATACATAAATTGTTTCTTAACTTATTAATTTGCATTCCATGTTTTTAAATTATATATTTATAAGTATATAGATTTGTAGATTATCAGAATGTGTACATACAAAAAATTGCTTTATTGTAATAGATATTGTACGATAAGAGTTTTTATAAATCTGAGAATGTTCTCAATAACTATCTATAAGCTGTTCATCTCTAAAGGTCTTTTGGAAATTATTTTGTTGTCATGCTGTGCAAAATAAATGTGAACTTATTGGCTTAATATATATATATAAAGGGTAAAATTAGTTTCTTTTCCCCTTTTTATATTAGTGATAAGCAAGTTTATAAAGAACTCTACTTTTCAATACTTCTTGGTTTGATAAAACATTAAATTTTTATTATGGCATTATAAGAAAATATTGGTTTCTTTACAGAATTTTGAAACTGGAATCTAACTTCGGGCTTGAAAGACAAATACCACTTGGATCTCATAACTCATGTAAGGTTTTTGTTTAACGTCACTGAGCCTACCTTTTTTTATTCTCGAGCTATACTTTTATTTTCAGCAGTGGACTTGTGGCCAAAATCACTGTTTTTAATATTTTTTTAGATTTATTTTTAACTAATTAAATTTTTCTATGAAAAAACTATAAAAATATTTATTAAACAACTAAAAATTTCAAATTAGTTTTTTTAACTTAGACGCTAATCTGAACTTTCTCATAAACTTTGGTCTCAATAATTTGTGGATAGAATATTGATTTTCTTTATTTATTCTTTTTTAACTGTGAAGCTTGTTGTTAAGGTTTTAGATGAGTGAGAAAGTGCAATCCAGGGATTTCAGTTAACATGACTCCCTGGTCATGTTAACTCTTGTGAAAAAACTTGAAAGTCTTTAACTCTTGCCAAAAAAAGAGATTTATATTATAAAAGTATAAAATGCCAAGGTTTATTTAGAAAATATAAAATCTGTTCATGGACAAAGTTTGTTTATAAAACTGTAGATAAGACATTCATTGTGAGTTGTGGTTTATTATATCAAAATGTGTGTTTGATAAGTGAATGAAATAACCCTTTCTTAATAATGGAATAGAACTCCTGTATAATCAATGAATTCACGGATACAAGATACAGTTCCAAAAAGCAAAACGCCTGGTTTACAGAGTCTTTTATAATAACAGAAAAATGATATTTATATTATGAAAATGTGAAGTGCCAAGCTTTATTTATTCTTAATGGTTAACATTAAAATTTTAAAAATATTTTTAGAATTTCCTGATAAGTTGTTAGAGGTTCGTTGATAATTCATTACAGAAGTAGTAAAAAGGAAATTGCTTTTGGATGTATTAGATCATTAATTAATGGGCTAAGTAATTTTAAATTTTGGTAAAATTTAATTTTATGCATGCCATAAATTTTTCTCTCTGTTAAACATGTTTATTCCATTTTAAGTCTTAATACTTATATAAAGAATTTGGATTAAATGAAAACAGTAATGAGTGATGGTGAAAATGTATTAAATGTGGTAATTGAATTGCTTGATGTTCTAAGACATAAAATTTCTCATCATCAAAATACAATAATTGACTTCTTGACTGAACAACTGACTTTATTATTAAACAATATCCTATTTTGCTACCCCCCTTGTTTAAGTATATTATATAATCATCCTTCAAATCCTAATAGACCATTATTTTATATTTTTGATCCTGTACACATTCTGAAGTGTGTCAGAAATAATTGGCTGAATCAGAAGAATTATGGTCAGTGTATGCATTTTATTGATTTTAATGATCATAACTTAACTAAAACTGCCTCTTTTAGAACCATTAAAAGTATCCATTCTTTAGAGGATGGACAGATAGTGTTATCATAATGTGTTTGGATAATTATATCCAAACACATATTTAAACATAATATGTGTTTGGATTAACTTTTAAAAACTCCATCTTCTATGGAGAGACAAAATGTAAAACTATGCCTTAAAATTTTCAATGACTATTTTGTTGAAGGGTTGAAAGTGCTTTCTACACATACTGATGAACCTTTTTGTTTAGAAACATCTGAATATATTGCAATCATTATTAAATGGTGGAAGATAATGAATGTGTAAAGTAAGTTAAAAGGGGGTCATAAACGAGATGTGTATTGTGAGTCTTTGTCATCTAATTCATCCAATGAAAAGGTTATGTACCTACAAAAATTCTTAGTTTGGCTTGATACTTGGAATTCTCTTAAATATACTTCTGGCTTTTTAACTAAAACATATACCACACTTTCTCACACTACACATGCTGTACTTGAAATGTGAACATATTGTTGCAATGAATTGGGGATGGCATATTTCTTAACAGGAAAAATTCAAACCGACATTATTGAAAATAGGTTTGGAAAGTTTCGCCAATTGTCTGGGTCACAATACAACATCTCGTTGACACAGGTTTTCGAAAATGAATCGAAGCTTAGACTTCAAACCCTAGCCCCTTAATTTTATAATTTGTATCGTGTTTGAAATCACTTTTATCTGTGTTATTAGAGATGAAGGCAGTAAAAAAAATATCTTTAATATTTTATCCTAAATATATCTATTATGTGCTTTCTTACGTGCACATGCACACATTAGCCAGTTAAGACATAACTATGTTTACTATCCTAAAATTAAGAGTTAGAAACTCATTAAATCTAAACTTTAGTTAAGTGTATGTCTGGGAACTAGTACCTCATCTCGTATATGGTATGTCAACTGGAATTTTTTCAAAAATTCTGATTAGTACTTTTTTTTCTCCCCATTGATTCTGAACTCTTCAAGTTAAGCATGAGCTTTGGGTTAATGAAAAAAATCATAGACAGCATCTGTTTTATGTTGTTCTTTAAATTGTTGCATTATGCTTAGAATTTCTTTTATTGCCTTGTCAAATATTTGATTGTACTAAATTTTTTAAAATTCCACTGAGCATCTTGTTTAGCTGTTTAAAAAAATGGGGGAAATGCATTGTAAATTGTCTTTACTTTCTCAAAGTTTCATAATTAAATATGTTGATAAAGTTGTGCCTGAAAAATAACTCAACTGATTCTAAACATCAGTTGGAGTTTTATGGAAAGTTGAAATTGTTTCTTGGAAGTTTTGTGAGGTAGTAATCTAGTTCATGTATATTAAAGTCTTATTTAAATATTGTGCTAAACATATTCAGCACATTGAAAGTCTGATTACTTCTCAACTTTTAATCACCAGGCAATTTTGGTATTAAATTATATGCTCAGTGCATATTCCATTATGAGTAATTTTCACTCAATCTGATTTGAAAATTCATGTGAGGAGAAATTTTCTGATTATAATTTAACAGCTTGCCTTGTGTTATTATATATTTATTTTTATTCATTTCAGAAAGTCTGTTGGACAGTGTCTAATATTGCTGCTGGTAATACACAAGATTCAATGAGGTATTTAAAAAAGTCATGTATTAATACCTTTGGTTAATGTAATGTTACTTTTTAAAAAATAGTAAATTTACTGCTAAAAAAGTAAATTTACTGCTAAAACTTAATTTTATTCTCTAGTTGAGTGCAGTGGCATAGATTATTTTACAAAGTGCAATAAAATACTTTTAACTTTTCAAACCGAACTTCTAACCAGAAATTTAAAAAAAATTTAATAAAACTTTTAAAATTGAAAATATTTTCATGGATCTAAAGAATCGAACATAACACCTGTATGGTCAACTAAATCATGGATAAAAGATGCAGCCCTAAAAGCAAAAGGCCTGGTTTCTGTATACTTTTATAATAATCATGTTACAACAGTATACAGAAACCAGGATTTTTGCTTTTAGAACTGAATCGTTTATCCATGAATTTGTTGACTATACAGGTTTCTATTCCATTGTTAAGATCTGTGAAAATACTCTCATTAGCAAAATATTTTTTAAAAAACTTAAATTTGGGTTAGAAGCTTGGTTCAAAAAGTCTAAGTGTTTTTTCACGCTTTATAATATAATCTATGCCATTTCACTCAACATTGACAGCTAGTCAATATTACCCACCTCATTTTTCAAATTAACCTAGACTAATCAAACAATATATCATAACAATTGCTTAGTAATTACTGAATCTAAATAGTATATTTTGAATATTTTTTTACTGTGGTTATCCCTAATAACAGCTGCTCGCAAATAAAAAATACTTTATACACAGATCTCCACCATAATTTGACAATTTAGTAACAAAAGATATGCTCTATTAAAATACTATGCAGAATTTAGTATCCCAAATTACTTTCAACCACAATTTTTGTAAAACCAATTACTGTGAAAGCTACATCATATAATAAATGTTTACTTTATTCATTATTATAGTAATAGATTAGTTAAAGAGTATTCACTCTTTTCACTAAATTTCTGAGTACAGTACGACATTCAATCCTGTCAATTAAATGATTAGTTATTACAGATATAATAAAATAGATTAGAATGCCTTGATAGAGTACAATAATTGAAAGCTGACTGAGAGACTTGTTTAGAATGACAACAAAATTTTCTCTTCACTATCGAGAATCACTCTCACATTGAAAGTAAAGAAACACAAGAATGAAGATTGAATACTATATAAAATCTTTAATTTCTAAATCTGACCCAGCATCTGTATTAATGCTCTGTATGGCATGTTGTAATCAAATTTAGAAGTTTTAAGATTTTGTATGCTAATGTTTTACTTAGCATTCAATCTTTATTCTTGTGTTTCTCTACTTTCAACAGCATTATTGTCAATAGTGAAGAGGAAATTTTGGTGTCATTCTAGACAAGTCTCTGATTCAGCTTTCAATGTTGAGCTGAAATTATGCTCAACATTAAAAACTGATTATTGTACTCTTATCAAGGCAATCTACCCTATTTTATTTATATATATAATAACAAATTAATCGACATGGTTGGATTTTCTACTGTACAGAGAGAAATTTAGTGAAAAGGGGAATACTCTTTACAAATATTTTATAACTATTTTCTATTAGTATATTTATTTAATCAAGTAAATATTTTTTACATGATGTAGTTTTCACAGTATGTAATTGGTTTTACAAAAAAAAAAATGTGGTAGGAATTTACTTCTCGGAAGTAGTTATCAATAAAATGACAACAGATTTAAAACTGCACTCATGTGTTGGGTGCTGTTTTATATCAAGTTTTTTTAAACCCCTGTCTCAGAATTTATATTTCCTAATTGGATTTATTTAATTCTACTTTATCAACAATGAATTTTTTCAACTACTTTCAACAATCAACTATTTTTACAACAATAAATTACCCTTTAATGTACAAAACTATGCAAAAAATAATTTTCTTATCTGCAGAGCATTTACTAACTCTACATCAAAAAATAATTTAAATAAATTCTTTTGATTCATAAATTATATCTGGGGATGGGAGTCATTTTCCTTTCACATAAATTTATGAACTGATTTTCTCTTTATTTTTTTTCCCTAGATGCTGTAAAGATGGAGCCAGAGGTACAGCAAAAGGATCCTGTTTTGTAGAAAATATAGAAAAAAATTGTGTAAATGTGCTATGTACTTTCTAAATAAACTATTTTTACTTTAAACCAGCTCTTTTCTGTATTTAAAAACATGTGTGTCTGCATTTATTAACTCTACACCAAAAAATAATTTAAATAAATTCTGAGCAAGTTTTCACAAGCTCACAAAGATGGGTTTCATCATACACACTACACATTACTCAGGTTTGAAAGATAAATATATCAAATTATGTTAATAAATTTTATACTGGGGAAGTACAAATTTTTTGGGTTAATTATTAAAGTAGTACTGTTTTACATACTATAATCTCATTCTAAATTAAAAAAAAACAACTGGAACCTTAGATCGAATGGAAAGATGATTTAGCTTTAATGGTTGGTATTAATGTTATCTTAAATTTCAAATTTGGGTAAATGTATCTTAATACGAAATGAGGTTTTGTTCTAACAAGTAAACTAATGATTCATATGCAAATTTTTAGGTAATAACAAAGATCAGTATTTGGCAATACCTAAAAATACATAAGGCAAAACTGAATACTAGAAATATGAAGGCAAAAAAATAATAATAAAAAAGTGAAAGGGTTGATATCAGAGGTTAATCGTCAATGAAATAAATAAGCATATAAACGAAAGGGTCCTACGAAAAACTTTGAAAAACTGCCGGCGGTCCGATTCTGGTAGAATGCTGGCATGATACCCGGACCTACGGCACATTGCTGTTTACGAGATGGGTAGATGACGGTATGTCGACACCAATTATTGCTCCCGTAACCGGCCCGTCAACCTCCGGTTACGCTCCGGCTATCTGTCCGCATCGATGGCTTAATCGCGGCTGCCTAACGGTTCGCAGTCGGATGAACGATGGCTCGATTCCTACCGGAAGCGGCCCAGAAGTCGACGGGGTAGTCGCGGGCGAGAGGACACAGCCGTGACGGAAACGATACTGACCTAATGCGCCGGCCCGGCAGTGGTGAAATCGGCTGGCCGGAACCTTCCGACCCCGGCCCGATGACTTTGTGTTTGTTGGGTATATATATATATATATATATATATATATATATATATATATATATATATATACATTTATATATATATATATATATATATATTATATATATATATATATATATATATATATATATATATATATATATATATATATATATATATATATATATATATATATATATATATATATATATGTGTGTGTGTGTGTGTGTGTGTGTATACATTCGGTAAGTGATGTTTAGAATTGTAGTCAGAAGGTGACATGCTTCGTCATTCAAGAGTTGAAAGAAACTTTTTAAATCAAAAGAACTGTTATATATTATTTGATGTTCATGTTGATGAAACTAAGGTAAAATAATATTACGAAACTATCGCTTGAAATCTCTATAAGTAAGATTTAAATTATCAATGAGAAGTAATAAAAATACCGTCAGTCAAACATGAATAAGTATCAATTCTAAATCCCAATTTGCACACCATTGCTATATTTCACAACTCCTGTACATCGTTCCTATCCTCGATAAGTATATAGAACTTATTGTCAGTTTGCAATTAATTCTAGGTTTAAGATGATAACTGAAGTTTATATTTTTTCGTTCGAATGAATTTTTGGAAACGATGAACATTGATTGAAGATTTTCTTACGTATTTAAACTAGATATTTGAATGATCAAGGGATTTAAAGAGTTATTTAATTGCCTTGTAATTCCAGATTTGAGTTACACTATTTAATTTTTTTCAATTCAAGTAAAAGTTAAGATTGAATAAGCAAATTTAAACTTATATAAAAATTTTTAAAATTGGAAGGAGAGGATAAAATCACTTACAAATGGAAACCTAATAAGAGTTATTGATTTTTTCAAAGGATATGGTGTTTAAATTTTCACATTTTCTTCTGTATATTTTTAATTTGCATTATTTTGTGAGGTTACTAGGCAATTTATAAGAAAGTTTTTAAATTCGATGTATTTTTAATAATCATTTCAAAATTTCAAAATTTTGTATTTCGTAGAGAGTAAAGCAGCATGGTAGAGACTTGCTACTAATAAATGTACAAATTCAAGTTTCTTAAAGTTACAGATCTCTTTAAAATGCTGTCACAAGTGTTTTTGATTACCATTTATTTTTTAACACATCCGTTGCCTAATACATGCATTTTCTAAAGGGGTCGTTTAAGAATTATTATACAAACAAATTTTAGGACCCTCTCCCGGCCCTTCTATGCAAAAAATTAGCACATGGCTGACCCTCTCCCTATTATGTCTACATAAGATTTAGTAAATTTCTTGTCACCATTTGCATGCCAAACTATTATTTTCAATCAATAAAGTTATTGTATATTTATAAGGAAAGATGTTCTGGTATTAAATAATTAACAGTGAGAACAGTACAACTAATATTAAGTACTGGTTTGCAGGGAAGTTCGTGCAGTCAAGAGCATATCGCAACGGACAATTCTGCGTGCATATTATCTGTGTTACTTAAGATTTGTTCCTCCCTTTCCCCTTGTCAGCAAAAATTAGCAAAACTTGAACCACCCCTTACCTCCTCGAAAGCTTATGTAATACTTAAACGGTCCCGAATATGCTTAGCAATGATCATTAAACGAATATCTAATGGAAATACACATCTTGGGATAATTAAACCGATACTAAAATTCCCCAAAAACATATAATTAATACTATACTCCAGAAAAATACAATGCATGTTCGGTGTGCGGAAGAATTTTTGAGCACCTTAATCAAAGGATATGATATAGATTAAAGGAAATCATTTAAATCTAAGGAAAAACAATCTAAAGGAAGTAAATAAATTAAAAATTTTACATTAT
>OU015500.1:120219705-120302004 GCA_907164885.2 Dolomedes plantarius | reverse complement strand
GTCTCGAATATTCACATATATTATTCAAAGCAAGATATTTTTCAGATACCACATGATTTTAAATTTTAATAACAGCAACCCCTCAAACACACTTCTCTAAAACTAATGGGGAATATTTGTGAAGTACTCATTAGTTATTCTAAGAAATATTATGAAGGAAAATTATTGCCTTAAGTTAGAAAAAGAATATTAGATAAAATTCTGCAATTATTGATCTTTTCAAACATTTCTTATTGCTCTCTCAGAAGCAATTAAGTGATAGCTCTAGATTTAAGGAAATCTGAATGACTTTTGGATAAGAGTAATTTTCTTTCGTTTCTCATTATGCCATAGTGTAAGTAGTTCTATAGAGCGTTTTCCTATGTCTGTATTGCTGTAAAAATATTAATTTTTCGTCCGTTTTCTTCCTCGGGATCTTTTTATTAAAAGGAGATAATTTTATACGCTCCAGATCTTCTACCCTTAAATTCTGATATAACGGATGCTCATTATCTTGGTTGATTTGGGTAACAATGATGTAATATATTCATGATTGATTTATTCTTAAACGGGTACCAGAAATTTAGCAAAAAACATTTGAAACCTTGTTTTTGAATGAAATGAATATGCCTTATGTTTTATTTTCGTAGATGCTACGTAAGAACTAAATAATACACATATTAATAGATACATGTAGTTCAGCATTTTGACATAAAGAAAAGATGACAAGGGACTGCTCCGTTAGATAAAAAACTAATCCAATAGCAAGGGCTAAAAAGATTAATGTCACGTAACATACAAAAAAAATCCAAAAAATAAAATATCAGTGGAAAAGAAACATGAAACTGGAAGTAGCCATTAGATCTCATAAAAAGACATCTCACTTTCCAGTGAAGAGTTGCTATGGAGGTCGATATATAGTCTGGAAGGTTATGCCCGTCCATCAGTTGCGAAAGTCCGCGGTGTGAACGTAACCGATGTTATGTCTAAAAAGATCGGAGCAGAGGTAATCAGGGCTCTTTAAGAACCTAAAGCTTTCGGGCAAGGTAAATTGGAAATGGAAGGTAGAGAAACAATCCTCCATATTTAAGGTTTCACTTGGTCGTTTCAGTGTCGTCCCCCTCTTAGAGAACAGTGCCGGTTCACCTATATGATTCTCCCAAAATATAGTAGACAGCAAAACTTTTCGAATCTTCATGGGACAATGTCAGAAGAAGTACCTACCGTCAGAAGACGAGTGCCTGCCGCATTGAAACAAAAAGTTTCACTTGGTGGTAAATTATCTAATTATTTTTCGAGATGAAAAAAATATTTGACAAAGAGTTTCACAGTGTGAGAGGATGATGCAGTGATGTTAGCATGAATCACAAGATTCCCTTTCTTTTGCAAGTAGATCTGCCTGCTCATTTCCATCGACATCATACTGCCCCGAAACCCACTGAAGAACAATCTGGTTGTCATTCTATTCACGTGTGTGGATGAGTGATTGACATTTGAGAATTTCATTCGATGTAGGGGAAATCAGTGGAAGCAAAATATTGATAAATAATTATGCCGTAACAAGCAGGTTGCATCCATCGCAGCAAGCATGTAGACCTACAAATTTCAGGGATCTTGAGTTCTGAAAGTTGCGTACGCCACTTCTTAATTGTAATGAAGTAGTAACCCAAATTTTCACACACTTTGCTACGAGAGAGTGAAGATTCTTTGCCAGATAGGTTGGTGATACACAGATACATTGATGTGACTATTTATGATTGTTATAAATTGTTGTCGAGAAGCGACAACACTGTTTCATTCTAAAGACAAAAAAAAATGTGCCTAAAATATACCCGTCTATGTTTATTTTTCAAAAGTCAGAAACTGCATTTGAGTCAACCTAAAAATAACAATTCCATTGTGACCTTATGTTTTGTGGGAGGGCTCAGAAGGTCACAGGGACTTAGAATGGTAAATTTGTAACGAATCCCTGACATCTTAACTCTTCGGATATTTAGATTATTGGGATTTGGATATTATACATATACATATATATATATATATATATATATATATATATATATATATATATAAATGCATGCATATATATATATATATATATATATATATGCATATATATATTTATATATATATATATATATATATATATATACACACATGAACATAAATGATGTTTCCTTTAATTAGAAATTACAGATTTTGTTAGGTTCATGTGTCGTTACTACAAAGCTACAAAAATTTTTACGTGGTCTTACTGATGTTAATTTAAGATACTACTTGCGGGACAACTAAGATTAGTGATAAACGCTAAAATATTAAAGAATTATAAAAAAATTATGATTTCTATATCCTTGTTATGTAATCACATGCGTCTATATATTCCGTAATCCCTTTTAAACTTATTTGTTTCAAGTAAAAAGGGTTGTATCTGAGAAATGAAAGAATGCAATTTTCCTCGTAAATATTCCAAAGCATTTAAAGAAAAAAATTTCATTTTAGGAAATATTATAATAGGAACCGCGCTAGTTAAATGCATTATGCAATTTATCAACTATTTTTTTCTTCAATATTTTTCCTATTTGCAAGTTATTTTCATAGAATTCAATGTAAGAATAAGAAAAAAAAAACTTTTACAGAATTCTAAACTCTGCATGCTCAAGCAAGGGAACCGCTATTTTCTTTTGAGAAATAGGCCGTTTCTCATCACTCATATCCCATATAAGCTGGGACCATACTTCAAATACATACTTTTAACAGCTTAGTTGCTCCAGAACAATATCTCAAGGGAAATATACTGTCTTGTAGATCGATATACTTCTACAGTTCTCGTTGCTTATTTTCGAGAAAAGTATTTTCCTCACTATAGGTTACTTGAAAAAAAAATCTGATAATAGAAATTGGAAAAAGTACATTTAAAATTAAATTTTTCCCACTTCTGTCCAATTAATGTAGTATGGAAAAAGAGGGATTTTATTTATATCGACATATTTAAAAAAACTGTGTTGATATGAAATTCATCTTTTTAATGAACCCATTTTATTGAATTCCTTTTAACAGAGACTTAAAATTTGTGTCCTGCAGAATAATTACACTACTATTATATATAGCCTATTATATGTATTCTATTTGTTAATTTATATATATATATATATATATATATATATATATATATATATATATATATATATATATATATATATATATATATATATATATATATATATTTATATATATATATATATATTTATATTTCTATATACATATATATATATATATATATATATATATGTATATATATGTATATATATATGTATATATGTATATATATATATATATATATATATATATATTTGTTTTTATTTATTTTTTTTATTTTTATATACAGTGGAATCTCGATCTATCGTTCTCCAAGGGACCGATTGAAATGTACGATAAATGCGGGAAAACGATAGATGCGGAAACATAACAAACAATATGATCGTTGGGACTCGATAAAATGAACGACACATACGAAAAAACGATGGATCCGAAAACGATCGATCGAGATTCCACTGTATATATATATATATATATATATATATATATATATATATATATATATATATATATATATATATATATATATATATATGTAACATACTGGACAACCCAAGGAAAAAATGGGCGTCCAGCACATCACAGGGAATGAAGATGTAGTCGTGGCTCGAAAAACGACGCGGCAAGTTACAGCATTATACTAGTTTTTATTTCGTCGGCGAATACGTCTTCTCAATACAGCTACAAAATCCGAAAAGCGTACAGGTTTCCGTTCATGTGGTTTATATAAACTTTGTCATGTGATCATCATAGCGATTAGGGATTTGCTGTTGTCGATAAGTCACATGTGGTTTTATGTAATCTGCGCAGAGCTTATCTAAAATATGGGGGACGCCGCGCATTTTTGAAAAAGGAAGCCATTTAATATTTTCTCTCGAGGTTATTAGAGTTTAGAATCAAAAGCGAAATTTAGCTCGTACGCCCAAGGGAATTTAGAATAATGTTAGATTTTAAAATGGTATGGGGTTTTAATGTTATATATATATATATATATATATATATATATATATATATATATATATATATATATATATATATATATATATATATATATATATATATATATATATATATATATATATATATATATATATATATATATATATATATATTGTACTCTCTATCAAAGCAATTTTTTAATATTCTAGTTGTGGATTAAATGTCTCGTATGGAAAAATATTTTTCAGAAAAATTGCACTTGTGTGCTACTCTGAAGACTCCCCTACATCTAAAGCAAAGGTTTAAACATTAAGTTCATTAAATAGAATATTTTGTCAAGAAATATGAAGGAGATGCGAAGAATTTTTTAACCAATTTTCTTTTAATATATTATAATTAAGTGGAATCGTCAAATATTCGATACAGATTACAAAACATATTAAGTTTTTAAGCGTTTTTTTTTTATGAGGAGGTGGTTAAAATGAATCAAACGAGTAATGTTTACGAATCACATGTATAAACAATGCACAATTATTTTGTCTGTTTATAACTATGCGTATGGATTGTACAAGCTATCATGTTAATTACATTACAAGGGAAATGTTTAATTTTTCCAACACTTGAAAATGAAATTAATGTTAGGTAATGTCAGGTGAGGAAATATAAAAATTTTGTTGTTGTTGTTGTTTAAGTAATAAGCATTAATTCTCAATATTCCTTAAATACCATTATATGAAAAATGGCCTCTTGATTTTAAAAATTATCAAACCTCGAATAACACCTACAATGTACATTACATTAACGACAGACGTCTCGTATTATTTGCAGCAATAAACTCTACAGATCGATCCCTTGTAAGACCATTAAAATGGATAACGTTTTCACGTGACCCATTGAAATACTCTGAAACAAGTGACGCCGAGCCCTGCGGAATAATCACACTATGTCAATAGGAATTTAATTATTATCATAGATATGTGATTACACATTCAAATATCAAAGAGAATATTATTGATCTCCACATCCAAAGGAGAATATATTGATTATCCATCAAGATAATATTTACCCATTACATGTAATATTGCAGGAGCGATTTTAGGTATGAAAGCCAAGCATTTTATCGACTTTTACATTATGAACACGGTTATTTTATGGGATGAATATAATTTGTGCTTTCCTGAAATCGATTTCAATGAAAGATCACATACTTTTTATTTACAGTGCACGTGTTATTTTCGTCCTCCGAAAAGATTTTTGCACCGCAAAGCTTACGAATAATTCTAAGGTTTAAACACATTTTAAATTATATGTGTCAATAATGTTAGCATGACAAGAACAAATCGACACTTTTAGCTGAAACATGAATATGGAATGAAATTTTAATATTTTGTATAAGCAAATTCAATTTATAGAAATTGGAAATAATTAATATTCAATTTTACTATATTTCCCTTAGAATCCACAAATATGTAATTTTTGGGTAAACACTATCACTTAGAATCCACAAATATGTAATTTTTGGGTAGAATAAATAATTTTTATTCAATTTTATTTTTCAAAAATGCCAGTATTTTTCAAAATGCCCCATGCACATTAATTTCCTTCAGATTTCTTTTAAATTTCTCAGAATTGTTAGTAGAAGTGCTCGTCACAAAACTGTGGATCCTTATTTGAAACAATAAATATTTTCCGAATATAGAAATCATGAAATTAAGGGTACAATTGACTTTTAACCTCGTTTTTTAAAATTTTCAATATTTTACTCTGCATACAAAATAAGAATAATTAATACTATATTTTACTACATTAAAGGTACTTAGAAATCGCAAATAAGTATTTTTTGGAAGTATAAGAGCTGTTTTCAAAAAAGTTCTTCAAATTGCTAGAATTCTTCAAAATGCTCCATGCGCCTTAATCTTCTTCTAATTTCTCCCGCTGCTAAATGGAAGTGTTTGTAAGAAAACTGTGCATAATTCTTTGAAACCACAAATATTTTTAAAATTTATGGACAATGAAACGAAGTAGAAAAATGTAAAAACATAAAAAAATAAGGTAGATTTTTAAAAAATGACTTTTGATTTATACAAAAATAAATTCAATGCATATTTATGTTTATATTGTTTATATATATAGTAACCTAAATAGAAAAATTGAAGATTTTTAAAAGATATGGGATACGTATGGAGCAGTTTGAAAAATGCTACCATTTTTGGGAAAAATTTTGAAAAAAAAACCTTTTTTTGCTAAAAATTCTTATTTTGATTCTAAGGATCGTTAATGTTGTAAAAAATAATATTATTTATTCTCATTTTGTATATAGAGTCAAAAATAGAATATTAAATATTCGAGGTTGAGGGTCCCTTGTTACCTTAAGTAAAAATATGCAAAAATATAAAAAAAGTAAAAAGAAATATTTATAGCTTCTGATTCATGCAACAACAAAAAAAATCTGTGAATTGTTATCTTCGTAAGGTAAAATTATCTTAAAAAGTGAAGGTTTTTAAATGATATGAAATGCGACGGGATCATCTTGAAAAATGCTAGTATTTATTTATTTTTTTTATAATTAGGTCTCATTTTGCCACTAAATACTTATTTGTGAATTATAAGTGCCTAAAATGTAGTAAAAAAAGAGTATGAATTATTATATTTTTGTATAAGAGTTAAAAATTGAAAATGAAAAAGTTGAAGGTTTTTTGTTCCAGCATTCATTTTTGACATATCTTTTCATGAGACATAAAAATAAAAACTTTTATCACTGGTTTTATATTTCAATAAGAGGAAAATGTGATTTCGAAAACTTAACAGTATTTATGGGATTAATGTATCATTAATAAATAAATACTAGCATTTTTCAAGATGATCCCGTCGCATGTAGGTGTTTTCCTGTTTATTTGCAAACATATTGTGACTCTTATTTCTATATGACCATACAAGTGCGAATAAAATGGTTTTACCTTTTTAAGACTTCGAATAAATACAGCCTTTTATCTTAATGTATAATAGAGCAAGAATTATAGAACACTTTACCCATAAACTATGATCCATTAATGTACCCACTAAGCACCAATGATGACGTAATTGAAACTCGCGACAATTAAGATTTCAAGATTTAACTTTAATCGCTTGACGTTATATTTAACTCAGTTTTACTCTTCTAGCCAAAATATAATAAAATTTGATATGATGGAAGTTATTATCTCCCATTTATAAAACTAAATGAAACTGCTTAGTCATATGATTAAGTACATTTGAGGATAATAATCGATGCAATGCAAATGAATAATTCTTTTTAATTATCATACATATTTAGGAAAATAACTAATTTTAGATTGAAATTTTGTAACAAAAATAAGCCTAGCAATACTTTAGCAGATCTATACAAGCTTTGTATTTGTTGGTAAATTGCTAGAATATTCATAACAAGCATAGACTTCTTCCTTTATGAAGTTAATGCCATTAATATTTTCCAATTATTTTTCTATTTTTAGAAAATTCAATTCAAGTATAGATTTTATAATAGTGTGTCTCGATCTCTAAAACCCTAAAAGATTCTCTTATAATGAGACACTCATAAGAGAGCATATCATTATGCGAGTGTGTCTCATTACAAGAGTGTGTCTCATTATAAGAGTGTCTCATTATAAGAGTGTATCTTATTATAAGACATACACTCTCATAATGAGACTCATTATAAAAGTGTCTCATTATAAGATGATTCAGGCACTAAAATTTGTTTTGTAGTTAACGGTGCTAAATTCACCATATTATATTAAATTTTTTTAAATAAAAGTATTCATGTGAGAGAAAATAAAAACAACATAACACATTGGTACTTTATTAATTTGGGTTTCGAATGAGGCCTTAGATAATGTTTACTGTGTCTGTTAAAAAAATGCTACATTATCTCCAATTCAGTAAAAACCATGTTTTTCGTATTTATATGGTGTTTTATTTCGCAATGTAACAACATTAAGGGAATAGTTTTTATCTGATAAAAAGTTCTCTATTTTATTATATGAATACTCTACAATTATTCTGATAAAATTTATAATATTTTTAACGGATTAATACTGAATGTAAAAAAACGTGCTTGAAATCCATTCATAAGTCATTTTAAAATAAAATAATACTCATATTGAAAAGAGACTGAAAAAGATTATGACCTTGTACAATATATTTGTGTCATAGGTGATGACAGCTATTGCTTTTTGAAGTGTGTAGTTTTCAACTTTTATTGGGTATTTGAAGTGAAAACTACATTTCTTCCTCTCATTTTCCTCTTATAAGAAATTTAAACCATCTCTCTAAAGCACATACTGTTGACATCTATTACGTTTATGAACAATTAGAAAATGTAACTCAAAGGACCAAAAAATTAAACATTTCAGATTATTTCTTTTTCACGCATTTCTTTATCCGCGATGTTTGTTTCATCAAAGTCAAATAATTACCAGTTGAAATCAACCTTCAAAGTCTTTTCATCGAGTAAAAAATTTTTTTTCTAATTAAAAGTACTTTATCTAAAAAATTTATTAGAAATTCAGATTTTCGTGTTATCGCATGAAGGCAGACAAAATCATAATAACAAAAGATTTTGTCTGCCTTCATGCGATTTCTTTTAAGTTAACAAAACATTCTTTGATCTTTCTATTTTTTAGTACTTGACATATATATAACAGGTGTCTTTATCATGTGAGTAAGAATATGTTATTTCTAGCTTCTTTCAGACCGTAAAAAAAAAAAAAAACCTTTTGCAAATGGTTTTGGGGTCTATGCTTATAAGTTATAATTTACCATTGTTAATAAGGCTTCACGTGAATAAAAATTATGAATATTAAAATACGTGATACATTTTTTAAGAATTATTGTGAAACAATTTCCATATATATAGGTATTTTTTTATCAACCTGTGAAAAAACCAGACTTCTTTTTAGATAAAATAAATGTGTTCTATTTTACAACTAATTATGGAAATTTTTCAAAATTCATACTAATTCTCCTTAGAACTTAAAAAAGAAAAGTTCTTAATTAAATTAAATTTATTTGTTGCAAACTGGTTTCTGAATATCTTTAATTTGTCATGCAACAACTGGTATCGATATATGAAAAACTAGCTGTAAATCCGCGCTTCGCTACGGAGTACATTCAAATTAAATACAACGGTAAATGTATGCAATTAATGCCAAAAAAAATAAATATATATATTTATAATAAATGAGACGATCAATATATACAATTGATGTAAAAAAATATTTATATATATATATATATATATATATATTTATAAAAAAATCATAAGGAATATTTATTTTTTTTGGATAATATCCAATCGTCTGCTGCATTAGAAAGAAAAAATGTTTTTTTTTGTCTATTTAGTTGTTACGCACGTGACGATAAATTTATTGAAAGTACCAGAAAAAGAAATCACGTGATCAGCATTTAATAAATTAAATTCTAAAAATTAATCTTTAAAAATTCACTAAAAATCAGGAAATGGAGGTAAAAATTCGAAAAAAATTTAATTTTGAAAGAATTTTTATGATCTTTCTCGTGATATAAATTTTATAACCCTCAATGTATTATTTTAAATGTAAACGTAAAAAAAGTTTAAAAAACAGCTTAAAAATTTAATTAAAAAAATCTAAGATGAAATTTTAAAAAATCTTTCTTAGTGCGCCCCTACACTATTAGAAGAATCGCCATGCAAAATTTCAGCCCTTTAGGTCCAGCGGTTTGGTCTGTGCGTTGTATGTCAGTCAGTCAGTGAATGAATGAGTCAGTTACGGAACTGTTTTATATATATAGATAACTAGTTGAAAACCCGCGCTTCGCTACGGAGTACATTCAAATTAAATACAACGGTCAATGTATGCAATTAATGCCAATATATATATATATATATATATATATATATATATATATTTATAAAAAAAATCGTAAGGGATATTTATTTTTTTTGGATAATATCCCATCGTCTGCTGCATTAGAAAGAAAAAGAATATCATTTTTGTCTATTTAGTTGTTATGCACGTGACGATAAATTTATTTAAAGTACCAGAAAAAGAAATCACGTGATCAACATTTAATAAATAAAATTCTAGAAATTAATCTTTAAAAATTCACCAAAAATCAGAAAATCAAGGTAAAGGTTCGAAAAAGATTTCATTTTGAAGGAATTTTTATGACCTTTCTCGTGATATAAATTTTATAATCCGCAATGTATTATTTTAAATGCAAACGTAAAAAAAAGTTTAAAAAACAGCTTAAAAATTTAATTTAAAAAAATCTAAGAAGAATTTTAGAAAAATCTTTCTTAGTGCACCCCTACACTATTAGAAGAATCGCCATGCAAAATTTCAGCCCTTTAGGTCCAGCGGTTTGGTCTGTGCGTTGTATGTCAGTCAGTCAGTGAATGAATGAATGAATGAATGAGTCAGTTACGGAACTGTTTTATATATATAGATTGATAATATATAACCTAAACTCTCCTCAAAATCAATTGATAATTGGGATACATGTACTGTGTGTTTTAATGAGGTAATATAGTTGTCGACAGCTCATTCTATAAAGAACTTTCGAGTTCATTCTTCAGTTTCAACAAGTCAATTTCAAGAATCCTCTCTTGAACATCCATTAAACTCCAAGACGTCAAGAAGAGAAGAGAGGAGCAAGGGGAGAGACGTCTCAAGTGGACGTAACTTCTCCTTTCCCCCATTCAATTGTACTTCAGATAGTCTTTAGGCAGCTGAATCTTTTCCAATAAAACGTTTTTCTTGATTTCCCTATCCATAGCATTTCCGACGTATAAATAAGAAAAAAATATTAAAACTTATGATGCATTTCAGTAACAATTTCTAGCTTTCTTGGATTCATAGATAAGATTAAAATGTCTCCCATTCTTTTAATAAAATCTCATTTTTCTTTCGTTGTGATCGAAATGATAGTCCCCAAGGCGTTTTCTATTTTTAATTAATCCATATTTTTATGCGTTCCTTAAGATATGTTTTATAAGTGAATTGTTTTTTTTAATTGAAAATAATCAAATTTATTTTACGATTATACCTATGCAGCATCTTTACAAAGCATTACTACATTAAAATTTAAAATTATTGTTCTTCGTTTCCGGTGAGAAGGAAGAATCACCATGAATTGAACTTCATATCGTAAAAAAACCCGCTTGCATTCTTCTAATAATTTATGCATACTTATTTTATGTCTGTAAAAATTATATATAATGAAAAACTTTTGAAAAGGATGTGTTATAGCGCCATTAATCTAAGTAAAATAAATATAGATAAAATATTTCTAAAGAAATATTCCTGTTAGTAACACATGCTAGTAATTAATTTTTCGCAGGCTTAAAACTTTTTTTTACAGTTAAGTTCAAAGCTTTCATTTTGTTCGTTGTACTAATTTAATTCAAATTTTCTCAAAGTTTTATTCAGAAAAACTTTTGCTCAACACTATAGGGAGATATGTGGAAGGTTTACGAATATATTTGCGCTAGATTAACTCACCAAAAGGATATACAAACTGCTGAGCCAGCGTCGAAAAAAAATACAGTATTTTACAAAGAGTAAATAATTACAAAACTTTCAGATAGTACCCAAAGAAACTTTTCAAAGAAAAATTAAAAGCAGCAATAAGCAAAAGTTTTGTATAAAGAGAAGCTTTATATGGTCTTTTCTTTCAGCATAGATAAATTTCAATATTTCATTCCATAAAGTTTGTAAAAAAAAGCCCTTTAAAATTTATTGCCGGTTGATTCCAGAAGAATTTATTACTTTCTCTAACTACAAATATGAAAGTTTTAGAGATTAGTCATGTTTTGATGACGAGAGGAAAATTTCAGTGCAAATAACAAAAATAAACGAACTTTCCATTTCGTAAAAAAATTTAAAATTTAATGTATAGTAATATTAGCATTTCTTTTAAATTGAAATTTACGAAAGTTGCAATTAGTAGTAACCATTTTGTTGTAGTTTCGAGGTAGATAATTAAAAAGAAAAATTGTGATTCTGATTTATTAGATTACTCAATTTTCAACATCAGAGGGTACCATCTTTGGTAATTGGAATAATTTTGTTTGTCATCTGCACTTCTGTCATGAGTCCATAATTAACTTTAGTAATGCAAATGACTTAAGGAAACATTACGCATCTATCATATGGACGATATGTGTTGAATCTGTTTTAGAAGTAGGTCAAAGGGTCCTTGATTAAGTGAGAAAATGCAGCTATAGCTCAGTCGCTTTAATTCTTACGCTCGTAGTAGAAACCAACATATTTCTAACTCGTTTATAGTCATAATTTTAAGGTAAAACTTTATTTAAGCATGAGTTTTTTCAAAAATATATATTTACGCATGCAAATATTAAGATAGGTTTACAGTTTAATAAGTACTGAATGGTAACCGTCAAAACATGAAGGTTGGATGCTGAATAAATGTACTATTACACAATTTATACTCAACGTATCACTGCAACACAATTAATAATATCAAAGTAATACACTTTAAAATATACTTTTGTACACAATAAACATAAATATGGCTACCCAACAGGGTGAAATAAAGAATTCCCGTTAGGTTTAAGTCTATACCTGTAAAGCATAATTAAAAATAAAAATTTTCCGATAGACAGCTAGAGATATTCCTCCAGATAAAGAAATTAATGTGTTTATGCGTCCTCATTCTTAGTAAGTATCTAAAGCCAGATTTTAACATGTCACTGAGCATGCGTGATAAATCAATTTTTTATTTGTAAATTATCACTAGATTATAGAAATTGCGATTGCAAAAACCAAATGTGACTGATCTATAGATTAAAATCTTTCGTTTAAGACGAAAATGAAGTAAGTTGAAGCCGTAGTTATCTCTCACGAACTGTCCAAAGAATAGGCTTAGTAAGTTAAATATATAGATGCTGTATTTGATACCGGAAGACGTTAAAATTCATAAACGCTTTACTACAAGAACTTAAACATACACATGGTCAGGGGATAAGATCGTTTACGAATAAATTTATTCAAACTTTAGGAATTATATGCAATTAAAAAATCATATCTTGGTTAAATTCTTTAGAATATGTTATTAAAAGTGAAATTAATGTGATATGAAGATTTTAGCATGTATTAAAAAATTACTGCCTTATAATGAGACACTCAAACTTTGATTATTTTAGACTTTAGGACGTCAGGCACACTGCGATAAAATACATACTGTAGTTGTTAGCTCTTTCTGATAACCATTTTCAAAAGTTGTCATTTTAAATAATAACACGCTTTAATTTCAAGTTACAAAATAAAACATTCTAGTAATTCGAAATTAATTAAAACTTACTTTTTTCTGCATCTGAGACTTTTTAAGCTTCGAGTACACCACTAGTCCACTAGCTTTAGTTCACAGCATTATTCTATACGTCAGTCATCTGCATCTGTGTTATATGACCTCAATTAACTTCATCCACGCGAATGAAGCAAAGCAACCAACCGCATTCATCCATCAAAATGACGACCACATATTGAATTTGTAACAGTAGTCGGTGAAAGGGTGGCTTTTTTTTTGGAGGAGAATAACAGCCATATAAAAGACGATTAATTCATATAGGTTAATTGCAATCACGATGACGTTTATTATTGGTATTTCATGCAATTTCCGTTTTATCATGCACAGTTGTTTCAGTAGATGGTAATTAAATTATTAAATATACAATGAATTATTTAGCACTAATATAGATGTAAATATTTGAGTTCATATTTGCATAAAAATTCAAGAAATGCATGTAGATGAGATAATGAAAAATTTTAACGGAAATACCTTGACATTTAATAGATATATATATATATATATTTATATATACAGTGAAATCTCGATCGATCGTTTTCGGATCCATCGTTTTTCCGCATGTGTCGTTTATTTTATCCAGTCCCAACGATCATATTGCTTTGTTATGTTTCCGCATCTATCGTTTTCCCGCATTCATCGTTCATTTGAATCGGTCCCTTGAAAAACGATAGATCGAGATTCCACTGTATATATATATATATATATATATATATATACCCAACAAACACAGAGGAATCGGGCCGGGGTCGGAAGGTTCCGGCCAGCCGATTTCACCACTGCCGGGCCGGCGCATTAGGTCAGTATCGTTTCCGTCACGACTGTGTCCTCTCGCCCGCGACTACCCCGTCGACTGCTGGGCCACTTCCGGTAGGTTTCGAGCCATCGTTCATCCGACTGCGAACCGTTAGGCAGCCGCGATTAAGCCATCGATGCGGACAGATAGCCGGAACGTAACCGGAGGTTGACGGGCCGGTTACGGGAGCAATAATTGGTGTCGACATACCGTCATCTACCCATCTCGTAAACAGCAATGTGCCGTAGGTCCGGGCATCATGCCAGCATTCTACCAGAATCGGACCGCCGGCAGTTTTTCAAAGTTTTGTGTAGGACCCTTTTGTTTATATGCTTTTTATTATTATTTATTTCATTGACGATTAACCTCTGATATCAACCCTTTCACTTTTATTATTTTTTTTGCCTTCATATTTCTAGTATTCTTTCCAGTTTTGCCTTATGTATTTTTAGGTATTACCAAATACTGATCTTTGTTATTACCTAAAAATTTACTTGTTAGAACAAAACCTCATTTTGTATTAAGATACATTTACCCAAATTTGAAAGTTAAGATAACATTAATACCAACCATTAAATCTAAATCATCTTTCCATTCGATCTAAGGTTCCAGTTTGTTTTTTTTAATTTAGAATGAGATTATAGTATGTAAAACAGTACGACTTTAATAATTAACCCAAAAAATTTGTACTTCCCCAGTATAAAATTTATTAACATAATTTGATAATTTTATAAACATAAATTTGATACATTCATTTTCAAACCTCTGATATGTAATGAGTAATGTGTAGTGTGTATGATGAAACCCATCTTTGTGAGCTTGTGAAAACTTGCTCAGAAGAATTTATTTAAATTATTTTTTGGTGTAGAGTTAATAAATGCTCTACAGATAAGAAATTATTTTTTGCATAGTTTTGTGAATTAAAGAGTAATTCATTAAATTCTTATAAGTCATTTTTAAAAAATATTTTCTTTTATATTATATTGGACATTCACTATCCAACACTTGATAGTACTATTTTTGAGAAATAGTACTATGATAGTAATATTTCTCAAAAATAATACTATGATAGTAATATCTTCTATTGCAATTTTGAGAATTAATTATAGAAACATGTTTTTAAATACAGAAAAGAGCTGGTTTAAAGTAAAAATAGTTTATTTAGAAAGTACATAGCACATTTACACAATTTCTATAAAACAGGATCCTTTCGCTGTACCTCTGGCTCCATCTTTACAGCATCTAGGGGAAAAAAAAGAAAGAGAAAATCAGTTCATAAATTTATGTGAAAGGAAAATGACTCCCATCCCCTGATATAATTTATTAATCAAAAGAAGAATTTATTTAAATTATTTTTTGATGTAGAGTTAGTAAATGCTCTGCAGATAAGAAAATTATTTTTTGCATAGTTTAGTACATTAAAGGGTAATTTATTGTTGTAAAAATAGTTGATTGTTGAAAGTAGTTGAAAAAATTCATTGTTGATAAAGTAGAATTAAATAAATCCAATTAGGAAATATAAATTCTGAGACAGGGGTTTAAAAAAACTTGAGTGCAGTTTTAAATCTGTTGTCATTTTATTGATAACTACTTCCAAGAAGTAAATTCCTACCACATTTTTTTTGTAAAACCAATTACATACTGTGAAAACTACATCATGTAATAAATATTTACTTCATTAAATAAATATACTAATAGAAAATAGTTATAAAATATTTGTTAAAGAGTATTCCCCTTTTCACTAAATTTCTCTCTGTACAGTAGAAAATCCAACCATGTCGATTAATTTGTTATTATAGATATAAATAAAATAGAGTAGATTACCTTGATAAGAGTACAATAATAAGTTTTTAATGTTGAGCATAATTTCAGCTCAACATTGAAAGCTGAATCAGAGACTTGTCTCGAATGACACCAAAATTTCCTCTTCACTATTGACAATAATGCTGTTGAAAGTAGAGAAACACAAAAATAAAGATTGAATGCTACGTAAAACATTAGCATACAAAATCTTAAATTTCTAAATTTGATTACAACATGCCATAGAGAGCATTAATACAGATGCTGGGTCAGATTTAGAAATTTAAGATTTTATATAGTATTCAATCTTCATTCTTGTGTTTCTTTACTTTCAATGTGAGAGTGATTCTCGATAGTGAAGAGAAAATTTTGTTGTCATTCTAAACAAGTCTCTCAGTCAGCTTTCAATTATTGTACTCTATCAAGGCATTCTAATCTACTTTATTTATATCTGTAATAACTAATCATATAATTGACAGGATTGAATGTCTTACTGTACTCAGAAATTTAGTGAAAAGGGTGAATACTCTTTAACAACTAATCTATTACTATAATAATGAATAAAGTAAACATTTATTATATGATGTAGCTTTCACAGTAATTGGTTTTACAAAAATTGTGGTAGAAAGTAATTTGGGATACTAACTTCTGCATAGTATTTTAATAGAGCATATCTTTTGTTACTTAATTGTCAAATTATGGTGGAGATCTGAGTATAAAATATTTTTTATTTGTGAGCAGCTGTTATTAGGGATAACCACAGTAAAAAATTATTCAAAATATACTATTTAGATTCAGTAATTACTAAACAATTGTTATGATATATTGTTTGATTAGTCTAGGTTAATTTGAAAAATGAGGTGGGTAATATTGACTAGCTGTCAATGTTGAGTGAAATGGCATAGATTATATTATAAAGCGTGAAGAAAAACTTCGACTTTTTGAACCAAGCTTCTAACCCAAATTTAAATTTTTTAAAAAATATTTTGCTAATGAGAGTATTTTCACAGATCTTAACAATGGAATAGAAAACCCGTATAGTCAACAAATTCATGGATAAACGATTCAGTTCTAAAAGCAAAAAGCCTGGTTTCTGTATACTGTTGTAACATGATTATTATAAAAGTATACAGAAACCAGGCCTTTTGCTTTTAGGGCTGCATCTTTTATCCATGACTTAGTTGACAATACAGGTGTTATGTTCCATTCTTTAGATCCATGAAAATATTTTCAATTTTAAAAGTTTTATTAAAATTTTTTTAAAATTCTGGTTAGAAGTTCGGTTTGAAAAGTTAAAAGTATTTTATTGCACTTTGTAAAATAATCTATGCTACTGCACTCAACATTGACAGCCAGTCAATCTTTGTATGCTTGCATCATTTTTCAACTTAATTTAGATAAACCAAATAATACACCATAAAAAAAAAACCTACACACTTGCAAACATAACGTTATTATAGTCAACAATTGTTTAATAATTAACTGAACCTAAATAATATATTTTGGTATATTTTTTTACTGCCCTTATCCTTACACTTTATAATAACAGCTGCTCACAAAAATATATTTTATGTGACAGATCTCCACCAAAATTTGACAATGAAATAATAAAAAAATTAAATACTAGGCAGAAGTTAGTATTCCAAATGACATTCAACTACCTATTAGCTCATCAACGATTAATCTAATACATCTAAAAGCAATATTATTATTATTATTACTTCTGTAAGGAATTATGAATGAACCTCTAACTACTTCTCATGGAATTCTGATAATTAAATTAAAAAATTTTTAACATTAACTATCAAGAGTAAAATAACCCTTGGCATTTTATATCTTTATAATATAAAAATATAAATTTTTTTTTTGGTAAGCAGTTATGATAAAAGACTTTCACAAGAGTCCCGGTTAACTGAAGTCCCTGAACTGCACTTTCAGACATACCTAATACTTTAATAACAGGCTTGCCAGTTAAAAATATAATGAATAAAGGAAATCAATATCAATCCACAAATTACTGCAACCAAAGTTTATGAGAATGTTCGGATTAGCGTATAAAATATACAAAGAGAAATTTGAAAATTTGAGTTGTTTATTAATTAAGAATTATGTAATAAAAATATTTTTTTATGGTTTTTCATAGAAAAATTCAAATTTAAAGTACAAAAAATAAATTTTAAAAAATATATTCACAACTTTGTGATTTTGCCCACAAGTTCACTGCTGAAAAAAAAGGATATCTAGAGAATTTAAAAAAAAAAATGGGTTCAGTGAGGTTAAAATCAACTTACAGATTATGAATCGAGCACACTGCCAAGTGAGTTGTGGAATCTTTTCATGGAAATCACAATGAGGTGAAGATGGATTCCAGTTTCAGAATTCTGTAAAGAAACCAATATTTTCTTATAATGCCATTAATAAAAATTAGAGTGATTTGTGACACCAAGAAGCATTGAAAAGCAGAGTTCACTATTTATTTATTTATTTTACAAATGCCACACACTACCAAAAATAGCACCTATGCCATCAGTGCACGTGCTCTCCAATACTTCTCAACAAGATCAGTAAAACGTTTTAGTGCAGAGCACTCGTCTATTTGCTTATCAGTGAAATAAAAAAGGTAGTATGACCCCCTTACATGGTCGTAGCGTGCTTCTAACATTTGGGACGGATACAAATTGAATTCAGCTAGGGTCCTTCTCAGCGCATTGACTACCGATCGATCCTTAAAATTTGAAATATGATTTTTTGAAATTGAGTAACAATAGAATTGGTTTGAGTAGTATTCAAAAAGTTATACAATGAGGAAAATAAATGTAATATAAATAAAAGAAGAAAAAAAAATGTAGCATTGAATTTTTGTTATGGATCATATCATTGTTAAAAACTATGTTAGGGCTAAAGACATAATCGGTATTTCAGTGTCAGTTTGAAAAAAATGGGAAAAAAACCAACTTTCTTAAAGGTTTTCTACAATTTTCTGATTTAACTGAACTTCTATTAACATTTTAATTTATTTCAAGTTAAGTTGGGGGGGGGGGGGCACATCTATGCTTTGGACCAGTAAGTTCTTATTTATTTTGCACAACATGACAACTAAATACTCTCTAAAAGTCTTGAAAACAAATAGCTTATAAATCAGTTATTGAGGAAATTCTCACATTTTTAATGAAGATTTTACAAATGAACAGATTTTATATTTTCTAAATAAACCTTGGCATTTTATACTTTTATAATATAAACCTCTTTTTCAGCAAGAGTTAAAAAGACTTTCACAAGAGTCATCATGTTAACTTAACTCCCTTGACTGCACTTTCTCACTCACCTAAAACCTTAACAACAAGCTTCACAGTTAAAAAAGAATAAATAAAGTAAATTAATATTCAATCCACAAATTATTGAGACAAACATTTATGAGAAAGTTGAGATTAGCATATAAGTTAAAAAAATTAATTTGAAATTTTTAGTTCTTTAATAAATATTTTTATAGTTTTTTCATAGAAATATTTAAATTAAAGTTCAAAATAAATCTAAAAAATATTAAAAACAGTAATTTTGGCCACGAGTCTACTGCTGAAAACAAAAGTATATGTCGAGAAAAAAAAAAGTTAAACTTACAGAAGTTATGAATTCAAGTCAGCTTTGGTCTTCCAAAACGACTGCAATCTTAAGCTAGATTTCACATTCAAAATTCTGAAAAGAAACCAATATTTTCTTATAATGTCATAATAAAAATTGAACGATTTATCAAACTAAGAAGTATTGAAAAGTAGAGTTCTTTATAAACTTGCTTATCACTAAAATAAAAAAGGGGAATATGACCCCTTTACATATAACTTTGGGCTAAGTTCTTATTTATTTTGAACAGTATGAATAAGGATTTTTCCGATGACACAAAAGTTTACCTAAAGTTTTAATAACAATCTAACATACATGATGTTATCTAAATAAAAGTTCTCATCCTTGTTGGGTTCTTCAAGATTTTAAAGCTGAAACTGAGAAATAAAATTATATAAATGCACAATGACCAATAATTTAATAACTTAGGGATGAAAAATGGAATAACCTTTTGCATCTATATATGATTAAGCAATAACAAAAAATAAAAACAATTATAATCATTAATATTCACATTTATACTGATATGTGCATGAGTATTTTGCATCCTTTACGCACTCATGCATACTACATGATGGGGCATAAATCAGAATTATATGGTTTGTTGTGTTAAAAGTATGCATGATCTATAAGTATAAAATCAATAAAGTTCTGTTAGAATTTATAAAAATTATAGCATGAAATTGAACCTTCTTAGTTGGTATTGTGAAGTGTATATAAATATCCATAATATGCTAAATTTTTTGTTTCTTAATATAAAGCCCAAGTTAACATACAGGCAAAATGTTTGCAATGCTGGATATATTATATTAAAAACATAAATAATGTTGTAAATTTAAAAAAGTTTCATTGTAATAGTATAGCTGTTTTATGGATGAAGTTCTATGTAATGTAATATAAGAAATTGTAAGTAATTAAGAATGTCTGTTAAGTAATATTATGTTTATGTAAAGGTTTAATATATGGTAATTTAAAAGTTTTTTCCCCTCTCTTATGGTATGGCTCCTGTACAGTGATTCGCAATAAATATTTTGAAGATAAATAGTAACTTTCTTTATTTTATAATTTTCTGCTCTGGTTGACTGGAGGTTGAGAAAGGAACAAAGTCTGTATGTTTAAAGAGAATACTTTGATAGACATAATTATTCTAAGCATTCAAATATTTACTATATAATATACTACAAAATATCATTGATTCAGAACTATAATGAAAGGCCTTTTTTTTGGTTAATAATAAAATGCTGTCTATATTACCATTAAAAACATGAATAATGTATTTGGATAGCAGTCAAAATTATAGCACCATTGACTCTTTTTTAAAAATTTTTAGTATTTCAGATCTGGTATTATGAAATACATCAAATGTTCAAATGTTTTGATTATCTCATGGATTTCGTAGGCATTCATGAAAAGAAAATTTTAATGTTCATACAAACTGATGAAAAAAAAGTTAGGTTAGAAAGAAATTGTAGTGGATTTTATAAACAGATTAAGAACATCCTACTGTCATATTAAGTCTTTTTTTGTTATTTTTTTTTACCAATTTCATTGTACTTATTTATTTTAAAACTTTTTTCATGCTACTAATTGTGTGGAAAAATATTTTTCTCTTACTTTAGGGAATACTGCATTTATATATCAATAATAATTGAAAATATCAATATATTCAATAGTTATATACATTATATATCAACAATTTTTAATATAAATAATATAACCACAAGTAATATTGGTTGCTTTTGACATTCTTTTAATTTAACAATCCTCTCAACTGCTTGTGTGTGACAAGGGGGAGTTCTTAATTTGAGTTGGGATGTTTGTTTATAGGCTTATGAGCTAATTCAGTGAATGAATGAATGAATTTTTGAGTAAAATATCATAGAAACAAATGTCAATTACATTAAATTACATCATATGGATCATAATTATATTGTGCAATAATTTAATAATTATTAAAATTTAGATATAAAACTAATATTTCATTGATTTATCATACAATACATTGAACAGGAAGAAAACTATCAAAGAAAATGTATAATGATGAACAAACCATTTACTTCCTTTGTCCATCTAAAATATTAACTGAAACACGAATCATCCGAACTGAATCCGAAACAAAATGTTTTTATTTATACATACGAAAGTGCTCGTAAATGCCATAAGTATTGCTAATATAAGTATTAGTATTGCTAATTCAATACACTCAGTTCAGTAGAATTTGATCTAAAATACGGTCAATTCATATTATAACTTGGATTAAAACACTATCTTATAACAGTAATAGAATAATGTTCACTATGTAAGGGTGTTAAATAAAATTTAAAGGCAATAATTTAAGACTAACGAATGAAACTTACTTGTGGATTAATTTCAGCAAACTTGTCTTGTAAGCAATCTTTAATGGCGCCTTTTCAATCACGTGCAACTGAATGTCCAATCAGATGACACTAGTGCATTGTAGTATCACGAGGCGAAAAAAAGGATGTTTTGAAATTTCATTATGCTATAGCTTTCAAAAGCTGCCTTTTGGTATTGAATATAAAATTTTATTGCTCTACTGAAATATTTTTCAGGTGCTTCAAAATAGATATTTTTGTGAAAAGAGACAAAATTCTTTTTTTCTGTTTATTTTATGGTATATTAAATTAATAATATATATTTTTTGTAAATAAAATATTCAAAATATTTTTACAGGAAACTTAGGTATTTCTAAGTATTTCTAATTTTTAGATGTCATTACAGAACAACTGATTTTGTAGAATTTCGCAATTTTCATCATCTTAATTTTGCAGTAGTATATTCTTATAATACACATTGGAATGAAAAAAACAATTTTTAATTAACGGACCTTAGTTAAAATAAACAAATCACATTTATTTAAAAAAATATTAATGCAATGTCTTTAAAGGCAAAGTGTTATTTTGAAATAAACATTCATATTTTTCAAAAGTCCATAGTAATCATACATGGTATGCTTTACTTATTTCACTGACACATTGAATTGCTTTCTGTTTGTCATCAGAAATATGCCTCTTCATAGGAAGTCCTGTTACTTTAACATCATTCCATTCAATCATATCAATATAATCCTTGGCATCAAAGTTTATACGTTGAAATAAAAACTTTTTGATGCCACCTTCATTTTCAGCCCTTGCTTTTAGATTCAGGGGTAATCCAAGCTCTCTCTTACATGACTGCGATCATCTGATATCATACAAAGGACGAGATTTTCAGAAGCAGATTTCTGGCACTGGAAAATGTATATAAGATAGCATAATAGCATTTTTCAATGGCAACAACCAGAATTTAAACATTACTGTAATTGGAATGGATGGAACTGCCGTGAACACTGGATTGAATAATGGTGTGGTTCGTTTCTTTGAAAAGGAATTAAGAAGGCCACTGCAGTGGTTGATTTGTCTATTTCGTGGAAATGAACTGCGCCTACGTCCTAATTTGGAGGAGAAATAGGTAAACAACTAGAAAACTGCTATGAACTTCCAGTAATTGAATTATCACCTATTGAAAATGGCATTCCATTACTAGAAATTAAGGATGATTTAAGTGTGGACCCAAAATATTTGTTAGAAATGTCTAATGCAATCTCTGTTGGAAGGTGCTCTTCTGATTTGTCTATGAGAAAACCAGGAAAACTTTGTTATTCATGATAGCTTACATTAGCAAACCGAATACTTCACTTGTATGTGGGAACAGAATGTACTGCAAAAAAAATCTCCGAATACTGACTGAGTACATTTTGTAAGTATATGCATCTGTTTCGTTTCACATAAAGCTGAAACTATCTTATATCCATGGATCAAAGCACTTGTGGAAACTTGTAAGCTATTCACGTTACCTCCATCAGACTCTTAAAAATGTAATTGACCCAGTCATTCAAAGAAATTCGTACTTCGCTGCTTCTGAAAATCTCCTCCTATGTATGGTATCAGTTGACCGCAGCCACGTAAGACAGCTTGGATTACGCCGGATTCTAAAAGCAAGGACTGAAAAATGAAGGGGGCATTGGAAACTTTTAAGTTCAACGTATAAACTTTGATGCCAAGGATTATATTGATATGATTGTACGTAAAGATGTTAAAGTAACAGAACGAGGCATATTTCTGATTACAAACTAAAGCAGTTTCTAAAGGAAGCAAAATAATCTGATCAGGAGAGTCAACGTACTGACTTCAGCAATTTTCCATGTCACACACAAGCAGTAGAAAGGATTGTTAAATTCGTTACCGAGTCACCCTTACCCGTCCGTGGCACTTCTGCAAGAGTTGCATTGATAAAAACGAAAATACATTCTCAAAAGATAATGCCAAAATTTAATAATAAAAAACAAAACAAAACACAATTCAATGTGTCAGTGAAGTAAGTAATGGAAACCATGTGTGATTACTATGGACTTTTGAAAAACATGAATTTTTTTTTTTTCAAAATAACGTTAAACATCCCCAATCTCAAAGAACTTTTTAATCTAATGCACAGTAAGTGTGCGTTTAAATTTTCTTCTACACCCACTTTTGATTATATTTCTAAATCTGAAAAAGTTAAACCTCTGAATCAGGCTGATGAGCTTAAAGCAGGGTGTTTAACCTTTTGCAGCATCTGGGCCACATGGTAAATTTTTTCAAGGCAGGCGGGCCGCATAAAAAAGTGAACTACATTCAAAAGTTTAGTTTTATTATGAAAATGAAAAATACATTGTATATGTAATGTATAAAATATTATAATCTTGGTATGCAATGTGATGTGGTAATTTTTAACGAAATCGAACATAATGTGATTTTTAAAATTTGGGTTGGTCTAAAGCGAATTGCTCTCGACTCTAACTTAACTAGCATTAATGATCGAATCAATCTCTCAAACCAATTTTCTATCCTAGGAAACTGTCGTAATCCGGAGGAAAGAAATTCCCGCTGCTAATGATGAATTTCCTGTTAGGCGGGAAACCAAACCTGAGCCATGTTTTTTTTTTAATGGCGGAAGGGTACAAAGATACCCTCAACAAAATGTACAACCTAGTCAAAATTCAATATCCCAAATCAATTTCATGAAACTTTGTCAAAATCTTATCTGAAAACATTACTGCAATTGGATTAATATCGGACCTTTCAAAATTATTTAATTTACTTACGCATTGAATTTTTTTGGAAAAAAAAATCCCAAAACCGAACGGCCACTTAAAAATTAAAAATTTATGTTCCGATCTTAATATTTCAAATCTTACCCAGTCCATTAATTGTTCACAGGTTAATTCTGATAGTGTTATTCTGATAGTGTGGTTTCTGATAGTGTTTAACATTTTTCCTTTATTTTTCTGTTCCATGCGAGGCAGTTTCCTCTTATTAAAGTTCCACACTTGATACCCTATCAGGGAATGCTGGTGTGGGGCGTTCGTTTTTGCTTCCCATGCTTCAGTCCTCGGTTCGATCCTGCAAAGTGCAGTTCTGTTATCTGTACTCACGGATGTTCAAACCTGCCAATTTAATTTATTAATTATAACTTACTTATTATTTTAAACTTAATTGCCTTATTTTTTATTTCTAACATTTATTTAAACTAATTTTTTGGCCTTTTTTTCTTATTGTAAATATTATTTCTCGTATCCTGATTCAATTACAAAAAAAAACAATGTAATATATATTCTTCAATGTACGTACTGAGGATAAAGGGTCTTATTTTTTGATATTTTTTGGTGTCTCATGACATCTACTGTCTATGTCTCTGACATTACATTACATTAATATTTTTCTAAATATGTGTGATTTGTTTATTTTAACTAAGGTCTGTAAATTTAAAATTATTTTTCTTTCATTCAAATTTGTATTATAAGAATATGTTACTGTAAAATTAATACGATGAAATTCGAGAAAAAATTCTACAAAATCAGTTGTTTTATAATGGCATCTAACAATTAGAAATACTTAGAATATGTAAATTTCCTGAAAAATATATTTTGAATATTTTATCTACAAAAATATATATTATTATTTTAATATACTATAGAAGAAATTTTAAAAAATACAAATTTTATCACTATTTCCTCTCTTATAAATAAAGAGTGGTGAAACAAGGACCCATTTTTAAGTAGATATTTAATTTCTCCAGTAATATATAAAAATAAACAATGAAACTAATTTTCATCTGTTTTATAAGCTTCTAGGGAGTTAAAAACATACACACAGAATACAATCTTTACATACAAGGAAAATTATGTGAATTTTCACATAATACAATTATACAATTTCACATAATACTTTTCACATAATACAATCTTTACATACAAGGAAAATTATGGTAATTTTCCGCGTAAAAGAAGTTTCACAACAATGAAATAAATATTTTAGAAAAGTCTGTTAAATTTAATCTTCGCCTTCCCTTTCAAATCCATAATTCTGATGCAGATATCTGTTACTTGTGGTTACGAATCGGAGGTGCAGTTCCGGGACGATACAGGGAAAACGGTTTTGGTGCGATTCATATCAACCCATAACAGGCCCTGAAACACGTAAACGGAAAGCGTTTCCCCTTCGGAGGTTCGTAAACAACCCGCCAGTGGCCCGACAAAATTCTCCCGTACTTGTCGTTCAACCGGTGCCTCCAGCACTGGCCCGATAAGCTGCCGTCAGTCCTGTGTTTGTTGGGTATATATATATATATATATATATATATATATATATATATACATGTATATATATGTACATGTATATATATATATATATATATATATATATATATATATATATATATATATATATATACGTATATATATGTATATATGTATATATATCTATATGTATATATATATATATATATATATATATGTATATGTATATATATATATATATATATATATATATATATATATATATATATATATATATATATATACATATATATATATATGTACATGTATATATATATATATATATATATATATATATATATGTATATATGTATATATATCTATATGTATATATGTATATATATGTATATGTATATATATATATGTATATATATGTATATATATATATATATATATATACATATATATATATATATATATATATATATATATATATATATATACATATATATGTATATATATATATATAGAGAGAGAGAGGGTGGTTATAATTAAAGTTCCACTTTGAAATGGCCATAAAAGGAAAACTACTGGACCAAATGTTATCAAACTTGGTAATAGTTTAAAGGAGGTCATGGGAATTTGTTTTCCACAAAAAAAGTTCAAAAACGCAACACCAGATGGGAAATGGCGCTGTATGGAATATTGTTAAACGAAATAAGGGTCGGAATCTAACTTAACCCTTTGTTACACGGATTTAATATTTTGTATAACCTTAAGAAACATTGACCTAAACAAAATTACCATTTAAAGTATTTCCGAGCATTTAAAGCGCATTCCGGAAATCGTTTTCTTACAGATCGCTAATTTGTGAATTTTGAAGCCTGAATCCGGGCCTAAGACATGAAGATATCGGTTTAAAACGTTTTCAATTATTTCTAAAACGAAACTGTTTGTTGGGTAATGCAAAACCGCAATGGCTTGTAATTGACTTGCGGTATGAGGAAGCAAATGATTTATGCAGATGCGCTGCTAAGAGCTACCGTTGAGAATACAGTAATGCGATTTAACTTGCTTTCGGAAAATGGTAGATGCCACATTGAACATGCTTTTTAACACGTTTCAGAAACGATTAAACACATTTTAAACCGATGTCTTCGTGTGTTTTTTCGTTTAACAATATTGCATACAGTGTCATTTCCCCTCTGGTGGTGAGTTTTTGAACTCTATTTTTTTGGGGGAAAAGAAATTCCCATGACCTCCTTTAAACTAATACCAAGTTTGATAACTTTTGGTCCAGTAGTTTTTCTTTTATGACCATTTCAAAGTGAAATTTTAATTATAACCACCCCAAATATTAACGTCAATGTTGTTGCAATTAATATGAATTAATAAAAATGGGTGAAACGGTGGCTTTTTTTGGATAAAAATAACAGCCATATAAATTCGATTAATTCATATACGTTATTTGATCGTATTTTGATCACGTTGAAGTTTATTACTCTTATTTCATATTACCGTTATACAATTCTTAGTTGTTTAAATAGCCAGTCTTCAAAATTATTTAATAAGCAATGAAGAAGTCATAATTTAGTAGTAATATAGGCGGAGATTTTTTATTTCATATTTGCATAAAAATACACGAAATACAAGAGTTAAGGAATACATTTTTTCCGTTAGATAATATCTTGAAGCATATACTCATTCCATCCAAGAATTTTTCTATTTATAAAATTATTAGGATTTAAGGTGTCCGACTACATTCGGAGGCGTTTTTTACAAAACCTTTACTTGTGAAAATTTTTGTCGTATTTTTCGAGGGAATATAGCGCTAAAATTGGAAAAAGGATGAAAAAATTGTTCATAACTATACAACTTTTTACAAAATTTAAGAGTTTTTGTCGATATTTTGCGAATTTTTGCTTAAATGGCTCTAGCTATAAATAAAGTTGCACATCATATTAAACTCTTTTATCACATGTACGTGAAGCTCTCTTGAGTGTAATGAACTAAAAACAAATCGATATCCTGGATTATAAAAAATACAGGTCATTATATGCAATTACATATAAAATTTCAATAATTTCGCACAAAATAGTTATATATAAATTATATTATATGTAAGTTATATGTAAATATAGCTTTAAATCAACAAATGATGTACCTAGAGCCTAATCTGTATTTCATTATAATCTAACTGTTATGAAAAACAAAACTAAAAGATTTCATAGACATATCAGAATTATTTTTTCAGTTACTTCAACATTTGTTCGTGTACATTTATTATGAAAATTAATTTCTTGTGAAAATATAGTTAAAGTTTTTAATTGTCGTGAAATTGACAGCTGCTGCTCTATTAAAACTACTTTAATTTCATTTCTAATGATCATACAGAACAAAAATAGAAGCAGGTTTACAAAAAAAAATTCCACATTTTTAAGAAAAAGCAATGCAAAAGAAAAAAAAAATGAATCGGAATTTTCACCGAAATCGACATTTTAAACGGATTCAGATATCTTAAAATATGGGAAATGTTATTAATATTCCTAGAAATATAGCTTTGAGTTTATTTTATTACAAAAACACTAATTTATTTATAACTTCAAATATTTATCTTAACAATATCAAATAAAGAGAGTCTTAAGGATGTTTCTTTTTTTATTGTTTGAAGAAAAACAAAGTTGCAACTTATAAAATGCGCATCAGGTCCTTAAAATTCAATAAATCAGTCTTCTGACTCAGAAGTTTTCGTAAACGTAGCAGCAAAAAAAAATAAAGAGTAAAGGCATTGTAATGAAATTTAATTAAGTTTTGAACAAAAGCTAATATCGTCTTTCAGTAACATGTTATTGAATTTTTCTTTAAAAATGCAAATTTGACATTCCTTTCTCTCTCAAATTAATACGGCTTTTTCTATATTTATTTTCTGTAATTAATATTCCTTATTTTTTTTTTTGAGATCTTACGAGGCAATTCACTTGTTTGTTTCTTAAAAATAGCATAAACATGAAACTTTTTAAAGCTTACGCATGGAGGCCCGATAATAAATTTATTCCGCTTAATTAACATTTAAAATAAATGAATATTTGAAGAAATATTTGTCTGCCGAAAAACTTCGAGTTGTTTTTCAAAAATAAATTATAATATTGTTTCACTTCTTTTTTCTTGGAAAACAAATTTTTTTAGGAATTTTTCATTTTTATTGAGGTATTTTAAACAAGGTATATATTTTATATTTATACACATTTTTGGTTTTATGGTATTTGTGGGATGCGGAAGAATAGGACCTCGCATTTTAAAGGGTAATAAAAAACGAATGAAACAATTTACAGCAAAAAACCTTCATATATTAGAACTGTACTGGCAATCCCGTTTTTTTTCCCACCAGGACTTGAAAATAACATCACTCAGTTGTCACCCGTTATTTGAGACGCACTGCCGAAGCTGTTCTTGAAAGTTTACCACCACTGTGTTGGTCATCTCTCGAGGAATGGCGGGAAATCCCTCGCATACGGCGGACTTTCGGACCCGTTGCTCATTTTCAAGTGTTCTGCGGCAACACACGAGCGTACTCCATGGTCACCCGCAAACGGCATTGGGACATTAACGGCAACCGCCTGCGAAGGTGACCAATAGGAAGCAAGCCCGCGACGAGTGCAATCCAACAGACTCTGTCATACACACTCTCCCGCTAGCTGTCACCTGTGCTGGTGAGCTGTATGTCTCGGTTCGATACGAGTATTTTAGCTCGCTGTTGTTAATAAATATTTGTTATATTAAAAGGTGTCGAGCGTGTCTCATTTCAACCTTTTGTAGGTTTTTTCAGGAAAGTATAAATCGGTGTGGCCGAAGTAGTGACTCCGATCAAAACACCAAAGTTCTAATGTTCCGAAGACGACCACATGGTTTCCTTGATAATGCAGACCCACTTGCTCTGACGTTTTAAAAACATTCGCACGATTGTTTTTCGATCAGAAATGGCGTCTCTTGCATAGGGCCCGACGCACGTTCTAAATGACCTTTATGTCATGGGTACAGAATCGATGTTTTTGAAGAACGTGTCGATAACGAAACCATGATGATCACCGGACCAACTCATGGTGTCTACTGACAACAAGGAATTCCTCTCGAGCTGTTGACAACTGCCGCCCTCCCCCACACACCCACATACAACTTTACCAGTTATATTCAGGAATGTGGGAGTCCATTCTACCTCATCCTATATGTATTTCTGAGACAACAGTGTATAAGCTTCGCATTTATTCAAAACGTATGAAAGAAGTATATATTTAATTCAACAGATAAATTAATAAATGCTTAAGGTTATTGTTTTGTAAAAATTAAAACAAATATAAATAGTTAAAAGCAATCTATTTTGGTTTTCAAGTATTTGCAAATATTTATATGCTTATTACTTTCAAGCAATTCTTTCTCATTTAAATAGCAAAAAAAATGTTATAATATGAAATCAATGCTGTATTAATAGAAATACTTGATGATAACTATCCACATAATAACTAACGGACGATAGCCGAATGGCTATAGCGCTAGCCTTCGGAACCAGAGTCTGTGGGTTCGAGTCCCACAATTGGCATGGATGTTTACTATGGCTACTGCTTAAAGCCTTATGTTTGTAGTCTTTCGGCTACAAACATAAGGCTTTACTGCTTAAAGCCTTATGTTTGTAACCTTTCGGCTACAAACATAAGGCTTTAAGCAGTAGGTCCCGATCTAATTAGCCCTCGTGTAGCAAAAAAAGACCGCAGTGCTCCAAAACCAAACCAATCCACATAGTAACTGGAACTGTGGAATTCAGCTGTTCCTCAAAAGGCACGAAATGCAACAGTTTTTCGGGAATGCTAAACTAGAATATGTATTACATAATAACATATAGTTTTCAGTAAAATATGAAGCACTCATTCTATTTCATTAAGGGGACAGTGGACTTTCAAAATTGTGAAATTTGTCCAAAAATTCAATTTTTTTATTTTATTGAAATGTGAAACTACGGACGAGTAGGAATGTGTTTCAAAAATAATTTTTAATTTCTGTGATTACTTTCCTAGTTATAGGCATTTGTATTTGATTTGGATATTATGTGGTTACTAACAGCAAACTTCTTGATGTGTTTTTCTCAAAATAAAAATTTTCATGTCATACGAATATTCAAACTGCTCCAGGCACATTTCTAATTATCCTATTGCTTTAAAATTTAAGTTTTATATACTTAACTATATATCAAATAAATCTTATTGAAAAAATTATGCTTTGTAGCTCAGAATTTCTAAATTTTGTACTTCAAAAGATGATTTATAGGTATTTGCGTAATAAAAAGGGTGTTTTTACTATTATTATTTTTTTCTCTTTATATTTTTAATGAATGCTTAAAATAAGCAATAAGTTTCATTGTTAGTTCGATAAGGTATCCTGTAAATAAAAATTACCATATTATATTTTAAAGAAATGCGCATGGAACATTTTTAATTAAGCCAATTTTTATCTAATTAATAATTAATAATTCATTAATTATTAATATTTTATCTTTGAATTTTAACCACTTTTACATATCTATGGTGCTAATCCCATATTCAAAATTCAAGAAAATCCATAACAAAAAAAAAAAAAGTTAGGTTTGAAGGTCCACTGTCCCCTTAAACTGGGAAACAAAATTTGTTGCATACAAAAAATCGAATTAAAACTAATTAGTTTTATTAATATATTAATTTTGTAATGTAATAAATAAATAAATAAATAAATATATATATATATATATATATATATATATATAATGTTATTTTGTGGTGGCATAATGATCAAAGAGCATTTGTTAAAAGCTAAGTAACAGTTCACTTAGCTAAAGTAATCACAATCTTTCGGAAGACCCATTTAAAATTTACTTCCACCAGCAACACAAAGGCGAGCTTATATCTTATTAACCCACTATGTGTGAGATAGAGTTATTCCATTCTAGTTAAATTTTATATCAGGAGCTCCGATTTTGGTTGAGCTTCTAATATCTAAACAATGGTATCAGTTCTAGACTCTGGGGAAAGTTACGGAAATTCCTACAATTTCTCGAGGGAGACAGTGATAATAGCTGAAAATTTATCTTAAGACTGTTTTGTTGAAGACGGATTCTGTAACAACTCTCGAAAGATAGCATTTGATTTAAAAATGCGCTAAGGTTTCTAAGTCTTGCAATTGTGTTAGCAGAATCACAAATAAGAAAATAATAGCATCCACAGTACTAGGGAACATGGACTGCAAGGCGGTATTTTAAAAATTAATTTGAATTTTTTTTAGACTAAAATAAATAATTAAACATACTTTTAAATTCCGATGCTTATGTATGTTATAAATTATCTTTTTTGTTTGTACTTTATTACATGAAATAAAATAAATCTCTGTGGTATATAATGATTAATATGGTGAATGTTATCTGATGTAATGTTGTGATACTGAGTAACGAAAATGTAAATTTATGTATACAAAATTTAATCCAATAAATTACCATGTAAGGTACTCGGAGAAACGCTATCTGGATTTGAATTGACATTTCTGAGGGTTTTTTTTTTCATGCATAGTATTATGAATTTGGAAAATGAATTATTCGGAAGTTATTTATATAATTCGAATTCAATAATCTTAATTTATTCTTTGAAAAGAGGAAATAGATGATCCAAAACATGTTAAAAATTTTAAAACTCTTGGAATATATAAATATTGCACATTGTAACATAGATTACAGTTTATTAAGCCTTGTATTTTCGAATATTTATTTCAAATGCTTGCGATAGATAAAAAAATTAATTAGATATTACACATGAACAGACGAATAAATCGAAAAACAATCTCATGTGCTCTTAATGTTAGAAATAAAATAATGCATCCTAACATAAATTGACATCATACTTGCCTATGCGATTAAAGTTATACTGGGTATCCCATTCACTTCTTGAATTAGAAGTAAATTACTCTTTCGTATATAACCTCTTTTCTACTTTCACATCCTCTACAATAATTTATTTATTTATTTATTTATTTTTTATTTTTTGAGAAGGCTGTCCACTAAGTTTCGAATCACTGCACACTTAACTTCATTTCTCCAATCGAGAACATACTCGATTTCAACTACTGATTTTAGCCTTCTACTCTAGATACAGCTAAGTAAGCCAAAACGCCAGAACGAAGATTCTTCGGAGGTAAAATTAGGACTTATTGCAGACCTGTCCAGTTTCGGACAATAATAGTGTCGTTCAACTTATGTAGAATTATCGGACCATATACGTCCACTACAATGCACTGCTAACATGCAATCGTCATAGTAACATTAAATCACGGGGTGCATTGAACATCATTAAATTGTTTCCACTTTAGAATTCCTACCATCTTCTTTCGCACTCGTCAACCACTCTCACTGCCAGCAATTACATTCTACCATTGCACCGGTGTGCATTAGTAGACTCACTGAGTATACTCACTGAGAATAATATCGTTCACAATCGATTTCTAATACACTTGAAACTTCTTGGACAATTTGTTGAGATATTCAATGCTCACTCCCCGTTTCTCGCCAAAGGCTACGATAGAGCTCAGCCGCCGCCAAGATTGACGTACTGTCTGCACTTTGCCTTTAGTCTCTCTGGCCTGCGGATGTGTTTACAAGACAGGCCAGTAAAATAGGCGATCCTCGTTTAAACCTTTTACTAAATGTTCTATTTTTTTCTGTTATGAAAATAAATATTTTGATCAACAAAAATATCTTTGTTTAAAACTATAACGTTTGTTTTAACTAACTGATTTTTTTTCATCACCAGTCACAATATTTTATTGTTTAAAAAAATCATGAATAAACAGTTTTTGTCTGGCTTGTGACTTATGGTAGTTTTTATCCATCCTAACAGATAGCGCAACTAGCTATACAATAATTGTCGTTGTTATTTTCGCTAAGAATAACAGATCAACAAAATGGCTACATGCGATAAGTCATATTCTAAATTTTTAGTATATTTTTGAATATTTAAAATTAATGGTGCGAAATTGCACCATCAGCATGAAGCAGTATAAAATTACAATAGTAGCATCTTGGACTTTTCTTCTTATTTTAGATAGTTTTTCTGGTCATAAAAGAGTCAAAAGACATTTTTTGACTCTTTCAGAAGCTATTGATTTGTTCACTGAGCCTTCTAGTGACGATGACGATGAAATACCGCTTAATGAATGTGGAAAAAGTTGTAGAGATGTAGTAATTATACCACCAAAATTGGACGTTTTAACAGATGAAGAAGATATAAACGAAGATAAATTGGGTAATTTGAGTGACATAACTAGAGATGTAGCAGGTCAGCTTGAAATACATGATAGTGTTTTCAAGAATGCGAGTAATGAGGGTTCTGAAATTCCACATAAGAAGAAAAAACTTGCCAAAAAGTTAGATGCATTGAAAATTTTAAATGGTTACATGAGTTACCGAATTATACTAGAATGCCCAATAACCATGAAGTAAATTCATTTGCTTTGTTATCAGGCAGTTTGAATAATTTAAGTCGTTTAGATATTTTTTTTAAATGTATTTTGACGAGTTATGTTTATACATTGTCGAACAATCTATGATCTATACCCATCAAAAAAATCGACCAGAATTTAAAATTTCAGTAAATATTTTCAAGCGTTTTATTGGGTTCCTGTTGTTTACCGGATATCACATTCTTCCCCAAGAACAAATGTACTGGTCCTTATCAGATGATGTAAATATTCCTTTCGTTAGAGCGTCTTTGACACGTGCTACATTTTTGTCAATAAAAAGGAATCTCCACTCGGCTGATAATATAAAATTAGATAGCAGTGACAAACTAGCAACAGTCAGGCATATTTAGATATAATAAATAAAAATTTCATCCAGCACGGAGTGTTCAGTCATAATTTAGCTATCTATGAACAGATGGTACCATATTATTGTCGTCATTCTGCCAAAAAATTTTTTAAGGGAAAATCCGTTAGATTTGGATATAAAGTTTGGTGCCTTTGCTCTTCAGATTGTTATTTGTTTCAATTTGATGTGTATTCCGGAAAATGTTTAATCGATGCTAGAAATCTGGGTATGGGTGGCGATGTCGTAAATAAACTAGTAAAAGTTGTTGAAGATCCTACAAAACATGATATTTATTTCGACAATTTCTTTACATCCTATGCTTTGATGAACGATCAAACAGAAAATCACTTTTTTTTCAACTGGTACCATACGAGAAAATCGAATCACCAATAACAAAGATTCAGTTCTAACTTCTGTTAATTGTATAAAAAAGACACCAAGAGGCTTCTATGATTATATGTTTGATCAGAAGAGCATTACCATTGTTAGGTGGAATGACAACTCTGTTGTAAGCTTAGCAACAAGCTGGGATGCTGTTGAACCAACTGTATATGCAAAACGCTATAGCAAAAAAGAAAGTACAAAAATTAACATCTCTCAACCACAGCTTATATCGCGATATAATAAAAACATGGGGGGCGTCGACTTACTGGATAATTTCATTGCAAAATATCGAATTCAAATCAAGGGTAAAAAATGGTGGTTGCCACTGTTCGTAATTTTCTGGATGCTGCAAAAGTCAATGCTTGGAGGCTGTATAGAATTGTAAGTAACACTTGATATGAGTTTATTAGAATTTCAAAGAATTGTGGCTACCTTTCTTCTCAAAACTCCTCTTGCTGATGGACTCGACATAATACCACAGCCACAGAACATTCGTATAGGATGACTATCTAATATAGAAATTGAGGTACAACAAACTGTTAGCAAAGATAAAGTGGGACATGTCGTGTTACGCAGTCTATAAACGCCCGAAGAAGATGCAAAGTTTCTCACAAACATACCATTACAATTTGCAAAAAATGTAATGTACATATACATGTTAAGTGTTTCGAAGATTTTCATACATAATTGTAAGTATTTTCTTAAGTTTTGTATATATATCGCGTTTTCGAAACATGTTTTTGTATTTTTATATAAGAGTTTTAAATTTTCCTGCATAAGCATTTTCTATAATGGTTCCTGCTGATGGTGCGTTTTTGAACCATTTTGTAACTTCCACAAAAATAACGATTATTTTTTTTGTTTGCATTTATGTGCTATTTAGCACATATTTGACGTAGAAAAATAGTATCTTGCAAAAATTTTCATCAGAAGTATGTGCGGCAGGGAGAGGGTTAAAGAAGCCGCTTCAGATATGCTAATTTCAAGGCAGACGTGGTTGGTATAAATACCAAGCAGCTAGATTAAAGAGAGGAAGTGTTGAGGAAGTGTTAAGGAAGTGAAAGAGAGTGAAAGGAGTTTTGCGAGCAGCCTCTAGTGGTGTTTTAGCTAGGTTGAAGCTCACCTACGCGAGTTCGTGTTAGACGAAAGTTATTTAGTGTTCTGTGACCTAAAGTTTACGTAGCAGCACTGCTGGTTTGACGTTCAAGTATTGTGAGTATTTCATTTGGTATTCTGAGATCAAACAGCTCTAAAACCAGTGCCAGTTTAAGTTATGTAGCTATATTGGAGAAATTGAAATTTCTAGTGAACTCCAGAGCGGTTCCTAATATCGCCTACGTCTGTTCCTCTTACCGCCTACCAGGCGAAATTCGGAGCACCTGCTAAAAGGCGTTGCAAGCAAAGTCTATGTTTAATGCACTTTCAAATGGTATAAGCAAAATTAGAATTTGGATGCACCTACCTGGTCATTCACTAGATCCTTTGGAGCCAAAGTTTAAGAAGACAAGAGCCAAAACAAATTTAGACGCCATATAGTTCCTGTTGACAGTGATAAGAGCGTTGTCACTATCGCCGCTGTTAGCACAAACCCAGAACTAAGAAGTTACTGCATTTTCTCATACATATCGCGAATCATACTTCAGAAACACGAGTAGGCGATATTAGGCACAAGGGCGATATTTGGGACACCTACCCTATAAAGTAATATATTCATTCCACTCCAAGCGTATTGGATTTTGGGTGCTGTCACATTCACTTCAATCTCTGGCCTTATGCGGAAGACAGATACTATCAGTCATCTGTACTTGAAAGAGTTTTTGGAAACAAAACTTATAAACCTGTATAACAAACTCTTGTTAGGTCTATTTTTATAGAGGAAGATACTCATACCACAGCCGACCAAATAGTCGTCCGATTTTAGTCGCATAAAACACGTTTGTGGTACGACTGCTCAAAAGTTGCCTTTTACGTTGTGATCTACATATCCATGTGGATAACTGGGGATACGTGCTGTATCTAAGAGGAAATGCATTTTACTGTTTACATGGCATTTTACTGTTTAATGTCATTTTACAAACATCCTTCTTTATCGCTCAGTGTCATGCCGTATGGAAACTGTTGTAACTTATAAAGGTGAACAAACATAATACGTACTGACTTTAACCCATTTAGGACCGCTCCATGTTTCCTTTATTGGAAATGCACCAAACAGTGTTTTAACACTTCTTAGAACATTAATTACACAAATAAGTTGTTTCCATAAAATTAAATTTATTTTTACGAGAGTTACAAAATGTTGCGTTTTCGCAACATCAGTCCAAAGCGATATAAAAATTTAAAAAATATAAAAATTTAAAATTATAAAAAAATTTAAAATGTTTTTTAAATCTTTGAAACATTTAGCATGAAGAGGTACATTACACTTATTACATACAGAAATTGTTTGACTTTTGCAGTGTTTACATTTTTTTGTTTATTTTCACTATTTTTAGTAATAATATGGCCCATACGGTTTTTCCGAGTTTCGTTGAGAATTAGATTTTGAATTGAAGATGGTCTTCCAATATGTGAAGTTTTAGGTAAAACAGAATTCATCTGCATTTCTTCAAGCCTTTTTATCAAAGATATGGCTCTCACAAAGATATAGATATCTTAAACTCTAATAAACTTATTTTAGAATTCATTACATCCGTGTAGAGTCTCCCTTTTTTCCATACAATATGCTCCTTTTTCTTACTATATTGCTTACTTTTACATTTATTAGAAACAAAATGTCGATTTCACCTGCAATGTCTTTAGGTGATTCGACATTTTCACATAAAATATTATCATCAATAGCTTCTTCATCCGTCAAATCATCCGGATCTGGGGGGATAATAACGAATTATGGTTCCTCATTAGCTTCTGTTGAGGACGATTCTGAAATATCATCATCTAGTCCATGAAAATACTCCAATGTCTCTTCCAATGTCAAAAATCGCTTTTTTCTAGAGACAAACTTAACCGAAATGCAAACAATACCAATTTACTGCATGAAAAACTAGGCAGCACTAATAAAACACATTGGAAATAAGTAATACACTTTGGACTGATGTTGTGTTTTCGCAACATTTTTAAAAATATGAATTGAGAAACATAAAAACAAAAATTATGATTTATCTGTTGAAGCCATTTTGTTCTTTAGTCTCTAGTAAACTCGGAACAAGCATCAAATCGGAAATTTATCATGTGCTGCTATCTAAGGTTATTATTTGAATTTAGTCATTTTTCTCCCTTTCAAAACACCAGAAAAAAAACAATTTTTTGCAATTGCTAAAAGTGTGGAAATGAGGAAACAAAAAAATTATTATGATCAATTGAAGTATAGAGAATAAAATAAAAATGTTACTTCAGACGTACAAAATTTTGAACATGCCTTTAAAAAATACAGAAATTAATGTTGCGTTTTCGCAACGCCAGTCTTAAATAGGTTAATAGGTTCGTTTTAATTTACAGATCTGTGACTTCAATTATCTATGCATTTAACTATATATTACAGCTAAAAGAAATTTTATTGTTTTAACTCAAGTCTATATTGTTGAACGACTTGAGAAAATTTAGTGTTTTTTGGTATGTAGTATCATATTTATCTGATGGCCTATTTTAAACTGCTTTGTATGAAATTTGCATGCGTGCCATTACACAAATTTCAAATAAAATTTATTTCACCTTGAGAAGAACATATCTTTATGATTTAAAAGCGTTTCGGTTAAACTTTGTTCCTTTTTATATCATATATGTAATTTAATTTTGTGCTTTTCTTTAGGTTTCAAAATCTCTTAAGATGGAAGATAATGTAAGGGTTTATAAAGTATGCTGAGATACTATGATCCTTCTTTCGGAAATTTCTTTTCTTTCTTTTGTTTAGAACATATTAGATTTCTTAGAAGATAAAAACTCTTCTTTAACAAGGATTAACTTCTTAAAGCTCTCAAGTTTCTCAAACTGGTGTTTAGAATTTTTCAAACAACAAGTAAATATTTTACCATAGCTTTTTTAAAGAATAGTTTGTCATGCCGATTGTAATTTAATAAAGATAACAAAAAGAATAAAACTGATAACATACCACATTATAAGTTAAAAGATAATATCTTTTTCACAAGCAAACAATTAATATGTCGTTTACACTATGCTTCAAGGGGAAAAAAAGCTTAAAATGTTTAGAAGAAAATAAAACAATTATGTTAAAGGTCATAAATTTTGAAAAGGATAATTTTATAGGTGTTTTCTGCATTTATTTCATTTTTGTTTTTTTCAGGTATCATTATTTAAGCAATATAAATAAAAGACCTATTCAAAATTTTCCGTGTCACATGTTCTCTGTATCTGCAACATTGTGAAAAATGACTGCTAAAACTAAAATAACGAAGCCCATTTTGCATACAAGACTTTATTGAAGAACATTAGGTTAACGTAGCACGAAGTCACGTTTTGAAAGTTTGTTTGCGGTAAATCGAGTGTGAAATCACAGTGAATAGTGCTGAAATTTCTACTGCTCTGGAAATACGAATTTAGTTTGATGGCAGTAGTTCTTGGAATTAAATAACACATATTTGTTTATCAGCAGACAATATATAAAAAAATTAAAAGATTAAAAAAGTATTCTTAAAAAACAATTTAACACTAAAATTTAATAATTTGACCATCCCCATGAAGTTTAAATTTCTGAAATTTCTAATAAAATATTTATAAACATTTTTGATATAAATATATGAAAAGCTTAGTCCCTTTATTTATTGATATGTACATATGAACTACAGCATACATGTTTCCTGAAATGGATCTAAGATTTCAAATAGAGGATAGATACTTTTATTTGTCGTCTTTCGTTGAAAAAATTAGGAATATTCTCATGATTATTATGCGTGGATATTTAGATCGCAATTTCTCTCCATTGTTATCATTCATGTGAAATAATATTTCTTGGAATACTGATGATTACAAAAATTTTGTGTAAATATTTATTTTCATTTCATCTGTTTGAAGCCAAAGGCTGTAATAGAATTTTTCTGGAAGACTGCATTTCATGAATCTTGTTAGATTTTTAATACGCAACACGTGCTGCAGAGTGTTACTGTATAATTCTTTATCGAATTTAGTTGTTTTCAATCTCTTCTAATATAATTGTGAAGTTATTTCTCATATATATATATATATATATATATATATATATATATATATATATATATATATATATATATATATATATATATATATGACAAACTTGAGCATTTGAGCCTTATAGAGGAGGTGAAAATGTTCAGTAGTGGTCCGATAGAAGAATGAAGACAAGGACAAGTTATCCTTTAACCCCTTTAAGACCGCTCCATGTTTCTTTTATTGGAAATGCACCAAACAATTTTTTAACACTTTTTAGAACATTAATTACACAAAATTAAATTTCCATAAAATTAAATTTATTTTTACGAGAGTTAGGCCTCTTTCAGACGAGGCACATTTCTTGATCCAACAGACATGCCTTGTTTATTTTCATGTAGTTGACTGCCGTGTGAGGTTCTTTTCACACGAGGCGCGGTGCCCAATTCAAGGCGAAACCTTCTCTTCTGGGGTTGTGGCAACGCTTCGTCAGCAGCTACACGCCGGCGAAAACGCGACTGAAAAATGATGTGGAAGAAGACAGTTTACTACATTAAATTATGTGTATATATTCTATACATAGGCCATACTTTAATCTACACCTAAAATAATTACAATATTTCCCATAAAAATATTTTTCAGGCAAATGTATTGTAATCTACAAAAAATATCAAAGGAAAAAAAAATTGCTGTAAAAAATTAGTGATATGTACTTAACTAAATTGAGATAGAATTTGTATAAACATAGAACATATACATGTATACAAAATTTTAGCAATTTGGGATGATTAGTTTTGAAGAAATAGTGCGCACAAGTTTCAAAATAACAGTTTTTAGAAAAAACCATTTAAAGTTTAAATTTTCTATAAATTACTTTACTATTAGCTTTATACATTTGGCCATAAAATCGGTTGTAATATCGACTTCATTTTTTTCATAAGATTCCTTTTATTCCATTCTTCATAATTAAATCATAATAAAAAATTGAGTTTTTGTAAGGTTTTAAGGTGATTTCCCTCCTTACATTTTTAAATTTCAAAAACTTTAACTTAAATATTATACCTTTCTTCTACCAATACCTTTCTTTTACACCAATTTTATAACACAATATTGGTCTTTGATTTATAATGATGTAGGGGAATATAGATTTAAGAAAGCATCATAACATGGCACTCAGGTTTTTACTTACAAAAATACAAAATGTATTATTTTTATATTTGCTCTGCTAATTTTTTTAAATCGCATTTCTTTTATTTGTAGGACCATTATACCTCATTTTTACTTTTTAAAAAAAATTTATAATAATTAAATTGCACACCTGAAAGGGTTAATGCAAAAACCTCCCTCATATGAAAACTATTCAAATTGTAGGCATAAGGCGATGTTCACATTTGCGAATCTAGATAATTAAATTATTAAATAATGGGTAAATTCGCGCAATTTGGTTCTCCCACATATATTTTTATGTGTAACAGTCATAACCTGTACTAATCGATGTAATGCTGTTTGATAAGTAATGTAAAGAGAGTGACGTATGTCACCATAGAAACATCAAATAAACAACCAATGATAAAGAATATATTTCGTTGAAATGACCAAATAAATATTTCTGTTCTTTTTTTAATGATAATGCGACTTCTAACTAAATTTTTAAAATAATTCTAAAAAAGTTAAAAATTTTCTTTTAATTTTGGAGTTTTTAACCACCATTAACAAAATAACAAATGAACTTTTAAATTTGAATGGTACCGACTACTTTATTGAGCAGGCATCTGTATTTATTTATATCGATATTTGCAAGGGGACTGGGACGTCTGCGACAACTAAGAAGTTGGAAATTTGGGCTATTCTTTTAAAGGCCATATCTTATACAAATATGCATGTATCATTATGATTTTTTATGTTAATTTAGTAAGACCTTTATGAATATTTTAAGATAAAAAAAATTCTTTTTGGATAGAAAGGTAAATTTAAAATAACAATATAAGCAAATATACTTTTCCCCCTGAAATTTTTGAGGTATTCACTTTGTAACACTTTTTCAAAAATTTAGTGAAAATCTTACCTTGAAATCTTGTGTGATGATCAAACACAGTTTATTTTATATAGTTAACCCATTTAAATCTGTGTTACACTATTTAAAAATTTTTTTTTATATTATAAATTTCACTTATCAGAAATCTGCATATTTTTGTCATGCATTTTCACCATTTACAAAAATATCTTAAGGTTTAAAAATAAAAATATAGGTTATATTGATACAAGAGCACTTATTCTATTGACGTTTAAAATTACAGAGATGTACTTGCAACAGATTTTGCAGAAAGTGTACCATTACATGAAAAAATCTCATTTTGAGAAAAACGCAAAAAATACTTTCCCATTATATGGGATTTAAATGTATGTTTACATTTTTAAGTTGCTAATAATTGTTGTTAGAGTGTCAAAAATTACATAAATTATATATATTTGTAATCTGCAAAATCTGCTCTATTTTTTAAGCCACAAATTCAAAAATAAATTTTTTTGAAGTCGGAATAAAATTTGCGTGCCAATTCCCTCCAAGCTTCACCCCTTTTAATTTTATCGCTATATTCATCACACCTCATGTCCCATATCGCGGGACTAATACGAATTTCTTCGATGAATTGTTCCACATTCAAACTTGCAACTGAAACGCTTTCCATACTGAACTGAGCTCATGCAGCTAGGCGGCTGGTCTGAAGAGCGTACCTACAGTAATGTCTTTTGTGTTGAGTCTACTCATCAGGATGAGATCGTTATCAGCAGAAGTGCCAGATGTCAAAATGTCTGGGCACTGAATTCACTCCGTGTGAAAAGGTTTTGGCGATCCCCATACATTTGCATGGTGGCTACACTCCTTGACAGCCGCCCGGAAATCAGTTTGATCAACTATGTGCCTCGTCTGAAAAGGGCCTTACAAAATGTTGCGTTTTCGCAACATCAGTCCAAAGCGGTATATACATTCAAAAAAAAAAAATTAAAGTGTTTGAAACATTTCGCAGGAAGAGGCACATTACACTTATTACATACAGTAATTGTTTGAATTTTGCAGTGTTTACATCTTTTTGTTTATTTTCACTATTTTTAGCAATAATATGGTCCATACGCTCTTTCCGAGTTTCGTTGAGAATTAGATTTTGAATTGAAGATGCACTCCCAATATGTGAAGTTTCATGTAAAACAGAATTCATCTGCATTTCTTCAAGCCCTTTTATAAAAGATATGGCTCTCTCAAAGATACAGATCTTTGAAACTCTAATAAACTTATTTCAGAATTCATTACATCGATGTAGAGTCTCCATTTCTACCATACAATATGTTCCTTTTTCTTACTATATTGCTTACTTTTACATTTATTAGAAAAAATGTCGATTTCACCTGCAATGTCTTTAGGTGATTCGAAATTTTCACATAAAATATCATCATCAATAGCTTCTTCATCCGTCAAATCATCCGGATCTGGAGGGATAATGAAGAAATATGGTTCATCATTATCTTCTGTTCCGAAATATCATTTTTATCTAGCTCATGAAAATACTGCAATGCCTCTTCCAATGTCAAAAATCCTATTTTTCTACAGACAAACTTATCTGAAATGAAAACAATACCAATTTACTGCATAAAAACCAGGCAGCATAACAAAATCTTAAATAATACACATTGTATTGATGTTGCGTTTTCGCAACATATTTAAAAATATGAAATGAGAAACATAAAAAAAAAATATGCCTTACCTGTTGAAACCATTTTGTTCTTTAGTCTCTAGTAAACTCGGAACAAGCATGGAATCGGAAATTTAACATGTACCGCTATCTACAGTTATTATTTGAAATTAGTCATTTTGTTCCCTTTCAGAACACCAGAAAAAAAAATTTTGCAAGTGGTAAGATCGGGCAAATGTAGAAGCAAAACATTTTTTATGAACAATTAAAGTATAGAGATTGAAATAAAAATGTTACTTCAGACGTACAAAACTTTGAACATGCCTTTAAAAAATACAGAAATTAATGTTGCTTTTCTGCAACGCCAGTCTTAAATGGGTTAATATCATGTATTCATCATGTATTCAAAATCGTTGGCCCAGAGCTCTGACATGAAAATATTTTAGAACGCCACTCCGTCCAAAATCTATCTCGAGAGCCATAACTCTCACCTCATCGAATGCTTCACGTCAACTAACTTGTTTCTTTGTTTCGTGCCTCCAGCAAGAGTCGTCCTGATACAGCATAGAATATTCTAGAAAGTTCTTTTGCTGATTCTGCAGAGAACACCCGCTTTTCTCTAAAATTCCGAGGTCATCCTCGCTCGCCATGATGAAATATTATATGAAAACAGTCAGGTGCTGCCATCTATGGAGTTTTTTGCTAACTATCCTTATTTTACGGGAAAATCCATATATATATATATATATATATATGCTGTTCCTCATTACCATTGTGTAGCATATGTTCTTCCTCAAGTCAATACAAAGATAGCATTTCATACTTATATATATCTTTATTTTACCCACCTTAAATTATTTACGTTATGCAATGCATGTTATGCATTTTATTCATAAATACGAGAACAAAGCATCACGTTGTTCATGGTTTAATTTCAGGAGATTATGGTGTCGGACATAATTACTCTACCTGTACAAGCGCAACCACACGATGCGGAATTCAGGCAAAATCTTTCAATGAGTCCTTTTACAGATCCATACTATTTGCAATAAATCTTCAAAAATAATATAACCTAACACTTCCTGATGCTGTGATAGATAAATCAGTCAACATTACCTTAGAGTGGTTAGCCAGTCAACCACACGGAAAGCACATGTTCAAATGGAAGTTCCTATCTTGTCCTCTTATATGAAGTAACGTCATATAAGAGGAAATAATGAATACTCCTGTATTTAATGAATTTTATTAAGAAATTTGTATTCAATGTGATACCAATATACTTTAATGAATACTCGTGTATTTTAATAGATAACGAAAATAGTGGGGGTATATGGTTGAAATTAAACAAGATAGATAGTGAGACATTTGAAAAAAAAATTATAAGCATACAAAAATTGGTATGGACGAAAACATAAAATAAAATACACATGGCTGTACCAATTTAAAAACCAGCAAAGAAATGATCTTTACAACAAGAAACATATTTTAGTATGAACTTATTGCAAAATGGTTAAAAATCTATATTATGTTCAAAAAAATAAAATCGGATGTTTTCAGGTTCTTAAAACACGTTATTAATTTTCATATGTAAGATTTATAGCTGCTCATATTAAATTATAGCAACTCAGCTGCAAATTAAATCAACAAACTTATACTGATATAAGTCATAAATTTCTTACTTTTTTCACAAAGGCTTATATCATTTTGTCCAAGAAAATCAAATATCATCAAAGCTGCATCTCTGTACCAATTATACGTGGAATTCCAAATTTGTTATTATTTTAGAGAGTCTCATTATCTTGGTATCACAGTAATTACGTATTACAATTCATTAATTAACGTCGAAATATAGTTAATTATACATAGTTAGGAGTTTTCCATTAATTAGGAACAAATCTTTGTGAGATATTTATCCTGAATAATTAAATAAATCATTAAAGAAGTACAACTCATTCACACGCTCGAGGATGTCATTAAGTTATAAAAATGCATAATATACAGAGCTTTGACGAAAACTGATATAGGTTACTGAGGAGATAAAAGCTTGTTTGGTGGTAATGTCTATTAAATTTGTACATTTCCATGAATTCTCTGTTGTTTCTCAACTTTTATTTATATAAACGGATGTGATAGTTGATCTTATGCGTAGTCCATTGAGTCGCAATGACTTTTTGTTGCTTAAAAATGGCATGCTGAAATTAATTTTATTTTCTCTTATATGTTCAAAGATTGGTTCTTTCTAGTATTGAGTGAAGAAAGTGAGACCACTGGTGGCAACCTATAGATAGTTTTATGAAAAAAAAAATTGCCTTAACTCTTGTGTCAGACAGTTTAACTTTTAAAATAGCGGAATTTGCATACTTTGAAGATGATGGTCTCTACAGCTAAAGGTAAAAATAAGAATTTAGAGTTGATTTTAACACCCTCTTCAGAACTTTTGTAGTACCGTGAACGGAAATCGATGTCGCAGTGTAACGAATTTTTACAGACATGTGAAGTGAGAGTGAAATAATATTGAGCAAAGGACTGTAAAGTTATTAGAGCGCTAGGTGGTGACGACTACATGCCTTCGATATGGATTCACTTTAACTTGCATGTGACGCCAGATGTTCACTTGTCAGAGTCAGGCTGCCCCAACTTTACAAAGATATGTTGGAGGGAAGGTCACTGTAGGTCACAAATACCATTGATTGTGTGCTAGAAGAGCCCGAGATTTTCATGTTGTTCTTTATCCACATGAATGCTGTATACAACGCAGATTAAGTGCAGAATTGCTCAGAAAACATTGTCATGAAAGTTTGGGCTCAAACTGTATAAGGTTTTTGATAAAATAATATACAATCCGGGGAGAAGAAGGAATACGAGCTAATTCATGGGATTGAAAGGCTTCCTTTTGGATATGCGAGCGAATTTATTTGTTACTTTAAAGCTACATGTTTGTGTTTCGTATACATATATATTTTAGAAAGTCTAGAATATAAAATCGCGTATATGGGCGTTAAACAGTCATAAGTACTGGAACAGGTGTACTCAAACGGGAAATTCTCTTTGATCTATCATATTGCTAAATAATACTTAGACACAACCTCACAAACATGATACATACTTGTGTTTCTGTCAGTATATGTGTGTCTGTATGGTCAATAAAGAATATGCAGGAAATAATAAAAGAATAAACAGTGAATTAAATTAAATTAAAATTAATTTTTAACATCAGCATATATTTTTCCTACTTTTATGAATAAACCAATCAAATATAATTGAATTAACCCGCAACGACTTCACAATTGGAATTTCTATTCGGCAAGTTTTTATTCCATAGATATCGCATTTTTTTTCCTTTTGAGTAAATTCTTTTTTACTAAGCAAAAAAATACGACGTGAAAGTAAATAATAAGGGAAAATGTGCTCTATTGTACAATTTTAATATATGCTATCTATTTGGAAAATATATCTCTTAAAAAATAAAATACAAATAGAAATATATTTACAACTTGTTTTTCGCATCCATTTGATTAAATTTAAAGAGGAAAATATACTTCAATAAATTACATTTTAATTTCATTATTATTCTATTTTCTCGAAAATATAATATATCTAAGAAGATTTTGATATAATTATTCGTCGGAGAATTCCTTATTAGTGGATAAATGATTAAATATTGCGTGTTAGGCAGAATAGCAATAATGCATTCCTAAAGCTATTTTAATTAACTTCTTTACCTGATTTCTTCATTGAAAGCAGCTGGAGAAATGTAGGATGTATATTGATATGGTGATTATATATTTCATAACGAGGAAAGTAGTCAGTGGATAAAGACAATGCTCGTAATACAATGCACTACTATATATTTTCTTTTAACTAGTAAATGGAAAATTGTGCAGTTCTACAAAAGTAAAGACACATCTAGACACATATTAGATCACAATAGGAATTAAATTATTATTATTGTGATTTAAATTGAAAGTTTAATAAGAGGTTCTAATAAGAAATGCTAACTTTTATTAAGAGAAAATTAAAGTTTTGCAGTGAAATAAAATTAAAGAAATATATATATATATATATATATATATATATATATATATATATATATATATATATATATATATATATATATATATATATATATATATATATGTATGTATGTATACATATACATACATATGGACATTTTTAGATCCAATAAGAATTAAATTATTATTATTGTGATTGAAATGGAAAATTAATAAGCAATTTTATCTAGATGTGCTAACATTTATTAAAATAATACATAACTTTTTAGATCACTCTGTTTCGAGATAAAATTGACATATCGAAATAGTTCATTCCTGTTTGAAAAAAAAAAAAAAAGACCAAATATTAAATGCATCGAGTTGGAAAATCTGTAAGAAAAATACATCTGAGCTTCAAATTCCTGTCAAATTATAGAAGTTTATTTGAGATTTAGCAGTCGCAGCTGACTCCAGTGTCGTAAAAAGATAATTTTATAGTTTCATTGCGTGTCAGTTTGATATCATGATTTCATAAAATTTCTTTCGAGGTCGAATAAGTAAAGATAATAAGATAATAACTAAGCTAATAGCCAGTCCCCGATAACGTAAGAAGTACTGAACTATTAACAATAAAAGAAAAAAAAGACAAACTTTCTTTTAATTTCCGACACGAGGAATAACTGCATTTTTATTTCAATTAAAAATCAATTTTAAATTTCCTTTTAAAAGTACAAATCAGTGCGGATAGAAGCAGAGAAAAATGTTAAATAATGACTTTATATTTCGGAAAAACACATCAATCTTTGTCCCGTGTCTAAATTGTCCCCCGAAAGCTAATAATTGTAAAAATCGATATTGTTCATAGTAAATTACTTAAATAAAAAAACTCTATAACATATAAATAATAAATTATCTGCGGCAATAAATTAAGTTTTTAAATTCGTTTTGAATAAAGTACTATAAGAGAGTATTTTAATAGTTCGGCTCTGTGTAATTTATTCATGACTGCAGGTGGTTTAAAATAAATTAGCATTAGAACAGTTTATATTGTTAATAATTTTCAAATGATTTTGTTTGGCTTTCTCTCATAGGACAGAATTATAAATGTGCAGCTTCAAAGCTGTGATATTCCTCATGCAGTATTGATAATTATGACTCTAAAACCAAATCAAGCTTTCAACTAGCTTACTTAGATGTTAGTTTTATATTCTAAATGAATGACTCAGTAAGTTTAAAAACTCAGTATTTTAAATGTTTGTAAAAAAGATAGCACGCACCTGCTTCGAAGGGAAGTCATATTAAAAAATTATCATTGAATATATAGTATGCACAAAGAAGCCTCAAGAGTATATTTACTCGTTGTCAAATGTAATTAACTAAAATGTGTAATATATATATATATATATATATATATATATATATATATATATATATATATTTATATATATATATATATATATATATATATATATATATATATATATTTATATATATATATATATATATATATATATATATATATATATATATATATATATATATATATATATATATATATATATATCTAATGTATAAATTATGATATTTCCAAACTAAAACAATTTCAATAAATATATTCTGATACTATCATTTTTTATAGATTGAAAAAATATTTTTTATAAAGAAAACTGTCAAAATAATTTTCAGATTTTTCTAAAGAAAATGCCTGTGTATCTACTAAAATTAGAATAAAAAATGTTAAAGCTAAGAATATAAATCAATTTTTAATTTCTCATTTTTTTGTTTTAACTGATCTCTGTGTGCATATCTGCTCGATTAATCTCATGAAATGAATTTACGATATTTATATTAAGGCATTTATAGATAATATTTATTAATCTCATGTGACCTTTTAGCGAACCAATATTTGAAATGGCTTAAAATATTATTTTTTTTATTTCCTTTGAGGGTCTTAAAGCGATATTCAGCGTAGAACGAAATACACTGTGATAATGGAAGCTCAATTTTCCCCAAGAGAATACCAGTGCATATAATCATATGCATTTGAAAAGAGTTTCTTTTTTAACGTTAAATGCATTCGACTCATCATATTTCTGAAAATATTGATTCACTTAGAAAGGATTAAAGGGCGGGTGGACACATATTTTAAAATGTTTATATTGTTCCCTATTAAGTAGTGAGTCAAACTAGGTATTATTATACAAAACTACGCATAATTATACATTTTGATTGTATTGTGTAATTTTTTTCAGTACTTTAAATTAGGGCATAAATAAGAGATATTTAATCTAATATCTCTATTTCTTTTTCGTACCTTAAATTTTGTACTAACTTATATTACCATAATGATTGTTTTGTGGTTGTTTCTAATGCCCCCTGGTCGGAATTGTACCAGTCCTGGCTCAAATAGGCTTTGCGGGCTGAAGTATGCGGCTCCGGTTTACAAAAGGACCATAAGGGTTTGTTTTAGCTAGGTGCCACCACAATTTTGACCGAGAACACCAGGGGGCGACATCTAAGAGAATCGTGCCCTCTCCAACACTCTCTGACTTCATAGACGGACATTCCGGATTGAGAATTTAACGGGATTATATCCGTCCTAGACTCGAAGGTATTTCATGGAGCTTGTCGGGACCCGAACCTGGTACTCTCGACTCCGAAAGCCGACGCTGTAACACTAGGCAACCTTGGGCCTCGTTACCTTAATGGGGTTTAGTTATCTCAGTTTCTCAGAAATAATAAAAAAAATGTGTTTAAAGTTTGATTCTATGTCCAAACTCTCATTGTATTTTAATATGAAAAGAAATTTGCAGGAATATTCCTTGAAAGATTTTTGTAACGTTTCTGGTAGCCTAAACAATTCAGGTTTCCTCGTTGTGTGTGAAAAGATAAATCTGTAGAGTTTTTCTTAAATTATAATTGATCTATTCTTTGAAAGATTTTTGGTAACGTTTCCGATAACCTAAACAATCCAAGTTTCCTCGTTGTGTGTGAAAAGAGAATCTGAAGAGTTTTTCTTTAAATTACAATTATCTATTCCTTGAAAGATTTTTGTATCGTTTCCGAGGACCTAAACAATCCAGGTTTCCTCGTTGTGTGTTAAAAGAGAATCTGTAGAGTTTTTCTTTAAATTATAATTGATCTATTCCTTGAAAGATTTTTGTAACGTTTCCGATAACCTAAACAATCCAGGTTTACTCGTTGTGTGTGAAAAGAGAATCTGTAGAGTTTTTCTTTAAATTATAATTTATCTCTTTTTAAGGGAATCGGGAATTGTCGTAGGTTTTAGTATTAAAAATGAAATGGTCATTTAATTGTTTCAGCCATATTTCAAAATTCCTCTCATGTGCAGTACAGAGATAGCCAGATTACGTTGCTGAAGCATGATCTTAATGGGGAAATTATTCGAACTTTTTTCTAAATACTCTTTGTAGTTAACGCACAATCTTATTTCATAAGGGAAAGGACATAACGAAATGGTATTTGACCCTTGAAAATAATAAAACACTTATATCAGACACTTGAACGGGATTGCATATGTTTCCAAGTTGACAGAGTCGCATATTTTACAATATAATAATAACGATCATTTAAGCTTTTCTGGCATTGATGATTCTTCAAAAATTTTTGAAACCCTTACTTTATATGTTCGTCACTCGCCAGTTTAGCCTGTTAACCCTATCACTGTAACCTCGGGTCCACGCAGACGCCAGGCACTTTTAACTAGTTGCTAAAAAATATATATCGTACTTTGAGTGTCTAAGCCAGTGACATCTCATCTTAACATGTGTGTAACACAGGGTAAAAATTTAATTGCATACATATCAGGGGTTGTTGGTTTTTTTTTTAAATTTGAAACATATATGTCACATTTCTGTGACCTGGGGACCGCACGGATCCCAGCGTTTTGCCGGGTGACCGAGAACTATTGGACATATTAAAAAATAATGAAAAATAGCTAGGAACAACAAACGTGTTTTTGATAACACGTATTTATAACAAGGTCTGAAAGTTTTTGTTTCACAACAATGTTATTCCTAGAATCTGAAATATGGCGCTAGGTGATGCGACAAGTATGTTTGCATTTTTCTCGTTGCGCGCGTCTCAGTTGAGAGCTGTTATTCGAAGCTGCAACATGTCGCGACAAAGAGTTTCGATAGATGATGCTTTACGCATGATACAAGAATGCGATAGTGAAAGAGATGTAGATACAGATAGCTTCTGTGAATCATCTGAGTCTGAAGAGAGTGACGCGAATATTCAAGATACGAACATTGAAACCGATAGTGAATCGGAAAAAGTCGAGTATACTGGCCAACAATCTCTATCTCGTAAAAGAGCTCGATTCTCCCATCTGTTGAATCAAGCACATACTTTTGAATCGCCGTCAGAACGTAAGTGGACCAGAGAAAAACGTAATTCGGTACAAACTTTTGCAGCTAACATTTTATGGGAGAATAGTGGAATAGCGGAAGATGCCAAGAATGTATCTGATAAATTAGATTCACTAAAAATGTTTATAACATCTGAAATGATCAACGTTATTGTCCGAGAGACTAGAAGAAGGGCTAAAAATGTGATTGCAACTTGGAATCAAGCCAATCCGGCAAATGAGTAGTGGACTGAAACAGATGAAATAGAACTCTAAGCTTTTATTATATTAATCTTACTCGGTGGTGTATACAAATATGCGAACGAAAGTTTAGAAGAAATGTGGTCTTCGAACAGTGGAAGGCCGATATTTCATACTACAATGTCTATGCGACGTTTCCAAAATTTGCTTAGTTTCTGTCGGTTTGACAATGATGCAACAAGAAAATAAAGACTAGAGGTAGATAAACTAGCTGCCTGTCGGGATGTCTGGCAAATGCTTCTCGAAAATCAGGTGAAGTATTACAAGCCCGGAAAAGATTTGACAGTCGATGAGCAATCGGAAAGTATGGAATCAAAATATTTTGGTGCTGTGATTCCACCACTTCGTTTCCTTTGAAAGGAGAAGTGTATGTTGAAGGACAACCTGGTACTGCAGTTGGAGCAAACAATGTTTGTGACCTCGTCAGGCGATTATTTGACCCTTGAAAGAACAAAGGACGCAACGTTACCATGGACAATTACTTCACCAGCGCTCAGTTAGCAGAGGACATACTAGCTGTGAAAACCACAGTGGTTGGAACAATTCGAAAAAATCTAAAAGAAGTCCCAAAAGAGTTGCTACCAAATCGTCAGCGTGAAGAGAAGTGTTTTGTTTTGATAAACATCTGACCTTAGTTAGCTACACTTCAAAGAAAGGGAAGACAATCATTTTGCTATCTTCCATGCATCATGCCAAAAACGCCATTCAGGAGAAATACAATAAGCCATATATTATTACTCATTATAACGCAACAAAATCCGGAGTTGACAACTTTGACCATTTATGCAGATTGTACACAGGCAAGCAAAAAATACTCCGGTGGCCTATGGTCTTCTGGTTCAACATGATTGACTGCGCAGCTGTTGCATAATTTGGATTTTGAAATATCCAGCTTGGGAATCTGGGAAGCGCCAACGACGTCGATTGTTCCTGAAAGACCTTGGGAGAGAGCTGGTCACTAACCCCATTCAGAGAAGACTTCAGAACGTTCAACAGCTGTAGTCTGGAGTTCGTGATTCATTGAAATCTTTGGGGATTCAAATTCCGACACTACATGAGCTACAAGACAGACTAAAAGACCCGGAATTCAAGAGCAAAATAAAAAGGTACGGTGTCAGCTATGTCCACGTTCTTTGGATAGAATAGTAAAGACCCGATGTACTAATTGCCATATACAGTGTTGCCCAGAACATCAGAAGACCATTTGTGAGGTATGTTCAGCGAACATTTAGAAATGCAGAACGTATCTGTAAATATGATCGTAAAATTACTATTATGTTCTTAGTTTTATAAATGAAATTGTTTAAGAAAATATCTGAATAATCGTTAATTACTTATAAGATAATGAATTCAAAATTAACTTTCATGTGATGTAAATTGTATAAAATATGTAAATTACAATATGGGGTCCATGTGGACCCCAGGTTACAGCAGGGTATATTACGAAACGATACAGTGATAGGGTTAATAATTAAAATGTTGCATTGTCGGTTAATTACAAGTCGAGTTCCCGTAAGTGGGCTTCAACATAAAAATTTAATCGTATTCCAATGCACCTAATTTAAAGAACTCTTTATACAAGGTATGCAATAACTGTATGTTACAGTAAAAATATAAAGCTGATGATGAGACCATACTGTATAATTGTTGTTGTTGTTGCTTCTAATGCCTCCACGCCGGAAGAACTTTAGACGAGGTTCATATATGCTACTGCGCTGTGGGAAGCTCCTGTTTTATAATGAAAAACAAGGGTAAGAGTCTGACTCAGCTAGGCGCCAACTCAATTTTGTGCGATATATCCCAAGAGTTCTTATTTATCGAGTCCATATCCACCAGATACGGAGGTATTTAATGGTACTTGTCAGGATTTGGTCCTAGCACCCTAGGTACAGAAAGCCGACGTGATATCACTAGGCTACCTCGGACACATATTGTAGAATGAAAGAGGCTATTACTCGATAGTTTTTATAAATGAAGGTTTCATTGATTGTATATTACGCTCATTTACCAAACTTCCATACCTAATGTTTCACAGTTCCCAGAAGGTAAAACCAATAATTATTTTCCAACTCCAGCTGATGTTGATAAATAATCCTATCATAGCAACTTCACGAATTGACATGCTTTTTATAACTTCTGTTCTATTTGACAACTTCTGTAAGTTTTAATATGTTAATAATAAGCTCTGTATCACAAAATCAATCCTAGGTAGTTAAATTTTCCTCTTAGTATCGAGGATAAACATTAAACTGAATATTTATTACAGAAGATTTTAAAGAAATTCTTTAATAAACAGTCAACTCGTGTGGAGTTTTTATGAAGGACAGATAAATTTTTCCTTTTTAATTGTTGTGGCAATATTTAATGCATTTTGATTTTTTCTGGGAATTGTAAGAGTGTAAATTCCTATATTTGATTCGTTTTTCACTAACTACTGGTAATTTCTGCGTGCGTTGAAATATAAATCCATAGATGTAATTAAATAAGAATATCCAAACCTTTTTATGTTTGCGAAACACTTTGGAATCAGATTAGAAATTAGGGGCACCCTTGCTGGAATTTTACACTTTTAATCTTTTTAAATATTAAATAAAAGTAGAATATATTTTAGGAACATGTTAAATTTAAGTTCAATTAAGTACTTACTCCATTGTTAATTTTATATATTTATTAAAATATGTAAGTAAGAAACAGATAGAATTGGATATATTAATACAGTTTCAAAAACGACCATGGGATTCTGTGCAGTATTTCTCTGGAGCAGGGGTGTCCAACATTTTAGCTTCCTTGGGCCACATTGAAAGAAGACCACTTGTTTTGGACCACACAAAAATATACCTAACATTAAAAATAGTTGAATATTAAAATAAGTATTATATATAGTTAACATATTTAATCCATTATAAACTTTATTTATAATTATAAAGAAAACTGTAGGAGTCATAAAATTGATGTGATATTTGGCATTGAATTTGAGAGACTAATGCATATATATATTTGGGTTAATTGAAGTAGCTGCAATTTTCAGAGAACTCTCAAGATTTTCATCCGACATTTTGGTTCTAATTTTAAACTTAGTGAGCTTCACGCGTGAAAATAGTTGGTCACAGATGTACATGCTTCTAAACAATGATGACATGAATAACGCATGACTATGCAGTGAAAGATATTTATCCCTGGGCAGGTAGGATTTACAAAGGTCCAACAAAGAGATTTGATTGGATTTCTCTTAGTTGGTGTACTGTTGAATATTTAGGTGGAATCACTGATCAGTCTAAATGGACGCTGAAAGTCTTAATGAAGGAACGGGATCATTCAAGTTCGAAGAAACAATATTGCTCAGGCATCAGTCTATAATGTAGAATAATGAAGAATTGTCTCGAAGATATCTGGAGGAGTTCAACTTCGAACAAAAGTTCTATACGGCACGACAGACTGCAGCACGGCAAAAGTTTCGTCCACGGAAGAAGGACACCGACAGTTCGGCAGGATGATAAGAGTCTTCCAGTAAAAATCAAAGGTGCTAGAAGATGATTCCTCCCTACATCAGTAGGAATGGAATATGAGCGTAATGGCCGACTCGGTATACCATCGTAAAAACTTTGCATTGATCGTAAAAAAACACAGGTAAGCACTTGTAACACTAGCATAAAAAAGCCTGAAGAAGCTGGTAAACTAAAATAATCTTTCGAGGCAATTAAAAATTTAATAAATATTTATTTTCTGAGCCAATCTTGAGTAGCATGAAAATATATTTACAAAGTAAAAAAAGAGCTCAGTGCTACATGAGCTTTCAAGACTGGACAGAAGTGTACAGGAGAGAAGTAAGGGTTGCAATAATCTAAAATTAAAGCCAAGGGAAACACCTAGAGAACAAGTAATATAAAAACAAAATTTTTTAAAGTCAATTCCCACTTAGGTCAACAAAGAAAAATTTGAGTGTGAACTAATAGTAGGAATTGAAAAAAAGGATTACCTGCCAGAACCTTGCCTACTGTGCGAGATTAGGAGGGGGGAAAGAGAGAAAAAGTTTGTCAGGTTGGGGATTCGATCCCGCAACCTACAGGACGGGAGGAGCCCGCGCTACCGCAATGCAACCGTTTACAAAGTAACAACAGGGAAATTACTATTCAAGAGCAAGAAACGCTCTAGGTCTAAAACTAAAATCGATTAATTAAATTTAATTAATTAATTAATATTTAAAAAAACTGTATTAACATCAAGTGTCATCCACTACAAGTTTAAAAAAATGTATTTGAACTTGAGTGGATGAATAAAAAGTATTGTATTAACGATTGAAAATTTGAACAAGATATACACTCAAGAGCCAAAACATTATGACCACCCCTACATTTTGCAATGAATTCGCCTGGATGACGTGGAAGGCACGTGATCAGGTGGAAGTGCTATTTAACTACTGCTGGAGAGTCTGAAGAATCATTCTTTCACTTACTTTTTTGTGTAATGGGAAAGGCTGCGGATCTAAGCGACTTTGATAGAGGGCAGATTGTAATGGCTCGAAGGCTCGGAACAAGTATTTCCGAAACTTCACGACTCGTGGGTTGTTCGCGACCTACAGTTGTTAGTATTTATGCAAAGTGGATGAATGACGGTGAAACAGAGCAGTAGACGACATGGTGTTGGACGTGCACACGCTATCAAAGAAAAAGGCCGTCGGAGACTGTCTCGCATGGTGAAGCAAAACCGGAGCCAGACAGTGGCTCAGCTGACAGCCAAATACAATGCAGGGCCAAGTAGAATAGTATCGCAGCACACTGTTCAGCGGACACTGTTGGATATGGGGCTACGCAGCAAACGTCCCACTCGTGTGCCTTTGCTGACCAAGCGTCATCGCCAACTGCGCCTGCGCTGGGCCCGGGAACATCGCGACTGGTCCATGGATCAGTGGGAGAGAGTTGCCTGGTCAGATGAATCACGGTTTGTTATTCATCACGCCGATGCCCGTGTCAGGATACGCCGTCTTCCAGGCGAACTGTTGCTCCCTCAATGTACAGTAGGTCATACACAGGCCGGTGGTGGCGGTATTATGGTTTGAGGGACGTTCTCTTGGGCGTCTCTGAGACCCGTGGTTGTGGTAGAGCAGACAATGAATTCTACAGGGTATCTGAACATCATTGCGGACCAGTTGCACCCTTACATGGGCTCTGTTTTTCCAGCTGGAAATGGAATGTTCCAACAGGACAACGCCACGTGTCACAAGGCCAAAATTGTTTAGGAGTGGTTCCAGGAACATGATTCTGAATTCTAGTCAATGTCCTGGCCGCCTAACTCACCGGATCTCAATCCGATAGAACACATTTGGGATGTCATGGGACGGCAGCTCAGAGTTCAAAGACCACCAATTCGCAATATCGGATTTGCGTGACCGTTGCTTAAACATCTGGTACAATCTGTTTCCGGCCCTCTACCAAGGACTTGTGGCATCCATGCCAAGGCGTGTTGAAGCTGTGTTGCGCGCCAAAGTTGGGCCAACTCGTTATTGACAGGTGGTCATAATGTTTTGGATCTTGAGTGTATATAGGGAGAGTGTAAACTAATAGTAGGAATTGAAAAAATCCGGGAGCGATTGGACAAGGACGGCACCGAGACCAAGGGCGCGTCGGACAAAAAAACCGGTTAGATTAAAAAGGCGATTCACCACCAAAAATGAAGTTGAACTTACGCAAATCAGGTGAACAAGCGGCGTGAAAATAGCTGATTGGTCTAGCCGAAGCTGACGTACAAATGCGCCTAATTTCAATTGGATGTAGCTCTCTTACCAGATCGAAGGAAGACTATTCCCACGCAGCGAAATTCAAACGCACGCCGAAAGAAATGTTATCGGGGATATTGGTGACGTTCAGACTACACCATTGTCAAAACAGCAATTTACGGAGCAATTAACGTACCCCCAAAGAAGAGTAAATGCGTCCGGTCCATTTTAAAAGGGCGGTCATACAAAAAAATCCATTTTTACTGACAACGGGGTTGCGTTTTCTAAGAAACGTAACTAATTTTAAGAGGCTTTTCCTAGGCACAAGGGAAACAAGGGCCATTTAAAGATTTTTTTTCCAAGAACGCCGAAATGGTGCATGGCTAAACTTTCAGAGACCTCCCACGTATTGGGGAACAAGTAAAAATTAAACGATTCTATTTCACAAGCTAAACTTGCGAATAGCGCAAGCCACCAAGTTACATTTAGGAATACTAGCAATTAACGTTAAAATATTAACACAAAGACTATAACGAAAATCCTCGTTATAGTTGGGTATCAGAATGTAACTCTATGCGTTCCACTTGAAAATTTGCTGGCAGCATATCTATATAGACTGTAAATGAAGTAGCAATGATGCTAAACAACTGTTTATTTTTCAACAAAGTGGGATCTGTAATGGCCGCTTGCCATCATCGCCGACGAGGGATTGATAAATTTCTGGGCCGCACAAATACTTGCTTTGGGCCGCATGAGGCCCGTGGGCCGTGGGTTGGACATCGCTGCTCTAGAGGACTATAGTGTATAGAGAAAATTACTCACTTCTACCCAGACTTGGGTGTATATAATTTGAAGTGGCACTCTAAATGAATTTCATACAAACACAAGTTATACGTGAAACAATGTTTATTGAATTCGTTGCACATATAGAATTTCCTTTTACAGCAATAAGCATACGTACTACTTGTACGAAATATATATATTAACATTCAATAGAAATACACTTTGCAAATACTCACAAACCAGCAGAGAGTCAAACCAGCAGTACTGCCACGTAAACTTTGGGCCTCCTAAGCACTAGCGCAGAATAACACCTGAAGCTACTTACCCCGTAGCTCCCTCTCGCTTATCTATCAACCTTAACAACCTTTTTTATTAATGACGCTGCATGGTATTTATACTAAGCGCGTATGCCGAAATTAGCATATCTCAAGCAGCTTCTTTAATTCATGCACTCAAAAGTTCGATTCTTGTGAATCGAATCTTGTGTATACCTTACAAGTAGAAATCACTAAAAAGCGTTTTGTTTTATAAATTTGAGACTTGCGACTGATGCTTAGATCACAATTTTTTTCAATCAAGTCTAACAGTTGTGCGTGTGAGGTTAGCTAATTCACCCTCAGGAACGAGTGTTTTGATTTTTGTCACAATCTGTCGGACGTAAGAGTAAGAGTATTTCACTTCATATTAATTTTAATTACCCTAAAATTCTTTTGTTTTTCCCCCCAAAAAAAAATCTCGCTGCACCTCTAGCCGATCTCACGATATCTTAGAGCAGTGATTCTCAATCACTGTGCCACGGCACTTTAGTGAGCAACGAGATTCTTGAAGTGTGCCATCATTGTGAATTATTTCGTATGCTAATTTTACAAAATATATTATAATTACATCAATCAATTATCGAAGTAAAATTCTTTTCAATTTATGTTATTTGTGTTTTTAAATTATTAAAAGTATACTGTGAAGAAAATAAGGTTGAGAGTCGTTTCCTTATAGTGTCGAAGGCACACTGTTTGGGAATCACTGATATAAGTACTTATCTATCAGTCTAATTTCTCTGTCACAATTTTTTATTAGTCTTCTGCTCATTAAAAGTTACAGCCTTTTTTACGAATTTTCTAAAAATGTTTGCGGATTTCATTATGGAATAATAAACCCAGTATTAGTAATTATCTTTAAATAAATAACAATATAATAATTACAAGATAAAAAAACTTTTTATACACCATGTTTTTAAATTTTCTGATGAATCATATAAACTTGACAATTCTATGTATTAATAAATACTTTTTTTAATATTTTCATGAATAATCCCATCAACTTGAAAGAAAATGATCAAAGGCGTAATAAAGAGATATCAAATGCGTAATAAATCATTTAGCTTGAGAATTGGAAGTTAACTTGCGTTTAACTTTTCATTCTCGTCCCAGCCGATAGATGGCTGCATCATTCTACAAAACAAAATTAACTGAAAATAAATTCAAATCTTTCTTAAAGATGGCTAAAAGTATTAAAATAATGCATTGTTATCGTGTTCTGAGCTATTCTAAAAGTTTCATATGTCTAGCTAGTCGGGAAGTTAGTTAAAAATCGATTGCAAGATTTGTACCGGACAAACACACAAACAAGAAAGCGAGTTAATAAAAACATGGTAAAAATATATTGATGTAACATATATTCATGCGTATACGCATCGTTTCTGCAATCTTAACCCCTTCGGCCCTGATGTCCTATTATTAGAACACATGTTTACATTACTCTATATTCCTCATTTTCAAGAATTTTAACCTCAAAACCGAGTGTCTTACTAATAATACATGGAAGAATAGCTGTACGCTATTATTTTTGCTCAGTAGATCGCAGTACGTCCCCAGCAGAGAAGATAATGGAAGTGTCTATCCATTTGCAGCCAAAAGGTAAGTGCATCTTTTATTAGTTCTCAAAATATTATTATATATAATTCCCTGCAACAAATTGTTTCAAAATGTTTCACACAAAATAATTGTAAACTGTACTTAAAATAAATTTTCACTTTTTGCTTAATTATAGCTTGGTGTCCTACTATTAGAACATTTTTGAATTAGTTTGGTAATTGGCAGAACGTTATAATATTTTATATTTAAGATACTTACATATAGTGTAGCATACCTAACCACTCATTGATTTTTTGTCTGCCCAATTAAAAATTCAGGGCCGAAGGGGTTAAAATTATATAATATTGTGCCCTCTTGAATCTTCCAGGAAACACATTTTTTTCGGTTATAAATAGTATTTAAAATTTTCTACGTTGGTCAAAAAATTCCAACCAGTTCTTAATTGTCTTCCATACCTGAAGATAAGTAATTTTGATCTTTTTAAGGGCGAGGAAATATCCACTAAACTATTTAGTACTTTAGGGGGCTTATTTACGGTTCTCCGTAATATATCACCAAAGAAGAGTACAATTACGGTAGTCAAAAACATATCCAAATGAAAAATTCTATTAGATAAACTTTTTCCTCCTACAGAACGATATTAAATTCCCAACGCAACATTCAAATAAAAATCTAACATGACAGTCTGGAATTCCAATTTCAGTTCCACAAATATCATATCATCGTAACCACTGTTTGACGTGTGTGTTGAAGAAGGTACGGAAAAGAAGACAGCATTATTGATATTCTATTTCGAAAAACAGAAGATATATTAAATTCTATAACGATGAAAATATCAATACTCGGTTTTGTCATTTCTATGGTTCCGTACGATGAATTTTTTTTAATTTATTATTTTTTTTTAGAATAAGAGGCCTTATGTTATCACTTTGAAGACTTGCATGGATATAAATGGAGGCACGTTTTGCTGATAGATGCAATGAATTAATTTAATTATATCTGAGATTTTTAGATTTAAGTGTTTTAATTAATAACGTCAATGTATGTCCTAAAATATCTCTAAATAATGGTTCTCTTACATATTAAACATTATTTTTCAATTCCTACTATTAGTTCACACCCTCTCTATATATATCTTGTTCAAATTTTCAATCGTTAATAAAAGTACTTTTTATTCATCCACTCAAGTTCAAATACATTCTTTTTAATCTTGTAGTGGATGACACTTGATGTTAATACAGCTTTTCAAATATTAATTAATTAATTAAATTTAATTAATTAATTTTAGTTTTATATGGGAGCCTTTTCAATAGGAAGAGACCTAGAGCGTCTCTTGCTCTTGAATGGTAATTTTCTTCTTATTGTGTACACGGTAGCACTGCGGTAGCGCGCAACCCTCCCGTCCTGTAGGTTACGGGATCGAATCCCCAACCTGACAAACTTTTTCTCTCTCTCCTAATCTCGCACAGTAGGCTAGGTCCTGGCAGGCAATCCTATTTTTCGATTCCTACTATTAGTTCACACTCTCCCTATATTCAATTCCTACTATTAGTTCACACTCATATTTTTCTTTGTTGACCTAAGTAGGAATTGACTTTTAAAAAAAAATTTATATTACTTGTTATTGGATTATCAGCATTTATGTTGCTGTCAATAGTAGACACATTTTCAATAGCATGACACAAGTCCGACTCTTTATAGAGTAGTCGTGAACCTTTCGCAGCTGTTATTAGAATGAAAGCCCTAGTCTGTCTTCATTAGGAATGCAATGTCGGTTCCGCAGCATTTGTTGACAGTTCGAGAACAGTAGACTTTGCTCTCCACCAAGTAAACCTTTCCTGGCTGATAATTTTTATCAGTCAGGCAAAGTGTTAGTGCTAGGTGTTTACAACGTCCTCTGCCGTGCAACATGGGTACGGAACTACTGACTTCCGTTCATTCCTTGTTTACCTTGTTTTTTAAACTTGTAGTGGATGACACTTGATGTTAATACAGTTTTTTCAAATATTAATTTCCCTCTTGTTGCTGCGTAAACTGTAGCACTGCGGTATCGCGGGCTTCTCCCGTCCTGTAGGTTGCGAGATCGAATCCCCAACCTGACAAACTTTTTCTCTCTCTTTTCCCCCCTCCTAATCTCGCACAGTAGGCAAGGTTCTGGCAGGCAATCCTTTTTTTCAATTCCTACTATTAGTTCACACTCAAATTTTTCTTTGTTGATCTAAGCTGGAATTTACTTTAATTTTTTTTTATATATTACTTGTATTTTTCTAAATTTCAGTGTTACATATGTATATGTTTTATGACTATATTGCACATCTATTCTAAGATACAGTTATAAAAAATCACTCAGGGTGTATATTGAAACGAAAGTTCAGTATGAGACGCCTGCTAAGAAGTGATATAAATTGAAATAACATAAATATTAGGAAATAAACTAGATAAAAAATATTTTTAATGATTTATGTAATGCCATTTCGAGAATTGGAAGACATTTTAGCTGTAAAGATATTAGTGCCAAGTTTCAATTCCTGGGGATTCTAAATAGTTATTATTATTTATTAGTAATTTTTTATTGCTTCCATAGTTATCTTATATAGTTAAAAGTAGAAAAAGTAAACAGTAGCAATGTAAATATTCTGTGTGTTCGTGAGCCGTACATTGGTAGAGTTATTGGAAATGTTTGCAATCCTAAAAAATCTATGTTGTTTTGGTCTTCATTGAAACAGATGTTCTAGATCTTTAAAAATAACCTTAAATGATTGTTTTTCGATAGGGATGCGTTTTGTCTTCAGAAGCTACGACCTTCCGCACTACTAATTCTCTGATTACGATGTTAAGGACACACCATATAGGAAGGGCCGGATCCCGGCGTTGGTGCAGTGTTACTCCAAGCGAGAGCACTAAAGTTCAAAAGTGATGTAAGTCACATGAATACAGGTAATGGATACAGGTAACTATGACTCTCTTTGATGAGTTGTATCCGCTATGGGAGTTGAAGGATTCACAGTTATCGGCGTCAGTTGCTCTCACCTTCACGTGGCCAAGCTGGAAACTGAACTTCTCTAGGCCTAGAGGATCAAGTGTTGGAGACCTTGTTTTGATCCTTATGGAGTAAGTATTAACAAGTTACTAGGACTGTAAATAAATTTCTGAATCTTCAGGACTCTTCTGAATGTGGGAGTGCAAGCAGCGAACATGCATTTTTAGCCAATTTACCACAGTTCACATTAACTTTTATATTGTACCATATAAGTAGACCGACACACTATGAATCGTCTTTTTGTACCACAAATAATAGACTCAAGAATATTTTAGTCTTTATATTAAAATGTATTTAGAGGGCAAGCCCTTAGCATCTCTTTTCAGCTCTCCTCTGTTAATCCCAGATGTTCCTCGGAGAGCAGCAGTGTTGAGTCGAATGTTGAAGCTATTTCAGGATAAAGGAAAACCATTGGAGAAAATTTGGATCAACTGGACGTTGATTTACTTGGAAACTGCCTTTATTATGATTTGAATGAGTTTCAGACTAATCCTCACATTTTATCATTAAAGAGGGTCCGGGACACATTAAAAAAATATTTATTGAGTAAAAATTTTGAATTTTTTTGTAATTGTTAAACATATAATTCATAAATAAAATCACATCATAAAGCTTCTGATAAAGTTTATAACATTTTTTTAATTTAAATTTTTTTTTAAATTTTGGGTAATTTAAAATCGTTATATCTTGAAATATTTGTCGAATTTCAATTTTTTAAATTTAATTAAACAGAAATATATAAATTTTAATATTGATTCAGCATTTTTAAAAATATTAATATTAAATATAATTGCAAATATTTAGATTAAACATTTAAAAAAAATTATGTAACTTTTATTTAAAAAAACATATTTTCGAAAAGTAATTATTTTTTTAAAATTTGCTGAATTAAAATTTAAGAAAAAAAATTTAAAAAGACATGTTCCAAGTTTGAACCATTTATCTTTAATAGTTCTTGACTTATACCAATTTAAAGACGAGAAATGGTGGGAAAACCCATCATGCAGAAAACCGCATTTACAGGTTTAAACACAGATTGGTTGCTATTAGATTGTTGCAAAATAATAATAATAATATTAATAATAATAATAATATCTCCTGTTCTAATTAAAATAGAAACGTGATTTAAACGTGATTTTAAGTGGAAAAGAACACAAAATTGTTTAATGAAATAACTATTTTTTTTCGAAATTTTGAAGAATTTTGTGTTCTGAACCCCATTAAACTGTAAATATCAGACCCTTAAATAAAGAAAACAGATTTCAGAAAATGAAAATGCCGTACTTGATACCAAAAAAGTCTTTGCCGGTGACCTGTATATATATTCAAATAAAACTGCCTGTCAGCAATGTGTTAATAGTTGCATATCTACATTGGTGTCCAAAGGTTAAGCATAATTCGTAAAATGTGAAAAAAATGTGAGTAAATATTTGTAAAATTGTTCAAAATTACTTATGGAGAATCACAGTGTGAAGGTGAAACAGTGTGCATGTTCAAAACATTTCAGTCGACGAAGTCATGCGCAAAACATGTGCGCACGTCAGAACGAGTATAAAACCGGTTCACGAGCCATAAGTAGATTAGGCAGTTTATGTGCAATTGGTGTGCTGAGGAGCGAGTTAAACGATCAAAAAGGCCAAAGGATGGCACACACGCCAAATGGACATGTTTTTGAAGGGCAGAATTATTGAGATGCTAGAATGTGGACGATCTCAAACCGATCTGAAAAGTGTCTGAAATTCTGAAAGTGCCACAGTGTGTGATCTCAAGACTGTGGCGGAGGTTTCAAAGTACAAGAGATGTTACCCGACGACCAGTACAGGGTCGACCAAGAGTAATAACCGTTCATCAAGACCGATATTTGGCAATAACTGCGCGACGTCAGAGGGAGAGTTGTTCCAGAGAATTCGGTTCAACGCTCACAGCCGCCACAGGAGTGCAAGTTTCGAGGCAAACTGTTTATAGGAGATTCAGTCATGCTGGTCTGCAAGCCAGACGACAAGCCGTTTGCATTCCTCTCAGGCCTGCGCATAAAAGCGCTTGTCTAAACTGGAGTTTGAAACATCAGCACTAGAGTTTGCAACAGTGGGCCAATGGGATGTTCAGTGACGATTTCCAGTTTACTCTGAAGACTAAGGCCGTCCGCACCCGGAGCGACTCAAAGGAAACTCAACTGGATAGCGACTGAAATTGCTTATCGGTTGCAAACTCGTTAGTGATACGGCTCCGCACATGGGCCGACTCAATAGTGATTCAAATCAATAGTTTGCGACCTGTCATGGAAGGAAGAACATCATTATTCCGGGCATTATTTTTAGTTAAATTATTATCAGAAATTAATTTATTTTAAAAAATGGTCACAATAGATTGTCTTTGATCAATCGTTTAAAATGGACTGTATATATGGGCGCACATATTCCATACAACAAAAAACGTTAGAATTTCATTTCATCGCTAGGCAGAAATCACATGACTCGTGTACGTCATTTGGCAGCTTGCCAAAAGAGCGGCTGTAACATAGATTGTGTAATAACACGCACAGCGCAAGAGAAACTGGCGACTGAAGTTGCTAGCGACTCGACACGTTGAGTTGCCTGCGACTGATTACAAACGCGTTGCTGACGGGTTTGTAACCAGTTGCGCCGTGCGCGTGGCTCCATTCAATTACATAGGTTACGACTCATCACGGACTGGTTTGTGATTGGAGTCGGTTATCAGTTTCTTTTGAGTTGCTCCGTGTGCGGACGGCCTAATTCTCGTCGGATAACGACAAGGAGAGAACGTGGAACTCGTTTTCCCTCAAGAAACATCATGGAAAGACATCGTTTTCCTTGAAAGAGAGGCATGCTGTGGGCAGGCATAATGCTGGATGGCCATACAGAACTCCACGCCTTTTACAAGGGGTCTGTAACTGCTGAAAGGTACAGATACGAAGTCCTTGAGCCTTATGATCGCCTGTTTCGAGGTGCCGTCGGTCCTGGATTATTCATGGATGATAACGCGCTTTGTCACCGTGCGATCCTGGACGACAACTTCCTTGAAAGTGAAAATATCCAGCACATTCAGTGGCCCACTCACTCTCCTGATCTTAATCCTATTGCGCATGTGTGCGATATGCTCGGGAGACGAATTGCAGTTCTTTCGCAACCACCAAACTCCGTGGCAGAACTAGAAAGAGCTCTTCTCAATGTTTGGATCTCTTTGATGCTACAACTTCTCCACACTCTCATAGCACATATGGATAATCGCTGTGCATCATGGGTGGCTAACAGAGGCGACCACACACCTTATTAAACTGCCAAATACCCTTTTTATTTTATTTTTTTCACTAAAGTATAAACTATTAGTTTGCGCTATTTTATTTCAAACTCTTTCTTTGGATAATTATAGTGATGAATATACTTCATTTGAGTTGTTCACTTATAGTATAACTATATCACTCTCGCATATCACGTGTCACGCCATTCTGACTTAGATTTCCTTAAGTATTCACAAAAACATCAATTATGTTTAAATTTTGACATCAGTGTATCTTAAACAACCTTTTTAAATATAAAATATTTTTTTAAAAAAGGTCTAACCATTAAATAGTAAAATAAATTATCTGGTATTGAAGAAATTTTGGATCAACTTTAAATGAAAACTACCTTTACTAAGACCTGAATGAATTTCAGGCAAATTCACACTTTTTACCATTTACACTGTAAATCCTAGACCCCCATACAAAGAAAACCGATTTCAAGAATTAAAAATACCGTACTTTATTCCAAAATTTCAGTCTTTACCGAAGGTATGCTTATATATTTAAATAAAATTGCACGTTGACAATGTGTTGACATTTGAACTCGGGAAATAGAGTCAAAACTTAATTTAAAACTAATTGGTACCCATCAAAACATGACTGTTAGATATTAAATAAGTGCACTAATACACAAATTATACTCAACACGTCATTGCCAATTATTGAAAATCATAATAATGTGCAGAAGCAAATTAATGCATAGGATAGCTTATAGAACTAACAATGAAACTTATTGATTATTTTAAGCATTCATTAAAAATATAAAGAGAAAATAATAATAATAGTGAAAACACCCTTTTTATTACGCAAAATACCTATAAATCATCTTTTCAAGAACAAAATTTAGAAATTCTGAGCTACGAAGCATAATTATTTTCAATAAGATTTATTTGATATACAGTTAAGTATATAAAACTTAAATTTCAAAGCAATACGATAATTAGAAATTCGTCTGGAGCAGTTTGAATATTCGTATGACATGAAAATTTTTATTTTGAGAAAAACAAATTTAAAGTTATTGCTATTAGTAACCACATAATATCTAAATTAAATACAAATGCCTATAACTAGGAAAGTAATCACAGGAATTAAAAATTATTTTTGCAACACATTCCTACACGTCCATAGTTTCACAATTCTATAAAATAAAAAAATCGAATTTTTGGACAAATTTCACAATTTTGAAAGCCCACTGTTCCCTTAAAGTACTTTTAAATTGATTTCAAGTTTAATGTCCTGTGAGTTGGACAACTTAATAACACAATTTTAATAACACGTTTAACTTAAATTTAACTAGTTGGTACCCGTGATAACATGACGGCTAGGTAGTAAATAAATGTACTAATACTCAAATTATAGTCAACACATCATTGCCAATTGTTGAAAATCATAATAATGCGCAGAAGCAAATTAATGTATTTAAGCGGCCTGGTGCTTAGTGAGTATCTAAAGCCAGATTTAATAATGTCACTGAGTATGCGCAGAAAACAATTTTTTAAATTGTAAATTATCGCTAATTAAATAGCTCGAAATAAACAATTTCCATAACGTTTAATCTTATATTTCCCAAACATAATTATCATAAAAATATAAATGGCAGAGAGAGAGATATCTAGAGATACTCCTCGGAATAAACGTGTTTATCATTGAAATATGTCCCTGAGCAAACAATGAAACAGTGAGTTTATAAAGCCAGAGTTAAACATGCCCCTGAGCATGCGCAGAAATCAATTTTAAATTAAAAGAAATTGGGGTTACAAAAACCATATTTGACAAATCTACAGATTACAATCTTTCGTTTAGGACCAAAATGAAGTAAACTGATTAGCTTAGCAACTTAAATATATAGATGGTCCCACAAGTAAAATTAAACAGCTCTTGAGTGCTACTGAAATCCTCAAGAACAAATGAAAAGTTTTTAATGGCTAAACATTTGTGAATAATGTAAAACTTCAGTTTGGAATTAGATATTTGAATTAATATGCGTTTAATTCACTCATGAAGGAATAAAAATAATGTTCACAATAATTATACCTTTAAAAAGTCACGATTAATTCTCTCATGGAGAAATAAATATAGTGTTCACAATATTTATACCTTTAAAAACGCAAACCTCCTTAGTTAATTTTGAAATATTACATGTTTACTGTAGCTTTTTTCACATAATTCCCTTTAATTTTATTTGCCATAGTTTATAATCATAAACATTTCAAAAGAAATTAATTTATTTAAAAACACATTTTCCACTACTTAATTTTGTATATGCAATAAAGGATCTATGTTTTTTTGTATGTGCCTCTAAATAAAATTAACAACCTTCTATATGAGATAACTCTGCTAAACTATGATGAAAAATGTTAAAGAATTCGCAGACCTTAATACTTTAAATTATTGAATATTAAAATTATCTCCTGAACGATAATGGAAAACGGAAACATTTAGCAAAAATATGATCAAAACGTTCATTCTTGTTCTCTTGAAAACATGAATTCTTTATCCCTCTCTTGAGACACCTTACTAAAATAATATCTCTAATGGAATGAAAGTATTCGATTTTTTTTTTTCAGAAATTCCACTCTGTAGAAACATTTGCAGAGCTAAAAATGATTTGCTGCACTAGATATATAACTACTCGCTACAATTAACGATGCAGAATTTTTCTCAGGAGGTTATAGACGCATTTTAAGAGATTATTTAAATGGGAAATTCCTGATTATTCGTTTAATGTCATTCATTCGTTTTATAGCTTCAATATATTTAATTCCGGTAAGTACCGTTTATGAATATTGCAGTATATAATCTGTTAATGCAGCAATTAATTTCTGACGCAGACAATCCCATATTAAACCGTGTAATTATATGAACTAACATATAAACTACTTTACAGATATTTATAGCTTTATATATCAGCTGTATAACGTATTTTTAAATGCACATTTAATTAATGGAAAGGCGATAGAATATTTCATTCGCAAATAAATTTTCTCTTTATACACACACATACATACATATATATATATATATATATATATATATATATATATATATATATATATATATATATATATACATACGCAGTCAAACCTCGCTAACTCGAACCTCGATTTCCCGATATCTCGAAGAATAAAAAATTCCCTTGAAATTTCTTATGCACTCAATGTTAAAAAAACCTTGATTTGACGAATTTTTTTGGCTCATCCCTCGATAACTTGATTTTTCTTCCATACATGGAGAAGAAAAAGTTTTCTGAAAACAAAAAAAATAATATCCCCAAAAATAGAAATTTCCAAAGAATAGAAAACCTATTCAAAATTTACAGTGGTAAAACCCTACATAAACTTTAGAATGAAGGGGTATATACACGGAAGATAAAACAATGAAATCACAACTTGTCTTTGACCAAAGATCGGAGTTGAAATTCTTGTTTATTGGTTCCCTATGACTTTTCAGTCAGTTGCCATGCATATTCAGTGACCATCTATCCTTTCTTTTATGTTTTTGTCCTTTTATTCTCCAAGGTTACTTTCTAGAGTGGTTGGGGTGGTTTTAACGAAACAGGAAATGAAAATATGAACAAAAATCAAGAGGTGGGTGGCTTCCAAGAAGATTTGTAGAATTTCTTATCGTTCCAACAAGATGTGAAAGAAAAAACTACACGTGTGAAAACATGTCTGGGCTGTCTCACATTCAAGCTAGTGGCTCTAAAAAGATAATGAGAAAGGAAACTTTTTATAGCTAAAAAGTTTCCTTTCTCATTATCTTGGTTATTGCAGAAAAAAATTAGAAATCGTTCGAAAACAACATTTGGAGAAGGTGATATCTTCTGCGAGTCATCTGTTCAAAAAGACTAACAAACGAAAATTGAATACGCTTATTATTGAAGTGAAGAATTAAACTATCGATGAAGTTGAAAAAAGTTTGATAAAGGAAATTGCAAAGAAGTTTGGGATTCCAGGCAGCAAGTTGTGAACAATTTTAAAGAATAAAGCAATTATCCTAGAAAAAATCGATGACGGCTTAGGCAAGTTAAAGAATCTCAAAACCAGTGGTTTGAAAATTTGAAAAACGAAACAACATTGCATTTTTGAAAATGTGTGGTGAAAGTGCTAGCGTAGATGAGGAAGTTTGTGTAGAATTTAGAAAGAAAGTAAGCTTGATACTGAAAGATTACGACGAAAAAGATGTGTTCAAGGCGGATGAAGCTGGACTTTTTTTAAATGCACTCCAGACAAAACCATGCATGTAAAGGGTGAAACATATCATGGAGGGAAGAGGAGAAAAGAGCGTTTAACTTTGCTGTTTTGCGTGAATATAAATGGAACAGAGAAGTTAAAACCGCTAATGATAGAGATATCGAAAAAAAGTGGGATAAAATATTTTTCTTTGGATTACGAAGCTAACCAAAAAGCTTGGATAACATCTAACCTTTTTGAAAACTTGCTTTTATCTGATAATTGTACGGGCCACAGTAACATACCTAAAGTGGAAAACGTAAGAATTGAATCCCTCCCCCAGAATACTACATCAAAACTTCAACCACTTGACCAGGGCATCATCCAAAGTTTCAAAGTAATGTATAGTCATCAAGTGGTTAAAAAAATTGCTGACCGAAATGGAAGAAGGTGTTTCATCATCTGGTGTAAATATTCTGCAAGTTATGCGAATGGAAGTCAAAGCTTGGAACATTGTGTCTTCCTCTACCATAATGAATAGCTTTAAAAAGGCTGGATTCATAAAAGACCAGAGTCCTCAGATAATTAGCATCGACCATCCTTCTGAAAGTTGCGCAGAAAATGATTGAAGCCGATTAACCAGACTCATGCACCTCGATAACATGGAATTCAATGCCTTTGTCGTCGTAGCTGATGCAGTAATAGTGTGTGGTCTGTGGGAGGACAATGACATCATCGGTCAGACGAAAGCTTGTGCATTATCAGGAGAAGAGGAGGAAGAAATCTGCCATCTGCCACCAAATGTGACGAACAAAGAAGCAATATTTGCAGCGGACACTTTGAGGACACACGTAAAGCCATTGTCTAGTTAGAAAGTGCAGTTGATAAAATTTCATACTCTCCTCTGCAGCAAACAATTGAATGTTTTTTCAAATAATTTTGTAAATAGTGTTTATTAAAATAAAAAAATGGATTACTTTTTAAAAAGGTATGGAAGAAAGCTTTTTTTCTTTATTCTATTATCGGTAACATGTGATTTTTCGATATTTCGAATTTTTTTGTCTCTCCCTTCAAGTTCGAGATATCGAGGTTTGACTGATGTAGACTTTCCTGTCTACGTGGCGGTTTCTAGGGGTTGTCTAAGAACAACACACTTGAGTCAAAAATACGCTACACTTAGTAAAACTCAACAACTATTAATTTATTATGTCGACAGCAAGTATGATACGCCAGAGAGCAATTATGATATGCCTGCTTTACTGTCTCCGGTACAAAATAACAATAATCACAGGAGCGCAATGCTTCGCTTCCCTTCAACAGAACAAAATATCGGGCAGCTTTATCGCTCCCGTCAAACACAATCTCTCGTGCCTATGCACGGAATCCAAAACACAACCTCCCCCTCTGGAGGTCTGCACTTCTCTCTCCCCGTGCACCCTCTCGCGTGGGGCACAAGAAAACTTATCCCTCTGTCGAGTCGGGGTTATTCAACCCTCGACTTTCCCCTCAAGAATGTCACAGGAGAAAGGGCTTGGTGCCCATAGCAACAGAGAATATTACTATGGCATAAGATTTCGCATAAATTCTACATTCTCACCCTATCCTGATAAAGAGACGTGTCCTCACGTCTATAAGTAGCACACAAGTTAAAAGTAGATTCAAATAAAATATATAAAAATATTAAAACACTCATTTTCCAAACAATTGAGACTAAAATAATGTAATTAACCCTCACATGATTAAAAACAGCTCGAGCCTAATCATTATTAACTCAGTATATAAAGGAAAATTAAAGAACAATTATCAGTTCAAATCACCCCACAGTATACACAAAATTAAAACTTATCTAAAAAAATATTACCATAACACTAATTTTTTGGAAAATTGATAAAATGTAATCAAATTAACTCTTGAAAAGAATAAAAACTATTAAATTCTAACCAATATTAATGAAGTATACCAAGAAAGGCCAAACAAAATTACCACTGCAATTCACTACATCGTATACACAAATTTAAAACTTCAACAAAATATTATTCTTGAACGATCTAAAACACAAAAACAAGCCTTATTTAAAAAATATTATCAATCACTCATTAGTATTACTTAAAGAATTCTCACTACACAATGAATAAGAAAAATCAGATCTTGAATAATTAAAAAAAACACAGAGTATTCAATATTAAGTATATCAAAGAAAACAAATTAAACGATAACCAGTACAACCTATTACACAAAAACATACCATATGAAAACTACTGCTAACACACTCATTACCCGTTACGAATATTGCTAATGACCCAATGAATAAAAGTTCGACCCTTGAGTAATCTAAAACACGCTAACCATTTTTTTCAGTTAAACAGTTTTATTTTTTTTCCTCTTACTAAAATTCCTCTCGAATTTTACACATTCATTGCGAACATTTTGTGCTCGTGATCTAGTCTTTAGAACTAAAAGGTTTGTAGGGTCAACGAAAAACTTTGTAGGGCGCTCTTTAGTTACATAATGCACTACAGCCTTTGATTTCACCACTCTCTCGAGTATTACGATTGCAGCAGTTTTCTCCTCTATTACAGCACGAATTTTATCACATTGAGTCTCTAAGTTTTGTAATTCTCCACTAGTTTCTGCAGCGGTTTGACCACACACACTGACTGAAGTCGTACATTTATCATGCATAATGTTAGTTTCAATATTGGACTTATGTAGCCCGTTGCTACAAACAGATAAGTTGTCCTTTGACGGCTTTGACTTCTCGGTCTCGCTAACATGCCGTCCCGAAGCACCTACCTCACTTTCTTATATAAAAAATGCTTTCGACCACCAAATTATTTAAATTATGAAAAATTACTTTAATGTTACATAAGAGATTATACCCAAAATATATCCTGGTCCGTCACATATTAAAAATAAGAGATTCGAAATTATCTTGAAAGTTCGCAATTTTATTGATATTTACAAGATTAATTTTATGTATTAATCTTTAAGAAAATAATTGAAAAATGGTTATATTTTACTTCCATGACCATTATTTCAGAATTCTTTTAATATTATTAAGGTTGAAAGTCAGTTTGATATGGAGGCTAAACAATTCAATATTTCATTCAATATTTCTTTTTGTTTTGTCTGAAATAATATAAACTAATAATTCTTAACAAATAACATTTCATACAATACGGAAGATATTCGAGTTACATTTTGATCAAACGAATTTCGCTTTTGATTTTTTTTCATTATAATTCTGATATCGGAATAAGAATAAATCTTCCTGACAAATTACATAAAAATTTCCTGCCTAAAGTAAAATTATTTTCAAAATTGCCAATGTTTTAGACCAAGCTCGACCTAGATCCTAAGGCCTTCCCAGATTGAATATCTAAAGGTGAATAGTCTTCCATAACAACTAAGACCGAAAAACCCCAGGGTTGACATGGGGAGGGCTCGTACCTTCTTCCACCTCCTCTTGCAACATAGAAGGACTTTCTGGTCTATAGATTTAACGTGCCCATATCCGGCATAGACACGGGAGTATAGTGTCGTAATTACACTCATGGACAAAAAAATTAGCGCACCAAGAAATAATTGCGGGATCGTAACGAAACTTGCAATGAAGGTACATGTCGGGAGATATGCAAATGATTAGAAATGCAGCGTGATTGCGCATTACGTATAGCCGGTAGAGGACGTTGAACATCGTACTCTGTGGAGTATAAAACAGGTAACCAAAGCTTGTTTGAGTGTGCTGAATCATTTACAAAGGAAGAGCTGAGATAGACATGCCATTACGCCGTGTTCGAAGACAATATAAGCAGTTGTCGCAGTTTGAGAGGGGGAGAATCGTCGGGATGATGGAAGCTGGGTGGTCAGCTAGGCGAGTAGCTCGTCAATTAGGCCGCTCTGATTGTGTTGTGAGGAGGTGTTGGGACCAGTGGACCCGAGAGATGTCATGTACACGAAGACCAGGCTCAGGACGCAATCGACAGACCAGTCGTCGAGAAGACCGCCACATCGTAAGAAATGCACGCGTACAGCCAACTGCTTCATCGGCCGCCATCCAGGCACAGGTAGCACCTTCACTAGGGGCCTCTGTGTCTTCTCGAACCAATCGAAGGCGCCTGGCTGAAGGACAGTTGGTATCGCGGCGCCCATTACGTGTGCTGCCCTTGACGTCCACCCATCGACGCCTCCGTTTGGAGTTTTGCCGCGCACGAGGAAACTGGACTGCCGCGGAATGGAACCAGGTCGTCTTTAGCGACGAATCCAGATTCAATCTCGGCAGTGATGACAATCGCGTTCGTGTGTGGAGAGCCCGTGGTGAACGCTTCAATCCTGCCTTTCCTGTACAGTGACACATCACTCCCATAGCTGGTGTGATGGTATGGAGTGCCATTGCCTGCAATACACGGTCACCCCTAGTATTGTTCCGTGGCACGATGACAGCCCAGCGGTATGTTCATGAAATCCTGCTACCACATGTGTTGCCACTCATGCAACGGCTCCCAGGAGCCATTTTTCAACAAGACAATGCTCGGCCTCATACGGCAAGGGTGTCACAAGACTGTCTCCGCACTGTTACTACCCTTCCTTGGCCTGCCCGATCCCCAGATTTGTCTCCAATCGAGCATATCTGGGATCATTTGGGACGACGAGTTGGGCATCCCACTAGTTTTAACGAACTAGAGGCAAGGTTACAGCAAATATGGAACGAAATGTCTCAAGACATCATACAGAACTTGTATGACTCAATGCCCGATCGTATCGCATCGTGCATTCGCGCTAGAGGGGGTCCAACAGAGTATTAACTCCTCTGTTCTTTTGCCTTTTTCTCTGAAATAAATTATCCTTTTTCTTCGATTCTCTTATCATTTGCTTATATCAAAGTAGTCATTACGTATGTAAAATTTCGTTTCATTTTGACGACTCCTTCTTGGTGCGCTAATTTTTTTGTCCATGAGTGTATTTGAACTGAGCATCCCGAGACCAAGCCTAACGCGGTACAACTAGAGTAATTTTTGAATACTATAGTAAAAAATATATATGTGTATATATATATATATATATATATATATATATATATATATATATATATATATATATATATATATATATATATGTGTGTGTGTGTGTGTTTGTGTGCGTGTGTGTGTGTGTGTGTGTGTGTGTGTGTGTGTGTGTGTGTGTGTGTTATTTATGACTTCTCTTCACAAATTATTAATGTAATAAAATACCAGAAGTAAATTTTTCTTTTACAAAAGAGCAAAGCTTATACGATTAATGTTTTCATTAAAAATATAAATTCTTCCTGCATTTTTCTGTAATATATTCCCATTTAAATTCCGTATAATTTATTGGAATTTGATTTTATGTTATTTTTAAAACGCCTAGCCTTAATTAAAGTTCTTTCTTTCAGTAAAGTGAGATTATAATTAGAAACAAAATTATGCAATGAACAACAGTTATTATCTGACTTGAAAATTAACATTTATTTTTTTTATAACGTGTTCAGAGATCTTAGACTTCGTCTACTTCTCTGAGACTGAAAAACAAATTAACATAAAATGTCGTTGGATAATAATATTATTGTACAAACATATGATCGGAATTTAAAAAAATAAGAGTTGTTGTTTTGTCATATTTTGTGGCGAAATATTCTATAAAGATTTTTCAGCATCTTAATGTAAGTTTGTACTTTATTTTAATGTTCCGTCCAGCATATGAATACCTCTTCTTTTTTTATGTTACACTAACCAATCTATTCTAACGTCAACTGAAACCTACTAGAAATGATATTATCTGCGTAGATGTTTAATTGAAACTTCAGAGATATACGTTATTAGATATTCGATATATTCCATCGAAGTTCAACACACAATGCAATAGAACCCAGAATTAAATGTTATTCTTCGAAAACTGATCGTTGAATCGTTGAAGACAGGACTGATAGAAGATGATTCGAATGTTTATATGAATCTCGTTGATGGACGTTGCACTAGACGCTAGAAAAACAGGGCTGATTTTAGATCAATTTTTGTCTTATAAAAATTGTCTTGGCTATAACATTTTTACGTGCAAATTACAGACGAGAAAAAACGTACTGGAAATAGAAGAGTTAGAAGTACAGAATGATGATGGTGTATACGAGTTTCTATAGAAGTTCATAACACGTCGAAATGGGCAGAAATTTTAGACGGGTTAACACAAATTTATCATGATTTTCTGAAAAAGGGTTTCAATCCCTTTTTATGGAATTTAGTAATGGTTTTTAAATGTACAATACATTATGTGTAACATTTTAAATATTGGTGTTTAAAATATAGATCAATGAAAAACGTGCTGGGCACTGGCTTTAGACGTATAGAATTATAATGATAAACACTAATATCAAATGAAGTTCAGATATCGTTGAGAAAGGTACTAATTTTAGATGGGCTAACTTAAACCTATCATGAACGTCTGAAGTTGCTTTCAACAGCTATTATTGAAATTCAATAACACTTTATACATAAAATGTGTACACGGAATGTACATTTTTTCTTACTGTTATACATTCGAACCTCCATATATCGAAGTAGCAAATTGCCGGCAAAAAATTCGATATATAGAAATTTCGATATATAGAATTGAGCTTAATTTTATCATAATTCTCCTAAAAAAATTAAAGCTTTTTTTCGTATACGAAACTCCATTTCTAATTTATATGCGAATCCCATTAAATATGAATTAATATGAAAGATTTATTGAGTACTACATACCTTTAAAAAAACAATTATCCAGACAGTGGTTACAATGATCACAGTTACATTCTTTTTTAAAAAAAAAACTACGAATATCTTGCTGAACAGCCAGTTTTGCGGAAAGTTCAAAGAAATGTTCGTATTTATTCAGTTCACTAAAAACTTAATCAGGGACATTTTCCGCGAATTGAAGTCCACGACATATTTTTTCAAATGCCAAAAATTGGGAGATTTTATTCTAAAGTGGAATAAAATCTCCCAATTTGTCTTGAAAAAATTTCGATATATATATAGAGATTTTTTGCATATATAGAAACAATTTTTCTATGTAATGAACATGGAGATTTGCTAAGAGTTCGATATATACAAAATTTCGATATGGGGAAGTTCGACTGTATATGCTTTTTACAAGTTACCTAAACATGCAACGGTATTTATGAAGCTTAAATCTTCCTTAAAGGTTTATTATATAAAATAACGAAATATATATATTACTACATACCTTTAAAAAAACAATTATCCAGACAGTGGTTACAATGATCACAGTTACATTCTTTAAAAAAAAACTACGAATATCTTGCTGAGCAGCCAGTTTTGCGGAAAGTTTAAAGAAATGTTCGTATTTAATCAGTCCACTAAAAACTTAATCAGGGACATTTTCTTGAATTGAAGTACACGACATATTATTTCAAATGCCAAAAATTAGGAGATTTTATTCTAAAGTGGAATAAAATCTCCCAATTTGTCTTGAAAAAATTTCGATATATATATATAGAGATTTTTTCCATATATAGAAACAATTTTTCTATGTAATGAACATGGAGATTTGCTAAGAGTTCGATATATACAAAATTTCGATATGGGGAAGTTCGATATATGGAGGTTCGACTGTATATGCTGTTTACAAGTTTCCTAAACATGCAACGGTATTTATGAATCTTAAATCTTCCTTAAAGGTTTATTATATAAAATAACGAAATATATATATTTGATAAGATTATTTCTTTTTATTCAGTACATGGAAAGGTAAGACTTTAGATATCGTGACAGAAAGATAAAATTAAGGGGATGGTGGACTTTCAAATTAACAAAAATCGAGCAAAAATGGGAATTTCTTGGGGGGATGTATTAATATTTTAAAAACATGTAAATATTGGAATGAAATGCATTTAAAATATGTAGTGAAAAGTAAAATGAAAACTTGGTGACTTTACAAAAGTTAGTGTTAAAAGTAGGTGAAAAAACATATTTTAAATGTATTTTTCTCAAAATGAGTAATTTCCAGATTTGCAAGTCTTTAAAATGCTCCTCGCGTCATAATTTTTGACGAAAGTTTATGAAATTTATAATAAAGACTCCTGTAATACATGAAAATAGAGTTATGTATCCATTTTAGGATTCGAGGTCATTAAGGTTATCAAAGTTTAACTTAAGTGTACAAAAGTACAAAAATTTCAAGAAAATTCAGAGTACAAGCATAAAAATATTGCCTGAAAATTAACTATTCAACGAAAGTACAAAAAAATACATAACTCTGTTCAGAAGGTATTTATAAGCAATATAAATGAAAAAATTAAGGGGAAAAGTTTAAAATTGAGTCGCAAGGAGCATTTTAAAGAAGGGTAATTTAATTTCAATTTTTTAATTATAAAATATTTTTTTTAAAATATCTATGAAATTTTATAAGGTGTTTAATATTGTTAGACTTTAATGAATATATAAGCAAAGTTTCATATCTCTGTGGCAAAAATTTCAAAAATCGCTGTGAAAGGTCCACCATCCCCTTAAATCCCTCTCTATCTGCATCGACATTTTAACTGTGCTTCAAACCATTAAGTTGACACAAAGGTGACCATAGGAGGAGAAAATTGCATTTGGGTTAACGAAGATGACTGTTGAAAAGACTTTTCTTTCTATTTTCCCGAGAAATGATACCTAATTGTATTTTACCCAAGTTCATTTTCTTTCCTACTCAAATTGATATAATACATAATAGATTCTCAGCATGTGTGATATCGATCTCTTTCATTGATTTTTCTTTTAGTAATTAACTTTCCTGAAATAATTTTGCAAAAATTTCTTAAGGACAAGCAAAGTCTGCTTTTGACACGAGAAACAGTTATTAATTTTCTTTTCGTTTACAGCTACACTTTGCGTAAAGGGTATATGCAGTAAAGTTTTAAAACGCATTTATTGTAGGAAGAAATAAAAAGGCTTATTTCCCATTCATGTATGTAAGTTTAATAATGAGGGAAACGATCGTATTTGTCTCTTGAAGGCATAAAATATTTATTAGGAATAGTTCCTTACGTCCTCCTACGAAAACGATAATCATTAACGTAATTATTTATTAAAATATAATTAATTTTCAATGTTGAAATTAAATTTAAGAATTCGTTAAAAAATGAAAAAAAAATTATTTTTAGTTTTTTATGGGCAAAACGGTTAACCGCATGAATCCCGAGTGCTTCATTTTTATTTCAATTTTTTTTCTCACATGTCTTGGATTTAAATGACCCAGTTTCTTACCTACAAATCAAAGATTGTCATACTTACTGTGTAATCGTTCAGAAATCTTTCAAATGTTTGCAAAGTGACATTAACACTAGAAAGACGGGAATTTTTTTCTTACTAAAAAGACTAAACGCTGTCATTTTGACGGTTGAAAATAAAATCAAGAATTTAAAATATTTCACGGTTTTTTAAATAGTTAAATACTTTAAACTTTGAAATGTTTTATACGGATATATAGTAAATTAGTATATTTTTAGTTATATTTCTATGCAGGTATGCCGATCTGACAATCTGGTATGGTTTATCCGTAAAAATATATGCATGGTTTGGGCAGTCCTTATTTTTCAACAAAAATAATTCCGAAGAGCCAATATTTCAGTTATTTTCAAAAGGGGAAGAGCCGAAAAGTAACTAAAATTTTTTAAGTATTATTTTAAATATTTCTGCCTGTTTTTTATATTGCCGTCAAATTGACGGCTTTCAGTCTTAGTAGGTATACAACACATTTTCTCCCCCTCTTTACTATCGAATATAAATTTGTAAATGTGTGTGCATATTTCGCGTAAAATTAGAAAAAAGTAATAAAATTTCAGAAGCCTGAGGTCAGAAATACAGACATAGCGCTCAACAGTATGTCCGAAACCGTCAAAATGACGGCAGCTGTCTTTCTAGTGTTAAGAATGTTATCTATCCTTTACTCCTCATCGCGGTGAGATACAGTAGATGAAGGCAAAAAATACCTATTTTTTCGCATGTGTCTCGAATTTTAATTATACGTTTTCTTACATATGAACTATCGAACATGGTACTCATCACGTAATCTTTGTAAAACCTTCACATATTTTCCTAATAAAACTCAGAAACTTTTCGATCTGTTACTCCTCATCCTGGTGAGATATAGCAGATGAAGGCACAAATACTTATTCTTTCGCATGTCTCGAATTTTAATTACACATTTTCTTACATACTAACTATCGATCATGTTGATCCCCACTTAATCTTTGTAAAACCTTCACAAATTTTCTTAGTAAAACTCAGAAACTTTTCGATCCGTTACTCCCGATCCTCGTGAGATACAGCAGATGAAGGCAAAAAGTACTTTATTTTTTTCGCATGTGTCTCAAATCTAAATTTTCCAGTTTTTTACTTATAAACGATTTATCATGGTACTTAAAACGTAATATTTGTAAATACTTCTTATATTTTCAGTTAAAAAAATTCAGAATTTTTTGTATCCGTTACTCCTCATCCTAGTCAGATACAGCAGATGAAGGCAATAACTACTCATGTTTTCGCA